>JAKZAO010000007.1:10825872-12025872 GCA_023053555.1 Branchinecta lindahli | reverse complement strand
CGTCTTTTCGGGCCAGCAGTGCGTATTCTGAACGTCACTGCCAGAGCCCAAGGTGAAAAAAAATCCCTTTTGCGAAGTAAAAATAATTCAGTATATACAAATCCACTATCTAAATAAAATCTGGCTTTTCAGCTGAACTTTAAGACGAGCTTTCCTGAAGTAGGCTTTACCGTCCTCCACTAAAAAATTTATTAACCACATCGATTAGTTTGTTTATGAACGCGCATGATCGGAATGAATAAACATGTAGCCTACTAGGTGGTCAAGAGTATTGAAATGGCCGCGGACTTTTTGAAAGGATGTTTGGGATAAGTGACTTTAGTTTCGCAGCGGTTTCGAGGGCATCATAATTTGCGACAGTCCAGTTAGCCTGGATTCGGCAGGTCAAGTATTTGTAATAAGCAATTCTAATTTGGCAAATCTGTTTAACATGCACGAAATGGAAATTCAAGAACTCCTTTGGAGAATAGACTGAGGTTATCGAAAACGTTGAATTACTTGTAATTGTTCTTTACCCTACAAAGGCTGCAGGCTTGTAAATGTCGCGTTGTCAGTTCGTTTCACTATTGGCTACGTGGCCCAGCAGATTGCTAGGATATGCCACCGTGTGGTGAGGCTCCTTATTCGTCTAGAGTCGAGTAAACAAAAAAGTCTTGGTCGTGTCCGGGACCACCGTCGACCGTTCTTTACTAAGCAAGCTGGACCATTAAAATGTTTGGCTGTAAATACTCATTATTTTACCGGACAGCAGAGGCCATATGTCCAATGGTGCCAGAGCCCCGCTTTAAATGAACTCGCTGTCATTTTGCCTATCAGTACTGGCATCTACTTTTCAAATGCAAGGAAGTCGCTAAAATACGTCGTAATTGTCTTTTTTGCATAAGCAAAACTGTGTGGGTCTCTTTGGAAGTATTTTAAGTAGTATTATGGTCTTGCCCGCTAAGGATATCCGTTTATTTGCTATGCTGAAAAAGCTACTGTAATTATGTCGTGAACTTTTTAAATGCTTTATTACCCTTGTCCGAGTCTCATGCACGGGAGTCTTATCTGTCGTTTATGGAAATGATGGGGATTATTTGATAGTTTTGCATATTTGTATACGACTACCTGAGTGACATACCTAGGTCCTTTTTGGTTACCTGCGTTTTATGACATTTTTTACGATGGCTGGTATCTCATTTTATCAGCCCCAAATCAGATTGGTTGGAGGTGGCTTGTTGTAGGCTATTCCGTGCATTTTTAGTGCATTGTAACGGGGCTAAGCCACAATCAGCTCAGCTCTCGAGATAGCGTAACGAGCGGCCTAAGCTCACCTGCCCACGTGGCAGGCAAGACCCGCTAAACCGAAACAAACACCACTTTTTAGTAGAAATTCGTAGAAGTTTATTGAACACGAAACTGGATGCAAAAAGTGAAATGCTTTCTATTAAAATTCCTTCCTTCGTCCCTGATCCTCTTCTTCCAATTGTTGAAAACTCGAAATGAAGCGGTGAATGCCAATAGAAGAATGCGGTAGATAAGTCAAGTTAATCTTGGTCAAAATGTAAAAGAAGATAAGTCGTTACCAAATATTCCTACACGGCAGGCCTTGAGACCTTTACAGTCCCGGTACCCCGGCGTAAGAATAAGGTAAGGTAAAGAAGTAAGTAGAAGGTAAGTTAGTCAAAAGATTCCTACACGGCAGGCCTTGAGACCTTTACAGTCCCGGTACCCCGGCGTAAGAATCATGTAAGTTAAACAGAGAAGTAGAAAGTTAAATAGTCACGAAGATTTCCTACACGGCAGGCCTTGAGACCTTAGCAGTCCCGGAACCCCGGCGTAAGAATAAGGTAAGTTAAACAAAGATGTAGAAAGTCATTTAGTCAAGAAGATTTCCTACACGGCAGGCCTTGAGACCTTAGCAGTCCCGGAACCCCGGCGTAAGAATAAGGTAAGTTAAACGAAGATGTAGAAAGTCAATTAGTCAAGAAGATTTCCTACACGGCAGGCCTTGAGACCTTAGCAGTCCCGGAACCCCGGCGTAAGAATAAGGTAAGTTAACAAAGATGTAGAAAGTCAATTAGTCAGGAAGATTTCCTACACGGCAGGCCTTGAGACCTTTGCAGTCCCGGTACCCCGGCGTAAGAATAAGGTAAGTTAACAAAGATGTAGAAAGTCAATTAGTCAAGAAGATTTCCTACACGGCAGGCCTTGAGACCTTAGCAGTCCCGGAACCCCGGCGTAAGAATAAGGTAAGTAAACGAAGATGTAGAAAGTCAATTAGTCAAGAAGATTTCCTACACGGCAGGCCTTGAGACCTTAGCAGTCCCGGAACCCCGGCGTAAGAATAAGGTAAGTTAACAAAGATGTAGAAAGTCAATTAGTCAGGAAGATTTCCTACACGGCAGGCCTTGAGACCTTTGCAGTCCCGGTACCCCGGCGTAAGAATAAGGTAAGTTAACAAAGATGTAGAAAGTCAATTAGTCAGGAAGATTTCCTACACGGCAGGCCTTGAGACCTTAGCAGTCCCGGAACCCCGGCGTAGGAAAGTGGTAATTGTTTGTAAAACTTGTCAGTTAATTGTGGATGTAAAGATGGTAAGTCCGGTAATCAAAAGGTAAACGCAAGGTACAAAAACAAATACCCTGTGAGATTTTGGGTAGAGACTGAATTTCCAAAATATGATAAGTTATGTTAGTTTAGAGTAGGAAACCCAAAGGTTAAAAGAACCAAAATATTTACTCAATTTCAGCAAGGTTTCTTTCCACTACTCACTTATCACGTATGTCTTACTAGTTTCACCTTTCACAGACTGATCACAACTCCCCGATTTTCCCTTAATTCTAACCTTAAATAATCTCCTTGAAATGCCATTCTTCCCTCGAGCTACCCGAAATTACCCCCTTGCGCGGAGAACTCCTTGGGTCACCAACACACCTTATTTGCAAAATACTTTCATCGGAACTTCCCCGTCTTGACCTTTTGCTCTCAAAATGGACGCACCCCTCTTGCAATTACAAATGGAAATTAGTTTTACTTTTACTGCATCAAATGAAAGGGTTGATTACTCCTGAATATTATTGAAAAAGATTACAGCATCAACCTTTAGGACATCTTTAATCAGTCGGTATGTTACTACCGTAAACACGGGTAAGCAGTTGAGAAAAGAAAATCGAGAATGGAACTTGAAAGATAAGGAGACCTTAAATGCCGCGTTCATGTATTGTTCAGCTTGGCTAAGACTGGTGAAGTTTTAGCTTGCATAAAACTTAAAACCAGGGTTTTAATTTGCATTTTAGTCTTGAATGCCCCCTCGTCCTAACACCCGCCAATAAAGAGGGCAATGGACTACATTCCCGAAAAAGAAAAACACTTTTTAAGTAATCAGTTTGTGAGGATTGGATTTCTTGAGTATAAAACTGACATTTGTTTATAACCCCATGGCAGTAAAATAAAAATGTCCCGCAATCATGAATGTAGTTTGTTCTTTATTAGGATTAAAACAGAATTTTGTGAGATTTGCGTTCTTGTATTTTATTTGCTTGATATGTGTAAGGCCTATAGTCTATAGCCTACTTAAAGTTTAACTGAAAAGCCAACTTGGATTCGAATGCACTGAATTATTTTAACTCCTATAAGGGATTTTTGTCTTTTCATAACTTCCGGAATATGCGCTGCTTGCACGACTAGTCAAAAATGCCGCGAATATGAATGTCAGCGAAAGCGTGGATTTCAATGGCCAACAAAGCGAAGCTTATAATCACGTCTGAGAGATGATAACGCACAAGATCACGTCTGAGGAACGCCCTCTCCCTCGATTTCCACGACTGAAAGTTGCTAGTGTTTTAAGCATAGAGGTACAAGCATGTCCGTAAGAATAAGTTCATTCGATAAAAATAGATTATTCGGAAACAGCGAAATAACGCATTTTCATCGGGCCTTCAAGCCGTTTTAAGTGAATTAGAGGATTGGTAACTATGACTGTCGTATCTATGCCCTTTCGTTACACTGTAATTTCCGTGTCGAGTCGTGCGAGTTTCTTGAACGTAGTTACCCTTTTCGATTACCTGACTTTACTATTGAAACTTTGCGGGGATGAGGCGTGGGCTTTGCGCGATTTGAAGAAACGCCAAGTAGATAATTGTTTTTATCTTCATTACAGTTGCTGCTGTTTTTGTGTCCTGTTTGCAACGAACACAGTTGACAGGTTCTCTTACAAGTATTACGTAAAGAAGTAACTAGCTTGTCCTAAATGGAGGCTAACCAGTAGTTGGCCCCTTCGAGGCAAACTTATCTTGCAGTTGCGGAAAATCCGCTTTTGGTACATTTATATTGACCATAAAAGGAATCGCAGTTTTTTTGTCTGACATGACATGGATTTATTTTGCTCCTAAAGATCTTCTGCTTTTCGGTATGGATACCAGCAAAGCGGATGAACTTCGTTAATTGTTTTTTCGTTACTTATCCATATGTACTTATCCATATATACGGAAGCATAGATAAAAGAGTGTTGTGTCGGGATAATTATTGCATTTTTAAGGTATCACATGCAAATGATCATGTACATTTATCTCGACTTTACGGCAACGGTTATGGATACCTCTTAAAGCTGTTCTACTATCCGGTCAGATACCAGAAAACTCGTCTTTTCAGTTCGGAAATGGGAAAGTACAGATGAAAGATCATTATAATTCTTTCGCATTCGTCGACCGAAATCATTTTTGAATTTTTGAGCACCCTTTCTCGATTTTACGCCGACGAGTATGGATACCCCCAAAAGAATTTCCGCTATCCGTTATATACCTCTTAAAGATATTCTCCTATCCGGTGAGATACCAGAAAATTCGTCTGTTCAGTTCAGAAATATGAAAGCGCAGATGAAAGAGTTTTCTAATCTGTTGTATTCGTTGAGGTAATTAAACTTTTGTGTACCAGTAAATCGGACTAGATGCTTAACTTGTTTATTTATGAATAAGAAAGCGTAGAATGAAAGTATTTTACGAACCCTTTCTTGATTTTCTGCCAACAAATATTTGGGTACCTTTTCTCGATTTTCTGCCAAAGGTCATGCACACCAAAAAACTGAACTAATACTGTAACTGTGTTCTAACACGAACTCTCGCCGAGCCGTGTGCGTAATTCGATCAGTGCTCTGAGTACGATTTTTAACATGGCTACGAATTTTTGAGGTTCAGATTTGAAATTCGGGTGAACCAAGCTTTATGGTCTGCCTTTGTATGGGTCTAGGCGACCCCCCCCCCCCGGCGAAAAAACCCGCATCCTCCCCCCCCCTTACCCCCCCCCCCCCTCCATGTAAATATATAGGAGATAAGAAAATCTTATTAGAAACTACTTAAGGATTTTCCATAGACACGCGAGTTGAAATGTAAATGCGTGACGACGGCTCTCTGGCCTCTCGCCTCTATATATAGGCTACTTTTACTATTTTCAATGAGCTACCTAGGGAAATTCATTTTTATTCGTGAAGCATTCTATGTAAAATAAAGCATAATAAACCAATGTACTTTAATGTTCGTGGATCAAGGAACAAACTTTCTTGATAGTTGCACGCACCCCTGAATGGATACAAGGGAAAAGCCGTGGGAAATGTAGTTGGAAGAAAAATCGAGAATCTAGAAATAATATCAATTAACCAGGGTCGCGAAAGAGGAACAGTGCACAGCCTCGCCCCTGCCTCTTCATCCTTCACAAAGTGGGTGAAGCTCTTTTCCGTAAGTAAAGCCAACCATGACCATACTTGAGGAATTTGCTAAGTAAATGAAGTACGCACATAGGGAAGGGGAGATGTGAAAGGGGATCTGTTTAGCCAGTTCAGGAGCATGGAAACGGGGTGCTTTTGACACGATCAATGAAGCTAATTTGAAATCTAAAGGCTTGTTATTCGCTTCCAAGTGGTTGCAGTGAAGTATTTTAAAGAGCGATTGTTAAAAATAAACTTACAGTTGCTAGCAACAAAACAAATCAGGGTCAGGCGATCCGTAAGAGTTCGGAGGCTTGCTCCTAATGGACGGTTCCTTAAAACAAAAAGAGAAGGCACGAGAGATAGCGAACAAAGAAGATAGGAACATTTCTACGGTTTAAGCTTTGGCATAGGTATCAGGGAAATTAGTTCAAAAGCCGTTGAATTCTTTTCGACTCCTGGACGCGGCTTCATGATCACCATCGCAATAGAGGGGACCGAAAACAGCCTTCTCGATCTCAATTGCTCACTTTACCCTGCCACTACCCCCAAACACCCCCCCCAAGAACGCATTATATGTAGAGCTAGAAATCGACAGTTGAGACGACATCTTGCGACAAAGCCCTGAACAAATGAAGAGCTGAGCGAACGGAGATGACATGTCATTCTTTGATGGTTTCAAGATAATCGCGAAAATTCGGAAAGTTGGTACAGCAAAAGCTAGTTATCACCTTTGCCGACGAAGTGTCTCAGTAGGGAGTCATTTGGCGAAAACTTTGGTAGCACAGGGAGAAAGAGCGCAAAAATGTGTCCTGGATCGTGCTCCTAACTCACTTTGTCAAAAAAGGCGAGTTGTGACCTTTGTGGACTCTGCTCTTCTGTTGTTAAACAGGTCCCTTTTCTCTCACAAGTCCAGTTAAAATGGTAGACCTTCTGATAAAGTAAAATTATCAATTTTTACAAAAAGTTCGCTACAAATCCTTTCCCACCTCTAGAACTTGAAACGTCTCGTCATTCATCGAAAGAAACCGCAAAGAACATGGCACCACGCAAAAGGGTCGATGAAGGGTCTCGTCTTGGAGAACCTGATAGAAGATCCAGGGATAAACAAGGATACAAGAATCAGGAACCTGTACTTTCCTGGCCAACAAATATTCTTCTGGAATTTGGAACTTGTATTGCTTCTTTATGAGGAAACGGTCGCATTCCTTAGTGAAAATACCGCTAGAGATTTCATCCCAATAGCTCCATCGATTTCTGCTACTTCGCTTCGAATAGCGAAATCGAGCGAACGAACACGTTACTTCAAAGTAATAATATACTAGGCTGGTCATAACCTAAAACAAGAATAGTTCTACCGCTAACTCGCTGAACATCGACCGAACTTGCTAGAAAACCTTTTTTAACAAGGATCTCACTATGTCGGATATACCCTAAACCTGTCTCTCTGCTAGTGTCAGGTTATCTCTCAGAAGCCAAACAAAGGCTTATCCGTTAGACAAGTTTGGGCATGGTTGACAAGAGCATGGAAACCTTGCAAACTGCGAATACAAAAAAAAAACTAATTTAAGGTGTCGTTTTTGGTTTAAAGCTAATTAAAGTCACCGATAACTCACCAAGATCCGAGAGGGCGGAGAAAAGGTAAAGTAGACTAAGTAAACAGATTTCAGTCTACGGGGCGATGAGGAGAGCTATTCCCATGTAGGCGTGCGAGTTCCGGTGCTATATAAAGGGGGTTCCGGCTATCCCCTCGGGGACCAAAACCACCCGGCGAAAATCCCCCCGGTACCAAAAGCATGGCTGCAAAAATAAACCGTCTCTGTAGCTTGCAGATTGCTGAATGTGTCCTTTACTACTTATAATTTGGAGTGTGTAACAACAACGAATGGATACGAAAAAAGAAACTTCTTAAAATCTTTCGATGCTAGTAAATTGCAGGATGGCAGGCAGCTAAAGACGCCGTAACGATACAGAGTTGAAAATTAATTGTCTAGAAATCGGCTGATTTCTGATGTAATATTGTGTTCTAGGGGTTTGACTCGCCCATTGAACTTTGAAATCATATTTGCCCAAGCTGGTTGAGAAACTAAAGGAAGTGGTTCGTACGGGTCTTCAAAGAGCATGGCAAGCTTCAAGGACACAGAGGTTCAGTGGAGGTCCGGATGCGGCTGGTATCAGATCGGGTTTTGACGGTAGGAATCTGTTAAAGGGGCAAGAAATTGACAAATGACGAAAACCGTGTGTGACGAAAAAAGTGCGGGCGTTCGCTGGTGAGGAACGACGATGTGTCTTGCGCCCCTCGGATGGCTTAGAACTCACAGTTCCTGAAAATGGCTACGTCATGAATTGATTCTGCAAAGTCTGTCATATATTTTCTGGCGTCCATGTTTGAAAATCTTAGTTTCTGAGAAAATTCCCATCGGGAAGCATCTCTCTGTTGCCAAGGCATGGCTGGGCAGAAAGCGGATCCGATTTCACATAGGAAACTCTTTTGTCGCTGGATAATTTCAAGGAAAAGAAATGGTGGGGAAGGCTTTCTGATGGCAGGACAAACAGGAAATGGTGGCCTATCGCCGTTTACTTTTTGTTTGGGAGTAAACAGTATCCTGGAAAATGTAGTTGGTGGTTTTCGAGCGGAGGCCCAGAATACGAAGCGCATAAAAAAAATGGTCTGTAGAGAGCCAGGTACGAGCGCATAGAGGTACCACAAATCCGACGTGGAAAATTCTACTATCTGAAAACCGATTATTCGTGATTAGCGGAGTAACAAAGTAACGCATTTTCATCGGGTCTTGAAGTCTATTTAAGTGAATAAGTGATGGGTAGCTAGACTGCGGTATCGCAGCCCTTTTCTGTTAAACTTTAAGCTGACAGGCTTGCACACTGACAAGGGTGATTCCGGCAGAGAAATACGCGTGGATCTTGAATTCAACACGAAACCCAGGAAATGTATTCGCTGAATTGGTAACAAAACTGACTCGGGGTGAACCACAAACCCCAATTTATCAGCAAAAGAATCAAGAAAGTTCAGGGTATAGAAGTTCTTTGTATAGATTCGAAGCTCACGGAAGTGAGGGATTTTATAATCGCATCAGGATAGAGGGAAGACCCCAGTTATGCAGGGTGTTCGGTTTAAACAACAACAAGAATGAACATAAAGGCCGAAAGGGATCCAGAGTGGAACCTTAGTCATTGCAAGTGGGAAGGATGTGGTAGTTGTTGGTTTTCATTCACGTCATGAGCTTCTGCCTTGGTGGAAACAGTTGGATACTCTGTTCACCTGTAAGAGAGGCACGGTGCGATTTAGCTTCGACGTCGATCTTACCGTTTTGGTGTTTTTTGTCCGCTGTCCTCAGCCGGAGCTCGGTACCTTATTCCCGTTTTGGTCAGAAGGAGAACAGCGAGATTAAAGGAACAGTAAACTTGACTACGCAACTTTCGGCCATCGAATCGCCGGGGGGCTTAGATAAATATACAGGGTCTTATTGTCGACAGGCCCCCCCTTCTTTGTATCTCGAACCGTCTCGAACCCCCTACTTAGTGTTCCCAAAGCTATCTGGCAGGCCCTTGCCCCTTATGCACTGTAATTATGCACTTATGTACTGTAAAAGTTCGCCTTTTTACATGTAGACCACAGAGAAACGAACTCCCCAACAAGGCGGCCGGGGTTCGATTCCTAGTCGCGGCACACAAACCTTTTGCTTTTGCAAACCTTCTGCTCAAAAGTCGAATTCTCGGAAACTGCCCGGAAACTGCAATGGTCGTAACGAGAATCTTTCTTACTCTCAATATCGACTCTGGGTACATTCTTGATATGTTAGCTAGCTCCCCGAGTCAAGTTTGAGTCAAGTTTTCTGTTCCTTTAAAGGAACAGTAAGCTTGACTACGCAACTTTCGGCCATCGAATCGCCCGGGGGGACTTAGATAAATATACAGGGTCTTATTGACGACAGGCCCCCCTTCTTTGTTATCTCGAACCGTCTCGAACACCCTCCTTAGTGTTCCAAAAGCTAGCTGGCAGGCCCTTGTGCACTGTAATGTGTACTGTACTGTGAAAGTTCGCCTTTTTACATGTAGACCAGAGAGCAACGACCTCCCCGACAAGACGGCCGGGGTTCGATTCCTAGTCGCGGCACACAAACTTTTTGCTTTTGCAAACCTTTTGCTCAAAGTCGAATTCTCGGAAACAGCCCGGAAACTGCAATGGTCGTAACGAGAATCTTTCTTACTCTCAATATCGACTCAGGGTACATTCTTGATATGTTAGCTAGCTCCCCGAGTCAAGTTTGAGTCAAGTTTTATGTTCCTTTAACGGCGTCGATAACAGAGAACATAGTTGGGTACCAAGTTTACTGTTGCCGTCAGCGTTCTCCGTGTGCAAAAAAATGGGAAGATTATCAAAAAGTAGTGCAAAAAACGTCAAACACGACGTCCGAACGCGAGGTTTCTTAGACTTTTCCAATGTTTACGTAAACCAAATATCGCAGGCCAACCTTTACAACAGGCAAGGACGAGGCATGGCTGCGATACTTTCTTTGTTTTATGGGTGGCACGCTGTTCGAAAAGGATAGGACGAAGCGAAAGAATTGAAAGGAGTAAACAAGTTTGACAAAGTCCCTGATAAACGAAGGTCGTGAAAAAGGAAACACGAACATGTAACCCAGAAAAAGGTTTAGGAGCAATATTGCCTTCGGGGCTGCGTGTCAGGCTTCTGTCTTTACAGGCAAGAAATGGGAAAAGGATTTGACGGTGAGGTCTTAAGGCGGAAGGCTTTCGAAGACATGTCGTGACCTAGTTCAGTTTTTTAAGCCCGCCGATCGCAACTTGGAAATATTCTTTTGTAGTATTTGACGGTGTAGAACTTCTATTGTTCTACCCCTTTTCAAAAAGGGGGACCCGACATCACATGGTAACTATAGGCCGATTTCTCTAATACCATGTGTTAGCAAAATACTAGAGAAAATATTGGATTCAAGGCTAGCAAGGTGGTTAAGTCAGAATAAAATATTTAGAGAAGAACAGGGGGGGTTTAGAGAAGATTACAATACAATAGACAGAGTTTTTGTGTTGAAAGCGTTGATTGAGAAGCATTCCAAAGGACAAAGTAAGTTATACGTAGCATTTATAGACTTAGAAAAAGCTTTCGATAGTGTTGATAGGGTCCTTCTATTTGTAGAGATGCTAAGAGTAGGCCTGCCTAGGGTATTGGTAAGTTTATTAGCGGACATGTATAGGGCGACGAGAGGCATTGTCAGGATATTTGGAAAAGGTACATCATCACCTTTCGAAATTGGGAAAGGAGTAAAACAAGGTAGTTCCCTGTCCCCGCGAATGTTCTGTTTATATATTAATGATATTGTGGATTTTTTTCAAAGTCGTTGGGCTCCAACAGTTAGTTTAGGGAATTTTGCTTTATCAGTGTTGCTTTTTGCTGATGACGCAGCGCTGTTCGCAAAGACACCACAAGATCTGCAAAACCTTTTAAATATTCTTAATGAATATCTAGACAAAAAGAAGCTGACCCTGAACGTTAAAAAAACTGAAGTTGTAATTTTTTCTGGAAAGGCCAAAAAGCAAGATAAAAATTGTGCCAAATTTTATTTCAATGGGATAGAGTTGCAGCAGAAAACAAGTTTTAAGTATCTAGGTATGATCCTCCCCAGTAATGGTGGGTGGAAAGAACACATAAAGGAAATGGTAAAACGAGGGAAAGCAGTGTCATCGGCGATTTTGAGAAATCCAAGTGTTTCAGGGATAAAAGAGCTCAAGATGCAAAAACAAATTTTCGCGACTAAAGTTCTTCCTACAATCCATTACGGCGCAGAACTTTGGGGTTTCGATGCGGCAGTGCAACTTGAATCGCTTCAGCTGCAACACTATAAGAGAATTCTTGGAGTTCACATTACCACTCCTACACAGGCTTTGAAAGGGGACCTTGGAATATTTTCGCTAAGGAAGCAAAGGTTAGTCCAGATTATAAGGTTTTGGATCAAGCTAGTTCAACTACCAGAGGAAAGGCTGCTGAAAGGTGCGTATTCATTTTTGTTACAAGAAAGGAGAGCAAGATCGTGGCCGCTTCAAGTAAAAGCTCTCCTGGACCATGCAGGATTGTCTTATGCATGGAATGAAGGATTAGGCCCGACACAAGATCAGGGAGACATTTTAAGGAAGTACGAAAAGATAATAGAAGACCAAGAAATCCAAGATTGGCAAGTAAAACTCCAAAATTCAGAAACTCTTAAGTTGTATGCTGAAATAAAAGATGTGTTTGGTTTTGAGTATTATTTTAAGCTGGGACTGGATCCTGCTACTTTAAAAATTTGGTTCCAGCTCCGATCTAACAGCCTGCCGATCCTTAGTAAAAAGAAACTTTTCAATAGGAGGAAAGCTGGCACGGGTGAGAATTACCTTTGCCCTCTTTGCAAGGTGCAGGAGGAAGATTTGAACCACTTCCTCTTAGAGTGCCAAGCGCTTTCGCATTTGAGAGTAAACATTTTTGGGGGAGGGTTGGTATCGCTTCCCCGTATCCTGAAATCTACGAACCCCAAGTGTATCGTAGATATAAGCAAATATGTGACTAGAGGATTTAGTCTTAGGAGTGAAAGTTTAGCATAGTGGTTGATAGAGGTGTAGCCTACTGGTTTATTTGTAAAGTGAAACGTTTAAAACTTGTATGGCCTTTTGGCTGAATAAACAAGCGTTATTATTATTATTATTGATTTGTCTTCCGACAGGGGCGTATCCAGGGGGGGTTAAGGGGTTCGACCCCCCCCCCCAAAAAAAACATACCAAAATATTCGTTTTTTATAGGCTATGTTTCTTGCACGTTTTGGCCCGTGTGGTTCTATTCCAGTTTTACATAGCCACCATTCCAGTTTCTATAGCCTCGTCTGAACCGAGTTATCAGTGACTTTCAATCAATCCGTTTAATGCGCCGTAATATTATAAAAAATAGCATTGGCAATGTCAACATAAATTAAAGCACTAAATACAATTAACTATGTACAATTGAAGGATTCGATGAAATAGGGTACGGTACGAATGATGACAGATAACGCTGCCTTGAATTTGGTGCTGGTTGTTTTAGGACAACTTTCCGAACAGCTTTGCTCCTTAGACTTTGATTGCGCGGGCGCTAATGCTTGGTTTAGGTGAGGCTGACGCGTGACAAATATTCTGTATAAACACGACCAACAAAAATGGTTAACAAAGATGGTTAACCAAAATATACATAAAACCATCAGAGTCCGACCCCCGGGCAAAACCCGCCACGAAATAAACTCCTGGATACGGGCCTGTCTTTCGATATGATTTTTCTCATATTGGTGTTGATTTGACGCGAAATAACACATGAACATTCGGAAAGCACGCCCATTTCTCTGATCAAAGTGAAATCAGTTCATCTAAGGGGGAGATATTTGGAAAAAAATTTAGCTCAGTTGTACAAATTAAGGTGTTCATAACAAACAACTTTCGTCGCCCATCATTTTCCCGAATCCTCTTCCGTGGACAAACAAGACCAAAGGTTTCGATGCGACCTCAAAAATATTCGATCCTAACAGTTGGGTCTTGTCTTCGCCATTCAGTCTTCGTCAGATTCCTTCAAGATTTTTAATGTTAAAATAAAGTTTAAAAATGTAATCAGCATGTCTCCTTGCCCCGATACCGAATCTCTAAACGACTTCAGAACCCCTCCCCCACCCTCAAATATAGGCCTACAAAGTCCATCTTCGAACTTGACCTGTACTTTGACCCAAAGGATCCTCCCACCAAATTTCATCAAACTATCTCAATCCCTTCGAGAGTTATCGTACGGACAGACGGACAACTTTTGCGATGTCATAGGTAGGCTATCCATCCACTTACGTTTTGGATCCCAAAAACCACTAAATATTCCTTGAGTCCAGGCTGACTTTGAAACATATATTCAACTTATGGCCCTTCTTGGCAAGGGTCATCTTCCGGCTGTCAGTCTTGACATTAAGATGAACAGAATCCAAGGCTTCCCCAATGCCTATTTTTTCTCTATTTTTTTCTTCTGAATTGTAGTCCATAATTCCGTCCGAATGGAATTAAACACCAAGTTCAGGGTGAAAATGGTTGTAGTTAAGGATATCAAGCTGTTCAGGGTATACCTACTTCCATGCACTTACACGAGGGCAGGGAGGGGGCAGATCGCCCTTCGACGTTGCTCACAAAGGCAATGCGACTCGGGACTGGAATGTTGTCTATTCATAACCTGATTATTTGATGCCATGCAGATTTAACGCACGACACGCTAATAACGAAGCGGAGCCGCAAAAAAAAATATTGGCGAAATTCCTGTCCTCGGTGCCCACCATCTGCCCTTTTCAGTCCAAACCGCTGTGGGAGGAAATAAATTTGCAAATTCTTTTCTTATGGCGCGACATTAACGATCGAGTCGGGATTCGATACTGAATTTTGCACAAAGTAGGAAAGTCACAGCCGTAAATCACGAATCCAAGTTTGACCATTCCTCGTCTTTATCGGGCATCCCTCGCCCCACCTGACAGTAAGAATTGTATCGAAGTGGTGGGGGGTAGGGGCAGTAACTCTTCGTGGTCGATGAAGAATCGCCGTGTGCCTAGCGAAGAGCTGGAAACGTCACCACAGCTGTCCCCAACAAACGCTGTTGATTGGTTGACATATGATTTGAATTATCGTTCGGGTGACGTTTCTCGTTTTCCGAGGTTCACTGGCGTGTTTTGGACTTAGTCATATCAGGGACCCATAAATTACCATAAATCCCTGGTCATATAGAATATAGAACAAGGGCGGCGGCTAAATAAAAGTGAAACACTTCATCCGGGCTAAGTGTTTAGGGAAAAAGTGATTAGTTCAGAAAGACTTTACTAACCAAACTGAAATGAATTAATGTTGCGTGGGCAACTTTAACTTTTGACTGAGATGGTATATCCCAAGAAGAAAATCTTTTTCTGAATAGAACTGATGGTTCATCCCTTGATTACCCATCTTTGAACGATATAGTTGAACAAAATAAAGATCATCGCAAAAAGGGATTTGGAAAAATAAATATATTGACTTTGTAGCATGATACAAAAAATATAGTGAAAAATATATTGACCTAGCAGCCGAATCCTTTTCAATTGTGAACATCTTGACGGATGAAAGCTCGCAATATAGCCTTATGGAGCCTAGTTGGTTCAGGTTCATAAATCACATAAAATAATAAACATGGATACTAGTTTTCTAACAATCAGACGTATAGGAAACACATAACAGGTACACCAACTAGCAAAAATTGCAAAACCCTCATCTCCTAAGAATTGAGAACTAGCCCTCGACGCTGCGTCGGATTTCAGTTCGGCTTCTGCGCGCCACCGGTTCATCTGCGTTTGCTTAGTTTCTAGCCGTTTTCAGTTACCGTTTCAGTTTTCCAACAAGTTTTCGCAGTTTTTTCCCATTACTCTCAAATCGTTATTCCTTACCTTAATATGCAGCTTAGAGCAATTGAAGGATTTTCCATCCTGTAGCATTGCTCAGCATTTCTTCGGAAATTGCCGTGTGGATGAATTAGGGTCCCTCTGTCTCACTTTAGCCAGATCTGGCACTGAGGCAGGACGATGAAATCTGGCATCCACCCGAGCAAATACTCAGCGAAATCTAGTTTTCCTGAAACCGATCATCCGTGTGGGGGTGGAGGGAGAGGAAATCCGGAAAATTGTAAACCATGTACGTTGCGAACGGGTCATCCTATTCGAATGAAACTTGATGGGTGATAGGAGCAACTGCCCGAGATCTGCCGTTTATTTTGGAACTGCATCCGACCAAGGTGGGGTTGGGGGTGGATGAGGGACTTGAATTGTGAAACATGCGTAGGGACCAAACGGGTGGAGGCATTGGGATAAACGTGGAGAGTACAAAGATCATGGGTCCTAGACCTGTCATTTTGAGGGTCGAATCAGATCCGGCCTCGGTGGGGGGAGTTGGCCCGGGAGCACTCGAATCGAGAGAAACTTGGATGCGACATTTATGTGTCCGAATCACATCAGACTTCAGTGAGGGAGGAGGCCCGGAAATATTGTAAAATTTATATGGATCAAACAGATTCCCACTCCTTCCACCCCACACGGATGGTCGGATCCGGAAAGAAGGTTTTGTTGAACACCGGATTGGGTCCTTTGTATGCCTGACAAGTTTCATGGTCCTAGCTTGAATTAAGGTATCGGAATTAGCATAAGTGAAACGTAGGGACAGACCAACCGACGGACAGACACCGTGATCCCTATATGGCACTTGAGCCAAAGGATACAAGTGCCATAAAATTCTTGAACCTGCTGTTACTACACATAAAATTTGTCGAAGGAGGGAGGGCTCCGAAACTCGAGCAGTCGAGGTGATTTCAAGGGAATTTCGAACGTTTGGCAACATCTAGAAAATTTCCAATGAAATTGTTCTTGTGTCCGGATGGACTGACACAGTCTCATCGTCCTAGCTTGTCCGGAAGTGTCTAAACTACCAATATTCGGACAGGAGGACGGGCTGACAGACAGTTGAATCGCCAAATGACACTTGAGTAGTTTAGGCGGTTCGTTTACGCTGTGTTTACACCACTGAAAACTGTTTCTGCTGGTGCACTTCGATGGCAAAAACAACCTGGGTCCTTTGGAAGAGAGGGATCGTCAGAAAGAGAATTCGAAACATTTCAACTAAATAGACTTGGCGCCAGAATTTATCGGCGGTGCGCCGCCGACTTTCGGCGCGGCTTCGGGGACTACTATCAACCGACTAAAAGATATTTTGTCCTTAGCCAGGAAACTGTCGCACTTCTTCAACATATTTAGATTTTAGTATACCTTCAACTTGAAGCTGTTGCCTGCCTGCTTGGCTGCTAGAACGAATTAGTAACTAGAGCATTAGCAACTTGAAACATGTTTTGAAGAATGGAAATCAAGAAAGATTTAAAAAAATGATGATATTTAACCATCTCATGAAGGGCTATCGCTCGGCGTTGAAACGAAAATCCGTGTCTCTTAGTAGCTAACTTTCGAGTGATCACCACATAGAAAGGAGCAAAGAATAAGCTCAAATATCTTTAACAGTGAGAGAACTTCAACGTTAATAGGCACACATGAGATCATTACTCAGTCTCCGTGACGTGTAATGATATTAATCTATTAATAGTATTGGTTGGTAAAAATCCCAAATGCATTAGGATTAATTAGTGAAGGGGGATTTTCGCTGCCTAGGTGCCTCCCAGGGTTTTATCGGCCACTACTTGCAACAGTTGCATACGGCTCGGATTCCTGCCAATTCCAGCCGAATTTCTGGAAAGTCAAGCCCTGTACACATTCACGTCATCCGTGACGATTTGCCGTATAAATATTGATGACGTGGCACCATCGCCGCGCTGAGCTGGTTTGCAAGATAACAGGTCTCCCGGCGTCCGGAAGAGGGTTTAGAGAAGACCTTTAAATTTCACGGTAAGGTGATGAAAGAGACTAATGAAATGCCTATTTCAACTATATTTGGTCGTTCCATTCCATCCCTTCTCCATTCGTTGCCATGTATCATTGTAGGGAAATGTACAACTTGCAATTCTCTCGATCAATACGTGTGCGTTTCCCCTCGCGAAACTGTCCCAAATTTGCAAACTTCGATATTGCAAATTTCATTCCGGGACCTAGCGTGCTATGTTGCTCCAGTGAAGAGGGTGGATAAGAGAAAGACGGATCAGCAATCAGGGGGAGCTAAGGGGGAAGTTCGCATAGCGACGCAGCCCCAACCTACCTTCTCCGAGCACATCGCATTTGCAGAAATCGAACCTTAGCTCTCCATCCCTTTGCAGCTGACAGGACAGGGATCTAGCTTGAAATTAATTCCCGGGAGGGGATGAGGAAGTCCTGGGATCAGGGATAATTGTGAAGTTCCATCAGGAGGGGAGTTCTCAATAGATCGTGAATTGTGTTCTTGAAACATGAAACTATTGCGAGTGACTGCACGGCATATCAGTACAATTTGCATAAAGCAATGCAACCTCTTTCGTGTTGGTTTTATATCGCACGTGGAATTAAACAAGGTTACTTTTTGGTTCGTTGTCGGTTAGACATGAAAAGAAACAGTTCACTGGGGCTCCAACAAGACTTTATCAACGCCGGATTAGGAGCTATGAAGGTGCCGTAAAATATTGAGCACGCTATGTCGGTCGTGGATTGGAATTCCTAACAGGATTTTTTATCACTACCAACATACCGGGAAGACTGGTCGTTTGTCCACACGGTAAATTGAGACTAAAAGGAAATATTATCTGTTCGGGGATTGACTTCTAGCCAAGAGTTGTTGATGACCATGAAGAGTATATTTTTTTATTTATTAAATAGTAAAGTAGTTGAAAAAATAACGTGCATATTGAAGGATAAAAAGTGGAAGAGAATAGATTAGAAATTACTAGGGGAAAAATTTATATTAAGTATGGGTTTATTTAGAAGTTAAGTGACGTGAATAGTTAAAAGGGGTAAAAATGATTAAAGTTAGCGTCACTGAGGGAAGGAGGAGTAGCCACAAAAAGTAAAGTAACCAAATAGTTTTGTTTTAACAGTATAAAAATAAATTACAATAGGTGCTACAGAAAAAAATGATGAATGTGTCAAGTGGAAAAATGGTCAGGAGCAGAGACGTTAATGTCCTGTGCAACAGATTTTCCGGAACGTTGCCCCTTTAGTTCTGCGCATGACTAGCTTGGTGAAACGTTTGGGCCAACAATTCAGTCAGAAAATACTCCGCATTGTCAGTTTCTAAACATCTTTACTAAAATATTCAAAAGTGTGTGGGCTGCCTTTTCTTGCACTAGCCGAAGAGTAAATTTCGGACCGCACGCCTCTGTGGAAACGATCATCGTGCCAAAAGTTTAGTGGTCCGCCAAGTTTTGGGAGGGGAAAAGGCGGAATTGCGAATTCCTCCTACCGTATGAGAACCAGTCGCAGGCCGAGTTTTTGCGAAATTCCAGTTTTCAGATGAGATTTGCAAAATAATACTGATGTGTCTCGCCAGCAATGGTGCAACGATAGGAGAATATATTTGCAGAATTATTCTGTGTTCGACTTTTGAAAAAGGTTGATTTCTGCTAATAGGGGGTGGCGGAATCGCCGAGGTCACTAGGAAGTCAAACCGGTCAAGAACAACAGAGAACGATAAGAAGTAACAACGAAGTACCATTAACGATGGAGAATAAATGACGTCTTCCATATAAAGTGTTATTGTAGGAACCATTTTTTAAATGTTGTATATTGTGGTCCAAGCTTGGAAATTAAAGACGGGCCACTTATTTCTAATATTAGATATCGGTCCGCCCTGGTTTAAGGGATACGGATTTAGGGATACTGGTTTAAGGGATACCAAACACTAATGAGCTGGGACTCCAACGAAAGCGTCTGTTTTTCTCCGTTCGAGTGTCCGCCTGTAAGCTCAGAAAAAAATAGTACCCGCAGTCCCATGACCACGTTGCTGTGCAGGTATAGAAAAGAGGAGACATGCTAAATCTTTCACGTGGGATCGGTTTCCCACCAATCGCTAATCCATCTTAAGTCCGACGTAAGGTCAGCGTGCTATATTATGAATGGGATTCGCATTCATCGCCCGGTAATCCCGAATACGGTCATTTTTACCGGGTCTAGGCGAACCCCCCTTCCCGCCCAATAAATAAATCCGCAAACCCCCGCACCCCCCCCCCCAGAATGCAATAAATAGGAAATTATAAAATCTTATTAAAACCGCAGTTTTGACTGCAAGTACTTATGGTATTTCCTTAGACACGCAAGTTAAATGTAAAGAACTGACGGCGGTTCGCTGGCCGCACGCCTCTATTTATACTTTTCAAAAAAATATATTCTTATTTCCAAAATTTTACCAGCGCGTCCAGATATATCCGATAAGGGTTTACTGACTGTAGACCCTTATGCCAAAGCATAGTAACTGACGTATCCGGTTTCTGCATTGTTTGAATATATTTACCGGCTGTGTGTGTTTGGGAGCGGGGGCGGGGGGGAATTTTACTCTGGCTTTGTGTGAAACCCAGTTTTACCCTAGCTCGGGACCCACTAAGACCTTTTTATAATTATGCTCGATGAGCTTGAAAGTTTTGATTTCCTGGTTCTCGGGTTAAAGCTATTGCAAATTCGACTACAATTCTTTGTGACCACACTTGATAAAATGCACTCAAGCCTCTCTGCCCCCTTTATATGATACCCCCCCCCCCCCCCCAGTGGCATCGCAGCCGCCCCTCACCTTTTTTAGATCGGTAGTTATACAGAATCCCAAGTAGGCTACCGGGACAAATTCCGGTAGAATGATCGGGATTCGGTATAATTGCCAGGATCCGGTAGTTATAACGAACTGGGGAGCGATTTTACTAAAATTATTTGGTAACTTCTCGATGCCAGAATTATTCGGTATATGCGGGAGGAGATTCGGTATATTCGGTAGTTACCACGAATCCCGACTTTGTTCTAGTTTTGACGAAATATACCGAATACGAATATTATTCGGTATAGTTTTTCGATACCAAAAATATTCGGTACAACTACCGGGATTCGGTAGTTATACAGAATCCCTAATAGGCTATCGGTCTAAACGTAATCGGTATTATAACTGGAATTCGGTAATTTATTGGGTAGAATTACCAGGATTCGGTAGTCCCCACGAAATTCCAAGAGGTCGAGTGAAGCACTGGTCGCAGGAAAAAGGACTGATCTATGATTTCATCGGTAGTCCTTTCTTTATTTCCGGATCCCAAAAAGACGCTCTAATCAACAATGTTTCGAAAATTCCGCCTGCGGCGCTTTTTGTGATATTCTCAGTTTTATGGAAGGGCAATGTCATTTAATTGGGGTTTTCAGCTAGTTTTAGGATTGGGATCTGAGAAACATTAAAAGCTAGAACCTGCATGGAAAAAGTATAATTTGGCAGAAAAAAAAACTTTAGAAAAATCTTGCCTGCGGCGCTCACTTGATTTTATCATGGGTAGTACTGACTAGCCTACAATAGTAGTTAAATTGTTACCTACAGGAACAAGACCAAAGGTTCCGATGGGATCCCAAAAATTCTGTAATTGATCCAGACAATTAGGTTTTGTCTTCGCCAGATCCAGTCTTCGCCAGGCCAAACAGCTGATCATTAAAAAATCCAAGCTCAGATATGGATTCAGCATGTGCGTTTACCTCTTTAAGCCCGATCGAAACGATCCTAGCTTACTTCTGTGAATTTTGCGGTTCTGGCGAAATTCAAGAACTACTTGTCCGGCGAAAAACTAAAGCTCAAAAACGGATTCACCGTATCTCCTTACCCCTATATCCAACATCTAATCAACTTGAAATAAACATTTAACTTTTAACAAATTTTCCGGTTTGGCCGGATTCCGGGCGAACTACTTGTCCGGCGATAAACGGTTTTCGTATTCTTGTTCAGCATGCCTTCTTACCCCTATATGAAACATCTAATCAACTTCAGATAAAACTTCAACTTCTAACAAATTTTCCGGTTTCGGCCGGATTCCGGACGAACTACTTGTCCGGCGAGAAAACGGTTTTCATATTCTTGTTCAGCATGCCTTCTTACCCCTATATCGAACATCTAATCAACTTCAAATAAGACTTCTACTTTTAACAAACTTTCCGGTTTTGGCCGGATTCAGAACTACTTGTCCGGCGAGAAAATGGTTTTCATATTCGTGTTCAGCGTGTCTTCTTACCCCATAATCGACTATCACATTAGCTGTTTAAAAAAAATTTGCTTGCCCCTTAATTAAAACCCCCTCCCCCACCCCTAAATGTAAAGCTATAGGGCCCATCTACGAACTCGACCTTACTCTTGACCCAAAGAATGCTCACACCAAGTTTCATCAAAATATCTCATTCCCTTCGAGAGTTATCGTGCTTACAGACGGACGGACAGACGGACAGACGGACGGACGGACGGACGGACGGACGGACAACTTTTGCGATGTCATAGGTATCCCTCCACTTACGTTTTGGGATCCCAAAAAACAGAAATGGGATTAAACAAAATTTCGCCTGCGGCGCTCGATTTAATTTTGTCTAGAGTGTAATAAGTAGAAGCTGCTACCGCAATCGTGCCCGGCAATATTTTGTCCAGCGGGCTTCACAAAAGCGACGATTAGTACCTGGCTCAGGGGGGCACAGGTATTAAAATCTATGACATCTAGCCGGGTGGGGGTGGGTGGTTTAGTCCGAAAATTGCGGATTTAATCCGGGGTGGGTCCCTTCAAAGTTACGAAATTTAGTATTTTATACCTTGATAAATGGGTGGGTGGTTTGCCAATTTTATTTTATTTTTATGACGAGTAACATATCATTCGATAGCCCACCACATAAAGACTGAATAGGTAGTATTGGAAACAGTCGTCGTGATTGTTTTAAGCCGGTATCGAGGGGTTACCCACTCCCCGGCACCAGCTATGCACCCTTTCCCGGCACCGGTCGGGAGCGACCGAAATCAGAAGTGCTGGCACCGGTGCCGGCCATAAATTAAGCGATTCTGCTTCTAAAAATGCTAATTTTAATGTTATGACACGTGGCAACCTGTGTCGGCTTATGTCAGTCAGTGCCGGCACCGGGCACTTGCTGTACACTAAAATCGACAGTGGACAACCCCTTAGTCGGTATTGAAACTAGAAGATTTTTTTGTGCGTAGGCTACAGTATAGGAGCAATTTAATTTTCTGGAAGGACTACCCCAGATGTAGGTTCCCGAAGCGCTTTGAAAATTTTCTGCTGATTGTGAACATTTTTCGGAGCCTGTCGTTTAACTGATATGTTTGTGCCGAAAGATAAATTCTATCTTCCGGTATACGCGAGTATAGGAGGTTCTTCCCAAGAATTGCTACCGCATTAGACTTAGCCTACTAATTTGTTTTCTTTATCCCTTTTTCGCGTATATGGTGTAAAGATCAGCCATATTTAGTTTTCGAAAACGGGACCCAAGACCCCTTACCACCGGACCCTTCTGATAAACAAAAACAGGACCCCAGAAGAACAAAAATTGGACCGATCTGGGTAACCAAAGAGGATCCCTTGAAAGACGATAGACATACCTCTATAATACGGACAACGAAAGGAGACCCATAATTTTCGAGAAAGGACCCTTTTTCTTTGTGGAAAAAATGCTATAAGAGAATAAAAAAGTTGTTCCTAGTTGTGTCTTTTTGATGATCCAAACACTGTGGGGAGGAAGGGGGTCCAAATTTGTGTGAACAGCAGATTGAGCTATGTACCAGACTGAGTTGCCGGATCTCACCAAACTTGAGAAGTTAGAGCTAGGGCCGTAGTTCTGGCTTTTGATGGTTCACACCCAATTCGACCCCCGTATGAGCTCTGGCAGTAAATCACTTGGTTGTGTTGTCGTATGCAAACAAAAAAGGTGATTTGATTCGGTCCTTCAAAATACATTATTATTAGGACACTAGCTCTGTAACGTCCCAACAAGTTTAGCTCAGATCCAGCAACTCTTTCTATGGCGGTTGACAAGAACTTTGGGCTCCCATGACCGGGGTCGAAAAAGTATATCTTATCTTCCCACCAAGGGCAACTCCTTCTGGTAGATGTGATGCAAAACAAATTAAAGGACCCACACAGCGGCCGTAACGTGTTCGGACCCTCGAAACGGAGTTTAGTCGAGATCCGACAACTATTTCTATCTGATCCGACAACTATATCTAGTAGATGTTCTGTTAACAAGAATATAATTAACCCTAACCTTCAACCTCCCCCTACATGGTTGGATCGAATTCTTCTCTGCAGTGGTCCGGTCGGAAGGAAATAACTAGGACCCTAGCTATACCTTTCCATCAAGTTGGTTGAGATCTGGCTACTCCTATTGGTGGATGTGTTGTTTACAAACATATAGGGACTCGCCTCCCTCTCCCCCCCCCCCCACATCGTTCGGACCATCAAAAGACACGACTAGGAGCAACACTTTTTATTTTCTTCTACTATTTCGCAATAGGCTAAAGTTCAACGGCTGAAAGCTCATGCGGCAAGCTCAGGCTTTTGCACTCCGTCCCTAATACAGACCTTAAACGGAACAGACAAGACTTGTGCTCATGTCAATTCCATCCGGAACAGATCACACGTTCCAGAATTAAGCAAGCACGTCACAAGATTTCTGGGACCCCCCCCCCTCCAGCTCTGCCAACAGTGCCCGGATCCGGTCCGGCTCTAAAAATGATGTATAGGACTTATGCTTGTTCGTCTTGCTAAGGCTCATACCGATACCTCAACTCTAAGAGTGCAACGAGATTTCCACTGATCCCCTTCCAACTCGACAATCGTTGTCTGATCCGTTGGTACAGTTTTTTTTATAATAATTCTTTTAAGCCATTTTTACTCTGATTTACTTGTATGCTTCGGAAACAGTGTAAGGTTTTTTTTAAGGATTTTTTAACCCAAACCCTTGAGGTACAAATGATTATGAGCCTTTGCGGACCATGAAAGTGTAGATATCGTTGATCGAAACTATTTTCACCACATTGATGTTAACATGCGCAATTTAAGGGGTCTTCCAAGTTCTGTCCGTCATACCAGAATTATGCATGCCACAAAATTAACGGGCCTCCCTCCCCTTCCAACTCATCCGATAAAACCCGGATCCGATCCAGTTCTATAAATGATTGTCTAGAGGTTATGTTTTTCCTTCCCAAAAAGTCCGGTCCCGAGAACTCCATTATATAGGCTAAGTAAGTCCAGGGCCCACGTACATAGTTGCCGGATCCTGTCCTGCGTTGAACTGAATATCGGGACATGTACTGTTGCTAATTATAAAGTGTCGAAAGTGTTCGAAAGTTGTGCATGACAAAAGATTCTGAATTTCCTTTCCCTTCACTCCCCCCAAGATTGTCGGATCGGGGAAGTGACTATTTCTAAGTTAATCTGGTCGGTCTTTATTTCGAATGCGAAGTATCATCGTCTTAGCAGATCTGGAAGTAGCCTAACTCGTGATCACCGGAATTCCGGGAACCCCCTTCACGTCTCCCACAGTGCACTGAACTGGTCAAGTTCTGTCAATAATTGTATCGACAAGAAATGTATTTAATAATTAGAGTTATGCAAGTTTCATCCCGACAACGTCGCAATTATTATCCAAATCATCAATCTTTTTTTTTTTTTTTTTCTTTTTTTTTTTTTTTAGTCTGGGGGTGGTGGGGTGGGTTGTTTTGAACAAAACTGTGGATTTTTCCCAGGGGGGTGGGGGGGTCCCAAACCCAAAACCAGATTTTGTACCCTATGGTCGGGGGTGGGTGGGTCCTTTTCTTGAAAGTTGACTGATTTTAGGCTAGATATCAATAGATTTCATACTTGTGCCCCCCTGACCTGGCTGATCATCTTTCATGGTGCCCTTCAGTGTTACTCTTTGTCCGTGATTATTTTTGTTCAGTATATAATTTTAAGTAATTTAGGGCTTGAATTCTCAGTTTCTAAGATTCGGTAAAACTTTGGCTCTAAGCCCTCTTTTTGACCCCCTCCAGGTCTAGAATGCACTTGCGACGCCCCTGCACCCCCCCCCGCCAATCTCAATAACAAGGTCTTTTGTGTATTAAGTGAGGCCAAGATTACTGGTCATAGATAGACTTGTTTAGTTCGTAGGTACATATATAAATACATTATTTTTTTCTGTAATTCAAGCAAATCATTTTAACTTTGACTATTTTCACACTCCCACTCGAAACTCGTGTAGCCTACTTGTTTAGGGGGGGATCTTGGGAGTCATGCAACTATCGTCATTTTTTAAATACATCAATTTCTCAGTACTAGCCCAGACAGCTGCAGTCACTGCAGGCTTATACCAAAGTCTAGCAAAAAGTGTACTCGCACTTCCCAATACTGAGGCAATTGCCCTTGGTGGGCTTTTCTGTCGTTGAATCGATCCGTCGCTGCATCGTATATAACTCTCTTTACGAGTCTGATTTCCTAAAACAAAAATAGAATATTGCTTTCGGTTTTCCCCTTTTCGTCAAAGGGTTTTCTGGAACTTTAGGGCTCGAAATAACGAATTAACGACTTCCCTTGTTTTTGACAAAAACTCGCAGTCGCGTGTAGTCACATCTGCGGAACGAATTTTATAATTCACTTGTCTTCGCTTGTCGGGCTAAAGCATTAATATAAACCCTCTACCCTTTCGCAATAAAAATAAGTGGTAACTTGTTTTGTCTCAGTTTTACTGCGACCCCTTTCGTTGTCAATAGCGCTTACGAGCAGTCGAAGACTGAAAAGATTTCGATTGTAGGATTTCGCGTTTTTGCTGGGTCTGGCATCTTTGGGACAAAATCTTAGACCTTCTTTTTTGGGAATGGTCACCTATGCAGAAAGGATACGATCAGATAAATATAATGGAGAATAAATACATTGGGGAATACATATTTTGTGTTTTGAATCTGTTAATTTAAGTATTATGTGTTAAGGTAAGATCAATAATGAGGGCAGGGCGACATCCCTGGATGCTAGGCTTGAGTATTTTTTTTAATTTTTTTTATTTAGTTATTTATTTTTTGTTGTTGAAATTTAGCGATTGTGGGAGATCGGTGTGGACCTGGAGGTGAACTTAGAGGATGGAGCGGTAAGTAAAAATAAAACAAAATCTTCTATTGTTCTTTCTTTATTTTATTTTAATAGTGAAGATAGTTTATTTGTTGATTATTTTGGTATTAGCCCCTATATAACGGGCCATGGAGCTAGGGGTCGAAACTTATTTTGTTCATTTATTTTGAATTTAATAAAATTGAACTGAACTGAATTGAGACGGTTGATCTCGAGATTCACGTGGAATTCGGTTTGGACGGTTGCCGATCATTTAAACACGCTGATTACTTAGACTATCAATCGTTCAGCCATAAGAGAACCCTGTTATTGTTTTTTTAGCTTTTCAGATCCGGATCGGTTATCGCTGTTTGCTACAACTTTGCTTTAATCTTTCATGAAACCTCGAGTGCTACTAGAAGTTAAACCAGCTGGTCCTGACTTTTGTTTCTTGGATATCCGCAGCATACGACAAATAGACGGACAGCGATAATGAACCTCTGCAAACAATGACAAATCTGAGTAGGCTGTGTTTGTTCTGTAAGCAGGCCCGTATCCAGGAATTTATTTCGGGGGGTGGTTTGCCCTGTAAGCCCAGTAACTTTAGCGACAGGTTTATTATTGTGAGATGTGACAAAACAAACGAAGGGTTGGAAGTACTTTACTAAAGCATCCTCGTAGTCGCCCCGCTCAAACCTTGCTCTGAAGAAAAAAAATAATCAACCTCTTTTATGCTAAAATCCGGAGAGTTTTGAATAAAACCGAGTTATGTAGCAACTGCTTGCCGCCTGCAACAGTGTCGAAAATCAGTCTGTTTTCTTCTAAAAGACGAGATTTTGGTGCAAATCCAGTTTTGTCCAGACTGTACCCACAGGGTGAAATCGAGGAGATTCTGGCAAGAGCTAGAAACATACGACTGTCATTCTGACTAGTCCAAAGCATACGACCTTGATACGACTGAGATTACGTTCTCGTAGGCTAGCAAGCGTAAAACTTGTGACTACCAGGGGCGTCCAGAAAGGGCTCGGGGAGGGGGGGGGGCGCTTGCTTCTTAAAGACAACTCGCTGTGGTTTTAGAAAAAAATTAATAAATTCGGTAAAAATCAGGTATCGATTCGGTCAACTTTACCAGGCCCCCCCCCCCCCCATGAAGAAAGGCTCGGGACGCCCATGGTGAGTACCATCCTGAAAAGCTCTGCCATTTGGCAGGCTCAAAACTTGCGACTGAGCCGAGGTTGGGGGCTGGTTCGGACATGGGGATTTTTAATCCAGGTTCGCGCGAAAGATCCCACAACAATACAGGACTGAGTCCACTTTGAAAGGCAATAATTTGTTTCTGTAACCCCTTTTTAGGAGCATGGAGCATATAGCTGAAAGTTGGTCACAATACTGTACCCAGAGGCTACTTCGGACAAAGTCGGCCGGGTTAACCCCGGTCTCACGATTCTTTGAAGCCCACAAGCGCTCTAAACCTACGACTGAGAGCATGATTCTCTGTGGAATGGAGGGTTTTCTCCTAGACATCCCGAGACACATCCCTCGAACCGCCCCTGCTTCTGACTTGATTCAAGGCGCTGGCAATTGGGGTAAACCACCTATTGCTACCACGGCTTTAACGGGAACAATTCCCTGAGTAGGCTGTTACTATCTAGTGTCCTCATTCCGCATTACTCCAAAGTCCGCCCGTGCGAACAGAACTGCACGACAATCCCAGCTCATTGACTTCTGTTCGCTACCCAAGACTCGAGCGTCTCGATTTCCACAAGTTTTCGGCGGCTCGATTTCGATTTCCACCGTCAAATATTATGTCGATTACCTAAATCATTCCGTCTCGATTTCCACAAGTTTTCGGCGGCTTAGTAGCCTACGTACAAGCCTGTACAATTATTGTAAGAAGCTAAGCACAACTCTAGAAATGCGGCCGCGCGGCTAACACTTGCAATTTTCGTCCTCGATCAAACGGGAAATCCCCGAATCCACATTTCTTTCCTTGAACCACGAACCGGCCTATTAGGAGACTTGTCCTCATTTTGGAGACCTTTACCGAAGACACTTCAGAAATATTTCTAAGCATTTTTCAACAAATAGTTTTCTATGAACTCAGCGTTCTTTTTGTCTTAGGGTTTTGACTACGTGGCTTTTTGCCTGTAAACTTACTGGCCATAGGCTATATTTTTTTTCGCTCCCTGCAGATCCGGCCGATATAAATCTTCTAGGTCCTAGTCCTTTCTAAAACTTTCGCAAAGATTTGGCAAATCAATAAAACGGTTGTGCGTGACATTGCTGCGTGGAAATTGAGCAAACTCCGCTTCGGCGCACGTGATAGAGGAAGGCGGTTGCCAGGCACGGTGGCAAGGATAGGCCCGCCGAATTCGCAAGGCGTGCATTCGCCAATCCGGTACAGTTGATAAGCCTACAGCGGCCGCCATCTTACTCGTTCGGTGTGTAGCAGCAATTTGAAAGAAATTTTGCAAAATTTTCTGGAGTTTTGGCTGAACACGAATGGTGGATGTGGTCTCAGGGAGAAGTTGTGTAGAATATGAGGTGAGTTTCTGAATTTTGTTGAGTGGTGTTGATTTTATTGAGCTATTTTTGTTAGGATGGAGCTTAGTCCTTAAGAGTTAGACTAGCATATTATTAATGCATTAATGACATTATCAGTAGTAAGCCATAACCTTGTTAATCTTAGGATAGCCTAGCCTAAATAGAGGTATGTTTCTTTGAACACCTCCCTGAATTTTGGACTAACTTGGTCTTGTTTTTCTTCTTTTAAAGATATCAAAATGGTAGCCTAGGCTTAGGCTAGGCCTAGTAAGAATCTAGTGGTTCAGGGCTGGTTCAGGGTTAGCCTACTTTGACACAGAGGCTATAATGAAATCAAAATTTGTTTTATTTCATCTGCTGTTAGCCTAATTTTGAAAGTTTGTTTCATCTTGTTGGGTATGTTGCTTTGGTTGGTGCTGAAAGTACCATAACGCAAAATCGTTGCAGTAAGAAGAATAATTCCATAATTTTTCAGTTGCAGGCAGTCTAGTACACTAGCCCCTTTTCAGGCACGGTGCTCAAACGTCTAGCACCATGCCTGGGTGCTGGACGTTCAAGCACTGTACCTTGGATTTCATGTATGGTGCATGGATTCCAGTATACAGTGCATGCATGAAAAACACAGTTTCTGTCACCACAACTTATCAACGGCTCGGATAGGGCTGAAATTACTACCAAGAATTAGAGAAATCAAAGACAATCCTTATCATATTTTTCCTAACAAAAACAAAAGGACGCGACTGATGATGGAGATGAAAAATCTGATGATGGGGATGAAAAATCTGACAGCAGCCTATCTATTTTCCATGTAGAGTGCCCTAGGAGCTAATATTCTGGTTGACTGTTAGGTAGAAAAAGCTGAGGCACAGGACACTTTGCATGCAAAACCCTTGACTATGTAGAAAAGGAAATGAGGTTTTTCATCTCCCTCATCAGTCGCGTCCTTTTGTTTTTGTTATGAAAAATATGATAAGGATTGTCTTTGATTTCTCTAATTCATGGTAGTAATTTCAGCCCTATCCGAGCTGGTGCTCAGTTGTGATGACAGAAACTGTGTTTTTCATGCATGCACTGTATACTGAAATCCATGCACCCTACATGAAATCCAAGGTACAGTGCTTGAACGTCTAGCACCCAGGCATGGTGCTAGACGTTTGAGCACCATGCCTGAAAAGGGGCTAGTGTACTAGACTGGTTGCAGGCATATTTTTTTGTACGAAAGCAACTAAACAAAAATAATCAAAAGATTCAACAAAATTAGAGCCTGTTGTGGCTTCAATTTAATCTGACTTCATCTCACTTCTTATTCTGTTGTGAAGAACAGTCAGAGAACAAAGCCCTTTTGCTGTTGCGTGCAAAATCATTTTGTGTTCGAAAGAAACTGAACATAAGTGATCAAAACATTCAACAAAATTAGAGTTTGTCTCTCACTCTTGTAACTTATTACTGTTTACGCTCAGAACTGTCCATTAATAATGTTTGATAGGTTTGAATTTTATCATATTTGTTGATGCTGTTTAAAATTAAGCAACATCTAAGAAGCATACCTCTACTGTATGTTGTTGGGACTGGTTAGGACCAAGTTAGTGTACATAATCACAAAGCCCTGATTTTTGCATAGAATATACCAATCATCGTGTAGGCATATACCCACAGTTTGGAATAGCATAATCTATCAAGAAATTAGGGTTTGTTGTTGAACCAGGTCATACACAAATCCTTAAATTTGTGGCATGGTGCTCATGTGTGAGGGCTAGTGTTGTAAAATTACCGTGAAATAAAAAGTCGGTAAGTAAAATTGGTAAAATTGGTAAAATAAGGTAAAATAGGTAAAATTGGTAAAATAAGTATTTCACGGAGAATATATGGTGAGATTGGTATTTCAGAGTGGCTAAAAGAATTTGACACATTTTCCAAATTTATTTGAAGCTGGTGCGATTGATCTGTAGAGATTTTAAGGGAAAAGCACGCAGAAAGTCACTTTTCCTGCACTTCTGAAATAATTAACTACTAAGTGCTATGGAGTGGGAACCCTTCGACCAGTTGCTCATATAATTCATTGCGTCCATGGCTTCGGTAATAGCACGACGAAAGTAGCATAAGGTGTATTTTGCCAAATTTCCCCGCATAATTTTCTTATCGCTGGATAAGTTAAAACACACAACCGGGCTTTACAGCCATGCCTGCGTAGGCATAGTAGCACTAACTCACAGCTGAAATAATCAACAATATAGCACTTGTCGATAAAACCTATCACGGCAGACCCACCCAAATTAGCAATATATTCGCTTTCCGTATCATTCACCTCTCATTCCTTTGAAAATCTGAAGACGTTTTCAAACTTTCCTGGTGCCTCCCTGGTCCCTTGATTCCCTGGTTTATTCTGTGTGGCATCAAGTATTACGTTGTCATTAAAATATGAGTAATTAGGTAAAAAGTTTCTGAAATTTTTTTGAACCTGCTTCTGAGAGTGTAAACTATCAGTAAAATACGAATAAAATACGTAAAATACTGGTAGAATACGTAAACTAGGTAAAGTGGTAAAATACCAATTTTACGGGGGTCCGTAAAATTACGGTAAAATACGTAAAATACCGAATTTTACCGTGACCAATTTTACCGTTTACAACACTAGTGAGGGCATGTCCTGGGAACCATGCAGGAACCAAGCCCATAAATTGAGGGTTCGTATATGACTGGTCGGAAATTTCCCTTCATTGTTCATTGTCAATACTAAGCCTCTTAAAAAAAAAATTTGACTCTGTTCATATTCTGTTCCTAGTATTTTTGAATCATTTGGTCTTTGTTACCCTGAGCGTAATTATTTGTTTTAAGGCAAGCGTTTAAAAAAAGGGATTGCTCGTAGGCTAGCCTAGAAGTTTCATTGAAGCTCAAGTCACTCCTTAGTTTCACCCAGCCCGAGCATAACAGCGTTCTTGTTAGTCCGATTTTAAATTCAAGTTGGGTACCAAGCTCTTTTTCTCACCAGGTTTGCATGGAGGTGTATGCTGTGCATGTAGGCTAATGATGTCCTGTGATAACAGCTGCGTATGTTAATTTTCCAGGCCTAGCCTAGCAGTCCATTTTGTGGCACCCTTTGCTGGCTGCCCAGCATTTGGCTTACTCTATGCCTAACGGACAAATGCTGGGCACCCTAACAAAATACTTTATGATTTGAGTGAAGCTCAAATATTAACCAATCAGAATTCCTTAATAATGAAGCAGGTCAGGGTTAGGGTATGAACTATATTTTGTAACGCTGAAACATTAGAGAAATTTATAGTTTAGCTGTCTGTTTAGCTCAGTTCCTTTTAGTTTGCCATTGGTGTTTGTGGCCTGTACAACAAGTGCTTACAAGAGCATGGTCCAGTAAAGTATTTAACAAAAACACTTTACTATGACTGGACAGTTCTTTCTTTTTTTTTTGCCTCAAAAAGTAGCATGGAATTATTTATTAAGCATAATATTAGATGTACTATTTAAGAGTTACGCTGTTTTCCTTTGTCATCCTTCTGTTGTGAAAGATAAATCAGTCCAAGGACAGATTATCTGAGATCAGTACCCTAGTCTTCTCTGTCTCCTGATTTTGGGAGCGACCAGGATCTGGATAAATTTTCATTATTTAGGGTACTAAGCGGATGCGGAATGCTTCACCATTTTTTTTTCTGATTTATGGGACCTATAGTTGGTAGCCAACAACCTTTGCAAGGGATTAAATGTAGCCAAAGTGAAAAATCTAAAAAAAATCGCCCTGTCCAGGCATGCTTATTAAATTATAGTGAATGTTTGGTAAACTGTAGGGGCCTTTGTAGAGTGTAGTTTAAATATTTGTGGACTGTTCATCTATTGGCACCCCTCTTTGTTTTACTGAGCTTTGTCCCATGGATGTGGCTGATTAAGCAGTAGCCTGTGTCAGCTGTTATATTTCTGGATATTTTTTCAGAGTTATTTTTATATCATTTAAATAAACAGAAGTTGGGCATTTTAGTTTTGTTAATATTCCACTCTGTTAATCCAGTATTTTTCCCTGTACTGATCAACAACGTTAGTTTCTATTATTTTTTTGCTGTCGGATGGATAAGTAGGCTACACTAAATGCAATAATTATCAAGAGGTTTGGCCATTGCTTAGAGCTATCCGTGGAAAAATCGTAGATCAGCGTTGAACGAGTGCGAAGCTGCCAGGGAAGCAAGATGAAGAGTTCTGATTTCCTTTAAGGGAAGGGATGGAACTGGTGGGGGGGGGGGATATGAGCGTTTTGCTAAAGGTGTGTTATCCATCACACTGCAAACTGATTTGGAAATACAGCTGAATAGGCAATACCAGTTGGTATTAGCTCTTAGCTTCCTTTTCCGAATTCTGATGCCATTGCCTTTCCTGTCCTTTTAGTGCCATGTGTCGCGACTCCGGAAAAACTAGTTTGACGATAAGCTGATCTGCAGTAAAGATTATCAGGAGGCTGCTAACCAGCTCGTGTTCAAATGTATTCAAGCTTCACGATTGAAATCATTGTTTAAATCTTTTGCCGTCGATGTTCCGTTTTCCAAGCCTTCAGATTCTATTTAGACCTTCTTCCTTTGACCTTGAATATGAAGAATATCAACCAAGGGCTAGAAATACGTAGTTGCTAACATGGTGGTTGTGCCTGTTGTGTCTGTGCCTGTTTGAGATTGAATACGAGCTTTCTGCTTTCCCAGAATCCTCCCAAGAGATCTGTGGACATACTGGTGGCTTTCAAATTTAGAAGCCGTCCACGGTTCCTTCCGGAAGTTCGCGGATTCTGCCGTTCCGTTAGGTATTGTTTCTGTGTAGTTTCTTTCCTGATTTGTATAATTATTTTGCAGGCCTTTGTGGGGGCGTCAACAGCATGGGCAGCCCCAATGATGCGGCAGAGCCCGGACCAGCCGAGCCCCCTTCGATTGCTGCCGATTCAGACACATTCTGCCTGCGATGGAAAAACCACAGTCAACATCTGCTAGATGTTTTTGGTCAACTGTATCAGGTAGGTTACATCATGACCAGCATTCGAAGCCCTTCTGGAGGCCTAGAGCATGTTCCACCCTTCTAATAATAGTAACTGTTAGTTATTATTTTCGTTCCAACCTCGTGAAAAGTTACTACGCTGACCGTTCCAGCCTTCTCGGATTAGTACGTATTTGCTTACCACGCTCGGGAGCATAGTAAGCGTGGTAATAACTACGAATCTCTGTGAGATGATTGGCCGGGTCAGCCCGCGGCCCGATATTTTTCCGAAAATGGAAAAATGCGTTCCAGCCTTGACGCCAAGATCCGTGACGTCATGCGTAGTAACTACGGTAAGTTGGGTGGAACGCGCTTCTAGTCGACGAAGGTCTTTGACCACCATTTTTTTTTAAATGTCCCACTTTTGTCCCACCCGCCGCCTTTGAATAAATGGGTTTGTTAAAAAAAAAAAATCAGCCAACTCTTCAGTGCCCATAGTCTAAGCTGTAAGGTACGAAATAACTTAATAAAATATGTTTTATAACTTTCAACCGCGCCGAAAAGTATGATCAAGCTCGAATCTAGCAAATATTTATCCAGATATCAGGTTGCAAATTGTAATTTAGGTTAAAAAAAAGTTTCTTCTGTACCCTGTTGGAGCCAGGTTACGGCATCGTAAGAAGTGCAAGTGCTTGCTTTCAACAAAAGGACAAGAACAATGGAAAACAGATAAAATCACTGAAAAAAATAAATAATTTCGTTATGTAGGTCAAAAGAAAGCCGAAAAACTTGGCTCTTAGCTGATATTAAAGCACAACTCTTACTACAAATAATCTTTTCCCTATGAAATGGATCAGGAAAAAACATTTTCGAAAATACCATTACTTTCCATCTTAAATTAGCGATTTTCTTATTAGCGCCTGTCGACTATGTCCAGCTTTCCTGCTCTCCGACGCGGCGGCTGGGCGCAAAACGTTTGAAAACTGATCGCGCCGTGGTTAAAAAGTGTGAAAACTAAGCAAATAAAAGAAGTAATAAACAAAAGCTTCTCAGATCCTTATCTGTGAAAGAGTTGTCAGCAGACGTTGATGATCCCGGCACACGTTTTGTTGTGTGACGGGCAAAACTCGGCAATGCGAAAAAAGCGCTAAAATTTCGTAGGCACAAAACGAAACAATGGAGAAAGGTGGGGATTTCAGAAGCTTATAATTCTGTATGGGAGCTGGATATATTATAAAAAGCAGAATAAGCAAGAGCGGTCCTTTAAGCTCTTCGTTTTTTCATTTCTGTTTGACTGATTTTTGGAGCGAAAATAAAAACAACTCATATGGTGAAAATTTAGATAAGTGCTCCGAGAAGTTGAGAACCACACCTCTACAATAGATTACCTGAACATCGGGCACTTTTGGTAGACAGGGACAGCCAACAGCGGGAACTCATTAGGCTACACGTGGAATACGTCTTGGGATCTGCGTACACTTGCACCAGTACCTTTGGGCTTTGGGGCCACTGTGTGAGTTGTGATACCGCAATAGCCTTTTCGATCTCCCACAAACCCTGATTTTTGGACACCCTGTGCCAACGCTGGGTATATCCAGCGTTTGGCATACCCCTATGCCTAACGCTGGATATAGAAATATAGGATCAGAAATCTGCCAATCAGAAATCAAACCAATCGGAATTCGTTTGTATTTGAGTAGGTCAGGATTATGGTACCAAGAAGTATCCAACGTTAGGCATAGACTATGCGAAACGCTAGGTGTAGCCAGCGTTTGGCGTAGGGTATCCGAAAATGAGGGGTTTGTGGCAGACTGGGCCTTATCCAAGCAGTATCGAATTGAGTCTCTAGAAGTGGCGAATCGATGTTCTTTTGTTTTCACAGTGGGATTATCTTTATCTTTTTTTTTTTTATTAATAAATATGTGGACGGAAAATTGTTCTTGCAAAAGAACATTGAACAAACCGAGAAAGATAAGGATAAGGCCCAGGAAAGCCGTCTCATCTTTTTTATTGGTGAAGTTGCGTACACCCAGGTTCCGAGCACTGAGCTTGACAGCAAGCTCTGTTCCAGAACTCATAAAAAAAAATTGTTATAAATGTCATGCGGATTTATTACTTCATCTGGAGCAGAGAACAGTGGTACAGCTTCGCGAACAAAGAGAGCCACATAAGAAGCCATTCGCCTTTGTGATCATTGGTCTGTAAGGCTATGCTTGGTTGACAAAATGGTTGTCGGGGGAAATGAAATTTGCGGAAAACGCCATCGATTTCATCCTGCGAGAATTTCAGTAGATAGCATAATGGATAGTATAGGGGCTATCAAGGGGCCATCATCTATTGCAGTTATTCCCGAGGGTCCTTTCCTAGCATCAGTTTTGGTGATCTTCTCATCCCTTGAAATTTTTCTTGGTTCAGTAAAGTGGATAGTTGTGTGCGCGCTCTGCTTTGAATGGTTGAAAACGAAACAAAATAATTTGTTGAATGATTATTCTGTCCGACCCCAAAATGTGCCCTTAAATGTTATACCATGCAGTGGCCGAAAGTGTCCTTAAATAGGGGGGGGGGGGGAGGGAGCGAGATCGCTCTATTATAGGACCGTATAATGACAATGCAACCTACTTCCGAATTGCAGTAATTAATTATTAAACCCGGATATCTGAATTTCATGTTACATTCTAGACTCGTTAACGACACCACACTGATCTTTGTCCTTGCCACGGTTCACGATTTTTCATGCGAACTACGCTCCCGACGAGTCTTCGCGTATCATGCTACAGATACGTAAAACCCGTTGTCTAATTTGACCGAGCTTTTGCTAGAAGTCAATGCGTCTGGGAAAAGGCTTAAAACCGCCAAAGTTGTGGATAGAGTGTTAAAATCAGAGCTTATTTTTGCAGTATCCAGATAGTTTTGAATATTGGAACATAAGCAGTAAATAGTGCGAGGTGTGCTTTAAGGATTACCCGTGAGTGATAATGAAGTAATGAGCAGTGTATTTTAAATGAAATTCGGGAAGTACTTTATTTTTTGCTTGATGGATGAAAGATTATTCTTATTTCTCATCATAAATATATGTAAATGTCACATAATGGAATACATAAAATGAAGGAAAAAGGAGTGCTCTTACTTATTAACAAAAATCTTAATAACAAGTTTGACAACATTGTTTTGATCGAACTACAGACAGGATAACCGACTTTATGAGATAAACCAGTGTAATGCTTATTACTTATGTGGAATTAAACCTTGTCCAAACAGTATAGCTTTCTCTGCAATGTAACAAGAAATAAGGTCCATCACAGATCGGGCCGTAAATGAACTATCCCTAATTTGACTACATTTTCAGAAGTTTGATAACTTTTAACAGACGATGCGCACCCCTGTGTTGAATGTTGTCAAACTTCTATTTTTTTGGAAGAAATAACACATAAAATCGGTTAAAGGGTTATGTTTCCCAAAAATGTAATGCTAAAAACGGCCATCATTTTTCTGATAATTTTTGTGATATTTAACACACTTATGCGCAATCTAGTGTTATATTTCATCACACATCTTATAATGTAGGAATTTCATATGAAAAATCTCCTTCTGCACCTGAAACTCTGAACAGCGGGCAGCCAGACTGACCGACTGATATAGCGACCTCTATGACACTTATTGATGCATTACGCAAGTTTCAAAAGTTGTAAATATGCACATCAGCAAATGTGCGCGTGTGTCGCATCTTTCTTTGAGTTGGAAAAGTATGCCAAATGGCTTAGGGGCGGATACGATATTTGGAGGGGGGGGGCATGTCCCCCCCGATTTCAAGATCTTCCACCTCGGTGATATTTTGTCTTCTAAATAGGTTGAAAAAGGCAAAATGCAAAGCAATGACTTTACGCTAAGGTATGTTCGAAAACAATTTACCCGAAAATAATAGTTGAATTTTTAGTCTTTGTAATAAACGTGGGATTGGGGCCCAAAATTGTTGCCAGTGCTTAGAGGTTGAGGCTTAAAGGGCTCCTTGAAGACGAAGAAGGATTCCTCTACAAAGATAACAAGAGCTGTAAGCTCATATGGCACTTGCAAGGCTTGGTAAAATGATGAAAGTAGGAATTCGCCAATGCGTGTGTTTGCTGTGATGATTTGTAAGCAAAATCCGACTGTTCTTAAGTGAAAATTGTACTCGGTTTAAGTGAAAGTTGTACTCTAATTGTACTGAAAATTGTAACCCCACAGTACTCGGATCCGGTCCGGTCTTGTCAATTATGTATTTAGGGCTTGTGCTTATTCTTCCCCCAAAGTTTCATCCCGATCCGTCCACTCTGAAGATGTCAAACAATTTCCCCCCCCCCAACTCCCCCCAAAGTCACCGGATCCATTCCGGAGTTGAAGTGTGACGTCTGAGACACGAGATCTTTCCAAATATCAAGTTTCATTAAGATCCGGTTCCCAGTTCAAAAGTTATAAATACGTCAACATTCCGGATTCCCCCTCCCTCCTTCCACCCCGGTGGTCGGATCGAGGAAATGAAAATTTCCAAGTTAGTTTGGTCGGGTCCCTAATAAGCCTGCCAAGTTCCATCGACCCAGCACATGTGTAAGTATCTTAAGTCGGGATCACCGGAATTCCGGAACCCTCCCTCCAACTCCCCCCACAGTGCTCGGATCCGATCTGGTCTGGTCAACTATGTATCTAGGGCTTGTGCTTGTTCTTCCCACCAAGTTTCATCCCGATCCGTCCACTCTGAATATGTCACATGATTTCCGACTCCCCCCCTCCAACTCCCCCCCAAAGTCACCGGATCCATTCCGGACTTGAAATGTGACATCTGAGACACGAGGTCTTTCCAAACATCAAGTTTCATTAAGATCCGATTCCCCGTTCAAAAGTTATAAATACGTCAGTATTCCGGATTCCCCATCCCTCCACTCCCCCCACGGTGGTCGGATCGGGGAAGTGACTATTTCCAAATTAGTTTGGTCGGGTCCCTGATATGCCTGCCAAGTTTCATCGTCCTAGCTCATCTGGAAGTACCGTAACTTGAGATGAGTGGCCTGACAGACCGACCGACAGACCGACCGACCGAAAAGTGATCGGTATATGGCACTTGAGCGAAGCTGCAAGTGCCATAAAAATAGAAGTACAGTATGCTTTAGGCATCAGCTGTGTATGAACACACGGTTTACTACAGCTGAATGCTCAGTTTGGTACTTAAGGCGCCCAAGTAGTCTTTGCAGTGGAAAAGGATCAAATTAGTTATTCATTTTGATGTTTCAAGATAAGCGATGTAGCTTCCATATTTATCTTCCGGCGTGGTCTGTCGGCTCATTTAATTACAGAATCTTTACTGCCATAATCCTGTGAAGGAAAGAGTTTATTTCGGGGACTGAAACAAAGTAACTATCTGTGCAGCTGGAGGCTATGGAGGGCCGAAGTTCCATTCGTAATAGTGGTAATTAATCCGGCCAGTTTGTTCGGAATTTTGCGGTAGTACATAGATAGCTATAGCCTGCGGTAGGCTACAAACAATCTTCAGCAACCCGGACTTTGAGGATATGCTCGAAAAGTGAAATTTTAGTGTTTAGTCGGTGCTGATTCCGAATCTGGTGACATAGAGAAAATTCTTGGTTAATTTGGGGGCGGAAACACAAGGTAGCTAGATAATGACGTTTTCTGGAGTTGTCGCGTACCGTATTGATTTCTGACAGAAAACTACAGATAATGTTAGTTCAGATATGCCAACATATATGGGGCTGGTCATAATGCAAAAATATGCCCCGAGAAAGTAAGTCCCGCCGGATTTCCGGCTTGGGCGGGAAAAACAGTCCTGTTATTATTCTCAGGGATATATCTGTGGGGAGCTCTCTTGAAAACCCTGAATTATAAATCTCGAGTTCTTAGCCCAGCGAATTCGAAGGTTAGGGTGGGTGAGACCTGAAAGTCGAAAGATCTGAAGTGCTACACAGTTGACGGGGGGGGGGGAGTGTTTATTGTCACCGAGAACGGCTAGGGTAATGGTGGGCTGGCTGCTGGAACCTGTCCTTGCTGTGAACTTTATTTGGAGCTTCGTTCTAGGCGTACCCCTACTTAGTTATACCCTACTATTACAGGGGAATAGGTTCGGTATATTCTTGCCACTTCAAACAAGAGCTGGAAGCCCATATGGCACTTGCAAGGCTGGTTCAGAGGATGAAAGTAGGAATTCGTCAATTCGTGGGTTTCTTTTGATCATTTGTAAGCAAAACCCTTGAGATAAGAATGATCATGGGTCCTTGGAAACCACGAGACTTCGTTTGGCAATGCATTTGGCTGTGCGCACTTTAAGGGCGCTAGAAAATCATCTGTAATCAAAACTCTTGAAGCACAAAAGATGATCACCAGCAGCACGAAAATGTATATTTTACTCAAAAGTACTGTTTGTACTTTAAGGAATTCAGTTGTAAGCAAAACCCTTGAGGCAAAAATGATAATGGGCTCATATGGATAACGAAAATGTATATATTGCTTAAAAGTATTTTTTTGTACTTTGCGGTTAGCATTAGTACTTTAAGGGATGGTCGGATCTGGGAGCCAATCATGTCAAGTCTCTAATTTTCAATCCAAGTTTCATCGTCCTAGCATGTCTGGAAGTACCTTAACTTTCGATCACCGTAATTCTGGACCCCCCTAACTCCCCCACAATACCCGAATCCGGTCCGGTTTTGTCATTGATCTACATAGAGCGTGTGCTTGTTCTTCCCACCAAGTTTCATTCCGATCGCTCCACTCCAAGCATGTCACAAGGTTTCCAGACCCCCCTCCGACCCGCCCCCCCCCAGCTTCATCGGATCCGGTCCGGACTTGAAATGGGACATCCGAGACATGTGGTCTTTCTACATATTAAGTTTCATTATGATCCGATCACCCGTTCGGAAGTTATACATACCTCAAGAGTCCGGATTCCCCCTCCCTCCACCCCCCCACGATGGTCGGATCGGGAAGCTGACTATTTCCAGGTTAATCTGGTCGTGTCCCTGATTTGCCTGCCAAGTTTCATCGTCCTAGCCCACCTGGAAGTATCTTAACTCCGTATGACCGGAATTCTGGAACCTCCCTCCAACTCCCCCCCCCCAGTGCACGAATCCGGTCCGGTTCTGTCAATGATGTACCTAGGGGTTGTGCTTGTTCCTCCCACCACTTTCATCCCGATCGCTCCACTCTAAGCGTTTAACATGATTCCCGGTTCCCCCTCCGACCCCCCCCCCCCCCCCACATTCATCGGATTCGGTCCGGACTTGAGTTGGGACATGTGAGACATGATGTCTTTCCAAATATCAAGTTTCATTAAGATCCGATTACCCGTTCGAAAGTTATGCATGTCACTAAATTCCGGATTCCGGCTCCCCTCCCTCCCCCCACGATGGTCGGATCGGGCAAATGACGATTTCCAAGTTAGTTTGGTCGGGCGCCTAATACGCCTGCCAAGTTTCATCGTCCTAGCACATCTGGAAGTACCCTAACTCGCGATCACCGGACTGACCGACCGACCGACCGACCGACCGACCGACTGACCGACGGAAAAGTGATCGGTATATGGCACTTGGCCGGAAGGCAAGTGCCATAAAAAATCAACGGATCCTAGAAGGATGCATTGACATGCTTATCCACATGCGGTCATTCACGGTCATGGAGATAAGAGAACGAAGCTTATCCTAATGAAACTTGTTTGATTTGGCATGCATTGTTGGGACAACAGATTTTTTTTTCTTTGAAAACGGTTCACTGAAAGAAAGGTAACTTGTTTGACAGTGCTGAACGGATACGTCAGCTGAATTTTAAGCTAGAATCTTAAGTTCATTTTTCAGCTTGAGTGGCTTGAGCCTGAAGAGGACCCTTGCCAAGAAGGTCCGAAATATAGCTCTAATACAAATCAGCTGACTTATCCGTTTTGCACTGTCAAATATGATCACAGTCACCTTGAGCTGAAGGAATGTTTAAATGTAACTTATGCATCTTGTTTTTTTTTCGGTTTTTATAGTTGTAATATCTGTCAGCACCCCTTCGTCCTGATTCAACTCCTTTAACTGAAATGTTTCTTTTTAGGACGAAGCTCTTGTGGATGTTACGCTGGCTGCAGAGGGACGCTCGCTGCGGGCTCACAAGATGGTATTGTCTGCTTGTTCGCCATTTTTCCGAGAATTATTTGCTGCACACTCAGAATCACACCCGATTGTCATTCTGAAAGACACGACCTATACCGAATTACAGACCCTGCTGGACTTTATGTATAAAGGAGAAGTGAATATTGATCAAGAGAATCTGGACACCCTATTAAAGACTGCCGAAGATCTTCGCATTCGAGGTCTAGCCGACGTTGTGGGTCAGTGGAGGGAGAAGGCCCGGCCGGCAAGCGTACCCGTGCAAACCCTGGAACACACCGAGAGCGATATCAAATCAGAGAGCGAGTCGACAACACCGAACGAGTTGCCGTCTGTACCTAATGAACAGAGAGATTGCTTAGCCTACTACCCAAGGCACAAACACGCGAAGCGAAAACACGAGACTAGAGACTATAGAGAGGATCTCTACGGGCACCAGGAGGAACTTGCCATGAGAACCGTCAGCCCAGAATTGGAGGGGGAGGAACACCCCCCTCACAACGATATCAAGATGGAAATCAGCCCGTCCCTAGACAGGGAGGAGGCGCAGGATTTGAGCAGCAGACCGTCCGTCTCCCAGTCGTCTTCTCCACCGTCGGTGAACTACCACGGAGGTGTCATTGCTCACAAGTTTCACTGGCCGACGGTCACCGATTCTGAGGAGTCGGAAGGAGAACTTGAGGAGCAAGTTGGAGCCTCTGGGATCCCTTACACCCAGCCACCATATGATGGGATCGTCAAGGTTTCGCCAGACCTGTCTGGACAGGTGAGTGTGTCTGTCTTCCTTATTATCTCAAAAACATCTAATGGGCGGATCGCGCGATTTTTAGGCTAGCCGATACCGGGTCCCCAATTAGGTGCAGGCTAAAATCCCTCTACTGGAAGCAGTTAAGTAGGCATGATCCCATTCATTGATTCGTTTAAAAGGGAATTTGTCTGTGAAATTGTTAGGTAAAACTCCTGCTCTCAACGTTATTATTGGTCAGTTATGAAGGAATCTAGGTAAATATCAGCTTCCGATTTCTGGAGGATCCGAGATATTGAAGTGATATTTGATCATCTCTGCAATTTTCTTTCGCTGTTTTCGTCAGAGCTACGAGTTAGCGAATCTTTAAGTGTTTTCTTACTTTTTGTTCAGTAAATCTTCCGTATCATTTGATACTGTGCGCTCTGTTTGCTGGTTTTTGGTGGATTGAAGCAGTTGATACTGGAAAATATTTTTACTTCAGAAGTTCCTGGTTCTGGCTAGCAACGTCGGAAATTTGGGATTTGAACTGTTTCTTTTGAAGAGTCAGGTTCTGGTTCGTCGTTCTTCAGGTCAAGTTTGGTTCTTCAGTTTACACATGGTTTGTGAAAAAGAATGCTGCTTGCCTGAAGGCGAAGGCTGAATTGACGGGTGGATTTATTTACTATTCCAACTCCCATAAAGCAGGAGAAAACTTCGCGACATCGGGGCTGCACCAGACTTTGCCTTACTTTTCTTTGTGCGAAAGTCCTTGCCAAATCAGGACTTCGTCCTTGTTTTTGGCGACTTTTATTTCTAGACCATTCTATTGATCAACCGTAAATCAAAGGAAGTGATATCTGGTTGTCACAGTCACAGATAGGATTACAATCTAGATCCCCCGGTGGGTGTTGTAGTTTTGGCCTGAGAAGTATCTACTGTCAGTGCAAACATCCTCCTAAAGGAATTCAGCTTCCCAGTCTTAGCAGCCCGACGTGCGGCTACTTGTCCTTAGTTCGGAATATTCTCCCTGCCCACGTTTTCAGTGCCTATTTCCAGCCCCCTATTGCCGACCAAAATCTTGATTACCTCGAGCTAAAGTACCAAAAGTTCCGGTTCTTGACCTCATCAGAGCAAGAACTGAGCGATATAGAAAGCTTTGTGCCGCCATTTGTTGGAATCTCGACTAAATGTATTACCTTCAGTGTTTCACCTTTTAATATTTTTTTGACGGGTCATTTTCGAACATTTGCGAACTCATTATAATGAACCTGACGAAAACGACAGGTTTGATAGTTGAATGCCCTGAAAGCTCGTTCTGTAATAAAGTACATGAAGTATTTTTTCTATTCTGTTTTTTGAAGATTTTCTGGTGGCTCGGCAGGCTTGTAAAAACCAGTACATCTGTGAGTTTGTAGATTCTCAATGCCGTGATTTCTGTTAGCACTTTCTTCTGGCTCGGAAAGTTGCTAGATTCTCGTCAGATATCGGATTAGACCGAGTTTGATATTGAAGATACAAGCGAAAAGCACTTCGATTTCTCTGGGAACAATACAATCTGGCAGATTTATTTTCTGACCAGAAAAAAGTCGGGGGGAGAAAGTGACGTTTTTTAGAGAGATAGGTCAGCACTTATTTTGCGGGTTTGGTTTTCATCCATCGTAAGGCTCCTGAAGCCTGTTGTACTTATTTCGCATGTGCCGTTTCATCCATCAACACTACTTTTGTCTATTGTTCCGATGGCCGTCAGCAGTTTGCACCATATCGCATTGCTTTGATTTTGTTGATAGAAGCAAAAAGTTTGGAGCATGTCTTAAGCTTCCCTTTTCCGCTACAGGGAGTGTTTGCATGTACTGCTGGAAAAACCCTCTGCGAGGAGATTAACGTTCGCGAAACTTTTTGCGTGCACATTCGTCTTGAAATTGCGATTGGCAAAAAGACTGCACTCTGCCACATTCGCCGTGTACGGGATGTTGCAAAAAGTTGACAATCTTGCGTTGCCTCGCTTGGCAACTACATTGCAAATTCCTTTCGGCTCGGATCGCACGAGGAAGCGGCTAGAGCAGTGCGTGGGCTAGATGGACGCAGCAAGCGTAACTAGGCTAAAACGCTTCAGGTCAACTGCATTTGAGTTAAAGAATTGATGCTGTTGGCTGGGTCGTCATTCTTTTTTCCTTGGCGGCTGAATATCGGGATTTTACTGGAAAGTTTTGCAGCAGATGTGAAGTCCGCCTCTCTTTATAGTCATAGAATCATTTATTGACAAACCAACTTCGTAGCTTTCTTCAGCAGAATATGCTAAATTATGCTGGTCATTAATAAACTGTTCACCTTGTTAAAAATATCTTTTAAAAAGGGTTTTTCGGGGCATCAGGCGTTAGGCGTTACTATCTCGTACGCCTTTCTGTTAGTGACGGGCAACGTGTTGTACTTTCGATCAGTGCCTCAATTAAGTTCACTTAAAGCATGTTGAAAAAATTCCTTCTACTACCCATCCATTTATAGAATGACCTTCTTCCCCTTAATCTAGGGTTACTCTGACACACTGACGAGCTCCCTTTTTGGCCAGATAGAATAAACTAATTTATCCGTTAAAGTCCTTTTTGTTTTGATCTGTTTCAAGTAAGACCAGATCAGTTCTTGTGTAGAGTGCGTAGCGCTACATCCGTTTTCTGCCATAGCTGCCATGGGCAACATAATAATATGCTGGCTGTTTGAGAGTTCGGTCGGATCGTTTGAATCGTCATTGATTGTGTCGAAGCGAATCATGTGCGCTAGATGCCACCGGATTCGCTCGCGTGAGCCCGAGTCCCTGTTATTATGGCACTGCCCTTCGGCCAAGTGCCATATAGCGATCGCAATTTCTGTCCGTCCTACGGTCTGTCGGTCGGTCCGGGTTTTGCTAGGCCAGGGCAGGAGAAGGATGAACAGGAAACCGGAAATATGCAGATATGCTTCCGATTGGAGTCAAACCTGAAGGAAAAGAAGAGGAGATGTCAGAGATACGACGCCTATGTGTGACACATAGGCGTCGTGTCTCTGACACACATAATGTGTCCTAGTCGTATTTGGCCACAACGGGGGAAGTTGGAGGGGGAATCCTGGAAATTGTGCGGCTCGCATAGGGGTCAAACGAGTGGAGTGATTTGTATGAAACTTGGAAAGTAGAGAGACGATATGGCCTAGATGACATATTTTCGGGTCCGGACCGGATCTGGACACGGTGGGGGGCCGAAGTTTCGCGAAAAATTCTCAGTAAGAGATGATAAAAGATGATTTGTTCATGTGTCTGAACCAGATTCGGCGGCGGTAGGGGGAGTTTTAGGGAGGGGTACCGGTACCAGAAACAGTGTGGCTCCTAGGGATCAAAATAGTGGGATGAAACATTTGCCCTAGGTGATCCGATGCGATGCCGGAAATGCTCAGACTCGAGTGAAACTAGATATCCTATTCATAGGTCCGATCCTAGGGGGTTGAAGGGGGTATTTTGTGACGTTCTCATCTACTTTCTTGCAACACCCACTCGTAACAAGTGCCATATGAGCTCGTAGCTCTTGTTGTGGCAGGCAGCTTAAAGACGGCCTCGAAATATGTGGTTTCAGCTTGAAAACGAGTATACTGTCTGTTTTGTCATACATGCAAGCTATTGCTTCCGCCAAAGTGTCATGAATAGTGACAAAACTGCGCAGACGTTCTCGTCCTTCAGTTTGCTATTTGGAGAGTACCTAATCCCTTCGCTTATCGCCTGCCTCTAATCTGCCGTTCCCCCATTCCTGGTTCTTCAAATTCCTTTCATGAGCGTATCGAATCAAAGTGAATAATTAGTAATTGCGCGTCTATGAGTTTTGATTTCAATCTGCAAATATTTCATCCTCACCAGTATTTCGAATGCATTCTTTCGATTTTGTTACCTTTTTTGCTCTAAAGTAGTTGCTGTTGGAGATAAGAATATTCAGTGCCTGAAATCTCGTCTTGCCTTGACCACGGACAAGGACAAAGGGTGAATTTGTGTAAAGCATAAGCTGAAGATTTGAATAGGACTAAGGTTTGGATACGGGCTTTAAAAGAACTGTAGGGAAATCAGTTTTTCAGACCTGCTTGGACGTGTCATTTCGGTGAAGCAGAGAAATGCGTTTTCTCGAGCAGCTGTAAGTGTCACCCAAATCATGTTGAGTAGCAACCAAAGCAGCTTGCTCTTTTCCAACTCACTCGCAGTTGGGTTTTCATTTGGCATCCAGTTTGGTTTAAATTCGCGAGTAGCCGCTGTTGCGAACAAACTTGTTTGGATAGTTATTATCATGATCCTCTCACAGGCCGGTATCTCTTCGCCTCTCCGTACATATAACAAAGCATATTACTCTCCAAGGGCGCAGAACTGAAATTTTTTTGCCGAAAATTTGACAGAAGCATCGGTCAGGCAAATCTTCCAGATTTGTATACGTTGTCCTGGGTGGGAGGGGGAGAGTGTGTAAGAAGGGAATCTGGAAAAGACTCGCGTGGGTCAGGTTGGAGTTTGGTGGGGGGGGGGGGGTGTAAGAAGGGGAATTTGTAACAGACTAGCGTGGGTGACCGTAGAGATAGACAGTCCGTTACGATGGTTGTAAAAAAAAGGTTGCTCGGGGACACTAGGGGCTAGCATGGCTAGCACGCGATCGCCGCATATACAGTAGCAATTATTTGATAAAGATGCGGGCATGAAATAACAAAGAACGTCAAAAAGGAGGGTCCCAGTTAGTGAGTTGACACATTGTATGCTACGCTGCTAGCCTGCAGTCTGTAGCATTGTTCGCTAACGAGAAAGAGGGCTTTACCATTCTTGTAAACAAGCTGCTTTTTCGGGAAAATTGCCATGATGGTATGCCTCAGGATCTGTTCTCAGGATGGGTGACTTCCGCCCACTGGAGTACCAGTGGCTCAAACTTGAGCTTTGTTTCAGCGTAACAGGAGATTTAATAATACCCTTAAGATACTGTTTAACGATTATTATTTATTAATTATCACCCAAAGTGGTAAGTCGAATCAAAGGCAAAAAAGCAAAAGCGAGAGTCGGGCAATGTAGTAAACCTGCCACACATTTTCAGAAATAAAGTCATGCTGCTGCGTACCTTTATGTTTGTAAAAACTGAATATCCTCCCTCGATTTCTTATAAATTCTGGATCACCGTTTGGGGACTTGGCTTTCACCGTCACCAAGACCCGAGAATACTACCCAAAAATAAACAGCTGCATGAGCGATGAGCTCGGCTTCCCTGAAACGAATTAGAACCCACTTTATGAAATAACCGCTTATTCTTATCTGTATTTTACTTCGGTTTCGCTGTAACGCTTATATTTAGTTGACTAGCGAGCAGCTGTCTCTCCATTCAAGAGCGTGGGAGCTAAAAACCCGACTTAGTCATTCTGTCTTATAGGTTCTTGTCCTGGCGCATGTCACATCATTAGGAAACATTTCCTGAAAAACGAGCTTGTTTCCTGCACTATTCTAAAAAAACTTCTTAAAATTATAAACAATTTATTTAAAAAAAACTTCTTTAGGATCCAAAAACTTAGGAAGGTCTCTACGCCTGCCTGTCTATCTCGTATTACGACAGTTCTTGAAGGGTTTGAGATTATTTTGTTGAAACTTGGTTGGAGGGTCTGTTTTTAGGGGTGGGCGAGAATGTTTCAGATTGAGGGGTGAAAAATATTCGTTCAAGCTTAACAGGTTGTTGATGTACACATGCTGAATCCTCGTTTGAATTTTGTTTTCACACTGAACAGTAGTTCTCACGGAATCCGGAACACTTTACTTTCTTTTAATGCCGGACGATATTCTGCCGAAATCCGACAAAAACTGGAATCTTGGTAGTGCTCATAATTTCTTGGTAAAGGGCTTAAGAGTATAGTGGTGTAAATATGTTGAACGGTGCTTGGTTGACACTATGGATGAAAGCCGGCGAAAACCGGATATTCGACGGGCATCTTTATCGGATGCTCCCGAGTTCCGACCTAGCGGTGAGAAGACCTAGTCGGTGTTCTCGGTTCGTTTACCGAAGTCGTTAATTTGGTCGGATTCGCCTCGTGTCGGTACAGGGATAATACACTGAATCCATCGATCTGATGTTATTTTCTCATAAATCTCAGCTTTTGCCCAACGAAGGCACTACCTCACGAACATGTGAGGTATTGAAATCTTCCATGCCATCTCCCCCCGTAGTTCGCCTTTCTATTTTCCAATTCGTAATATTGTTGACGAGTCCAATTATTTACGTTTGTGGATTAAAGTTCAAGGGCTGTCGTCCAGTTCTTTGTACCTAAGAAATTGCGAGACCACGTACAGTGTAGGGAAAGAGGGCGATTCGCAAATGACGGGAGTTCCACGGAGAGATTTCGCGAAAGGAAGGATAGGGGTTATCGCTGGAGCATGCAAGGCAAATGCTAATCAATCAACTCCTTTGTATTCAGGGGCTGGGAGAGTGCGGGCACGGGACGAGTGAGAGAGATCGCAGAGTGCATGCTCTTTGCGAATCTGTTATTCCATTAATCTTGCAAATACATACTGAGGGAGAAACGGGAGTACCTGAGGGGGAATGGTTGCTGAGATTAGTTTCGCGGTCCCCATCCGCTCGCGGATCAGCTGAATTCGCCCTATTCCAAAATTGCAAACGCACAAAGAGAATGGGAAGACTGGTGAGAGGCACTTGGAGGGAATTAGTCTCGTGAAGATGAGATATGACTAACGACCAAGATTACTGATTTTAGCTGCCATTAGCGCGGTTGTTCAGGCAGAAATGGTCGGGCTGTATCTGACGTTACGAGAGTTTTATGCATTTGTTTTCCTAGCATTTGGGCTAGATTGATCCTTGTGTTCAGAAGTATGCTTGCTATGCAGCGCATGATTTGCTTTTCCTCAGTGTTCGGATCAATCGTGTTAGAAATGGGCTTATGAAAGAATGTGTGTCTGAGAAAAGATCTGTCCCACGCGGCCCGTGCTCCCTTCCTAATGTGTTCGTGCCCCCCTCCCTTCAGTTGACAAGAAGTTGACTTTCATGAGCTCATATTTAAACGGCGCTAGGCTTATCTGCTATTTGGAAGAGATTTCCGGCGGCTAGATGCGCGCTCGGAGAGATGTTTTTGGCTCTCTCGACAAGAAAAGAGGAAAAATGAAAAATGAATGTCAACTTCTTGTGCCCAGCAAACGATCGATGCGTTGACAAGGGGCAATCACAACAAGAAGTTGCGATTCGATTTTTTATTTTCCCCCTTTTCTTGCAGGGAGTCCAGAGCTTTGCGCTGGTGACGAGCCTCTCGGCGTTACCAGTCTTGAAATCGGGGCATACGGTCATCAAGCGGAGTATCTCGACTCGGCCACACTCGCCCGCTTCGGACATCGAACCAGCCTTGAACTTGACGTGCGGAGACCGGAGTCGTCACAATAGCGGGTCGCATCGAGGTGGTCGCCCGCCGGACAACGAGTTCGAGCCGATCGATCAGAAGATGCAAGTCTCGGATGCGGCTGCCCTAGGACGTTCCCTATTTCACGTCCCCCACAGTAGCTCAATGGCAATAGATAATCACTTCCCAGCAATAACTAATCACAACGTAATCGCTTCTCTTATGAAAGACGCTGCTCATCTCCCGGTGCCTGCCGATTTGAGTCTTGCTAGCACTATGTTTCCCCGCATTTCCCGTGGCCTTCAGGAGGGAGTCTCTGGGGTGAACCTGCCTTCTCTCGGCCGCATGCCCATGATTGGCCGTCATATCCTCAACCAGCAACACCGATTTAGTCTGCCCGGTCTCGGCCTATCTGATGGTCAACCTGCTGGACGTGGTAATTTGGGCCCACCGCCTACATTTTGCAAGTACTGTGGTAAATCCTTCACAGAAATGAGCGCGCTGTTGGCACACCTCCCGTTCCATACTGGGGATAGGCCGTTCCGCTGTGATTTTTGCGGTAAGGCGTTTAAGCTCCGTCATCACATGAAGGATCACGCCCGCGTTCACACTGGAGAGCGCCCGTTTTCCTGCAGGACTTGCGGGAAAACGTTCTCTCGTTCGACGATCCTGAAAGCGCACGAAAAGACGCATCTGCCAAAAGCTGAGCGGGCTTTACCCCAAGAGTCCACACACTTTCCCCCATAGTAGGAAATTCTGCATGGTAGCCCTTATTATGACAATTTGAATCAGCAGTGCATCTCTAGGTTACAGTAACGACGTGCATATATGGACGTTTAGGGTATCATAGTTTCACTGCCAGTATAAAATGTCACACTGTAGACCTAGAGACGAGGCCGTTCAGCTGCTCGGTGCGGATCTCGGTTTGTCACTTCGCGTACGCTTACCGCGTAAGTTATTATAAGGCTTGTTCCTTGCACTCAGAGCTGTGATAGTTATTACTGTAAGACTGTAACGTGACCGGTGAAAGCGGCTAGGAGAGCCAGCGCCATCTTATCCCAGTGGAGCGGAAAATCTGTGTTGTTTTGGTTTTCGAAATTTGTCTGGATTCGGGAATTTAGATTTGGGGCTTGGAGTCACCCTGGCTGTGATATGTTCGTTAGCAATCTTGGAATGTGATAGATAAGAAGTGTGATGGACTGTTTGTTAAGTTTTTTTTTTATCCAGTGAGTTAAGTCCCCCCTGACCTGTCTGTTTGAACGTTCCCGGAGAAGCATGGTTCTATGCAAGCTTAGTCGTTTCTTAGACAACTTCTTGGGTTTAAGGTTTTGAATTGTGTAAAATTAGCGCGGCTTCCAGATTGAGGCGTCTTTCACAGCAAGCTACACAAATCTTGCTCTGTGTTAGCGAAGAAGCAGCAAAAGCGTTGCATATGGAAAACCTATGCAACGCAAGAACGGGATTTAAGTCCATTTTTTCGTCTGTGTTAGCGTAACTCGACCCGCAGAGAATTCAAACCCGCATAAATAGTAATAAACTTATCTGAAACAATGTATATCATAGGAAATCATCATATGTAGGGTACCGCGGTTAGTTCTATACCTTTCTGAAGGTTAATATGAAGTCATCCACCGCTCATTTTCTGTGTGAAGATTATCGTAACCGTGGGCCATTGGATGATATGTATTACATACCTGTTCCAGAAAAACTATATTAATAACAGTATATAATAAAATTAAACGCCACATATTAATAATAGTTGCGTTTTGTAGATACGATGGTATCTTTTACCACGGCAACCGGATCGGCAATTAGTCGTTTTTGCAGTTACCGTGGTATCTGGTACTGCAGTTGCTCTGCAAAAACGACAGTTGCCGGATTTGCGCTTTTAGAGGTCATCCAAAAAGAAATACTAATATCCACTGACATCTAGAATGACATAACCTCTTTCCCATCAATTTGACAATAAACTGAAAGTGAGATGAAGTTTTCAGATATCACGATCAGTTACAACGGTGCCATACCTTGCCATATACCATGGTATCAGATACCACAGTAACTGCGAAAACGACTTTACACTGTTGTATCAGATACCACGGTATCTGCAAAAACGCAACTAATATATCCTCATCGGAACTAGCCATTTCATTTCATGCGGACGGAACACACGAGCCCTCGCGGTGTGAAACGACGGACGCAGCGCGGACGCGACACAGACTAAACGCGAGCGCAACGCAAGAGTCTTGCGTTCTCAATGTGAATGCCCGTTAAAAGGAACTAGGAGCTACGAAGTCGAAACTAAAAGTTCAGATGCTTCTTGGGGACCGGGCAGGAATGGGTGGACTTTAGTGCTTAGCTAGAAATGCTTGGTTGTATTAGCCTACCACTTACAGATTAATGACAAGAGTTGTGCCTAAGGGAGAGGGATTTCTAGTCGGTTTCGAGTGAGGCTGGAAATGCAAGCCAGGCGGATGGTTGTGTGATTAAGCTATACATTGTGATAGACCTGTAGGTTGTGATGTTCGCGATCGACTCCAAGTAGTTATTAATAATGCTCAAACTGGGTTATTAGCTGTTACCAGTCTGAATATGTGTGAACTGTAGTACTTCCGCTACTGGAGCGTATTTGTGTCCCTTGTAGTTTATTTGAATGCGAGGGGTTGCCATTTCTCGAAAAGAGTGTACACCAAAAAACTATGTTCGCGGGCCATGAGGATGTCATTTAGGGCTATTACATGGAAGTTAGCCGAAATTTGTTGGTGTTAAGTGATGCCGCAAGTAGCAGCTAGGACAGACTAGGTTGACTCCATGAGGCCGTGGAGTACATTGGCAACCTCTCAATTGAATGCTCGCTACATCTTCGAAACTGTGATATCAGAACTTTCGGGGACCGGGTTCAATTTCCAGCTTGTGTAAAATTCTGGTCGTACCATTTATCTGGTAGTTTAACGAAGCAGATTTCAGACTTCCTGTCCCTGAATCGACATGAATAACTGAACAAAGACATTGTCAGGACAACGGAATTGCGGTTTTCAACGGATTCCGGCGAGGCTAAAAAGACGAAAGAGGATTGCTTTGGTTACCTCTCGGGTTTCAGCAAGAAGTGGTAACTTACAGAAGAATAGACGTCTCCAACCCCTGCGTCGTGCATGGGTTCCCAGCATTTTTTCCGATATGATTGAGCTGGTGATCACCTGAGCAATCTCTCTACAATACGCTTGCATATAAACGTTGCGCAGATCTGAGGGTTTAGGAATTCTGTGCTTGCTAGTCGGGATTTGCATAGTTGCCGCATGGTCGAATAAGATACATTTTCCTTGAATTTCGAGTTGGTTCGTTGTTAGTCGAAAACGAGGCCTGAGCAAGAAACCAGATAGAAAAAAAACAAGATATCCAGCTTATAACACAGTCTTTATTTTCATCACACTGCTAAGGACCGGATGCCTCACGGGCCCATGACTTGCATCTCACTGTACATAGAACCATCAGCTGGCCAAGGATTCTCTGTCACCTCGTAGCGAGATGATTCAGTCCAAGGTGCGGAAATATAGATGGTCTGACCGTAAAAAGTATCACTGTGATTGTATGTTTCGGGTAGAACACTGACATTTGATTCAGAGGTGAAATATGTTAAAATTATTCCATAAATACTCCTTTAGCCCAAGCTGACTTTGGAAATTGGAACATATAATAAATAATGGCTTAAAACTGAATAGCTAGCTACGATATTCGTCAGCTATATTTCGGCCCTTCTTGGCAAGGGTCCTTGTCAGGTTTTTGCTGGAAGGTTCGTTTCTTCTAGCACCAGTCTGACGAGGACCTTTGTCACGAAAGGCCGAACTATCGCTAATGAGTATCGTAACTGATTATTCCGTTTTGAGCAATTTGTTTAAAATTTCAAGTTATTCCCTTTTCAAGCTCCATGTTTACACAGTGGGCCGTTGCTGGCTTATTTATCACTCATTGCGACGAGATGGAGATCATGGGCCCTTTGTTTCTTGTTGTTTGCAAAGGTCTTCTTGAGAATGCATCGATTAGTGTTGAAAGGGCAAACAAAAGAGAACAACTACGGTTTCGAAGTGTAGCGAGCAGTGCTTACTTTGTTTCTTTTTTTTTTCGGATGGGTCGTTAGAATTTGTTTTTGGAAGGGGTTTTAGCGCATACTCCCATGACGGTATAACTGGTTTATTTGTGTTATAACCTCTGAATTTGGATTCTTGGACGGGGATTTGTTTTGTCTGTATTTGTGCCTCGGTGTCGTATTTCCTGAAACGCAGCTGCATCGTGATTCGCAGGATGATGAATTATTAGCAGACACATCGCCTCCCAGTTTTACCCTTTCCTGGTGGCGTTCCCGTGAACTCGAATGACATTCAGTAGAATGCAGATGGACACGAGAAAAAGTTTTTTTTTAAATTATAATCAGAAAAGCCGATGCCTAAAGCAATTTCTAGGTTTTCATCTGTGCTTGTTATAGTATATAGTATACCCCCCCCCCCCGCAAGGCTTACTGAAATGGCACCTCTTTTACCGAAATTATGGAGCGGTTTCGTAAGATTCAAGGTTTGGAGTCCCAATCCTAATCCAGCCTGACAAACAGTAGATTCGAATCCGGCCAAAATGACGAATCCTGGATTCGAATCCGGATTCGCCCATCTCTGGTTGGAGCCGCGAAGTTTCGATTGCCTAGTGACCCCACAGGGTTTAATGCGTAACTGCAGTATTCCCTCGCTCTGAAGTTCAGTGTTGTTCTCTGAAATTAAAACCCCAACTTGTCGGTCATAATTTCCGGCTGAACTTTTTGTTGCTGACTTGGTAATCGGCTTCGAGGGAGAAGTTTCATTTCATTAGTGCGTCTAATACCCGGCAAGATTTCGACCCGCATCTTTTGTTAATGTTCGCATGGAAACAGGTCGATAATTTTTCGATCTGGTTCTTTCATTACTTGAAAAACCTGAAGGAATCCAATAGGGCACACCTATCTGTACCCACTTGAAGTCTTTTTTGCAGAAAAAGGTGATGGCGTCAATATTCGCTGATTTTGGTGGAAGTTTTCCCAAACCCCATGACTTAAACGGTTAGACACAAAAAAAAAGAGTAAAATACCTTTTTTTTTCGTACTTTTTTTGTTCGTAGATTATTGGAGAAAGGCTTCGACCAATTACTGTGCTTTTTTATCTGTTCAGATACTTGTGGAAACGTAAATTCGTAGAAAAACTTGGGAAAAACTGATAGGATTTGCGTATATTGGACATATTTTTCACCAAGTCGATTCCTGTCGAAAGACCGGTTTCATTTGAACGCCAGGAAAGGATAACTATTGTGTGTGCTGCAAGAAAATCACGTATTATGTGATGTACTACTTAATTTGTGAACGTTAGTCCTATTCTTTACTAATTATAGTGATATAAGCGCATTACAGTCGCTTTCAAAATGCTGGTCATAGAAATGTATCGTCCGGGTGGGTGTAGGTCACGGTTTGAACACTAGCGATTATGTCTTCTGCATGCTTGGTTGGGATCTGACTAATTATATGACTTATCCTCCAACTTGATAGCATCGGTTGGAATCGACTCGTGTCAGGGGCTTGCGACAAAAACATATTTTCGGAGAAATAAATTTTAACAGTTCCGAAAGATGACTAAGCTTTGCGTATTGTCATATTTCTTGTGGCCTCAACCCTGAAAATAATAATACTCAGCGTGATCCTTAAAGGAACAGTAAACTTGACTACGCAACTTTCGGCCATCGAATCGCCCGGGGGGGCTTAGATAAATATACAGGGTCTTATTGACGACAGACCCCCCCTTCTTTGTTATCTCGAACCGTCTCGAACACCCTCCTTAGTGTTCCAAAAGCTAGCTGGCAGGCCCTTGCCCCTTATGCACTGTAATTATGCACTTATGTACTGTGAAAGTTCGCCTTTTTACATGTAGACCACAGAGAAACGACCTCCCCGACAAGGCGGCCGGGGTTCGATTCCTAGTCGCGGCACACAAACTTTTTGCTTTTGCAAACCTTTTGCTCAAAAGTCGAATTCTCGGAAACTGCCCGTAAACTGCAATGGTCGTAACGAGAATTTTTCTTACTCTCAATATCGACTCAGGGTACATTCTTGATATGTTAGCTAGCTCCCCGAGTCAAGTTTGAGTCAAGTTTTCTGTTCCTTTAACATTTTGAAAACTGAAAGTACGGATGACACCACTAACTAGTTCGACTAACCAGTTCGACTTCCCTCATACAACTCCCAAAACAGGGACAACTCTTTTCCGTGCGATTCTGTGGCTCTAAGCTAGTATAGTTCAGTTTTCAAAATTGCCCGTGCCAAATTGAACTTCTGCGACGAAGTAGTTCCAGAAAAAGAGGATGTCAAATCAGCTTGGGAATTTTTTAAAAATCGAAGTCTTGCAATTGCTTCCTGGTAGCCTATCCTTCGATTCGCATTCGCTTAATCGCTATCAATTGTTGCAAACCATTTTTTAGTTCAAAACACCCATAATACCATGAATCTGTTCGTCCGTCTGCTCTGTGACCACAGTAATTCGAAACGGTTTGAGAAATTATTGGTGAAGTGTAGTATTTAGGCACCAGGGGCTTAGAAATTAGGTACGGACAAGTTCTTCCAGCATGTTGATTGGAAGATAGGGGTTACATGCTGAACCAGGAAATGCTTTTGGTTCCATCCCGGATTAATAATTCGGCCGGAATCCGTTAAAAACCGGAAATTGACTAGTGCGCCTTATTGGTCGACAAATCTGATTAATGGGGTTGTGTATTAGGTAAAGCCTGTTTCAGATCTTTTTCTTATACCGGTTTTGACTAAAATTCTGGTCCCACTGTCTTGGCCTTTAGCTGGGGTTTCAGACAATCCTAATTGGAGACTTGTTTCCGGAAATTAGGATCCGGATTTGTACCAGATTCTGGGTGAACCGAAATAGAAGTGGGATAGATAGATTTCTTGGGTGCAAAGCAGTGTTGCAATTTGGTTGAGAGAATTCAGGAGGCTTCTTCGTCCTCCAATGCTTTTGCCAAAGAAAATAATTCGTGCTCGCGACGGAAATGTGAACGTAGACTTGCTTACCGACGCAACGTTCGGTTGACACACCGTTCCGCCGTTCAGTTAATTAGCAGGAGACGTAAGCGGATCTCTGATCGAAACGCAGCTTTAGTTCGAAGTCAGTCGGGCGTTGTCACTGTTACCAGGAAAGCACTATCCATCCAAGCTCATGGGAGCCGGGGGGGGGGGGGGGGTCCAAAACTTGGATTTCGAGAGATAATTAGGAGAGCAGAGGAGGGAGCATAGAGTTTATTTCTGCAATTTTATGTACATGGTATTCCCTGATGCGGAGTAAAAGAAAGAAACCCTTTTTGCACTTACTGTTAACTCGGCTTTGACGCTGCCCAGTTCAGCTACTTCTAAAAAAAAAGAAACGAATTTAAGGAGACAAAGAGAGAAAAAAGAATGAATGATCAGCTCATATCCGGTCGAATCTTGGTCGGCTGCTTTCCAGGCGATGATACCCTCTTGTCCGTTTACCGCACATGTTCTAGCACCCGTGGCAGTTGCTTGTGTAACCCCGTGGATTTCTTGTTTTTTTTTTGTGGGTATTTTCCCAGTGCTGAAAAACGCAGTGACGTATAGAATGTCTCCATCATTTTCTAGAATAAACGATTTCTCGCTGCTGAAGAACGTTTCGTTTGCTGAGCTTCGAACACGAGCTAAGATCTATTGCCAAGGCACATAATCCCTTTGCTCGTCCGAAAGGCTGGCAAAAATATCGATTCCGCACTTCTTATTGTGGGACTAGGCTTTTCGGAAATCTTCCAGACATTCGAAGAATGGCCATCGGAAGAAGTAACATAAATGGTTTTCTGGTAAAAATGTTTGAGATGTTGTGATCGAGTTAGGCATAAGAGTGAGATGTGTCGGTAGTAGGCTACCTTCGGTTAATCCTTAGTGCATCGTGAATCCCACGTTTCAATCAAACGGATCCTGCTTGAAATAATTTTTTTGTCTTCGTGATATGTTGAGTCGAATTGTATTGTCACTTTCGATTTTGACTTTTTCTGGTCTTGTTCAAGTTGCACAAGGGCAAAATCTTCCTGTTTGTACTTTATTTGTCAGTCGTCTTTCGCTTTCGTCGCGTACGCAGTTTCGTCGTGAAGCAGAAAGGAGTGCTCCTGCTTGTCACTGTCGTACGAAAGAATTGCACATCTGTCGACCAGTAAAGTTGTCTAGTATAGCCATGCAGCGGAGGCCGTGCGGCCGTCATGGCCTTTGAAAAGGACAGGCCCTCGTGGCTAGACGGCATATCATCGTCTAAAAGGTCATCACTCGCAAATTCCTCAAAATTAGTTTTTTGCGTTTTGGAAGGCTCTGTTGCACCCATTTTCACTTTTTGGGGAACTTTAGGATCCATTTTCCTTTGGCGGAATATTTAAACTGGGTCATAGGCTTCTGAACCTCAATAGTCTTGTAAGGGTATAGGAAGAAAAGCAGGCTTGCGAAAGCCAATGCGGACGACTTGGTTAATAAAAGAATCTGGCGTCGTTTGACCGAAGCATGGAGAATATAATAACGTACAATATTCTCGAAGCTAGGCCAGAGCTGACTATTACCAAGAACAAATAATCAGTATTTGTTCAATCAGTCGTTATTTGTTCTTGCTATTACTTGTCCTAGAGAATTACGTGTTATCTCTATTCATTTACTACCATCTCCCTTTACTAGAGTTCATTCCTTTTCTGCAATGATTGGAAGAAAATGTCAGTATTTCAAGCATCAGTGCAGTCGGCTGTATCAGCAAGACAGCTGTTGAATTTTTCACTTCCAAAGGCTCGGGTGCGCAACTACGTTTAATTTAATCGCGCCTGAATGTCCAGGCCAGTCGCGAATCTTCGTTTTGCATTTGCCTCATTACTCGTTCCTTTTGGCTAGAGTTGATGCTTTAGGCATCGTGGCTGGCAGGCGTGAGCCGGCCTACAGAAAGGCAGACAATGAAAGTATGTACAACACCTTGGGATTCCCCGTTGAAAATGAAGGTTGATGACCACAAAGTTTAGAGCTGAACGTTCGGAAAACAGCCGTTGCACGTGCAACCATTATCTGTATGGGGCGGGGGGGGGGGGGTATATTTCTATGTTTGAATGTGCGGGTTACTGAAGCTGTCTTTGAAGATAGGGAACAGGTGCGCGCTTGAACCGAAATGAACAAGTCACGTTTCGAGTTCAAACCGAAAAAATTAAAACTGTCAGTCAGACCTTTGGTTGTCTATGATTAAATAATCACGTCGAGGCATTTTGACCGGACTGAATTATGATCTCTCCTGGTCGCTGAGTTTAACGGGCATTTGAATTCCCAGATTTTATTACTTTTACAAATTTATCACCAACCTCCCGAATCACATTCCCTCTACTCGAACGTTGGTCACTGGGCACTTGATACCAAATGTGAAATAAATGAGGTCGGATGAGCCTGTCATAGCTGCCCAGTTTAAGGATCCGTGCGAATAACTGTGACCATCATTTTTTTGTATTTTCAGTCACTAAATTACCATTTTCACAGAATTTCCCTTCTACCCGGCATAGCAATCAGTCTTGCAATCGTGGGCGGTTTCAACGCTGCCTGTCAGAAATAACTCGCTTTCCGCTGTGTCGGTTCCAGCCTATACACATGCGTTTTGTTCGCTTCTGGAGCGGCCGCCATAGCAGAAAGTACGCAGACGTACAATAAATTATTCGCTGCTGACCGTGTTTTGTCGGTTGGTCCCCTTCATGCGCCCATCGTTGTTTGTATAAAATTTTTGTGTGGTGCGTGAATAGCTTTCAGATTGGTTCCCTCGGTCATATGTTGTAAACAATGTACTTATTAGACTTGTAATTTGTGGTTAGCCCTCCTCTATTTTTTTCAGAGCCGTGATGAGCGTTTGCCATCTGCCGAGGTTGTCATCCAGGAAGAAGATTTTCCGGCAAGGGGGCAGAGTGACAGACACGCAAACGAAGCCACGTCACCTCAGGGACCGGATAGCTCACCGAGCAGAGGGTCGAATAAGATCGTACCGTTCTACAGAGGGCGTTATAACCCCTTCACGGATGGACCAATATTTCCCGGACTAAGGCCCGGGATACGGCCATCACCGAACCACCAGGGAGGTATGACGCACAGGCCCGTGATGCCTTTCACTGGACAACCGGGAGATTTCCCATTCTTTCCGATGCCCTTTGATTTTGGTCTTCGCTTCGGATATTCGTTTCTGCCGCATATGCCAGAGCGACCGCCAACTAGCGAAGCCAGCGGTCCTGGTGGGGGAAGTTCCCCAAAATCGAACACAGATGGCGCTGCTGGACAGTCGAGTAGGGGAGCGCCACCGCTTGGGCTCAAAGGAGTGACAGATGCCAATAGAGATATAGCACAAGCGCTGATCGAGTCTCATCTAGGCCAGGGGTATAGCTTAGGATCGCGAGAAAAACCGTACAAATGCGATCAGTGCGGACAGTGCTACAAGTACCTGTCCGCATTTTCTAAGCACAAAGAGCAAAATCATACTGCTCGCTTACCTGGAGAAAAACCCTTTAGGTGCGAGGTCTGCGGGATGCAGTTCAAGTATCTAAAGTCTTTTAAAAAGCATCGGCTCAACCATGCCGTGGAGCGGCTTCAGCAACCTTTCCCCCGACCCCCTGGGGAGGAGAGAAGCCTGCTTGACATGCTTGGTAAAAGTCCCTCCGAGCAGCCCCCTATGGACCAACCCATCCCGTTGCTCGCCAATTCTGCGTCGAGCACTCCCACCCAGATGACGCTTCCGACCGGTGCTCAGCCCCTGCCTTTGAATTCTGCTCAATCTTTGCCTTGTAGTGAGAGCGCGGCATCTGCGTCCCCTGACAAGAAATGCGAGGAAACTGCGGAAGACTTGACGCAGTCGAAACTGGATGTGCAGTCAAGTCCAGCACCTGGCCCAAGCCGGTCTGCTGAGCAGGACTCGGCCTCCTTAGAGCAGCAGAGTTGCATTTGCCCCAGTTGTAGAGGCAGGTTTTACAACGAAGAGAGTCTCCGAATCCATAGTGTTTCTTGTAGATCTCAGTCCGAAGAGCGACGTTTCGTGCATCAGCCATCCGGTTCCATGGATCCCGGATTCTACGAAATGGTGCGGAGACAGGCACTATTGGCGGCTAAAGCGGCCATGGATTCTAAAGTACCTGTTAGCCCTTCCGCTGGGCAGGACAGCTCTATGAAACCGGGTGTAGCGCCATCCCCATCAAGCGCCTCCAGTGGAGCGGCAGCAAATGCGATGATGAAGCATAACGACAGCTCTCCCGAAGAAACCATGGATGTTTCCGACAGAGAAACATCAGACATTGATAACGAGGACCAGTTGAGTGACACCAAGTGTTTCCACCGATCTCTGAATTTCCCGCCGACGTCTTTCAACTTCCAAGCTGGGCCACCAGGGGCGTCGCATTTGCAGCTATCCGTCTACGGACACCCGCCATACGGTACCTTGCCTCCGGACTTCGATCCGGGTCGGCCCCACATCTGTCCATTCTGTGGGAAGGGATTTCGAGCGAAGGAGAACCTGAAGCTGCATATTCGGAAGCACACGGGAGAACGTCCGTTTCAGTGCGGCTACTGCCACCGGGCATTCGGAGGGAAGAGTGACATGAACCGACATGTCCGGATCCACACGGGTGAGCGCCCTTACCGTTGCGACGCTTGTGGCAAGACCTTTGCCCGAGCCGATTACCTTTCCAAACATTTGTCTACGCACTTAGCCTGAGCTAGTGCCACCTAGTGGTGCTCGCTTTTCCGTCGCCGACAATGAATGGAGCACACAGTGTTTATAACCTCGTCTGTGATTCTTTCGAAACTTATTATGGAATGCAATACGGTGAAAAAGGCATTGATCTGACCGTCGTTCACTTCAATATCTCCAAATTTGTAACCTGTCTGTGATTTTGGCGTTTCTTTTGAAAAAAGATGTACAGCCTTCCCGGAGAAAAGAGGGGAGGCTGACTAAATGGAGATATATGGTATACATAGCTAAAAAGCTACTAAAATCTGAAGCTCTAAGCTTTGTGTGTTCAAGCGGTAACCCAGTTGCCCAAGGAAGTATGTTTATTTTTACTGTGCTCTAATCATTCTTAGCACGGAATCGACAATTTTCTGTGATATCTTTGAAATATCCAGTGAAAGAAAATGTGCGTTGTGTTAACTACAGATAATGAAACCGGTGAAACCTGGCTGCCGTTGCCTAGCAACCCTAAAAACCAGTGAACAACTTGCTCTATGAGAGGAAAAGTGATCGTGTAACATTTGAGCTGCAAATGACCAGTGTTTTGCATTGATAACATGATACCAAGTGCCAACTATGTCAACTGTACAGTACTAATCCCATATAGTTGAGTTTATCGTAGATATGCAGTTTAAGTCGCTTGCCGTCTTGGACCGTACACCACTCACATACACACAAAATTGCTATTATAAAAATCAAAATCTTGAAGCCTTTTGCTGAGTGTTGGTTGGAGAACTCGCGATTTTTTTTTTCCGTTTCGTTGTTTACGACACGCCACTCAAGCAAGTGACCGAGGTGCGAGTAGGAGTGCAGTGAAGGGATGAGGAATCGGGATCCAGCGCCTCAGTGTTGACGATTGGCGGGGTGAGAGCATGTTAGAAGCAAAGCTTTTTAGTTATCCAATCACAAAATGGCCTTGAAAATTGTTTATTTTTATGAGGAAAAGATTTATTTTGGCATGATCTCTCGTCATCGGCGTTGCGCTGGTGCTTTTGTATGTCTTGATTCGAAGTGCTTTGTCGTGTATGATGAGTCGAGCGTGTTTGCGTAGTGGCACCGATTTAGGCGTGCCGGACACAAGTGTTTTCTGTTTTTTATTGGTGTTGTATAGGTTTTGTTTTTTGGTCGGCCCGAGACTTTGATATCTTGCTGGCCCGTGCAAGGGAGACGACGCATGGGCAACAGAGATTACACAAGCAATAGGCGCGGTAACCTAATTTCGTGCTGTAGGTAGGCCCATGCGTCGTTTGAAGTACTTGCATTTCCAGAGTGGCGTAGCAAAGGTTTGGTACAAAATGGTTTCGGGGTTGAAATGCTGCGCTCTGGAAATATGGGCTCTAAAGTTCAGTCACACTGGCACGCACAACTTTTTCGGGAGATATCCAGTGAGGAAAGTAACTGAAAGTTTTTCAAAGTACTCGCAGTACTTATTAACACTTCCGACCGTGGGAAGAACCTTTTCTGACCTATTTCTTTGCTAAGGAACCGTAAAAGCTAATAATATTTTGGAACATGTGCCGTGTGTGGCTTGACTTAAAAGTTTTGGCCACCTGAAGAGGGATTTTTTTTTCTATTCATTCTTGCAAGTTATACCGCTGTTTTTTTCTTTGTATGCTAAGTTCACAGGTTATCAAGAGCAACTCCATAGGCTATACAAAATTCTGGTTTCGGTTGGTTTTGAACTCAGACCATTGATGAAAATGTCTTTTTGGATGATTCTAGTTTTAGCATGTGTCACTTCGCGGATGCATTGCAAATACTATACGGCCTGCCTACGAGATAACCTTACGAAGTAATTTAATGTTCCTCTACATGTAGGTTAGTTTTTGCAAGATATCGGAGTGCTCGTACTTGTAAGCGGAAGTTGTATAATGGAACCGGAAGGTATTATATCAAGTGCCGTGGGCACTCTAAATAATTTGCAACGGGTCTTTCGGTTTGCTTGGGGTACGCTGCTGTGTCGTGGACCATGGCATGGCCTGTGAACGGTCGCCCAAGGCGTCGGTGCAAGCGATGCCCTGTCCACGAGACGGCAGTATACAGTTAAAAGTGCTAAGCACTCTAAAAGATGTTAGGATGGTTCGCATATGACGACTGTGTAGCTTAAGTAGGGCGTATTTTTTATATTGACTGTATAGTGTCAATTTTTTTTACAGTGCTGTTATGTTGACTGAACATCGAGAACCTAAAGCCTTTCTTAGCGTAGTCTGTGGGTTGTACACCGCCCCAGACTCCCATCGTGGAAACGGCATACTCATGAAAAATATTGACTTCTCCTGTGCAGCCTCCCGTGAGGGGCTCGTAATCTCATATTCTGCAGTACGTCACGTAGGAGCATGACAGGCTACTGCCTTGACTTTGAAAAAGTCCATCCGGCTGGCGTGGATAATCTTAATTGCCGGACCGATAGCAGCTGACGATAGGGTAGGGTCCCTTTGATCGCAGTAACTCTCTGTTTTAAAGAGTGATTTTCTCTATATCCCAGGTACTTGCATACCGGTCCTGGTGGATGCGTACGGTGTTGCCAACCAGTAATGGCAAAGTTTAGGAATGTGTTAGTTGGACAGCAGTTGCCCGCCTGGGTTGCATACCGCCCGGCGCGCCCAATGGTTTAACAAAAAAAATTGTTTCTTGCCAGTTCTTCGCGCTGACACCGCGCGTTCAGTAGAACTGTTCATTTTCGTTTGTGCTCCCTTTTGTCATTATTCACTAATTGCTTTAGTAGTTCTTCAGATCAGTGTTGCAGTGGGCTCGGCTGTGTACCGCCCTCCCGCTCGTAGATGTAGCTGTTATATGTCAAAGCAGTAAATTTCAGCCTCTGAAACTTAACTGCATGCTTCGTTCATAGAAATCGGTGTTGTCCTTTGGGTCTTCAGTACTTATTCTACTTCCTTTCAGTCCGATCCGTGTTTCCGTCTACCTGCTGCAGGCTCCTTTCCTTCCGTGCTCATGGGCTTTTGTTCTTCTTGGCAAAGGCGATTCTTGCTTTTCAAAATCATCCGTCACTCTCCAGTAGGTTGCGGGGGGCTTTCAACTGCATCAGACCTTTTTTCCCACAGCTCCAAGCCTCGCAACCAGACTCGAAAGTTCGTAGTCTCATCCGGAAATTGCTTTCCCAGTCTCTGCTATGGTATTGACCGCATCTGAAAAGTCGCATCCGGATTTTGGATCGGAAATGGGAACCTAGCTTGTAGCACATTTTTCCGACCCAGCTTGACGGTCCTCAACATTCCATTTGCAAGCTGAAAATAAAGAGTGCGCGGTTCCGTTCGCGGCTCCGGCTTCTGTAGAACTCCTGTTTTGATAGTTTCTGGATTCAACCGTTTTGGCCCCAACTTTGGACTTTCGTTGTGACAGTTGTTCATTCGTTTGGTATCCATGTCAGTGTCCACCCTACTGTTGGCCTACTGGAAGCAACCTTCTCTTATGCCACACCCAAGATGTTCTCTCACAGGCTTTCTGTTCTTCCGCTGCTTACAGTTGTAATGAATATCGATAGACCCGGCGTGCCATTGTACACTACTGACAAGCTTAATTTGATTCAGGCTTTTGCTTTACTTGGAAATCGACCAACATTCCAGGCAAGTTCGGCTCGAGCAAACGGCTTCGTTCTTCATCTGTATTAGATCAGATGGAAAGTGCTTTAACTTGCAGCGTCCTTCTTGAAGTCGTCTCCAGCAATTAGATTGCTCTTCACCTCTCTTCCCGCTTGGTTTTCATGGATTGACATTTTCCAGGCACCTCCGCGTTGAGAGCCCGGTCAAACTAGGCTCAAAACGGCGCAGATTTAGAAGCAGACTCGTTTTCAACTCGTTTGCTCGTTGCAGACTCGTTTTCAACTCGTTTGCTCGTTGCAGACTCGTTTTCAACAAGGAAGTCGGTGCTGTTTCTAAAATCTGCGCCGTTTTGAGCCTAGTGTGATCAGGCTCTTGTCATGCCTCAGCCAATGTTTCAGCTATTGCAATTGCAATCCGAATGCCCAGGTTCAGCCTCTTTGTAAATGCGCCGATCGATCTTCGGTCACTTGGTTGTTGGTTAGTGAGCTTGTCGGTAGTTTTGTCCTACTTTCGGATAATTCAAGTTGCTCAGTTCTGGATATGGCATTGGCACGTCGAGTCAAGTCGAGCTTGCTCTATATATGAGGCAGCAGTTCTGATATTAGAAAATGGCAGTACAATGGCTTATATTTCATACCACATACCTTCATACAGAATGGCCACATACAGAATACAACGCAAACTTTTCGGCCCCAGATCCACTGAAAATTCCCGGTTCTATAGCGCGTGCACCGTTTTGGCTGGTTCACGCGCACTGGTTTACAGTTTATAGTGAGGAGGAAGAGGTATTTTAGGCTCGATGTGTTGCGATAAGTGAGGTGCTATTACGTGCCTCAGACTAGATCCGCCCAGTATAGACCGGTGTTATAGTAGAAAATTCGAAAGAAGGGTGACTCATTTTTATTACGTATTAATCTCATTTTCCTGTTCCAATCATTTTGCTAACTCGTTAGTGGGTTTAAAGGAAATTTTGTAAAACTATATGATTAGGGATCAAAACGACTATTTTCTTACAGTTGGCTGTTTGTACTTTGTACAATTGAAAATTCGTGTTTTGAATAGCTGAAATTTTGTGAAAACATCGTAGCGTTCGACAGTCTACCCTATTCTGAATAGCGGTTTATCATGTTCGCTACCTGTTAAAAAAGTATAATGTGAGCCCACTGCCATTTCTTGTACTATGTGAATGGTTTTGTTGACATGTGATACAGAGCAATGAAAATTCAATCATAGTAAATTGTTTGAAAATTGCCCTCTATGCAACTTGTATTTTAGGAACTGTGCCGATATTCTTCACCCGTAAAGTATTTCACGCCGACCGTACTTTGGAATCCTTAGTTGCGTTTTTGCAGATACCATGCTACCTCTTACCACGGTAACTGGATCTGCAATTAGTCGTTTTTCAGTTACCGTGGTATCTGCGTCTACGGTCCACTGCAAAAACGACTATTGCCGAAATTGCACTTTTGAAGTCATCCCAAAAGAAAAACTGATATCCAGTTACATCACTAAGTGCTGAACTTCTTTCTCACTAATTTGACAAAATTGATGAAAGTGAGATGACTTTTCAGATACCACGACCAGATACCACGGTCGGACCGAGATATCTGAATGTCAGTTACCACGGTAACTGGCCAGATACCACGAAAACTGCAAAAACGCCTTTTGACCGTGGTATCAGATACCACGATAACTGCAAAAACGACTTTAGACCGTATATTAGATACCATGGTATCTGCAAAAACGCAACTCTTGGTTCAAGAACATAGCCCTAGGACTTTCGTCTAGTACCTTTTGACTGTTTGGCGTTGTAGCATGAGCTCATGCTTGAGAAACCGGTCACGCACCTTTCTGCGAGAAGCTTACATACCCGAGGTTGAAGTATAAGGTTAGAACCCAAAAGATGACCGAGCATACGATAGCTACCAACGTCATAGCCAGACGAAAGTAAAGAGAAGTTCCTGGGGATTTTTATTTTGTTTTTAAAGCAACGATTCCAAGGCGCATGAACGGGATAAACCACTTGGGCCAAGTTTATCATATCGTTCGTCGATGATAAACTGTTTGGGTTGAGACGGAGCCAGTCCGTTTTAAATTCTATAAGCCTCTGGTTAGGATGCCTCCTAGAACTAGATGTCCAGTTCTTGCGCTCTGCTTGTTTTGGAAAGTGAATCCGCTGCGCGAGTGGAAGTGATCTAGGCAAGTCAGCGAGAAGTTTTTATAGGCGAGATGACTTTCCGTTAGTTCTTGCGATCGGCGGATTCTCGCTTTGCTTTTTGGAAAGCGAACCCGTGAGAACGCCAGAATCGCCCCTAAACCGGCAGCACAGCTTATGTATCTAGGCAGTTAAGCAAGCTCCTATCTTCCCCATGAGAAGCTTTTGGTACACAGTTCTGAACCTGGCGCCTCCTCCGAGCCTGTGCTTCCTACGCGTAGATATTACTTCAACACCATAGGCGGGAACGCAATTTTGTTTGGCTGTTTCAATTTACCGATCTATTCACGACGTCACTGCACTTGCTCTAACTACATCGAAGTTCTTCCTCCAGCCGCTCGTGTCGCATGGTTGTTGCTCCCGCGCCACTGTGTCCCAAAAATAAATCGAGCTTGCAGAACTGCTAGATGATTAAGCTGTTACCGGCAGCCTGGCGACAGACACGAAACGTTCATTCGTAGGCGTAGCATAAGAGGCTTGTCTCTATTCTGTAAGGGATACGCTTATGCGACCTTGCATTAACGCTTATGTTCGTCGCCAGAGCGCCGCGCCTACACCGTGCCTCTGCCTATCAATGGACTTACCACCTAGGCTACGGCAGACAACACGCTGATGCCTTCAGACCCAGAGGTCTGGATTCGGCGCATCGTTCAGTCGTGTCTTCCGTGACCCAGACCTACGCTCGGTCGGTAAGAGATGGGTTCCCGTTTTCTTCGACATCGGTTTGGGTAGTGAAGACAGGTCTGAAATCTGACGCGTCCGGGAATCTGGTAGAAAAATCTACCAGATTCCCGGATTGTGGGTGAAAAGAAGCGGGAATTTGAAAGTAGTTTTCATTTGACTTGGAGAAATTATGTTGAGATGGTAAAATCTAAAGCCCCGTCTGCATTACCGTAAACCGACCGTTTTACGGACGGTCCATAGCCGCAAAAATGTGGTCTTCATTAGGTCCGTAACCGCAAAAATATGGTCTACATTAGTCCCAAATAGGTGAATCTTGGGTTAAAATTTAAAAAATAGTTTATATGTGACTTGAAAGACAGTTGAAAAACAGTTACATGGGACTTTGACAAAAAAGCAGTCTTCACTACGTCCGTTTTACGGTTACGGAGGGGTCAGTACCGCCGTTTTACGGCTACGGCCGTCCGTAGAGAAAGACCCGTCTTCACTGCCGTAACGGTCAAACGGTCGGCCGTAAAACGGTCGGTTTACGGTAATGCAGACGGGGCTTAAGAAAAAGACAGAAGTGCTGAAAAATGCTCAAAAGTGGACTGTTGAAGAGACATTTGATTTGATTTCTGTCGGGACCGTCTTCACGTAATCCGGACCCCAGATTCTGGGGTGTCTGGGTAGTGAAGCCCGACCTTTTCACTCCTTCTTCGTGACTCTGTTGTTGAGCGGTAAATCGCCGTATTCCAGTTCACTGCTTCCAATCGGAATAGTTTCTTTAATTTCCTCCCTGTGTCTCATTATCAACACTAGTAAAAATAGATTCACAAGTTGATGAGTAGAAAATCCGCCATCGGCTTCCCGAGCTGTCTTTAGAGTAGGAAGTGAAAGCTATTATTTTCTGCTCATTACTTGATGAGTCCATGTCTTACTATCTCTCTGTCACAAGTCCAGCAAGCATACAACCAATTAACAGCTTGTGATATAATCCTGTAGAGAGTGAAGAGAAGCTGTAGTAAAGAACCGGATTCCGTCGGCGTAACAATTATCGCCTTCTCTGCATAACAAGAAGACCAAAGGTTTCGATGTGATCCCAAAAATTCAATATCTGATCCGGACAATTAGGTGCTGTCTTTGCCAGACTCCTTGAACATTTTTACTCTTAAAATTTAGAAAAGATTAAGGCAAAATAGCTAATCATCTGAGAAAACCAGGTTCAGATATGGATTCAGCATGTGTGTTTACCCCTATAAGTCATATCTACTGTGACGAAACCGATCGGAACGATCCTGCCGAACTTCTGCCGATTTTCCGGTTTCGGCAAAATCCGTCCGGCGAAAAAATAAAGCTCAAAAACGAATTCAGCGTACCTCCTTACCCCTATATCCAACACCTAATCAACTTCAAATAACAATTAACTTATAACAAATTTTCCGGTTTCAGCCGGATTGCGGACGAACTAAATGTCCGGCTAAAAAATGATTGTCATATACGGATTCAGCATCTCTTCTTACCCGCAAATCGGACGTCTAATCAACTACAAATACAACTTTTGCTTTTAACAAATTTTCCGGTTTGGGCCGGATTCCGGGCGAACTACTTGTCCGGGTAGAAAATGATTTCACACAAGTGTTCAGCATGTCTTCTTACCTCTAAATCGAACATCTAATCAACTTCAAATACAACTTTTACTTTTGGCGAACTACTTGTCCGGCGAGAAAATGGTTTTCATCATCGTGTCCAGCATGTCTTTTACCCTATAATCGACTCACTCATTAGCTGTTTAAAAATATTTTGTCTGTCCCTTTATTTGAACCCCCTCCCCCACCCCTAAATGTAGAGCTACAGAGCCCATCTACCAACTCGACCTTTCCCTTGACCCAAAGGATCTTTCCACCAAGTTTCATCAAAATATCTCCTTCCCTTCGAGAGTTATCGTGCTTACAGACGGACCGACGGACAACTTTTGCGACGTCATAGATATCCCTCCACTTACGTTTTGGGATCCCAAAAAGTATTTTTCTTGAATTGAATTTTGTTTATTATGAGGTAGTTTAAATAGCTTTGAAAGCGCCATTTCGTGGGAACCTGGTGGCGGGGGTCAACGGCGTCGTCCCGGGCTCCCATTCGCATTCTTAAAGGAACAGTAAACTTGACTAGGCAACTTTCGGCCATCAAACCGGCCTGGGGGGCTTAGATAAATGTACAGGGACTTATTGTCGACAGGACCCCCCATCTTTGTTATCTCGAAACCCCTCCTTATTGTTCCCAGAGCTAGCTGGCAGGGCCTTGCCCCTTATGCACTGTAGTTACGCACTCCTGCACTGTAAAAGTTTGCGATTGTCTGTGTTATCAACATACAGGGTTGCCACTTTACTAAAATAAATTCACTATGCAAAAGGAAAAAAGTAATACCAAACAAGAAAAGTACTCAGAACGTGTTGCTGGGCCATAGTCACCTTGGAAATAAAACCTGACAACTACTTTTTTCTTAAAATCTGCTGCCAAAGTAAAAAGAAAGTTCTATTGTGAGCACAATTGTACTACCGGTGGCAACCCTGTTGATATACATTGTATTACTTTGTTTCAAAAGGCCAAGTTGAGGCAAAGATCGTGGGTTCGAGTCCTACTCCCGGCACACAAACCTTTTGCTTTTTTTTTTTTTTTTTGTTCTACTAACTCAAAAGTCGAACTCTCGGAACTGCCCGGAAACTGCAATGGTCGTAACAAGAATTTTTCTAACTCTCAATATCGACTCAGGGTACATTCTTGATATGTCAGCTAGCTCCCTGAGCCAAGTTTGAGTCAAGTTTACTGTTCCTTTAAGCTGCCCAGGATCATTAACTCAAGATCATTAGCTTTGGTATAGAAGAATACTCGATTAGTATAACGAAAAAAAAACTGTGTGCCTAAGTCTTTACCGTCGGGTTCAGCAAGATTGATAGCTAGCCTAGCGACGTTTCCCGTCTTTTCCCCAAACTTCTCCAGGTATTTGCTTTACGGCCGTTTATTGCGAGGGGAATTTATAGAACTGCACCACTGATTTTTATCGACAACCCGAGCACCTCGGCCAGAATTTGAACTCGGGCTCACTGCCCCACACCCGCTCGTGCGGCTTTACCAATAGGATAAAAAAATAAAATAAAAATAGGATATTAGTGAGTAAATGACCTAGGGGTCCATATTCGACATACCAAAATCCTGGTGAAAACTTTTATGTGCATCAAATATATCACATAGAACAAAATGCACGTGGTTCAAATCGGCGGAATGTGGCAAGTTTGTGCCCGTCTACGACTTCTGAAGGTGGTTGTAGTGCCACTTGTTAACTGCAAAAGAAAATGCATAAAATTAAATACAGGTTCCAAGTCGAGACAATATAACACCTAACAAATATTATAGGCTATTCTTTAATCAGCGCTAAAAACTTACACTTGTTCATCTTAACTCTTAGTAACCAAACCCATCTCCAATCCACTTGTTGTTTATGAACTTAAGTGGTTGTAATGTAAGAGATTCCTTAGAAGTGACAAGTGTGCCAGTCGAAGCCTCGTTACAGCTCAATGAGCTCATTGTTGTGCACGTTACAGTTCATGCTTAATCAGGGAAAAGAAAACGCCCTCTTGGAATTCTTGCCCAAAAAACAATATACTGTGTGCGCGACCCCAGAACCTCTTTGAGCACCGTTGAGCGACCTCTTCGAGCACCTTTCCCTGAGAAATCGGATCACAGAGTAGCTCTCAGCAACCGTCACTATTCGAATATAGAGATGTATTAGCCCACACGAGCTTCCTGTTTGACGAAAGCCAGTCACGATTTATTATGAAGTTGGAATGTGAATTTTAGACATACATAATATCATTGTACGAATCAAAGATAAGCTTAGGCCACTAGGCGAGCTTTAAATAACTAGTGAAGACATCCGAATTTTCCTTGGTTTGTTTACTTTCGGCTGATGCCTCAGAATGCCGGAAGATGCCTCAGAAGCATGATATCATTTTGCGATTCACAGTTTTCAGAAATACTCTAGCTCTTCCAAGGACCTTGTATGTTTTCGATTGGCGCAGGTCTGTTACGTCAGTCAGTGTGATTATTATCTTTTATTTTCCTTTCACATACTCAATTCGTGACATTGTTTTCTTTAACAGGTCAATCAAATTCACGAAGCATCGTAAATTATGCCGGACTCTCCGTTCACGGTCGGGGTTTAAACTGGGGACGCCCGCAAAGAGGTCGCGGACTGGAAGAGTGACCGTGATCAGAAACAAAAATGGATTTCAATCCACCAAACTACTTTTCCTTCTTTACTTTTCTCTCCTTTTTTTTTTTTTTACTTTCACTTTCACTTCCTTCCCTTTGACTCCCAACTCTCAGCCATTCAACCAACGACTGAAGAAGAGTTATACCCCCGTCCGTTCCCTACGGGTCCCTAGTAAATTATGCCGGACTCTCCGTTCACGGTCGGGGTTTAAACTGGGGACGCCCGCAAATCCCTCTCTACCCTTCATCACAACCTAATTAATACTTTCTAACACAGACCCCCAACTCAACCCAAGGCTGATACTTTGTAATAAACCGGTTCTTTCAGCACCTGTTAAGTTGGAAGTCATGGCAGTACGCGGATTTGGATCGCGAAGACAAACACATCGCCACTACTTGAGTATATAGATGGCATTTTTACACAAGGTTATAAGCGACATTTCTCTCGAAACTGAGTTATTAGCAGTGCTCTATCCGTAGCTGTCTTGCATGTCTGGTAACAATTTCAGCCAAATCGGACCAACCGCTACGCAGATAGAGAGTTTTATTTCTGGTTAGGACCTTCCTGGCTATTCCTTTTTTGGCTATTCCCTTTCCCTTTTTGCTATTCCTGAAAAAACTAAAAAATGTCCTTGTATCCTTTTGGAGAAATACCGTCGATATTTCGCTCCTTGCAGTTTCAACTTCGTCGCGTTTGGATCGCGACAATCAGGGATAAAATTGGCGCGAAGTCCTTTATGAAGGGTAGGCTACCCATGAGTGGGTCGGTTTAGCTAGGTTTACCGACTACTCACTTTCGTCAGACACTTCAGCTTCTTCTTTCTTTGGTGGCTGGTTGGAGATGATCTCAGCAACTTTGACTTCGTCGATCTTGAACTGACTAGTTTCGACAGCGACACAGGATCTGCAGATAAAAAAAACATTAGGCTATCAAACAACGGGCCACAGAAGCGTCTATAAGAGAAACATACTTTCGATTGTCTGGACGCTTAGTTCAGATTTTATTCAAGAAGTTAAGAACAAAGTTGTAGGTTTTTATAACGAAGCGGTTAGAGTATCTATCTATACTCTAATACACCTTACAATATTCATCGTCCTCGCCTATCTGGAAGTGCCATTATTCGCGTGCCGAAATATTTCCGATCTCTCCCCCACGGCCCCCACACCATGGACGTTTTTGGTGCGGACTATTAAACAGGACATCTAGGACGTCTGCCTTTGCTAACTGTTAAGTTCTATCCGAATTGAGTAACTTGTTCGAGACTTATGCATGTCACATCCGAGACCGACTCCCCCCCCCCCCCCCACCGACGTCGAATCCGATTCGTACACACATATGTTACGTCACGGGCATTTGCTCCTACCACCCTTCACGTTTCACTTAAATCAGAATTTCCCCTCTAGCTCCCTCCGACCCAGACCTCAAATGGCACATTTAGGGCCCACGACCTTTGAACGTTCCAGGTTTCATCATTATCCCTCCATACGTTTGGTCTCTAAGCACGTGTCACAAAATTTCCGGGATCTCCTGCCCCTTCGAATTTCGTGCCCAGATGCGATTCGGACATACCAATGTCACAACTAGGACATCTACCCCCATCAAGTTTCACTCGGAAGCCGGACCCAAGGAAGCCGGATCTGGCCCGATCCTCGAAATTACAGATCTATGTTCTGGGACCCATGGCCTTTATACCGTCTGAGTTTCAACCCAATCCCTCCCCTTTGCTCCCTAAGCTTGTCATAAAATGCCCCCCCCTCCACCGTGGACTGATGCGGCTCGAAACACATCAACAGAACATCTAGGGGGCACCCATCAAGTTTCATTCGAGTCGGATTACCCGTTCAAAACGTGCTAACGTGGGTTAAAATATCACGTGATTCCCACTCCCCCCTACACGGATGATTGGTCGGGTCCTTTATATGTGTGCAAGTTTCATCGTCCTAGCTCATGTGGAAGTGCCCAAATTAACAAAAGTTGGACTGACGGACAGACAGGCAGACACTTGAGCCGAAGGCTTGAGCGCTATAAAACCTTATTAGGAGAAGAGTTGAGTGGTTCAATTTCCAAGTGAATCCAGTCTCTCGGCAGCGAATCTATCACAAATAACTGTGGATTTCGTATTTTCATAGCACTGAAAAGCGCGCTTCCGGAAAATCTCCGATACCCCCCCCCCGTACCTTCGCCTTGTCGGTGTCGGATCTGACCCGGATCTACCACCGCACAACAAGGTCAGATTATCATTGTAACGACCAAATTTTCATCCCGATCACTCAACACGTTCGGCCCCTATGCCTGTAAACAATTTTCTGAGATCAGCCAGCCGTTAAATACCTTGCCCCCCTCCCCAAACATTTCGGCTAGTTACGCCTCTGGTGGCCCGGTTTATCCGGTTTATTCGAACCTAAAAATGGTATACCCAGGTCATCTGCTCATACCACCAGTTTCCCTGTACTGCGATTACCAGTTCGATCCTCCGGCACATAACAAGGAGCAGGATTCCCCTCCCTCCAACCCATCACGGATGGTCTGGTCCGGAAACCACCCACGGAACGAGTCATGTCCACGACAGGTTATACCTGCCAAGTCTCATCCTCCTACCTCATGCGACATAATCTAGGTAAACTACCTTTCGAGATCCCCACACTGAGCCTGGTTGTGGATTAGCTGCTTCCAGAACATGTGGGTTTCACGGATGACTTCGTGAGCGAATTCTTTGTTCTTGGCTTCGGCGTCAAAGGCGAACTGGTTGGGTGGCTTGCCGTCTGGCATCTTGTAGACCCTGAACCACTCGACGGTAGCCTTCAAGAAGCCAGGCATGTGCTTCTCAACATCCTCAATATCTAGGAGAGATTTGTTCGCTGAAGCCGCGTTCACAAGCATGCCTACCCAAGCACAGATGCCTAGGCACCTGCTCCGGCGTAGCCAGGCACCGAGTTCTAGAGCCTGGAACTCCGTGCCTGGCCCAAAATCTGTGCCTAGGCTTTGGTGTGAACGGTGATGCTAGGCACGTGCCTAGACATCTGTGCTTGGCTGGGCATGCTTGTGGACGGGGCTTAAACTTAGGCAAGAACAGTAGCGTATCCAGCCGTAATGTGCCCTTTAGCAAGAACAAATAATCCAATAAGACCTCCGTCTTTGGTCCCATACAGCGACTATGGATACTTGGAGAAAATTGAGCGGAGCTAGAGGTATTTGCTGTGAGCTTTGACTTGATACCCGTCTACTTTCCTCTTCGCCGCTGTGCATACCAGGTGACAAACTGTAGGATGCCTGCAGGCGTGAAGAACTCGGTCTGCAGCGAGTCGGACGTGACATCACAATGATATACAAACGATCAGCTGTATAAGAACGACTCAGACGGCAAATTTCTTCTTCGGGGCTCTACTGCGTTAAAGCTGTTTGTAGAGGTAACGAATTATGATGTTCCGCGTAGCTCCTACATTCCACTCGTTCGCATCGGGTTGGTTATCGAGAATATATTTGACTCCGCATGGTCGTACTACAGAGATGGGGAGACGGAGGTTCTTGTGATCATTTGTTCTTGCCTTTAGAGACCCCAAGAGTTAGTTGATATGGCGGAAAATAGAGAAACTATTAGACAGTGGACAAACTGATAGAATACTCTTAGTGTTATCCGCACAGCTGTCTCTCCCCTCTTTTTCTCTTCCTCTTGCTAGTTCATCCAGTCTTTGCGCTAACTGTGTATTATTTTCTTGCAGTTGCTGCAACACTAAGAGTATTCTATCAATTTGTCCACTGTCTTTTTCAGTCCCATTCTCACTCACTTTTACAACTTCGTTAACCCAGTCATGGACACTAGCTCAATTTTGGGGTACTGATACCCCATATGAGGGGTACTGCCAATTTGGGGAGTACTACCCAAATATGGAGGAGTACTCCCCACATGTGGGGTATCACTACACCCTATATGGGGTACCAGCCTAACTTTCCACTAAGTTTCTCACTTTTGGCACTTGCCTTGGCTAAACGACAAGCAGCCCTGGTTCCCCACTTTCACAGGGTATAGATATGAACCTTACCTATCTTTTGGTATACTACTGTCCAGATTGTGACGTGGTTTTGGAAGACAGGGTCTTCCAAAACATTTTTGTTTTGGAAGTATTTTTTGTATTTTGAGTATTTGAAGTATTTTGGGTATTTTTGTTTTGGACATTTCGTGACAGGGTCTGCCTTTTTGGCAAAAGCTTCCAAAACCACGTCACAATCTGGACAATAGTATACCAAAAGATAGGTAAGATTCATACCTATACCCTGTGAAAGTGAGGAACCACGGCTACTTGTCGTTTAGCCAAGGCAATTGCCAAAAGTGAGAAACTTAGTGGAAAGTTAGGCTGGTACCCCATATAGGGGGTAGTGATACCCACATGTGGGGAGTACTCCCCCATATTTGGGTAGTACTCCCCAAATTGGTAGTACCCCTCATATGGGGTATCAGTACCCCAAAATTGAGCCAGTGTCCATGACTGCGTTAACCGGTTCAACCAAGGGCAAACTCAGAAAGTAAACTGAGGGCAGCTAAGCGAAAGTTATCTCCAGTTGGCACTCTCGACGAAGAGGCGGAGCGAAGGGTGAAGTAAAATAAGTGGGTCAGACAACATAAACTAGCTCAACGTATACAAGCTTTCTTTAGATATCGATGTGGCGAGTTGTCTTGTGGCGAGATGTCCTGATACGATTTAAAGTTTTTAATTTTCGATGACGCTTTATACCATACTACAAAACGTGAATGAAACTGTGAATTTTATGATCTTGAGTATATCAATAAACTTTGCTTAAAGAATAAATATATTAGCTTTTATCGTTCGTATTTCTATATATTTTTTTTTTTACAACATCGCCTGATTTAGTACCGATAGAAATAAAAATATCCATTCCAATGAACTTCACAATTTATGAAGCTATTTCAAACTTTCCGCATTCTATCTTTCTGATCTTGAGCCTCACCTTTCCCAGGACGAGTTATTAGTTAACCTGATTCCGATGGTCCTTTTCTTTGGGATAAAAAGGGAAAATACGCCACAGATAACATAATGAGCTACCTATAGCGATTGACGGTCTATTTGTTATATACAATGTAATTCTGATGGATATTACGCTAGTTCTCATACTGCCAGAAATTTCTAACACAAGGATGTGCAGTTTCAATAGATAAAACTTGGGATGTTATCTGTTATGACTCTACAAACGTTATGCATAACAAGCATTAGCGGGAAGAGCCGAAAAACTGCCATAAAGGCATCTGCCCACTTTTCGATATCATGTCGACAAACAAAAAAGTCGGCAGATGTGTTTTCGGCTCTTCTTGTACGAATAACGTTTTAATTCGTAACGTTTGAAAAACATAACAGGTAATATCCCAAGTGTTATCTGTTGAAGCCGCGTATCCTTGTGTTATCTGTTATGAACTTTCTGACAGTGCAGTTTTACTTCAATCATGTTCAACGTGACATGCCCGTGACCCCCTGTTAGTTCTAACACATAATAAATGGACCTGTATAACGACCTCCCGACATGGGACATGACCTATCTCATGAAAATGTCAGCTGAAAATCTCCGGTCAGCTCCCACCCATTCATGACCAATCACCACTTCCCGATAAGGTCTTACCATTTAGTTGATCAGCTAATGGATCTTTGACATCAATGGCAATGATTTTCCAATCGGTCTCCCCTGGAAATGAAATAAAAACAAACATTAGACTTCCTGATCAATGGACACGGGGAAATTGGTCGACTCGCCAATTATATGAATCTTATTTACTCTGTCCTGATAAGGGCAAGGCAGATATGACACAGACAGGTAGATAAGAAGGTACAAAAATTAATAGGGAAAATACTGAAGTATTTATGCAAATCTCAAGTTCCAGTACCGCAAAGATTGAGGAAATGATTCCGGTCGGAGGAAAAAGCAGTAGCTTATCATCGCTCTCCCCAAGTGCTACAACAGCCTTCACATTTTCAACAGTTGCCAGTTCAAACAACCTTAATGATGAGTATTCGATTAGTCACTCACAGCCACTCAATCAGTATTAGCCACTTTTTTTGTCGACGTTTGTCGTTGTCGGCACGAAAAATGTCGTTTACGTCGTTTCACGAACGAACTAGGCACGAAAACGTTTTAAACTTGGCTTACAAGTTTAATTTGTTTGTTCGGGAATTTTGAAAATTCGCGCCTAATTACCAAAGCAAGATGTTGAAACTGACTTTCCGCCTCCGTTCGTCGCCTCAGGAACGACTAATGAAACGGCAGTTCAACCGAACAAACAAAACGCCTTATTTTCGGCAGTTCAATGCCGTACATGAACGGCGTTATAAAGAAAACGATTATAGTAACACGACAATTGGAACGGTGAACCGAACGAAAAAAACGAACGCGGCTATTCTATTCTTCGGCATGCTGTTCCATGTTGTCGCGATGGGTTGCGAATTTGTTTTCCTGTTCTTCCATTTGAACATCTCTACGAATCCAAATGAGCTTACCGAAACAAATTATAAAACAGTGCGGTAGCTACTAATGTTCCTGGATCTCAAGGACCCAGTAAACTAACCTTCGTCGATCAAGGCGAAGCATCCCAGGACTTTGACTTCAATGACCTCTCCTCGCTTGGCGATTCTGTGTCCGATTTCACAGACGTCGATGGGATCGTTGTCTCCTTTGCAGCCAGTCCTCTCGTCGACCTCGTGTGGGTTTTCCCATGTCTAACGAAAAAGATAATTTTTTCCTTCATTCACTCATTCTTAAAAAAAAAAAATCTCACACCGATTTGTCACTAAAACAGATCCTGTTTTATCGTCACAAATACTAATAAAATATTACATATTCTCGACGGTTCTCACAGAGGAGCCTAACACACCTCATAAAATTAGGCGGTATTCATGCTACATGAGAGAACCGATAAATCACTCCACAAATGCGCTAGTCTGGTAAAAATGATTACCGCTCACCTGTTTGTAGGACATTCTCGCAGGTGGGCTCACTCCCTAAGCTATTTTCTTATTTCCCTTAGGACATATAATATGAGAAGCTTGAGCCTTTTTGTGCACTGTATTAACTTAGACCGAGATCGCAAGGATGCGTAGGTCCGTCCGTCTGTCTGTGACCCCCAAAGTTCTTTTGGACAGTTTATTGAGGAAAATTCAGGTCAAATATGAGATCAAGCTTGTAGATCGGCTCTGTATGGGCCGAAGAAGAACTTATAACTTACATCTAGCAAGAGAAAATACGCAGACAAAAGAGTTTAGAAGGCAAACGGACATGCTGAAACAGGAAAAACTATTAGTTTTTACGCGAGATTGACAGTTTAGTAAGAATATGGTGAGAGCGGAAACACGAAAATTAACACGACAGCCTAGCGAAGCTAATTAAGGGTTGATGTGAGCAAAACGAAAATACTATATACGGGTTTTAACGCTTTGTCCTTTTACGGACGAATGAGTACAAACCTGTGGAAGAGCACCGTAGTTCCAGATGTAACCGTGATGAGGGAAACAATTGGCAACAAATCTCAGCTTTCCTTTCTTGAGGTCTTGCTTGATGGGGTTCAGGGGTTCTTCTTTGCAAATCTGAAAAATTTTATTTTCACGTTTGGTTTTACTCTCGGGATGGAATTACAAGATGGTTTTCAACATCTTTGGCAGCAAGACTGACGGGAGCAGTCGGAACAACAGTTCAAGCGAATAAGCAATTTAAAGGAAAGCAACAGCGCCGTCCGTCTGTAGCAACAAAGCTTGAAATAACTATGTGAACAAAAATTTTAAAGTTTAACTGAAAAGCCAACTCATTTGTGTGTAATTTGAATGGATACACTGAATTATTTGGATTCTGCAAAGGAATTTTTTGATTTTCCACTATCTGCTCTAGTTATGACGCTCAGAATATCTCCAGCCGTCCCCACAGCGTAAATTCTACTATGACGCGGGAATTTTAATCTCAACACAAATGCGGCTTTTCAGTGGGCAGTGGTGAGATCGGTGAAGATTGCTTAGTGCCTGAACAAAAAAACTGATAAATCTTTCTCGTAAGGCATACAGCAAAATTACAAGCGCATAGAGGCACCACAAATCACACGGAAATTCCACTATTTGAAAATCGATTATTCGTGAATAGCGGAACAACGAAGTAACTCATTTTCAGCGGGTCTTCAAGCCAATTTAAGTGAATGAGTGATGGGTAACTAGATTGTCCTATCCTAGCCCTTTTCGGTTAAACTTTAACAAAATGAAAAATAAACAAACACAAACGGACAGACTCCACTTAATTATCCTTGACAGTCTCTTAATATCCTGGAAGCACGTACTTCCAATCATTATTTATTCTCTATGCACATCCACGCATCTTCATACTGAACAGGATATTCTATAAGACCAGAACCAGTAAGCTTACCTCCATTTTAGCATTGGTCCATCTAGGAACTTCTACAACCATGTTGAAGGTTTTCTTTTCGTCATTGGCAACGAGGGGAACGTCATGGAACGCAGAAATCGGACCTTTTTCGTTTCCTGAAAGAAAGAAATGACCGTCCTTTAAAGAGAAGAACAACCCTGAATAGCCTACTAAAGGTGGCAGTTCTGAGAGTCCTTCTTGATAGCTCAATGGTCTTTTTGCAGAAAGACTTCAAAGGATATCAATCAATCAATCAATTTATTTACTTCCGTGATATTACACATCATATATGGTTTAGAGAGTTTGCAGCCTACCCGATGAAAACTGGAAGAGTAGAAAAAGAGTAATTTAACATTGTGAGGCATAGGACTTTCGAATTTGAGAATGATTTACTAACAATTCTATATCTAACGATTCTGAGCCTGTAAATAACTGGAAACATTTCGTTGACCCATTCTTAATCGTATAATTACAGCTTTGTAGAAAAGTTTCACCAGAAATGGGAGCTTGAAAACTTCAAACCTTAACTACAACAAGAGCTGTAAGCTCATATGGCACTTGCAAGGGTTGAGATGTATTATTTGATCAAAAGTAATTTTCGACTGTGCGGTTCAGATGCGCACTTTAAGGGAGCTAGAGAAAAAGTATATTATCGTTGAACTTGGCTATAATGATGCGCACTTTAAAGGCACTAGAAATTCATCTGTAAGGAAGACCCTTGAGGCAAAAACGATAGCAGGCTCTTAGGGATCATTGATATAAACGTACGATCAGAAGTATTTTTTTTTCCCCACTAATTTGCGCACTTTAAGGGTGCAAGAAATTATTTTTTTTGCAAAACCCTTGTGGGACAACTGATCATGGGTTGAGATGTATCGTTTGATAAAAAGTACTTTCGACCTTGCGGTTAAGATGCACACTTTAAGGGAGCTAGAACTTCATTTGTAAGCAAAACCCTTGAGGCAAAAATGATCATGAGCTCATGGGGATCATGGAAATGCATATTTTGCTTAAAAGTATTTTTCTTAATTTTCGGTCATGATTGGTACTTTAGGGAATGGTCGGATTTGAAAAGTGGCGAGTTCTAAGCCAATCCAAATTTCATCGTCCTGGCACATCTGGAAGTACCTTAACTCGCGATCACCGGAATTCCGGACCCGCCCCTCAAACTCCCCCCACAGTCGCCGGAGCCAATCCGGTTCAGTTTGGACTTGTTTGATATTCCCACAAAGTTCCATCCCGATCTCTCCAGTCCAATCCGGTCACGTATCACCCCCCCCCAATTGTTGTCGGATCCGGTCCGGACATGAAAAAGATCACCACAGGCACGCCCTCTGTTCAGTTATTAAATTTCACTCGAATCCGATCACCCGTTCCAAAGTTACGCATGGCTAAATATTCCGGATTCCCCCTCCCTCCGATCCCCCCACGACTATCGGATGAGTGAATTTTTATTTACAAGTCAGTTTGATCGGGTCCCTGATACGCCTCCCAAGTTTCGTCGTGAAAATCCCAAAAACTGTCATCACCAGAATTCCGTGAAGCTCCCCTCCACCCCCCCCCCCCAAGTGTCCGGGTCCAGTCCAAACGTGTAAACAAATTATCTGGAGCAGATTCTTGTTCTTCCCAGCAAGTTTTACTCCGATCCCTCCATTATAACCGTTTCTCGAGATTTCCGGTCTTCCCCCACCCCAATTCCCCCATAGCTGTCGAATCCGGTTCGGACTTCAAATGGAACACCAGAGATATGTCATTCATTCAGGTATTAAGTTTCGTCCCAATCCGATCACCCGTTCGAAAGTTACACAACACTCAATTTTCCATATTCCCCCGCACTGCACCACAGATACAAACCCCTTTGACCCTCGAATGCACTAGCTCTTTCCAATGTTAACAGAGTGATCCGATGCAAAGAGTGACGTCACGCCGCGCGCAGACCTACTAGTGTAAAGAAAGGGGTAGGGGTTTTACAAAAACTACTAAATTTTCCGGATTCCCCCGCCCTCTACTCCCTCCACGGTGGTCGGATCGGGGAAGTGATTATTTGCAAGTTAGTTTGGTCGGGTCCCTGATATGCCTGCCAAGTTTCATCGTCCTAGCTCATCTGCAAGTACCCTAACTCGCGATCACCGGACCGACCGACCGACCGACCGACAGACCGACCGACGGAAAAGTGATCGGTATATGGCACTTGAGCGAAGCTGCAAGTGCCATAAAAACACATCTTGCTCCCTACTGGTTCGATTTGAACAAGACCAAAGGTTTCGATGGGATCCCAAAAATTTCCTATTTGATCCAGACATCTGGATCTTCTAGATACCCGTTTTCGTCGTATAGGGTGCAATCTCTCTAATAAAAACTACACCAAACAGGACTATTATTTAACAAGACCAAAGGTTCCGATGGGATCCCAAAAATTCAATATTTGATCCAGACAAATAGGTTTTGTCTTCGCCAGATCCACTTTTCGCCAGACTCCTTGAACATTTTTACTCTTAAAATTTAGAAACAGATTAAGGCCAAATAGCTAATCATCTAGGAAAACCAAGTTCAGATATGAATTCAACACGTGTGTTTACCCCTAAAAGCCAATCAAAACGATCCTGCCTTACTTCTGCGAACTTTCCGGTTTCAGCGGAATTCGATTGAACTGGTTCGATTTGAACAAGACCAAAGGTTTCGATGGGATCCCAAAAATTTCCTATTTGATCCAGACATTTGGATCTTCTAGATATCCGTTTTCGTCGTATAGGGTGCAATCTCTCTATTAAAACCTACACAAACAGGACTAATATTTAACAAGACCAAAGGTTCCGATGGGATCCCAAAAATTCAATATTTGATCCAGACAGTTAGGTTTTGTCTTCACTCTCGTCAGTGACTCAGTTCGAGTAAGTCTCGAACAGACTGACTTGAGAATAGTCGTTTCCCCGATCCAACCATCGTGGGGGGAGTCGAGGGATGGGGAATCCGAAATCTAGTGGCATGCATAACTTTTGAACGGATGATCGGATCTGAATGAAATTTCGCAGCTGGAAAGAAATATCGTCTCTGATGCTCCATAATTGTGAGAGGGTTGGAGGCGGGCACCGGAAAACTCGTGAAACACTTCTAGTAGAGGGATTGGATAGGCTACCCTCCGATTCCAGTCGAACTTGACGGGCGGGAAGAGGAGATGTCAGAGATGCGACTTTTATGTTTTCAAGTCGTATTCGGCCACAGTAGGGGGAGTCCCGGAAGAATTTTCTGGTTCGCATAGGGGTCAAACAAGTGCAGCGATTAAAATGAGATTTGGTGTAGAGTAAGCATATGCCCTATATGACATATTTTGCTGTTCGAACCGGATCCGGCCACGGTGGGGAGGGGGGCGGAACCTACGGAAAAATGCTCAGATTCGTTAAACTTGATAGGTGGTGAGAGAAGATGCTTCAGATGATCAATTCACGAGTCCGAGCCAGATTCGGCCGCGGCAGGGGCAGTTGGAGGGAGATAGCGGAAACCGTGTGGTACGTCTAGGGATCAAACAAGTGGGTTTATTGGGCTGACACTTGGAAGTTACAACAGTCATTTTCCCCAGATGACCCGAGGCGATCGGGTCATTTTCTGTTTCTCTGCATATTCTGTTTTTAGGTCCGAACCGCATGTTTGGATGGCGGGTGCAGCTTGTGACGTTCTCATCTACTTTCCTGTACCGCCTACTCGTAACACGTATCATATGAGCTCGTAGCTCTTGTTGTGATATGTCAGGCCAATGTGGTTTACGAAATTATCTTTCTTTTTTTTTCAATTATTCCTAGAAGCAGCTACGGAAAGTAGACTAGAGCATAAGCAGATAAAATTAGCATTACACAACATTCGTAGGACTGAATGAATGCGGATAAACAAAACTGTACTTACTAAGGAAAATCCTGTGCTCCAGGGTGTTAGGAGCGCCATGTTCTTGAACTGTGTACATCTTGTTGGATAGTCGTTTGCTGGAGGTATACAGAGGTTGATGAGAAAGGCCTTTAAATCTTGGTGTGACTGACACGCATGTTTTACACAGCTCACATCCAGCTATGCCCTCCAAACTCAAGCTTCTAACAACTTTCAATCCACTCCCGCGGAAAACACCTTTGAGCATCTTGACGTCTGTAGGGAGGGGAGGGCAGGGATTCAGCACACCAATCTTGCTTTATTAAAATGAACCTGCTATAACCTACTCATCTCTGATAAGTGTGATCTCATTACAGATCGGATAGGCCTGGTAGCTACTGAATCTTTGGTGTAGTACCAACAGTTCCTTATAACAGCTGTTCCAATCCACTCTATTCTGCGTGTTTCATGGTCACAGGGTAACCAGCCCAATGGCAGCTTACTCCTGTTGCCACTAGAGCTATGTGCAGTGTGTAAATTTTAACAACTGCATAGCTAGGCTGCTAGCAAAAACTGAAGGGACGAAATTGTCAAGCAGCCAAAGGGCTGAAGCTCTGTCTTACTATTTCAGCAGGGTCTTATGTCCTGCAGTAGAAATGAAAGTAGATGCAGGGGCGTTGCAAGAGCGGGATGCAGCCCCCCCCCTCACCTTTTTGAGCTTCGGTAAGATTTTGGGCCGAGTGGCCCCAAACTTTACTAAAACTGTTAGATATCTTTTCGATAGCAAAACTATCCAGTATATTTACGGGGATTCGGTAGTTAGCCTATACAGAATCTAAAATAGGCTATCGGTACAAATCTATTCGGTATAATGATCGGGATTCGGTATAATTGCCAGTATTCGATAGATATCACGAATTTGGTGAGATTATTTACTGAAATTATTTGCGATGCCAGAACTATTCGGTATATTTATGGAGATTCGGTAGTTACACAGAATCCCGAATAAGCTATCGGTCCAAAATTATTCGGTATCATGATTGGGATTCGGTACTTTATTCTGTGTAATTTCCAAGATTCGGTAATTTCACCAGTTTCACCAGTTTCGACGAAATTATACCGAATCCGAATATTATTCGGTAGTCTTTCGATCCAAAAATAATTCGGTATAATATACGGGATACGGTAGTTATGCGGAATCCCGAACATGCTATCGGTCTAAAGTTGTTCGGTATAATAACTGGGATTCGGTAATTTTTTTTGCCAGGATTCGGGAGTTACCACGAACCTCGAAACTCGGAAAAGGTCGAGTGAAGCAACAAAAGGACTGATCTATGATTTCATTGCTAGTCCTTACTTTTATCTTGGATCCCAAAAAGAAGATCTTATCATAAATGTTTCGAAAATCCCGCCTGCGGTGCTTTTCGTAATATTCTCTATTTTGTAGAAGGGCGCGTCATTTGACTGGGGTTTTAAGCCAGTTTTAGGATTGGGATTTCGAAACACTAAAAGCTAAAATCTGGATGAAAAAAAAAATCAAATTTGGCAGGATAAAGCTAACTTAAAAAAAAAATTCGCCTGCGATGCTATTGACTACAGTAGCTGCTGCTGCCGGTCCGTCGGAACTTCTTAGTCTCGGTATTTAATCCACGGTAAATGATAGAATTTGTATGAGAAGCAGTTAAGTTTAAGCATACAGACAAAAAAAAATCACCTGCGTCGCTCGATTTTATTTTCTCTTGGTATAATAGATAGAAGCTGTTACTGCAATCGTACCCGGCAATATATCCTTCAAGTGGGCTTCGCCAAAATGCCGCCTAACAGTTGGCTTATCGTCTTTTACGTTGCTATTTAATGTTACTCTTCCTACGTAATCCTTTCATGTTCCATAATTCAAAGCTCGAATTCTGAACCCCAGTCTTTGCTCTGAGCTGCTCTTGCTCTTTGCTCTTCCTTGCTCTGAGTAGATGTAAAACCAACATAGGCTATAGGTGATTATTTTGCAGCCTATTCATATTGGGGAGAGAGCACTGAGCATGTGGCAAGAACTATGTCAGATGGGGTGGAAGTATAAAACTTAACGAAAAGATTCCGGTGTTATCTCTGGTAGGTTCAAAACATGCTGCAGTAGCCTGGTCTCCTGCTTCAAGAACTGCTAGAAGAGACCGAGGTCACCTCATTCCCCATACCTTGGGACTTTGGGGTAAATCTGGAACTGGTCTGCCAAATCCCTGATTTTGGGATGCAGGCTGTCCTAGCCTATGGGAAATGCCGGGTGCCTGTGAGTACCCTAGCCTTGACCTACTCCACTATACAGGAATTCGTCAATATTTAATTGTGTTAGGGTACACAGCATTTGGCATAGGGTATCACAAAATCAAGGATTTGTGGCAGATTGTTCAGTTTTGCAAACAGCAATAAGTTCTCTGTCAATATCTTCTGTGGTTTGACAGCATATTGCATTTTTTTTTTTTTTGCTGAGGCTCTCAAGGTTATTGTGGGAAAGTATTACAATTTGGTTTGTATTTCAGCCTACAAGCTGCAGGAATGCTACAACAGAAAGGTAACTTCATTTACAGTGAAAAGTTGGAGATCTCAACTTGATCTTTGAAGCTAATCCAACGGTTCAGCACTAACTCAATGCTCTGTCCAAAGAACTGCCCCAGAGCTCTATGAAAAAAAAGTAATTAGGGATCCAGTTGTGTGTTAGTAGCAGGCCAGTCAGAGGTTACAAAAACAAACAGAAATTCAGAGGAGTGACTGATATTCACTGAGCTACAGCAGGGTTATAGGACAGTATATTATGGATTAGCTAGAGATAAAGCAAAGATAAGCAAAATTTCTAAAGATTCTCTTTAATCAGGCTAATAGCCATATGCCTCTAATAAAGATGTCTAGACCTGGTCTGGACAAGCTAAGATTTGTTTGTCCAAAAGCTTGACCATTTGACCAGGGACCATCAAGGAAAGTGAAGCATAGCAGCCTGTAAAATAGTATTATACTAGTTATGTACCATCTTGATCCTGCATTGATGATTCATACAGCAGAGGTATGTTATTTGAACCCTACTCAAAGTGCTTCACTACCTCTGTTTTATTCCTGATTCATACAGTGGGTAGGCTATGTTATTTGAACCCTAGGCTACCGGTACTCAAAGTGTTTCACTACCTTTGTTTTATTCCTTGCTTATAAAACAGTCAAATGGAAAGAAAAAATATACTTCATCTCAGCCAGGGGCGTCGCGAGGGGGGGTGTGGGGGGGGTGCTGCACCCCCCCCCAGAAGGCCCGTGGGAAAAAATTCCGGTAAATTTTGACTGGTGCGGCGAAGCCGCGCCAGTTAAAATTTGACAAATTCACCTGAACTTGACGATTTTTAGGGAATCTACCGGATTATTGTTCAGGGAACCTACCGGATTTCGCTCAGGGAATCTACTGAAACCTTTCACAAGGAATCTACCGGAACTTGACTTAGGGAATCTGTCGGAACGTGTCTCAGGGGATCTACCGGAATTTGCCCCACAGAATCTTCCAGAATTCGGCTGAGGGAATCTAGCCTACCGGAATTTTCGCTCAGGGAATCTAACGAAACCTTTCACAAGGAATCTACCGGAACTTGACGTAGGGAATCTGTTGGAACGTGTTTCAGGGGATCTACCGGAATATGCCGCGCGGAATCTTCCAAAATTCGGCTCAGGGAATCTACCGGAATTTTGCTGCTTACCGCTTACAGGGATGACCGCGAAGCACAACTTATCAGAGTGAATCGTGCAGACGGACAAAACATCGAACCTGGACGTTCACCGGGTGATTCCGGTAATCTCCAAAATTTCTGTAGCTTTCAAAAATTAGGCAACCTACCAAAATTTACACCATTTCCAGCTACAAATATTGTTCCAGGAATAAAATCACAGTACCATCTACTCTAGATTCGACAGCCTTCTTGACTCACAAGTTAGCCTTGTTCCGACATGATCTCGGAAGTCCCCAGGACAGGTTCGGAACAAAAAAAAGTTTGAAGAAATATGGTATTCGAATTCTTTCGTGAATTTTAGTTAAAATTTAAGGTTCGTCAACTAGATCGGTTTCACATGCGATTAGTAACAGACTCTCATGAAAGAGTCAGAATATTTCAGTGTTTTCAAATATCAGAAGTAAAAATAAGCTATGCCTTTGCAGTTAAACTTCAACGAGCCTGTCTTTGTTTACCGTCGTTTGTAACACACAATCTAAGTCAGAACACAACAGTATTCTAGAGTTCCTGCAGACAGAGGCGTTACTAGCCAAAATGTTTGAGGGGGACAAGGTATTTACCGACTGGCTGGTCATTTTTACCGACGGTTTTTGCAGATAAAAACGACTATTATTGAGAAAAAAAACGACTGTGCTGACGAAAAATCGGCTGATTTTAAGAAAAAACGACTATTTTTAAGAAAAAACGACTCTATTTCTAAGAGAAAAATTGACTGCGTTTTTACTAAAAATCGCGGCGCTTTGCGCCGACTCGGCTATTTTTTACCGACTGGCCGAAAACATTGGGGGTGTCGACCCCCCCCCCTAGTAGTGGCGCCTGTGCCTGCAGAGATATTCACTATGGAAAATCTCCAGCAAAATCTTGAAAAATTCCGGTAAAATCCCGAAAAATTCCGGTAAAATTCCGAAGCCGCACCCCCCCCATCAGGAAGGTGTCGCGACGCCCCTGATCTCAGCTAACAGCCACTGTTTCAACTTTCTTCTGGCACAAGCAGTTACTGACCTTTAAAATTTAAATTTACTTCTTCTTTCACTGCCATTTAGGTCTGCTATTTAGGGTAGTTTGAATGCCATCGTGTTGGTGAAATTATACCACTTAGCAACAGATGCAAAACATGAATGAAGAAACAGAAAGAAGCTGGCAATTTCAAAATCCAGCCCGAATCCAGCTGACAGTGACAAAAACTGGAAAGCATTTAGCAGCAAAAGGCTGTGTTTCTTATAATCAGTTTGTCCTCATTCTCCAGCTATTCTGTACTCTATGACTAAGCCCCGAGGCGTTACCTGGTTGCTAGCCAAAATGTTTGGGGGGCAAGGTATTTACCGACTGGCTGGTAATTTTTACCGACTGTTTTTACAGAAAAAGCAACTGTTTCCAAGAAAAAATTGACAGTTTAAAAAAATCTACTGATTTTCAGAAAAAATGACTGTTTTCATGAAAAAAAAATCAACTGTTTGGATGAAAAATCATGGCGCTTCATGCCGCCTCTTTTATTTTTTAATGACATAACAGGAATCTTAGTTCTAACCCCTTTTCATCCAGTTTTCTACCACGATCAAGCCTCCGGACGGAGCAGGTCCTAGCAAAACTAATGTTGATAAAAAAAAAAAAAAATATTTTGGAGTTTCAGTTGTCATCTGGTCTCCAGCAGAATCTTGATGAGAATAGAGATCTGCCCTTTTAAGGTTTTCTACCAACATTTCTGCAGACATATATCTGTACACCACCCTTCCTATATTATTGGGTAGGTACAACTGGTCAGAAGAAAATTAACTTACAAGATTCTGATGGCCAACTGCCTGCCAACTGCCAAGTGGAAAGACTGGACTGGAAGTCGGAAGTCTGGAACTGAAAGACCAAAGTTACTGAAACTGAAACAAGTGCCAATCGAAGTGCCAACGATGATCGTACCGCTGTGGTCAAGTTGATACTAAATTCTTTTTCGTTTAGTAGACCCTGACGGCGTCTGACTAGCGTCGCATTCAATCAGTTGCTCCTTGTTTATGATTTTATTTGTTTTTGATCCTTCACCTTGGTTAGCATTGATTAGTTAGTTGGCTTCACTGAGATCCTATATCTGTGTTTGAGTTTGGATTTTCTGCTGGGTATTGCGGTTAGACAGGAATTCCGGTCCAGTAGAAAGAAGTTCCATCTGTTTGAAATGAACTGTGAATCACAGTGATTATCACAGTGTGATAATTCATGATAGGGTAGCCAGTAAATTTTTTTTTAATCAAACCTGAGCTGTTGAAGACCAGAATGTGATTCTCCTATCTTTTAGCTTTGATTTGAGGCCAAAATCACCTCTCTATCTTGCCTCTAAGCATCCTAAATCTTCTTTAGAAAACAGTATTTTACATAAGAAAATGCCTATGTTCATCCATTGGCTTTAGGGTTTTGTCCATCTAGTGACCAGCTTGGAACTATGTGCTTCAATGAAATTCTATGAAACTGGGTATTTTGAGCTGGTTTTGAGTGCATGGGGAGCCCCAGCAAGTGAGTTAGTTGAGAAAATATGAATAAGATCATCAAGGTTATAGTCCAATAGACTTATTGCTGCTATGGGCTGCTGACTTTTCCTCCTTAGTATCAACAAATTTTTGTAGGCAAGTTCAGCTACTTTTTTTTACATCTAAATTTGCATTGAATATTAAGAAATAATATTAAATAGCTAGGACATCTTACTGATGGCCTTACAAAACAGACAATTTTGTCCTGAATGCAATGGTATTTTCAAAATATTTTTTGAAGATGTTTTAGATAGGTAAAACTGATCAGGAAAATTCACAGCAATTCCTGCATTCATTACAAAAAAATCGCCAATTTTTGCCACTAGGTGTTTTTGTGGCCACCCTATTCATGAAGAGGATTAGAAAATAAAGTCTAGCTAGCTTTTGAAAGTGTGAATCCAATCAAATACTGAATCTGTACAGAACGAGCCAGTCTACTGCACTGGTCTAGTACAGTACACTAGCCCCTTTTTTTTCAGTCATGACTCATGGTGCTCAAACGTCTAGCACCATGCCTCAGCCATGCCTGGGTGCTAGACATTCAAGCACTGTACCTTGGATTTCATGCTGATTTCATGTATGGTGCATGGATTTCAGTATACAGTGCATGCATGAAAAACACAGTTTCTGTCATCACAACTGAGCTGAGAACCGGCTCGGACAGGGCTGAAATTACCACCATGAATTAGAGAACTCAAAGACAATCCTATCGTATTTTTCTTAACAAAAACAAAAGGACGCGACTGATGATGGAGATGAAAAACCTCATTTCCTTTTCTACACAGTCAAGGGTTTTTCATGTAAAGTTTCCTGTGCCTCAGCTTTTTCTACTCAGCAGCCAACCAGAATATTGGCTCCTGGGGCCTGCCTGGGGCAGACTACATGGAAAATAGATAGGGTGCTGTCAGATTTTTCATCTTTATCATCAGTCATGTCCTTTTGTTTTTGTTTTTGTACCTTACCTTGTTATGAAAAATATGATAGGATTGTCTTTGAATTCTCTAATTCATGGTGGTAATTTCAGCCCTGTCCGAGCTGGTGCACAATTGTGATGACAGAAACTGTGTTTTTCATGCATGCACTGTGTACTGAAATCCATGCACCATACATGAAATCCAAGGTACAGTGCTTGAACATCCAGCACTGGTCCAGCATCCAGGCATGGTGCTAGATGTTTGAGCACCATGCCTGAAAAGGGGCTAGTGTACTAGACTGGAACGAGCCAGGAACGAGCCCTAATAACTAACAAACAAATACTCAATTAAAATATCATACAGGCTCAACCAACCATAATAACAGTAGGGCACCAGACTTTTTGGAGATTCCTCCTGTTCAGGGGAATCTTCTGCTGAGGTGAAAACAGATTCTCCTGTGTAGGGGATTTTGATCTTGACGGAAATGCGAACTGCTAGAAAAAAATCTTTGGATATTTCAGTTCTAGAGACACTAGGAAACTATATCACACAGGACCCCTGCCTCACCCTCCACCTATCTCTATCTCATCACAGAGAGTTTCTTGATGCCAGTGTGGATGACTGCCTTTATAGTGAAGCTTCAGAAGGCTATTCCTTACCTTTTCACTTCTTCCTTCCTTTCTTGGAATTTGGTATTATCTTGGTATTTCCTCCACACTAGGGGAAAGCACTTGGACAAGTGGAAAGTATGAGAAGAAAGGAAGTGAAAAGGTAAGGAATAGCCTTCTGAAGTTCACTATAAAGGCAGTCATGCACACTGGCATCACGAAACTCTCTGGGATGCCAGGTAAACCCAAAACATGCAATTTTACTATTTTCTGGCCTATTTTACAGGATATCTAGAGATAGGGTGGAGGGTGAGGAGGGGGTGCTTTGGGATATGGTTTCCTAGTTTCTCTGGAACTGAAATAACAAAAAAAAAATTTATAGCAGTTTTCATTTCCGTCAAGATCAAAATCCCCTACACAGGGGAACTGTGTTCACCTCAGTCGGAGATTCTCCTGAGCAGGAGAAATCTCCAAAAAGTCTTGTGCCCAACTGAATAATAATGTCAGTGCAGGCAGTAATGTCAGACAAGGTTTCAAATTTCCAGAGAAGTCTTTCCACCTGGCTTATAAGGAACCAACAAATGTGGCAAAAATACTAGACTGAAGCTAATTGAATGGTTTAGCCTACACATTGGATAAATAACTATTGCTTCAGTTTTTCTAGTTAAACATATTTTTCTTTTCAAACAAGATTGCTTCATTCTAACCTCACCTGGATTGACTTAAAAATGATGAAAAAGGAAGAGTTAGCAAAGTCAATAGGCAGAAAACAGCTTTTCAAAACAGCTACAAAATGGAGAAAACGGCACAGAATTTGAATATTTTTGGACAAAAGACTTTGAAAAAGTCATATTTTGCCTCTTGACTGTCAGGACAGCTTGTTCATTTCATTTTAACATTTTCGCTTCAAAAATCGAGGTAGTGTAAAAACCAGGTCAGGTACCCCTCCTGTAAATGCTGGCATAAACTTGAATCTTCCTGTCTAAGCTTATTAGTTTCTTTTTTTTTTTTTTACCTGTTTACAACCATAACAGAATCAGGAAACTCATTTCTGCTCCACGTGACAAAAATGGAAGTAGATTAGAATAGTGATTTGAGGGCTGAACAAAAATTAACAGGATCTAATGTCTTAGGTAGGATATAGCCTATATACCTACAGCTTGGTATAGCTTATCTCAAACGGTGGGCTCCCTCGTGCTAAGTGCTGCACACCCCAACCCCACATTGATGATTTAGGTAAAATTCACAAAACAACCATTTATAACTTTTGTGTATATACATTTGTGGTAGACTGTGCTAGGGAGCTCAGCATTTGGCAAGGCAAAATATTAACTGGAGTCTCCAAACATGGATACAATCAGCTTAGCATTTGGCAAAACCTATCCAAAAATCAGGAATTAGTGGTATACTGAAGGTGTTTCTCTCTTGTTTGCATCAGCATTGTACCTTTACAAAAATACACAAAGTCTCAGTGTAGGCCTATAAGGATCCAGGTATACAGATTGACCCAGTTAATGCGAAGCGTGGGAAAATTTCTTGTTTTTGCTTCTGTCTGTGACCACCAGGAGGACAAACCCACTACATTCAATTAATGCGGCTTGAGAAAACCTTCAATAAAATTACAAAACTGTCTTTTGTAGGCTCATGCCTTTAGTGAAATCTTAGCGTCTTCTTGCGGAAGTTGCGGGGGAATGTGGGGTAGGGGCCCCGCATTCCCTCATGCTCTTTTCTTCATCGTGCTCGGTCAAACTCTCGCATGATATCTCACATTAACGATTATACTTTATACTTGTTAGCTGTGGCTGCTGCTACTGCTGCTGCTCTTTTATAATGCGCGGAGAAAGGGTATTGCGTATGTCGCAATAGTTCGAAACCCGAACTCCCCCCTTATAGCCGCATTATAAAAGAGCAGGATGATGCAAAGGGATGTGTTGGTGATTTGCAGAAAATGTAGATGGCAAACTAAGCCCTTTTAAGATTATCATTCCTTGTAGGGATGGTCTTAGATATCTCCTAGGATGAAGGCTGCTTTCATTTTGAGTAATCACAGCCTGGCAGAAGCAATTAGTGGAATTTGTGGATGGCAGAGGTCCCCTCTTAGATGATGTACTTGACTAACCATCCCTGCCTCCAGTCTCCACCAAGGGTTTGTGTTGGGTATTCAATTTGGCTACTTACTGTACCTGTTGTAGCTTAGATCTGATTCCTGTACCTAGGTGGCCTAGGCCAACTCTTTTCTGCTTCAGCAGAGAAGCTGCATTTGCCTGTTCTCATAGAATAATTCTTCAGGTCAACAAACAAACTGGTATGGTTGTTCATGCTTGCAACTGCCTGAATGTTAAGTTGGACCTTGGATCTCAGCCAACACTTTTACAGGAAGTTGGGAAACCCCTCCTTAGCGATGAAGAAAAAGGAAACTCATTTTTCAAGAAGGTAAGGCTGTTTTCCACAACTTTCAATTTGTCTATTTTCGGTTAAGGAGATCAGGCAGAATCAAATATTCCTTCAGTCCAAGCTGACTGCAATCATTGACTGCGTTAAAGGGATATGTCAGCTGATTTTATTCTAGCGACATTTCTGCCATTCTTGGCGAGGGTCCTCTTCAAGCTGAAGCTAGAACAAGTGCGCAAGCGCTCAGACGTTGAGTGTGAAAGTAAAAGTTTATCGCATCTTATATGCAAACAGCGATAGAACCAAGACATTTCACATACCCAATAACCAAACATATATTGAAATAACCTAATTTGAAATCATCCCACTTTCCAAGCTTTAAATGTCAACAAACCGCAAGTATAATCCAAAGAAATCTTGAAGATCTTGCAAGAACAGTTTGAGTTCTTGCCTTGCCTGCCAGTCTGGCCCTGTAAACCTCTTTTCCATTAGCAAGGTAATAACAAGCGCATAAACCAAATCGTAGCAGCCTAATACCCCCTTCGTCACATCTCATTAAGAACGGCATATCATCGATCATATGACAAAACCGTCCGGTTTCCAACTGTTCATTAAAGATATATACGTCGACACATACGTCGTGTGTTCTTATTTGTTGCTGTTACACCAAAATCAATCTATATTTATCTCCCCAAGTATAAAAAGGAACCCCAGTGTTCACAAGCCTACCAAGTTTCAACTTTATACCTGTTGATTCCTGTCACGGGTCACGAACTTTACTTTGGGCAATCTGGGCCCAGTTGCCCATGAACTGGGTGGGTGGGGGAGGTTCAACTTTAAAAGTAATTTCCGAGCCGTAGGATCTACAAGTGCAAGTAATTTCATCATCCTGTGTCTAGCTCTGGTCAAGTTATGAACATTATTCACTGGGCAATCTGGGTCCATTTCCCCCTGAACCGGATGGGTGTGGGGGGTGGGACCTCCTAAAGGCACAACTAGACCCCAATACCCGCAAGTGCACCAAGCTTGAACTTGATACTTGCACTGGTTCACGAGTTATGAGCTCCACAAAATATGGTGAAAACCGAAAGCCGAAAGCTGCTACAGCGTTCGCAATAGTGGATTGTTCCAAGGAACACTTCACTAAAAACGAACCTTTTTCTCTACTACAGATATCTGGTCAGCCACGAGGCAGAACTATCTGCTGGGAAATGAACATTTAGTTTAACATAACTTAGCTTAACATGGGACCTAGCACTCACTTTTGGAGTTCGTAACAGCCGGGTATGTAACCACAGTACCAATTAAATATAACCACTTTTTTTATTTTTAGTCGGAAATCATGTATTTTCGTCTGCATCCAAATGACCCTGTGATACAGCATCCCTGGTTGTTAAACGACAGAATGGTTGGTCGATGGAGTGTCTTCCACTGCCTCAACTGCAGGGTGGATGTCCATGCAACCGCCGTACTTGATGGGCAGAAGGCAGTAATCACAGGCAGTAGTGGTATTGTAAGTTCATTACATTTATAGTTTGTGCGAGCCTATATTTCAGCCATTGAAGCTTGAGGGTTCATAAATCTCTGTCCTACTCCTGGTTAATTTATGTATTCCTGGTTGATAGACCAACTGTAAAATGTATCATTCTTTTGTATTCCTGCATATTTATTCGTATTTTTTTCTGGTCCCGGTATTGTACGATCCTTGGCATGTGAGACGAGAACTTGTCTTTGAAGAGCTTCGCAGGTTTCACTATCTGAGTAGCGTATTTTCAAGGTGATATAACTGAACATTTCGGGGTGAAGGCAATCCGGCCTGTATATTGAACAATGAACAAAACAATGTTATGTTTTATCCATTGTCTGAATATATGTTTTCTAGTCAGCTTGGGGTGAAGGAGTGTCAATCCGGACTGACCCAATGTATGTTTTGTTAAGTTCGGAAAGCGATATGCAAGATGAACAACCTGAACAGACTGCACAGTCTAAACAATCTATAGAGGTTATTCTCATATGCCGCCTTTCCTGACTTTATTATTATTTGATTTGTAATCCTTCAAAACTAAAGGATAAATGTAAAATGTGAACATCAACACATCAGTCATTTCACAAGCAACTACATAAGCTACGCATAAAGCAACTGACAAACACTACAAACATGTTAGCCCACGGAGTCTGTAATCAAAAATAAGATGAAGAAAAAAAAAGTTGTCAAGGCACATTTCAGGGAATTGTTGTCAAAGAAAATACTCAATGCTTTGATGACCTGAAGGTCCAGTGCCTGTCGCCTAAATGAAGAAGGCCATGCATTCAAAAATAAAACCTTGTCATAGCCTTCGGAATTCAGCAAGAAAGTTGTATCTCAGGTATAAACCATTCCAGTAGGCTACAGATTTCCTTTCTATACCCTTTTTCTTTTCGCCCTAGCCAGCTTTTTGGTGTGCTTTCGATCGGGAGCCTAGTCCTCAGTTTATTTTGTCATTTGTTTCGAAATGAAGATTTCAGCCCTTTTTTCCCTTTTAGAGAGACTCTAGTCGAATAGCAGCTTTGGAGCGTAGTGACTTGTTTTCACCAGCTTTCAAGATCGTCTTGATGGCTGAAGACTGCCCTACTTCTCGAGGTGAGCTTATTTTTAGTTCGTCAGCAGCAGTTGATTTTAAGAAAGCGTGGCACGGTGACGCGATCGCCCGGGCGCAGCCATTATGTGGGCATAAAAGGAAAGGAAAAAGCGAGGAAATTATTGTATTTCTTCCGTGTTCCTTTCCTGCTTGGTGTATTCTCGTCCTTCAAGAAAGTCTGCTAGAAATTGACTGAATATCTTCGTGCACGCATTCCAGGCGCGGTCTTCGTGTGACTTGACCAGTCAAGCACCTGAATGACACTTCTCCTGTAACACCACGAGAATCAGCCCGATCGGTCAGTTTCTTTATTACCCTACAGCACTAGTCTAACATGGGTCACAAATTGGAGGAAAACATAATCAAAAATTTTTAACGAATGGAGACAGATTTAAAGAATTTTTCTTCAATAATTTCTTTAAGTTTTTAAAAGAGTTACATCGCTTCCGGCTCGCTTGAAAAACCCGACTTTCTTGACGGAATTGATCATGGCTTCGTACTCTGTATTTCCCACCGTCAACATCAAGTTGCCCTTGCCCTGAAAACTCCTACGCCTAGCGAGGGCTGCCGCACAGTACCAGTACCTGCATTAGCATAGATGGCTAGCATTATTTGTTTATTTTGAAAAAAAAGCCAACGTTAGCCGCTAGGTTAACTAAATTAAAAAGAAAAGGTAAATGTAATTGGAATGCATGAAAGCTCCAACAATAAAGGCGCACAGGCCTCAATCAAGATGGGTCGAACCCACATTGCAGTTCTTCAATAATTGTAAGCGTCGACTGATGGGCTGGCAACAGTGGCAGCGATGTGTTGCGGAAGTTCTGTGGCGACGGCCGACATAGTGACCCAGATCGATATCAGTATTCGTCTTCCCGTTTGATTCCAAGAATTCCAATCTGTTTTGCCCTGGTTTTACCGTTCATTTCTTTGTATTAGGCTACATTGTTTCAGAAAATAAGATGGAAGGATATGATAGACGAAGATATGTATGACAAGGGACCTCCTCGTTATTTTCATTGGCCACACCCGTCATTGTTTACCTTTTGGACTCTCGGATGTTGTCGAGTGGGCATCTTTTAGGATCCCGAAACATGAGTGACCGGATACTTAGGATTTTTTAAGGCTTACCCGTCCCTCAGTCGGTCCAAGCCTTTGCCGTCTGTCAACACGATAACTCGCGAAGAGTATGAGGCATTTTATTTAAACTTGGTGTTTGGATTTTTTTGGGGTCCAAGCAGGGACAGGGACTGCAACTAAACCACCCTAAAAAAGGGAGCGTTTACTGTGTATGTATTCATGTACTTTGAAAAAAGGACAGACAAACGTAACAAAAATGAACATGTTCAAGGAAAGTAGAAATAACTAGGGTTCGGTTGAGGAAAATTTGTGGTCCGGTTAGTTTGATCGAAAGCCGTAGCTTGTGACATATCTTATGTATGTTACTAAATTTGATGCGAATCAAGTCCCAAGCTGATTGATTTCATTATTCGATTACGTTCCAAAGAATTAGAACCTTCTTTGCCCCTCCTCTAGAGCTAATTTGTCTTCTTCTAGTGATGCCGCCGGTGGATCTTGAGTCGTCTAGTGTCTATCAGCAAGCTACAGAGTACCTGGAAACCGAGGAGGATAAGATGCTGACGAGAATCCAGCGGTTCAATGACGAGCAGCAAGCGGGCTATTTGAAGACGCAGTCTCGGGTTCTTCAAGAAAGAAACATGCTTCTGAGGTAAAGCTATTGACCAAGTACCGACAGGCAAGTGGGCTGTTTAAAGACGCAGTTTCAGGTTCTTCAAGAAAGAAACATGCTTTTGAGGTAAAGCTATTGACCAAGTACCTACGGGCAAGCGGGCTATTTAAAGACGCAGTCTCGGGTTCTTCAAGAAAGAAATATGCTTCTGAGGTAAAGCTATTGACCAAGTACCGACGGCCTTCGTCGCTTTCTTAGAGGATAGCGCGTCACTGAGGCAGAATTTCTGTGCAGTTCTAAAGCTCTTAGATCACTGATAATGGACAGGGTTTGACACCGAGAAAAAAAAGTTGGGACTTGACAGAATAAATTGTCATAAATACATTCTTCTCGGGTCTTGGCGGCCGTTGCTGGTTGTCATGGCTGGTTCAAGTTTCAAGGCTTTTTTTTACTCTTAACGCTAAACTGATGCACAAAACACAAATAACACTATACTCTGCACTTACATTTCAGGGTTTGAGTCAGAGGAAAAATACATCTAATGGTTCAAACTCTTTAACAAAAAAAAATCAATAAAACAAAATCGACCTACCGCTGAGTAGAACGATCACCGCATAAACTGCCAACACGGAGCAAAATCAATCCAAACACCAACCTGAAAAAATGTGGACTGCACATGAGGCTTACGCTTCCAATATGGGTGACGTGGGGGAAATTGCTGTGTTGTAACTTTACCCCCAGTTAGTCCCTATTTGGTGTTTATCATTGTTGTCCATTTTTTGTTGTTATTGGAAGTTGTATACCCTTGACGGCCGTTTATTAGTTGAAACAAATAAATAATCAAGGCATGTTTTTTTCAGCTTACTGGCAGCCAAGCGGAAGGACCTGTCCTACTCCCCTATCCACAAGGCGTCACCTTCGTCAGTAACCGTTCCGAGGAAGCCTGAGAGGGAGCCAAGCTCTTTCTCGTCTGCGTTGTCGAGAAGTGTAAGTTTGTTATTTCCTATAGATGCGTGTTGTTGATGCGTTGAACTGTGTGTTTGTCAGCAGGCAGGACTTCCCATAATTGTAGTTTTTCTTTGGTAGTTGGTCCGTGGAACAGTCTCGCCAAAGATGCGATTAGTGCTGAATCGATTAATATTTTCAACTGTATTACACTTTCAGAAGTTTCGTAACAGATAACAGAAGGATGCGCGGTTTCAACAGACAACACTTGGAATGTAATCTGTTTTCGCGACGAATGTTATGCTTGAAATGTTATGCAGAACAAGCATTGCCAGGAAGAGCCGAGAAAACGTCAAAAAATGTCGCCTTGATATCGGAAAATTCGGCAGATGCTGTTTTGGCGATTATGAAACTTGTTATGAAACTTCTGACAGTGTATAGACAAGATTTGTAACTTTGCTCAGTATGACAACTCCCTGTTTCTTCAAGTCTTGTAGATGCGAAAGCATTTTTGACGCAGTATACTGTTATCAGTAATTCAGCGGTTCTTGCTAGCATAAAAATACCTGTTTAAGCAGAACTCTTACTAGAAAGTCTTTTCACGATGAAATGGCTCAGAAATGCCGTTTTTCGATATACCGTAACATTCCACGTGAGATGAGCGATTTTCCTGTCAGTGCTTGTCAACTCTGTCCAGCCTCCCCGCTCTCCGACGCGGTGGCTGGACGAAAAGTATTTGAAAAAAGAACCCGCAGTGAAGCGGGAAAAATAATCAAAACTAAAGTCCAAAGCAAAACAACGCTTTGAAGTTTCTCATGTCCTTATATGTGAAGGAGTTGTCGGAGGACCTCAAGCTTTCGGCGAAGTTTATGTTACGTGACTGGCAAAACTCGGCTAAGCCGAAAAAACAATAAAAAGTGGTAGGTATAAAACGAAACGATGGCGAAAGGTGGGGATTGCAGAAGCTTATAATTCCATAAGGGATCTAAGGATAATATGAAAGACAGAATAAGTAAGAGGGGCCCTTTAAAAGAACAGTAATTTTACTCAAATTTGACTCGGGGAGCTAGCTAACATATCAAGAATGTACCCTGAGTCGATATTGAGAGTAAGAAAAATTCTCGTTACGACCATTGCAGTTTCCGGGCAGTTTCCGAGAATTCGACTTTTGAGCAAAAGGTTTGCAAAAGCAAAAGGTTTGTGTGCCGCGACTAGGAATCGAACCCCGGCCGTCTTGTCGGGGAGGTCGTTACTCTGTAGTCTACATGTAAAAAGGCGAACTTTTACAGTACATGAGTGCATAATTACAGTGCATAAGGGGCAAGGGCCTGCCAGCTAGCTTTGGGAACACTAAGTAGGGGGTTCGAGACGGTTCGAGATGACAAAGAAGGGGAGGCCTGTCGACAATAAGACCCTGTATATTTATCCAAGCCCCCCCCCCCCCCGGGCGATTCGATGGCCGAAAGTTGCGTAGTCAAGTTTACTGTTCCTTTAAGACGTTAGGTGAAGAGACGAAGAGTTAATAATGATAATATTAATATAATGCAATAGAAATTGCTTTCGTCTTTAAATAGCTCTGCGAAATTCGGAGTAATGAGACAGAAAATAAAGCAGGCATGATCTCCGTGTAGTCTCATCCACCAACTGAAACTCTCCTGTGAAGAGTGGAAGTTACTATCAGCTTATTGTGCGCCGTTGGTACACCGGGACTGCAGGTTTGCGAGTTCACGCTGAGTTGGTAATGTAACTGATATCAGGGTTGTATGATGATAAATATGCTAGGCACGACACAGTGAAAACAATTAATCGCACATTATTACCCGTGTAATACTTCCTACGAGGGTTGTCACATGAAACAAATTTAGAGAGTGACTTTTGTCCCAAAACACAGAGTGCTGCAAAAATGACACATCTGAATTTTATGTTCGTGAAAAATAAAAGATGAAATCGTCACTTTTGGTCGGAATCATTGCTACAAAAATAACACATCTGCACGCTTCCCGAAATCGAGTGGATTTCATGTCATTTGTAGGACAAGAGTGACAAAATCAAAATAGAGTGACAATTCACACTATCGTGCGACATGTGGCAACCCTGCTTCCTACCACTGTGTAGATAGTACTTCTCAAACAGTCTCAGAAAGAATGACAACGGATGGATACGGAACTTGCCGGAATTTCACACCAGGGAGCCGCCCTAGCGTTCGACTATAGAACGGGTGCTGTCAGTATCATACCCTTAGCCAGGAATGTTTTAGGTAGCAGCTTTCGTGGACAAGCCAAAAAGTGTAGCACGCCCAAAGGATGCCTTGTTTGATCTGGATTTCTTAGACGTTGGCGAAGAAGCCGTGGAATCAGCTATGGAGGCAATGGAGGAACCGCTCTCTACCGTCAAAGAAGAAGGGGAAATGGACGGTACGTTGCTTTAAAATTTCGAGCAGATGTCTGCAAAGCCGCTTCTTCGGTCTGTCAAGATTCCCTGTGATCTTATTTCGCCTCTCATGGGTATTACGACGACTGTATTTGTGTGTGAAGACTGCATTCCCAACCTGATGTTATGGCAAGGGGGCGTAGTAAGCCGGACAAAAGATGGTAAATGTCCAAGGTGCTATACAGCCATCGATGTCAGGATGGCCTAGTGCGTCAGGCAGAACTTCGTGGGTTCATTATGGAGGCCGGTGGTCAATTCATACTGAGTTTTGCAGACCGAACTCACAATAGGCTATGGGCAATATGGATACTCCTCAGCACTTCCTTTTGTCCAATGAAAGGACATCGGACGAAGCGGAGCTTGGGTAACAAATGGCATATTCAAGGGTATATGGATATTTGAGGCACAAGATAACCTAGCTTTCAAGGGTAAGGACACGACCTTGTTCTGTGTTTATGAGACAGGAGGCTTGTCATTTTTGCGACTCAACTCTGTTCTACGTCTTCGAACAGAAATTGCTCCTGTGGTTTTCATTTCAGCCTGTTGTAGCGTTTCGGTTGAGTTTGAACCTTGGTGGCACTCAAAACATCACCGACTGACTAATAGCGCTCATTTCTGCGTGAATAACTCGGCCACAAGCCAGTCCGCATTTTTACGACGGTTTGGTGTGTAGAGATATTTTTGTCTAGAAATGCCTTGACCCTTGGGAATGTGACATCCGATGCCTCTGGGGACGAAAAAGCTTAGTTCATCACCAAACTTATATTCATTTAGAAACAGTTACAATAGCATTTAGTTGTCAGAATAAATTCAACAGTATTTGTTTTATGTATAGTATATATGTATAAAATATCATGTATTTTAATTCTTTATCCTAGAAAAGAAATCATAATTTTATGTCTTACCTTGGACCTTAGATCCTCCTGAGCCATCAGTTGCGCATAGGGCGTCGATGCCCTATGTTCTAAAAAGGCATTTACTTTGACAAGTTTCCAAGATATATTTTCTTCTAATTCGATTTCCTGATTTGTAAACAGAACTAGCCTTATCTTCGTCTCATGGTTTAGAACTCTCCAGTCAACCCCACAAAAGCTGCCACTTCTGGATTGCCATGGCACTTGTAAAGACGTTACGTCGGTTTATTATGATGTCCTTAACGATAATGATGTATGTTTTTACCTATTCGCAATGCTAGTCCCGTCGCTTTCTCAACATTCTCGGGGCGGGATCAGGAGAGTGCTACATTCTAGAACTCGGGCCACTTCAGGCACGCAAACCGAATATGTTCTATTTTTCAGACGCTGAAGAAGAAGGCATGGCAATTCCTCGACAGGCCGCTGCCGCAAGCATAGCCAAGTCCTTGCCTATGAGTGTTCCTCCGCCTGCAGGTCCTTCTAGACTTGTAGATATCGACATTGACTCGGTAAGTAGGATTTTTAAGCGGTTGGTTTGTTTCTGGAAAAAAATTCGAGCGGTTGATTTTGTTCTGGAATTCGATCTTAATTTGCCCCAAAAAATTGAGTGAAAATTCCCAATCGTGCACTTAGTGATTTAGTGATTCTACTTTTCAGTATTTGAGGAAAAGTGCTCGATGAATTCAGTATTTGAGGAAAAGTGCTCGACGGATTCAGTATTTGAGGAAAAGTGCTCGATGAACATCTGCGGAGGCTGATAGGCTTCGTATCAGCCTCCACAAAAGTAATTGTCATAATATAACTCACTGTGGGACATAAGAAGATATACATTGCATACCTGTTCAAGAAAAGTTATAAGATAAGGAACATGTTGGATCATAGCATTCTCGTCTAAATCGGACATGGAAGACAGGAAGGAATTACCATGTGGGTCTGGTCATGGATAAATAGTAGCTTATGGGATCTACTAGACCGGAAATCTACGAGACCCGCTTTGTCTGGGTGAAGAATCGACATTTCGTCCACACGTCAGTTAACGTCAGGTCGCCTGAAAAACCCGTCACTTCGCCCACGAATTGTTTACAAGAGCACTTAAGGATTTTCTCTAGACACGCGAGTTAAATGTAAACTCAGATGGCGACTCGCCTCTGTATACACTTTCATAAAATATGTTTTATTTCCAAACTTGGGGCCTAGCGACTTTTGTGTCTACTGAAGTTTGTGTGAACTGACAGATTTTCATGGGTCACTGACGTATGCGCAAACTGTTGGATAATTTGAGCGTAGTGACGGTTTTGAAGGTGAACTGACGTTTGTGTTGATTAACGGGAAGCTATTGTAGGCCAGAAGACATGAGCCATTTTGACGTGATATCTTTCTAGACCCCTCAGGACCCTGCCGACATCCCCTTCTCAATGCGTGCCATCTCGCAGAGCATCCAGGGCGACGTTATGTGGGAGCGACCTCGACCACGGTTGAATACAATGAACTAGCCTGCTGCGTCGAGAGAAGGATCTGTCAAACTTCAGAAATGTGATTCAGCTTTTCAATTTTTTGCGTCGGCTGTTACTCGTGATCGTTACGGGAAGAAACGATTAAAGACTCTGTTGTAAGTTTTTAAAAATCAAAATTTATTTCTAAATTTATCTCTTAGATGATTCAGAGTTTGTGTAGTAGAGAAAGGCCATGCCGTTAACCCCTTAGCTATTTGATCCCGCCTTCGTGAAACATCAGGAAAAGGTTTCAGACTACATTCAGCGAATCTGTGAGCTTTTCGAGACAAGAAAGTTTGAAAAACGACGATGCGTCCCACTGTGGAAGACAGAAACGAAAAGCCAAGTATCAAAGGCTAGGGCGATCTCTTGGATTCGCTTTCCGAAAAGCAAAGCGAGAATCCGCCGAGCCCAAGAACAAGCAAAAAGTCGTTGCGCCTTTACAACTTCTCGCTGACTTGCCGAAACCACTTTCCACTCGCGAAGTGGGTTTGCTTTCCAAGTACTCGCGGAAACTAGCGGAGCGCCAGAACAACTCTGGAAAGCGAAGCGGCTTTTAGCCGAAGTCGCAAGAACAGCCGGCGCATAAGCTCGCGGAGCTTTCCAGACCGCCAGAATCGCCCTTTGGTCCCAGTCATGTCCTTCCGTACGCAAGTTCAACTCAAGTCGCCAAAACCGGGAGAACGTTTGATATCAGTTGTATGAACACAGGCACTTTAGAATGGTCTTTTAGCACGATCTTCAGGAATTAAACCACATCGTAGATCCCCTTCCCTCCCGTTCTGGATTGTGTCAACGGACGGTCGTTGTGGAAATTGCAAAGATAATATACCATGGTTTGAAATGAATAACCCTCCGAAGACATTAGGAAATAGGGAAAGACCCATCCGAGTTGATATTCAGCGCAAAGACATCGTTTCGTGGAAAGCAGGGAGGGGGACGGCGTCATCCCGGGCCCCAGTATGTTCGCGTTTTTCGTGGGTAGCTATGGGCCACCTTGGAAGGCCAGGAGAGCAACTGTCTCCGCTGATCAGAAATCAAATGCGTCCCAAATCAGGACGTTCAGTTCGAGTTTCCCCGCAATTTTCTGCTGCTGACGGGAGCCAGCCACTTTAGCTCCATCGGTAGAACTATCTATTTTCGCTTCAGTGGAGAGAGGCCTTTGGAAACCTTCCAGGTGAGGTCATCCATTTCACTCAGTCAGTAAATTGTAACCCCCCACCCTCACTGCTCTCGACTTTCCGGTACTGCCGACTGATCCGGATTCATTTTTCAGCTCAGATCAATTCGACTGTGAATGTTCGTCACAGCAAACTCATGAACATTGTGACCCGTGTGTTTTTTATGTACGGTCCCATCCGCGACCATAATTGCTTGTAATATACTTCCGTATTTTTTGGCCGAAAACCTGATTCCGGACAGTTAAGAAATTCATTGGAACCTTTTTGTGCGCAATATAGGCTACGTTGGCAAGTGGTCGATAAAATCCCGTATGTGCTTATATAGATAGTCTAGTAAGACGCACCAGATTATTTTTACAGGCCCCACCTGCTGGAGACAAGTTCCCCATAATTCTGTACTTGGTACGCCTACACCAACCACCTGGTGTCAAGACGTCTAACAGTTGTTAAGAGTGCTTCCCCCCTCCCCTTTTTAGCTTCCTTCCTGCTTTCGAGGCTATTAGGATTAATTCTGATTATTATACAAAGTGTAATCAGTTTTTACCGTCCGTACCTGCCCGGAACAGTGGCCAGGAGGCAATAGTGTGGTCTTGTGCTCGCTGTAGCGTGCACGATGGACGCGGTTTAGTATTACAAAGACAGTAGTATCGTCGTGAAGAAGTGAGATTGTGAGGATTATAAAAGTCAAGGTAAGCTATGTAACAAAGAGGGATATGGCGTAATGGGATAATCCTAATTGCCTATTTAGCGGAAACTTGATAAGCTTTTTCGTTGCTTAGTACAAGCTTGTAAAATTATTTAAGTGAAGCTGCGTTTGATATAGTGATGTTGTGACGACAGTCGTTTCATAAGCAAGATGTCTGTAGAGTTACTGAATAGGTCTCGTACTGCTGTTAACATAATAAGTTTGTTTTGGGACTAGGCTATTTGGGACTTATCAAAGATAGGAACAGAAAGCCATGGTGTTAATTTTGTAAAGTCTCAGGAGAAAATTTGGGCCATTTTCTTGACAGGTGTCAGGAGCTGTTGTTTTCGGACCAAATACCTAAAGGATGTTACATTCTCTTCTTGACTATGAGATTTCTTTGCGCGTTTATTTTCTTTATAGACTAAGAAGTGTCTTAGGTAAACAGGTACGTTTTTTTCCTGTTAAAATTGTGTGTCTTTGTTAATTAAGATGGGAGAAAAAGATTTCTTACGTCAAAACTGATTTCGTGGACACTACAGCTCCGAAAGTCCCCACGAAGAGAGCTTTCCTACGGGAGAAATGTAGTCATTTTCATACAGCTTTACTGTAAAGGCCAACCCCGGATTACATGGCCTTAAAATTTGCCAAGAATGCTAAAATAAAATTTATGAGCAGTCCTAGGTCAAGGTTCTATCTCTTGGCGGTTATAACCTAGTTAGAACTGCAAAGAATTTTTTTTTTTTAACTTTTTTCTTATGCCAATTTGAGGCTATGTGATTCGTACCTTTCCTGTTCTCTAAGCTTTAAAGTGCTAACTTGGAATTTCCACCGTGTTAGCCTAGTGCTATTAGGGTTCGAATAAAATTGATTGAACTGAACGGCTTCATAGAAGACATTGTCGATCGAGATGTTTACGCGAACCGTGGACGATCTTAACGACCTGTCGAGTACTCGTGACTCATACCTGGTCGCGCAGGTGTTTGGCGCGTCTCGAGGAGGGCCTAAGAACTGTTAATGGCTACACTACCTATAGTTTATTGAGGTGACTCAGTCAGATAGCTATCGTCTAAAGCTTTGAAAAGGAAACAGTAGCGGTTGAAGAGCTTCCGCCAAGAATGTGAAAGAAGTCAGTGCAGGAGTGAGCAGTCCACTTGGTAAGCGCTGCAATGCACAGTTAGAGATAGGCATCTGAAGGGTTAATCACCTGGGGCACCGGATATACAGTTCAGTCGGGAACATACCGAGTATCAATGAAAAGTCTTATTCAGCCCATCGGTATGGTATCATCGCATGTAACTTGAATAGCGAAGGAACAAAATGCGAATTTATTGTGATACAGTAATAAATTAGCTGTCAGTAACTTGTTAACCCGGTAATTTGTGTAGTTGATTACTGTCGATCAGTTTCTGTCAATGACTGAGCGCACTCTGTACACAAGCTTGTATTATTATTGTTTTTGGCACAGGTACATTGTTGAGAGGTAGGTGCTAAAAGCACAGAGCGACGGGAACAGCGTTTTCCTCCTACTTTTGTAAGCCCTCAGTAGCAAAGCTTCCCAGAACGTCACAAAAGACTACTCACTTTTGTCTTAAGATCGAAGCAAGATGTCATAAACAGCAGATACAGGTATCGTGCGTTCTAGTGCGACCGTTCTTTGTGCGACGCAACTTGCCTCGTGTGTGGGTGAGAAGTGGTCACGATTGGACAGGGACAACCAAGTACTAATTTACCGCAGCTTGCAGAAACTAAGCAAATGTTTGCTGTTGAGCACCCAAAGAAATGTGCTAGTGCGATTCAGTTCTGTTTTACCTCTAAACCGGAAGTGGGCTGTATAGCCGAATATTCGCTTAGTTGGCAATATAAATTATGTCTTCAGCAACATTGCTTAAAGTTTAACTGAAAAGCCAACTTTATTTAAATGTAACATTTAATTGAATGCACTGAATTATTTGGATTGTGGCGAGGGATTTTTTTTTTTTTGAATCTCAACACAAACGCGGCTTTTCGGTTGCCAGTGGTGAGCTAGGTGAGCACTGCTTGAATACCTATTTTTCGTAAATCCCTTTCGTCTAGCACACAACAGGGGTACAAGCACATTGTACCCTTGGGCTTTATTGGGAATAAATTCATTATACCACAATCCGACAGGGAAAGTCCACTATACGAAAATCGATTGTTCGTGAATAGCAGAGCAACCAAGTAACGCATTTTCATCGAGTTTTCAAGCCTATTGATGGGTAACCAGACTGTCCTATCTCAGCCCTTTACGGTTAAAGGACCAATCTTGCTTATTCTGCTTTTTATAATATATCTAGCTCCCATACAGAATTATAAGCTTCTAAAATCCCCACCTTTCTCCATTGTTTCGTTTTGTGCCTACGAAATTTTAGCGCTTTTCTGGCCTTGCCGGGTTTTGACCGTCACACAACGAAACGTTTGCCGGGATCATCAACGTCTGCTGACAACTCTTTCACACATAAGGATCTGAGAAGCTTTTGTTTATTACTTCTTTTATTTGCTTAGTTTTCACACTTTTTAACCACGGCGCGATCAGTTTTCAAATGTTTTGCGCCCAGCCGCCGCGTCGGAGAGCAGGAAGCCTGGACATAGTCGACAGGCCCAAACATGCAAATCGCTAATTTTAGATGGAAAGTAATGGTATTTCCAAAAATGTTTTTTTTCTGATCCATTTCATAGCGAAAAGATTATTTCTAGTAAGAGTTGTGCTTTAAGACTTTTAAGTTCACGCGTATAAGCCTTCAGTTGCTCCAAATAGGCTTTATCTTCTAACAGATCTTCCCCCACTGGAATCTGCTTGCTCGACTTTGATACTACTAATTTTATTTATTAACCCTTTAAGACAGTTCTTATCATCGTGGCTGAACAGCTCATGGAATACATTATGAGACGATGTGTTGGATGATACAGCGTGTCAAAAGGGACAACAGAATTAAGCTTGATCGTGTCTTTTTCTGAAGTTTCACACGGTGTCACACCTGCTTTTACTAGAGTCCTTTATTGCAACCTCGCAGAAGCCTTTGACCTATCAGAATGGGAAATGAGGTCTTACGTTCCTCGGGAGTGGGATCCACTCGCCTTATCAAGATTCACTGTAGATAAGGACAAACGACGTCACCATTATCCAATGAGAATGGTAGGTAAACGCATGCCGGAGACTTTTCTGCTATTGATCAGCAGGTTCCCGCCTCAGGCAAACTTCCAGAGTCCCTTAGTTAGAAAAGTTTCCTTTTGCAGTGGGGAGAGATCGGATTGCTGAACTGGATCCATGTGTCCAGAAGGTGAAAAAAATAGGAAAGTAACCAATGGCTGAAGAGGTGATAGTACAACCGCCACGCGTCCATTTCAGTTCGCCGGTACCCAGTTATTTAACAGAAAATGGAGTAACCGTTAAAAGTTGGACGCCAAGGTAAATACTTGTTCTGTTTCTTTTCGTTTCCTTGGTTACGCGTTCGAAGGTAGTCTACACCTGCTGATCGTGGTACTTTTAAAGGGATAAGTATCCATTTTAAATTACTGCGCCTGGGGATTAAGCGGGAGGCGACATTTCAGGAAGTACAAGCTTGAAAGGGATAGAGCGGATATAGATTGCGTCAGGGTTGCGTAATAAAGCGGGTCTTGACTGCTTGTGTGATTAAGATTTAACTATGGTAGGGTAGTTATGTTTTATTGCAGTTTTGACTGAGCGAAATTCGTCTTAAAATATCGGGTTCCGGATAGAACCGCGTAGTGGGAACATTATGTGTATAAGTATGTACGGATATAGACTCTTACCGTTTTATTCGCCCAATTTGGTCGAGCATTGCTGCAGCTGGAGTATAATAAATCTCGAAGCAAGTGTACTGCGAATAACTGAGCGATATTTACAAAAGGGGTGGATCAAGTGCTTTGCTCGATAGAAACGTTCCAGTATTCTAACGTTAAACTTACAGATTCATCCCGCTGTTTTACCCGTGTGCGGCCCCCTTAGCTTTAGGAAACGTGAAGAAAAATGCTTAAAGTTTAACCGAAAAGGGCTGTGATAGGACAGTCCAGTTACCCGCTATTCACGAATAATCGATTTTTAAATAGTGGAATTTCCCTGTCTGATTTGTGGTAGCTCTATGCGCTTGTACCTGTGTTTTATGCTTGACGAAAAAGATTTACGAAACATTGTGTTCAGGCACCAAGCAATCTTCATCAAGCTCAACACTGGCCACTGAAAAGCCGCGTTTGTGTTGAGATTCAAATTTTTCGCGTCTTAGTAGTATTTGCGTTGTGGGGACGGCCGTAGATATTCTGAACGTCACTACTTGAGCAAATAGTGAAAAATCACAATTCCCTTAGCAGAATCCAAAAAACTCAGTGTATTAAATCAAATGATAACAAAATAAGTTGGCCTTTCAGTTAAACTTTAACCAATCCGTTATTCAAACAATTGCAATAAAGGGGCAGCGACGGTGGCTTTGGCAGCGATCGTAGCTGAGTATCCGTTTTGGCCATTGACTGATTATATGTTTCCCAGTCAGCTTGGGCTCAAGAAGTATATATTAACCGATCTTTCTAACCAATGAGCTCGTCGGAAGCAAGAAGCGGGAGCATGATCCGCTCCGAAAAGAGGCAGATGCAAAAATAGCCTTAGTCCTTTAGGTGGGACGAAAGTGAAATCAGAAGTTGAGAAGAAATGATGATGAATGTAACGTCTAGGGATGTATACCTCTAAAAGACGACTGCAGGCCTGCCTAAAAAAAGGCTAAGCCTCATTTCTAGCTAGTGCAAGACTTCTGCCTGTCTCAGTACTGGTGTCAGACTGTTAAAGATCACAGCTACCGTAGTCGCATTGCGAGTCCAGCTCTGTCGGGGTTACCCCTACCTAACCGCTAATGAGCAAGACGATTTTCGGCACCCCACGTATACATTGTTATAACACTATCATATGTGTCTTGTTTGTCTTCGGCAATGTTCCAGAAACAGGGAAGCAGCGTCCATCTCATTACACCTTCTTTCTAGAAGTCGGATATATTTTCCCAAAAAACACATTTTCTCACAGATGTTATGGAAAATTACTCGAGTCTAGAACGGCTCTTTGCATGAATTTGATGGCAGTCTATTCGAGCCGGTGTGGTGTGATGTTCATTCAGATTGCCCTGACGTCATTGTTATGGGCTGTTGCTTTTGCCATATATTTTCTCTCGGCCGCCTGAGCGCGACGTCACAGAAAGAAAATAATATAATGAGTTACCTGTACGATTTCTTTATCGTAGCTTCCGTTTCTGTGAAAAACGGAAACCACAATTGCTTGTAAAGTGTGGCAGTTTGCGTGGGTTTTCCGTTAAAGTTGTTGACCCGTAGGAAACTGGTAGTGAGCATTCCAGAGATGTTTACCCTCGCGTGGCGGCTGATCAAGAGATTAGGGTTCATTGTCGGTTAGGGATTTCCAAGTTCGCAGACGGAGTCGAATATTCATAATTGCAAGACTGAGACGAGCTCGAGCGAGCTATGATTGGTTAGGTCACTAAGTGGTATATAAGTCTTGTACCGTTACCTAGATTTCGAATCTCTCCTGGGACATTCATACTTCATTCATTATGATCAAACCTCTTGAGCGAAGGAGAGTCTGCGGGAGTTCGGGAAGGAAGCTGGAACCGTTTTCCGGTTTTCCTCATAATTCTTACCATCCAGGGAGTTAGTTACCCATTGTTACCTTCAAAGGGGCCTGTGAGACTATTTTTGATTGGATACCATATAGAGCCGAGCGCCCAGCGAGGCTCCGGACGCGTTTACACTTATAAACCGTTTCGCGCTGCCGCGAAAAGTTAACGACCATCAGCGGCATTTACGTGCTTTTAAAACCGTTGCGGCTTTCCCCGGGAAATGTTCACATAAGCTTTGTGGAAATCCGTTTGTGCAAAAAATAATATTGTGAAACGCGGCACTTTTGCATTAAAGTGAATATGTTTAAACAGAATAATCTAAGAATCGCAGTAAGCAACTGTTTAGTTCCAATATGAATTGGTGAAAATGTTTATCTCTAGAATCTTGAACTTTCCGTAGGTGTTCCTGATAGGTGAAAATGATAACTGGGCGGCGATTCCTAAAAAAACTGTTCATGCGAATTTCGCGTGCGCTTTGCTTTGCTACGGTTATTTTCTTGTTTTTTTTTGGGGGGAGGGGGCTGGAATGGTGTGGTGATATTTTCAGGCAGTTGGAGTAGGCTGTTGCTGAACCCCAGATATCTATAATAAGGGACCTTTCCAATAATTTCTGAGGGCTGGAAATTTGAATATCCTTCTTTTTCAGATAGCCTGCTGTTTTTCTCGGGGTGGGGGGAGGTTAACAACAAAAGTAGTAGGCTACAGGTCTTATTCTATGAGTTTTAACCTTCTCGTTGTAACTTCTTTCCTGTTTCCAGTCAAGATTTCGAAGAACGAGCTGTAGACGCTCATCAGTTAGAAAGTCCATCTGGCGAGGGGGACGACATTGGATTCTCACCGATTCTCTCTCCACCTTCACAGTCGTGGTTAGATGGAATATTTGGATGCATGAGACCGGTTTTCGGTAACTTCATCGGGAAGTCTAGAGGTAGGTGCTGCTGCATGTGCCTCAGAGCTACGAAGGCTATTTTTGTTTTGTGTAGGTGACGATAGGGGCCTTGGGGGGGGGGGGGGGGTCCATGTATCACTTAGCGCACGGTCTCCCAAGACAAACGGTGTTCTTTCGTAGAGTTTTAGCACGGTCTCCCAAGAAAATAATAATAATAATTTATTTATTACCCACAAATTCCAGAGGAAAGACAAGTGGAGTACAATTCGTAGAGTTTTAAAGGAACAGAAAACTTGACTCGGGGAGCTAGCTAAAATATCAAGAATGTGCCCTGAGCCGATTTTGAGAGTAAAAAAATTCTCGTTACGACCATTGCAGTTTCCGGGCAGTTTCCGAGAATTCGACTTTTGAGCAAAAGGTTTGCAAAAGCAAAAGGTTTGTGTGCCGCGACTAGGAATCGAACCCCGGCCGTCTTGTCGGGGAGGTTGTTAGTCTGTAGTCTACATGTAAAAAGGCGAACTTTTACAGTACATGAGTGCATAATTACAGTGCATAAGGGGCAAGGGCCTGCCAGCTAGCTTTGGGAACACTAACTTTCCTTTAAAATGGTCTGCAGATGCTGCGTGAAGATCGAATAACACGAGAAGTGGCAATAAAGCTTCGATTAAACTAACCGCCATATTACATGTGAGAGGGAAATCTTTACGCTAACCTTAAGGAACTTAGCATGTCCGCTGAACAACGAAAGGCTGAGACCGCCAGGAACGCACGTTGACTTTTTAGCAAATACACGGAAAAATGTACACAACAGGCTTTTCTGGCGACTGAGCTTCTCGCAATCTTTCATCGGGAGGACGATAAGCATCAAAATTAGCGAAACACGACAAGTGTGTAATTCAGTAAGATGTCGTTAGGGGTCACACCATATGGAATTCGGATCTCTGGTTTCAAACACGGATCGAAAGATTAGACTACGGAAGTAGCTTGGATATCGTTTTATGATGATGAGACAAATAATGATTCTCTGGTTTTCCGTTGCAAATTGCAAAAAAATGTCAAAATTATGATCTCAGCCAGATTTAAGTTGACCAGAAAGGAGAATCGAACACAGACGGCTTAGAAGGTAGATCAAAAGCCTTATAGAAGAAGCGCGGGATGCTGGCTCAATGCTTGTCCTGACAGATAATTACAGTTTGAGTTTTTCAAAGAAAACCCACTTTTTGGCTTCGCGCTCGAGTGAATATACTAATAGGCAAAAATCGTTGTTTTAACAGCTTGTTTGCTCACCTGGAAATACTCAGAACTGGCTTTTTTAACCATATGCAGGTATTTGATTTTCTGAAAACAGTATCGGTTGCGTGGTTATCGGTTGATTGTTTTCGTGAAAGTTCGAGATCATGGGCATTCTGTAGGGCATATATACGGACTGCGATCCCACAAATTTCATCCGTTTTTGGATGGATAATGCCGCCTCTTGGGTGAACCTTAAAGTGAATAGGAAACCTTAAAGGGAATAGGTGATCAGATACTAATTACTTACTCAATGACAAACTGGGTCGCAGCATTCATTACTAATATCATACCGCCTATATATAATAATACGTTTTCGTAAACTAAAGTTGCTGTGTTTCTGAAACATACATTTCTGAAAGTAGCCCCACCCCCCTTTCCGGAACGATGTAAGGGAGTGCGAGTGGAGAACTTTTTTTCTTTGTAAGATAAAATAGTATGCACCCTACCTGTAGCCTACTGTCACATGACCTCAGCACTCAAACACCGCACTCTTGGAGTCACACCTTGTTTCTTGCCCTTTCCGATGGCATTTTATTTCCTATTTTAAAAAAAAAGGTAAAGGTGTCAGCTATCAGCCTTCACAGGCCAAGCCGGCGGTGCTGATCTCCGATTCTCGGCCCTCAGCCAGGAAGTGCAATGGGGGGTTGGGGGCCAGCCATCCTGTGCTTTCGCACACCCTTCCTGTCACCTTCCCCGAGGATTTCTCCAGGTACCCATTTGAAGCTGGGTGAACTTTGGCTTGTCTTACAGAGTTACGCCACTAAACCCCACTCGCAACCAAACAGTAGACACGATCGAGACTATTTCCTATTCCTCAGCAATGTAATGATCTTCACCCCTAGTCGGGTTTCTGGTGCTTACCTCGCAGACTTAATATTCTTTGCTCTACCTCACTCCCGGAGGAGGAATCTACCCGACTGCAATAAACGATGGTGGTCAAGTTTGGATTTACAAGCGATGCTATACTAATCACGGTCCCTTGCTTCTATCAGCTTAATGCTGTAGGTTCTTGGCTCCACCGCACTCTCGAAGGAGTCGTCTACCCGACTTGAAGGAGATGGTGGAAAGTTTCCGTTTGACAACTGGTGTTATACAAAACCCTGTGCCTTTGGTTTTATCAGCTTAATGCTCTTGGTTCTTGCAAACCACACTCTCGGAGTAGTTGTACCGGACTGAAAGAAACCGACTGTGATGGAATGTTTTGGATTAACAAGTGATGGTATACGAAATCGTGGGCCCTTGCTTCTATCAGCTTAATGCTGTTGGCTGTTGAATACCACTATCTGGAAGGAGTCACTGCGGGACTGACAGATACCGACTGACGTAGAAGAAGATGGTGGGAAATTTTGGATAAAGTGATGCTATACAAAATCATGGGCCCTTGCTACTACCAGTTTTAGAATCTTTGCTTAACGTGCTGTACCTTCACCTCCCTTTTATAAAAGTCACAGAAAAACTTTCCGCTTTAATATTTTCGTTTTAAGTAGCTCCAGTATTTTGATTTTTTTTTCCAGCTGATGACTGGGAGATCCCTTTTGAATCCATAAAGAACCTCGAATGGCTTGGATCTGGCGCGCAAGGAGCCGTCTTCAGTGGCCGACTGCGAGGTCGGGTTATCGCCGTAAAAAAAGTAAAAGAAAAGCAAGAAACCGAAATCCGTCATTTGAAGCAGCTACATCATGAAAATATTATCAGGTTCTTGTAAGTATAAACTGTGATTTCTTTTCCCGATTGCTCTTTACCTCGTCCCTATCAAACTCCTCAAATTACGGTCCTTTCGTGAACAGCCTAAGCTGTACCGTAAATCTACAGTAGCAGAATACCTAGAAGGCTTGTATCCCATTTAGCGCACTATTTATCTGCTTATATCTCACTGGAAGACGCTGTAAGATGACTGAGTAAGACAAGTATTTTACGCGAGCTCACCGTGGGAACGTGCCCCTACATCGACACGACGCTACGTCGACACATCACAGAGTGGACAAAATCCGACGCTACATAGACACATTTCCCGACACTACGTCGACAAGCAAAAGCCGACACTACGAGGACACGACGGTACATCGAACGACGCTACGTAGACACGACGGTACATCGAACGACACTACGGAGACACGACGGTACGTCGAACGACACTACGTCGACACGTCACTCAGAGGACAAAATCCGTCACTACGTCGAAAATCAAAGAATTTCGATGTAGCGTCGTGTCTCTGTAGTGACTGTCCATGTAGCGTCGTGTCTATGTAGTGACTGCCCATGTAGCGTCGTGTCTACGTAGTGACTGTCCATGTAGTGACGTGTCGATGTACTGACGGTTTTTTCGTTTCGATGTAGCGTCGTGTCTTCGTAGTGTCGTGTCGACGTAGGGACATCATCCCCTCACCGTTTGTTCGTCTGTTGACAGGATTGACTGCACTGCTGCACTCCAGAACCCGCTATCATCAGTTCCATACGGAAAATCTTCCGGCTAGATTTCAGAATCCAGACCGGAAAGCAGGAGAATAATCGACATTGTGGATTCTCCGCTGGAGTGCAGAAGGTCATCGAGTCGGTGAAATCTGCAGTAAAACTGAAAATCTTTATTTTCCCAGAGGAGTCTGCACCCAAGCTCCTTGTTACGGTATCGTCATGGAGTACTGCAGCAAGGGTACACTGCACGATCATCTGAAGAACAACAATAACATTACCCCCGTCCAGACACTTGACTGGGCTGTTCAGATAGCTGCTGGAATGTCCTTTCTCCATTCGAGGAATATTGTCCATCGCGACCTGAAAAGCCCTAAGTAAGTGAATTTTTTTAAACTTCGACGCTTTCCGCGCAGTAAAGACCGACTTCACGCTTGAGCGGCTTGAGCCTTAAGAAGACCCTTGCCAAGAAGGGCCGAAATATAGCTCTAATGAAATTCAGCTGACACATCCGTTTTGCACTGTCAAAAAGACTTGGCTGTTTTTTTTGCTGCCGAGCTGGCGCAAAGGATCTTCTTTTTAATGTACATCAGCGCATCAGCATGGATTTAAGCTGTATCAGTCCAAGCCAAATTGACGTGTTTGCATGGATACTTTTTAAAATAGCATCTGTAAAGATTGGAATGCACTACCCGAGTCGACTGCTGTGTCGGAAAATTGCATATATCTTCAAACGGTCAATTGTTTCGTCAACATATTATTTAACGTTTATGCAGACCCATTTTTTACCAACATTAGCCCAGCATTTCAGTGAATGAGTGAATGAATTATGTTTCTAATGCCCCATGCATACAGTCAGCGTGTTCTCATCTTAAAACCTTATAGAAGAAGTGGACATTTCTAACTGTCTATAGAGAAAGAAGGTATGTTCCTCAATGGTCCGCTGTATCCGTATATGAGTAAGGTCGTCCTATCCATATCCGAAAAGCCTAAAAGGATAAGGCACGGGTTGAAGCTCAGTCACGCGTTTACTTCTTACCCCTGACCCTGATGGTGGGTTTACACACTGCGTATAATCCGAGTGTATTTCACGCACGTATTTGGGCTTGAAAAGATCTCTAGCAATCCGGACTTATTTGATAAATACGTCCGTTTCTTCTATAAAGACATCCGTATCGCTTGAGATCTTTTCAAGCCCAAATACGTGCGTAAAATACACTAGGATTTCAAAATAAGTTCGGATATTACGCAGTGTGTAGACCCACCATGAGTGCGCAAGGTCCAGACTCTTATAACCTCCACTAAAGCTGCCTCTCGCAGTAAGATATGATTCTCCAGAAGGCAGCTCGACTCCTTAAGTCGTATTCTATCCTTCGTAGGTTTTGTCTTTCACCAAGAGTTATGCGGTCATTCTGTTGTACGTACATCCGTCCGTGTGTAGAATATTCTTGTGCAGTGTGGCATCCGGGATTTAATGATGGTCAGAGGGACAGACTTGAAGGGATTCAGAAGAGAGCGGTGAAGATCATGCTTGGCCCGACCTACACTTCGTATGAAGCGGGTCTAGACAGGCTTGGTCTCTCCACTCTGTCTGAAAGACGACAGAAGTTGATAATGGATTTTGGACGTAAATGCTTGTCCTCTGATCTTCATAGATCTCTCCTACCGGATTACGAAGCCCCAAACCCGACTCGACCTGAAACAATGCTTCACGCTGCAACCCGTAATTGTACCAGACTTGTTCGCCCCGATATCCACTCTACTGGCCGGTATCTTTCGTCATTTTTACCATATTTCGTGAAGTTTTTCAACTCTGAACTGTGATATATTCGTTATTAATTGTACATTTTAAGGCAATTATTGAAAGTGATTATTAAGTTTTTAGCCGTGTTAATAATTGTGTGACGATTCGATTCTAGCGAGTAATTATATGAGCTGTTCAGGAAATAAACGTTATAATATTGAAAGCAATTGTTCCACATTCATATTCGTCACCTGAGAGCCAACGTTACTGAACTGACTGCACCTTGTTTGGAGGAATGTGTAACCTGCTCATTCTAGCGGAGCGAAGTCCGTTTGTTGCATGACTAACGACCATCCGTTTTCTTCTAGTGTCCTGCTGAGTGACGACAACAAACTGAAGATCAGCGATTTTGGAACTAGCCGAGTTTGGTCGGAAGCTAGTGCGGAAATGTCTTTCATTGGAACGTATGCTTGGATGGCTCCGGAGATCATTAGAAAGGAGCCCTGCTCCGAAAAGGTCGATGTTTGGTGAGTTATAGGACTAATGTATAGATGCGATTACTGGCATTAGCCCACCTTCCCCACATCGTATCGGCTGTTTTTCTGGGATTCGAAAAGAACTAATTGAATACGTCGTGGGTTCTCACCCCTCTATCTCTCTTTGTGGGGGTGGCCGAGAGAATTATTATTGTCATCAACCCATGATTCACAGTCGGGCCGAAGGCCTACTTCTTACTGTTGTTATTGTAAGAATTAGATTTGTTGTTTTCTTTTATTTTGTGCTTTGCACTGCCTCTAGCGTAATTGAACGAGAGACTGAAAAATGGAAATAACTAACTCAAAGAGCACCATATAGAAAGGCCCGAAAAGGACAATTGAACAACAGAAGCAGGCATTGATTAAGGTCAATCCGGACATGAGCCTAACGGCCAGTTTTTATATGGGCTTGTTATCTGACTAAATAGGCTTATCTAGGTTATTTTATTATCATCTTTCTTGATTTCGCCCGAAGCGAGTAGACTTGATTACATCACCCGGAACTCTCAGTTTTTATCCGGATCTAGCAAGAACTGGGATTTTTGTTCCAAAGAAATATTATCCGCTCTCACGAACTTTGCACTCCTTTGGTTTTGTAAATTGCTTATCTCGGACGCGATAAAGCACGTTTGTACATTAATTTTATTGAGCCTTGGAATTTCTTTGTGTATAGCCGCAAGTTGATGTTGATGATAAATTTATTTCCCATTTGTATGACAAAAAATTAGTCTCAACACAACAACTAAATTACAAAATAGCAAGATATAAACTATTGCTAGTGTCCAAGCCCGCCGCAAACCGATCACGCCGGTCTTTTATCTGCTGATTTGGGCATGTACGCCAAAAACTGAAAACCGGCGTTTGCCAAAGTGCTTTCATGCCATTAGTTGCGTTTTTGAAGATACCATGGTATCTGATATACGGTCTAAAGTCGTTTTTGCAGTTATTGTGGTATCTGATACCACGGTCAAAAGGGGTTGTTGCAGTTACCGTGGTATCTTGCCAGTTATCGTGGTATCTGAATAGCAGATACCTTAATATCAGATACCACGGTCGGACCGTGGTAACTGATCGTGGTACCGTGGTATCTTGCCAGTTACCGTGGTATCTGAATATCAGATATCTGAATATCAGATACCACGGTCGGACCGTGGTAACTGATCGTGGTATCTGAAAAAGTCGTCTCACTTTCTTCAATTTTTGTCAAATTATTGGGAAAGAAGTTTGTCACTTAGTGATGTGACTGGATATCAGTTTTTCTTTTGGGATGACTTCGAAAAGTGCAATTTCGGCAATTGTCGTTTTTGCAGATCAATCGTATATCAGATACCACGGTAACTGTAAAAACGACTAATTGCAGATCCAGTTACCGTGGTAACAGATACCATGGTATCTGCGAAAACGCAACTATTGCAATGCGTTATGCAAGCTCTTGATGCATACGTCGTCTTGCCCTGTAATATCGGTAGGCTACGTTGCATGAGGACAAATAATCATGCGTGGCTTGCTGGTCAAAGGTCTCTTGAAAGGGAAGAAGAGCATCTGCTTGAGCATAGGCCGTGACTTAAAATAGGAAGATAAATCTATAACACAGACTTTGTACAAGCGAAAGAAACGTGATTTATTGTATTACAAACATTCGCTGATAAGAATTCTCATAATACAATGAGAGCCGGATATTCGGACAAACAGCCTTACAAAAAATGCGACGACCGATTCGGCTCGAGATGGATGTAAACGTTTAACGGAATAGGGCTGAGATACGACATTACAGTTGCCTATCACTTATTCAATATAGGCTTGAAGACCTAATGAAAATGCGTTTCAAGGTTGCTCTAGCATTCATATAATCGGTTTTAATAGAAGAACTTTTTCTTTCGGATTTGTGGTACCCTATTTGCTTGTACCTCTGAAATATTTACCTCTCAAATATTTAGCAACTATACAACTGTACGCAATTGCCGAAAAATTATCTTTTTGGACCAACGAAATAGTGGGCTTTCTTCAGTAATGACCTTGCAATCTGGAATTCCTGAGCTTCGCCTCATTATCCGTTGAAATGCGCGCTTTTATTGAAACTCAAATTCTCCGCGTCGGGATGGACTTTTTCTATTCTGGCCAGCAATGCATATTTTGAACGTAACTACGAGAGCCCACTGTGAAAAAATAAAGTCGAAAGAATTGGGGGTGTTCAAACCCAGTATATAACCTGGCTTTTCAGTTAAGCCTTCATGACCGTTTGGGGGGGAGCTTTCCTATTTCGTTTAGTGTAGCAAATTTTCGTGTAGTCAGTAAACGAATCTTCTTTCTAGGTCATATGGTGTCGTACTATGGGAATTGGTTACCGGTGAGACTCCGTATCGAGGCCTGGAAACTGCCAGAATCCTTTTCGGTGTTGGTAACAACACCTTGAGTCTTCCGCTACCTGAAACTTTGCCCCCTGGGCTCCAACTGTTAATGAAGATGTGTTGGGAGAGTAAGCCAAGGAATCGGCCATCGTTTGTCTCCATAACGGCCCACCTGAGCATTGCTGCCCCCGAACTCATCAACAGGGACCCAGCCCAGTTTAGCGAGGAAAAGGTAAGGCCCATTTAAGTACAGAAAGGGAATGCTCGTCAAGATACTGATCGAGGATGAGCTACATTAGAAGCTTGTTCTTTGGGACGGTTATTTGACTTGGGATGGTACAGCTTTGGATACATGGGAAAAAGTGAGATAATCGGTACAGATGACCATAGGAGCGACACGCAGATGACCACCGGGAATTGGTGGAAACGTCAACTTGCGAAGTTAAATAACGTCTTAGAGCATTCCTTCTATTGTTGATGCGATAGTCGACCATCGCATTTTTTTTTCGTTGGCCTGTAGTTTACAGGCCATATTGATCAAACAATCAATCTTTATTGATGAATAGCATTTCGTACGGAATTACCAAAAAAACGAGTATTTGTTCCTCATCAGGCATACTATTACAATTTTATTGATTAAAGAAATCCAAAGAAAGCCAGGCATCTCGTTTTAAACTACGTTTAATAGTAGAGGAATCCGGCAACTGACTGTCTGAGAAATAACCGGTGTACCTTGCAGTGGGTTTTGGGGAGCAAAATTCCAGTTCATTTTTCAGTATTCGTGAAGGGGACTGACTGACCCGAGTATGTCACTAAACTGTCCTCATGAAAACCAGTACAGTGACAATACATTAGCCTTGTGCAGAGCTGATGTAGTGGTATAGGAGCTTTGGGTTATGTGTGTTCTGTTTAAAAAAGTCGGAATGGTGGATGTGCATAATGAAAAAAATACGTTCTCCTACTGTGTGGGTTTTCATCTTTGGACGTTATTGAACTGCGGACGGTGCCATTTTTATCCGCATTTTGAGATACAAATAACTATTGGTGACTTAAAGTAGTTCCTGGATGTCTGAATCTGAGCGAGTGAGCCTTTCAGGTGGAAAGCTCTCGTTGATCCCCCTGTGTCCATGGAAACTTTATTTCCCGGATGTCTAAAAAAAATATCATTTCGTCTTACGACTCGATTGCATGTCTCGGTGCACGCGATTCCCATATTAGATCTTTGGTTTGTTTATTATGAATCAAGAGGATGACGGTAGGCACTGCGTCCCCTACATCCACTATTAGTATGCAGTGGCATAGGGAGTCCCGCAGACGATAAGATGAATACAGAGAAAATCCCTACTTCCTCCGAGCAGATGAGATTACTATTGTTCGTTTTCTGTCCGCCGAAGTCGTCGAGTAAAACGACAATAAAAGGAATGTAAGAATAACGAAATTTCACGTGTTTCATTCGACATTATCTTGAGATGTACATAGGTAAATCAGATGGTAAATCAGCCGCTGTTTAACAGGAACGATTACCACACTGAAGGCACTTCTCCTCGTGGATGTGTGTGTTCTTGATACTCTATATGAGCAAGTCCAAGTCCGAAACACGCCAGTGATCCTAGCGAAGAACGAGAAACGTCACCCAAACGAATCCTCAAAACTGACTCAAATCCTATGTAAACTAATCAACAACGTTTGTTGTACTGCCGTATCTGTCACTTGGCTGGACACACGGCGATTCTTCATCGGTACGACGAGTTAGTCATCAAGAGTATTCGGATATGTTTTTTCAGCGATTTTTACATTACTCTCATCCGCTAGATGGACATCTGTTGCATTGTATTAAATTTCACTTCCGCCGTTTTTGAACTAAAGTTTTGATACATGGTCTGGGTTTTCTTATTTGGATTTCTCGCATCTTCAGTAAACCTGTAGCCTACTGAATATGTGACATTTTTTAGCGAAACTAGCGAAGAAACAACTCCTTAGAGAACCCGATTTCAAGTCTTCTCAGCGTTTTTTAAAATCCTTTGTACCATATTTCGTATCTAATTATAACAAAGCAGTGTTTGACACTTAGTTTATTTTACTTTGCATTAACAGTTGTTTTATTTATTTTCCAGACCATTTTGTCTTGACGTACACGGTTATTTTTGTCCTACAGAAATGTTATGTGAAATATACTTATTGATTGATTGATTGATTGACTTGATGAAAGAAGATTGCCGACCAGGCCGTTCCAAAAGTCACTATATTTTATGCGGGGCTTGGAGAGCTAAGCCAGAAGGGTGGCTTCTGAAGCATAAGTGGGTCCTCCACTGGCAATCGTGAGTCCGTCGTATCCGTGCTCGTCCGGACCCGGCGTTCTGTTATTGGAGGACCCAAAATTGCCGCTGACGACACGTTACGATTGCTTGCGACAGCTTACGATTGTCAGTGGAGAACCCACTTGAATATTGTAAACAAAAACAAAAGAAGCACCGAAGCCACGTTGTTTGCATGGTTTTATGTGTGCGCCATACCATCTGCTTATGGCACACGTACTAAGGTTGCGTTCCAGAAACTTATCAATTGTTAACAATCGTCAACTTTATTGTGGGGCGGAGCTAAATGCAGCTTTATCGATCGTAAAACTTTTCCCAGTTCTACAGTTGTTAACTTTTCCCAAAGACGCTCACCAACCATCGTTGCAAAATAGTTAACAATCGTTGAGCTGTGGAACGGAAATCGTAGGTGGGCGGAGCTTAAGTTTCGAAATCAGAAAACTGGAACGCAAAAAGTTAGCAATTGTTGATTTGTTAACAATCGTTAAGTCTTGGAACGCAACCTAAATCACCGTAGACTTAGCGTACGCGTCTACTACTGCGATCGCATCTGAGCTGATAAATTTTCTCTTTGTTGCAGAATTCATGGCGAAAAGAAATCGAAGATAAGCTGAACGGCATGGGCTATCGAGACCGGTGTGAGCAGAATGCCTCCAAGGAGCTACTTAAGAAAAGAAAAGCGGAAATGAAGCATGCGAACGAAATCCGGATTCACTACGAAATTCGAATGGCACAAGTGAATCAGGTGGTACAAGAGCTGGGCAAAATTAAGCAGCAACTCGAAGAAAGAGAGCGGGACCTAAATAGGTGAGATATTGAACGATGATGATTTTGCCAATTCGCAAAACCTGTTCTGAGTTGCGTTTTATTTGAAGTTCATAGTACGTACAGCGGGAGTGGACGGCGGACTGTAATTAGCCGTTTTATTCCCGGCGGACTACGTCAGAAGGTACGCTGAACAACTCCCTGCCTCACCCAGCGTACAAACTAGCGGGTCCGCTGGCACTCAGCGGGCGTCCCGCTAGCAAATAAAACGACTTCGGGCATCCCGCGCCTTCCCAGCGTACGGCCCGCTGGCGAATAAAACAGCAACGGACAGTCCGCTGTACGATGAACTTCAAGTAAAACGCAACTCTGATCGAAGCTCCCGAGAAAACATCCGATGTCCTTTATTTTGTTTTCTTGGACTAGGTGGACTCCGTAACTGCAGTGACTACAGGGAGCTCCACGGGTCGGTCTTTTTCTAGATGCTAAAGTGTGGATGTCTTTGTGACATTTTTTGCTAATGATTTCGAAATCAGGAGACCTTCAATTTGTTCCTTAAATTCTGACCAAGTTTTCACAGGTGACATGGCATAATTTATTAATCTGGGTCAAGTCCCTAGGGAGAAAGCACAACTCTTGCTAGAAATGATCTTTTCCACGGCGTAATGGCTGAGAAATATTGTTTTTCGAAAACGCCATTACTTGCCACGTGAAATTAGCGATTTTACTGTTAGTGCTTGTCGACTCTGTCCAGCCTTCTCGGTCTTCGACGCGGCAGTTGGACGCAAAATATTTGAAAACTGAACGCTCCGTGGTTAAAATGAAGTCCATAACGAAAAATAACACTTTGAAGCGTCTCACATCCTTCTTTGTGAAAAAATATCGGCAGACCTTGAAGCCTTCGGCGAAGTTTGCGTTGCGTGACTGGCAAAACTCGGCTCGATCGAAAAAAAGCGCTAAAAATTCGCAAGTACAAAACGAAATAATGGCAAAAGGCGGGGATTTCCGAAGCTTATAATTCCAAAAGGGATAATATAAAAGGCAGAAAAAGCAAGAGTAGTCATTCAACTGTTTCAAATTCACAGGAGAGAGCGACTGCAAGGTGTGGCTCATATCAGTGGCAGTCCGAGCACTCGCAGTATAAGCCGAATGTCCAAGAAGAATAACTGGCGGTTTGGACTAAAAAGGCGATCAGCGCAAGACTCCGGCATGGGACTACCAGTGGACCCTGTCAGTCGGTCGAGCACGCTTCCTGCCAGACTGGAAAAGGTAATTGCTTATTTCACCTCGGAGAACTTGACATAAACGTTTCCAGCCTGCTTCGTGCAAAAGATGCAAATTTGCAAGTTCGTTAGAAAGGAAGTAAAGAATGGAAAATGAAACGGTGTTTTCGCTGATTTATGGTTGCTCTGGCAAATTTTTTTTAATTCAGTTCAGTCCAGATTTATTCGCCAGGATATAAATGCATAGCAACTATAACATTGGTACGCCGGCACTACATTATAGAACGAACAAGTAATTGTGAAAGATACTCAGGGCTTGTCGTTATAAAAATTCTGATTGAATGTATTTAAAAATCGATCATGAATGGGCATGAGGCTCGTCAATTTTTTGCACAGAATCATATTTAGAAGTAGGCTACGTCTGGTCTTAATTTCATACGTACAATTCGGTTTCAAGTTTGGTAGAATGTTAAAGTGTTGCTCGGATGCAAGGCAGTGGGGACCAGATTCCATGGTTGACGCGTGCCTTTCCTTGTGTGATTTTACTTAACATATTTGTAGCCTAAGAGGGGTAGTCTGAGTTGCCAGAAGGGGAGGTAAGGAGTATCTAAGGGGTAAATAAGGGGTAACCTAAGTATCTGAGGGGTAACCTAACTCATGCATGGCGAATGTTGCCTGTAAAGTTTTCAAGGAATAGGAATGTGAATCTGAAGGTCTTGGTTGTATAGGAACAGGCTGACTAGCTCACCTTGCCTTCAGTCTTAGAACAAATTAGGCCATTGGTTGGATATATAATTTTCTTTCATATTGTCTTGTGCCGAACGAATTTCTTTGTTTATTTTCGGGGACGATAGTCGATCGACGGCTCTCCAAACCACCAGCATGGATAGATAGATAGATAGACAGTTTATTTTACAAGCCGACTTTCGCGGTTACATAACCAAATCGCGATTATTGTCAACGAAACATGTGCAATATTTGTGTCAGCTCACTTAAAAATCAATGTTTCGTTAAAAAGTTTGACGAATTATGGAAACAACTTTTGTTTATCTGGCCTGTTTGTAGGTATAGGACAGACCCAACAGCCCTGCTTGTAGGATTATACGTAATTTTAATTTTAATTCTAGCCTCACATTCCGATGTCATCACAACGAAGTACAAGACGGGTTCCTCTTTATGTTGAAGTAGAAGACCCCTCACGTAGCCTTTTTGACCTCATACGCCGACCATTCCAAAGTAACAGCACTGTACCCACCATTTCGGAGATGACACAACATTCCACAACCCAGAGACGGGTTGACGTGACCGACATTCGTTGCAGCTTCAGTGATACTGATTCCGATCGATCAAGCACTGATGCCGACGATGAAAATGCGAATGATATCGAAAGGCCAAAAATGGACAAAAACGGCAACTCGCGCGATAGTTTGGACGATCTGAATAAGACAGTGCAAGAACTTGGCAAGTGGGAGAGAGTGAGGGGGAGGGCGAGTGGCAGTTCGAAGAATGGGAGTGGAAGGTATAAAGACAATTACATTGCAGCTACCCGGTACTCGGGTCGTTACTGTACTATTGATGTTTCGCAGTACTCTAAATCTGTGAAGCACGAATATTTCCAACAGGATGTTATGAGTAGGAGTTTGACCAATGATGTGCAAGTACCTGGAGATAAGAAAGGTAAGCGCCCCTGCTTCTTACCCTTTTGATCAGCCGTGCCTTTGGAGAAAAGGCGGATCGAGTCATACATAAATCCTTGTTTTTTGGGGCATGTTGCCCCAACGTATGGGCATGGTGCTCATTCGTGATGGCACCCCCATGAAAATCTGTTGGATTGAGAATCTGAAATGGAAATTAGCTTTCCAAACAGATTTTCATGCCCCAACGTATGAGCACCATGCCCATACGTTGGGGCACCATGCCCAAAAATTGAGGATTTGTGTATGACTGGCCAATCCACAATCTTTCAGTGTCTTATACGGCCCCTCGGTGGGACAGACAGAAGGGAAGGTTCTGTGAGAAAATGAGAAGGGCCTCGTACCGTTTATGTAGTTGCCTGCAGTTTATGGTTGGGCCCACGTTCGGACTTACATTAGAGGCGTATTCTCGCCGTTTCCCGAGGACTCCACTTGAGGAGTCCCCGCGTTTTTGTCGATCCCGGGGACTCACTCCTCGTATTCTCGCGAGTCCCCATGGACGGGGAATGCTCCGATTATCATCAACATCATCAAAAAGGACTACCTTTCAGATTTGGAGGGGAATAAGTTTTTGGGACCTATGACATCGCAAAAGTTGTCCGTCTGTCCGTCCGTCTGTCTGTCTGTGAGCACGATAACTCTCGAAGGGAATGAGATATTTTGATGAAACTTGGTGTGAGCGTTCTTTGGGTCAAGAGTAAGGTCGAGTTCGTAGATGGGCTCCGTAGCCCTACATTTAGGGGTGGGGGAGGGGGTTCAAATTAAGGGACGAGTAAATATTTTTAAACAGCCAATGTGATAATCGTTTTTGGGGTAAGAAGACATGGTGATCACGAATATGAAAACCATTTTGTCGCCGGACAAGTAGTTCGCCCGGAATCCGGCCAAAACCGGAAAGTTTGTTAAAAGTAAAAGTTTTATTTGAAGTTTATTAGATGTTCGATCTAGGGGTAAGAAGGCATGCTGAACATGAATATGAAAGTCATTTTCTCGCCGGACAAGTAGTTCGCCCAGAATCCGGCCAAAACCGGAAAGTTTGTTAAAATTAAAAGTTTTATTTGAAGTTGATAAGATGTTCGGTGTAGGGGGAAGAAGGCATGCTGAACACGAATATGAAAACCATTTTCTCGCCGGACAAATAGTTCGCCCGGAATCCGGCAAAAACCGGAAAGTTTGTTAACCCTTTCGGGACTGGCGGGACCTCCAGGTCCGGATGACGAAACTACATCTGGCGTCAAAACGGTTGCGCGCAGCAGAACGAATTCACTGCCATCTTGTTCGCCTTAATGAAACGCATCGAAAGAGGTATTAGTCTCGCCGCTACGTGACGGGCTACCATAATTTGAATGATACAGTTTGAGAAGTCATTTTTACTCTACCAAACCCAAAATTCAAAAATAAAAATCTCGACATCGAAAAGAGTGTTTGAGTTGAGATTTTTTTTTGAAGTTCTCTGAAACATATTGTTACAAATAAAAATTGCTTCGTTAAGAAAAAAGTTGTCAGGTAGGAGAAGCCGTACTGGAAAGCAGTGGGACTCTCAGGTCCCGTCAGGCAGTAAGTACGTGGGATTCGTGCTGAATACTACACATTTTGCTTTTCAGTTTTTGGAAGGCCTGTCACTTATAAGTGTCTAACAAGGCTTGTTAATGGACTATCAAATAAAATAATTATTTTTAACCATGAATAACCTTTGATTTTTGCTAGATAAAGACTCATGAACTAACGTAAACCGTAACTTTTATCATTGAACTTATATCCGGTTACGACTTCTATATACATATATATAAATATATATATATACATATATTTGTTCTTGCTTTTTGACCATCTGTTAGCCATCTGGTACTAATATACGCTAGAAAGATCAGGATGGCTCGCCTACTGCGGATGACCAAGAACCATCCACTTCTTCAGCTCCGGTAGAACTATCGTTAACATTTAGGATACAACTGATAATCCAGATACATCAGATAGTTTACATCTGAAGTAGGAAGGGTGTATGTGGTCTCTTGTGAACAGATTTAGGGCTTCTACTCGTCTCTCCCCTCAAGCCCTTTCCCGACTCCTCAACTCCAAGCGTGCTAAAAACTCCTATATATCCACCCCCGAATTCCCCCCCGCATAGTTTTCGGATCCAGTCTGGAACTGAAACTGAACACCGGAACGGTGCTCTTGTCATTTACCAAGTTTATTCCAGATCAGATAACTCGCTCCTCATGATTCCAGACTCCCCATCCCCCCTGAATGGTCGGATCCGGAACTGGTTATATTCGAGTCAATTTGTTAGGGCCTTTTTTTCTGTCAAGTTTGTTCGTCCTAGCCAGTCTGCAAGTAGCCTACCCTTACTGGCTGGCGACTGGCGTACAAGATTTCCGTTCCCTCCTTCAGCTTCAGAGTGACCAGATCTGGTCCGGGTCATCTTGCCTCGTGTCAGTTTCCATCTGGATCAGACCACTCGTTCCAGAGTTAATGTCAAATTTCATATGCATGTCACAAGATCTTTGCCCCCCCCCCCCCCGTTCCCCTCCAACTTTATCTAGTGTCCGGGCCCGGTCCAGGTCTATAAGTGATACCTAAAGGGCTTGTGCTTGTTCTTTCCACCAAGTCCCGTCCCGATCACTCCAATCTAAGTGCGCCACAAGATTTCACGGTTCCTCCTTTCCAACTCCCTCCACAGTTGTCGGATCCCGGACAGACTTGAGACGGTACGTCTGAGACGTTATGTAGTTATGCAAGTTATTCAGGTCAGATCACTGGTTCGAAAAGATACTTAAAGGATTTTTTGCCTGGTTTACCAGAGTGAACTATTTTATTTTAGAAATTTGACTGACGATTGAATTATTTTTTTCTATAAATTTGACTGACGATTTCTGGACATTCTAAACCTTCTCTGGCGTTCTCAACACTGAGATAGGTCCTCTGTCTCCGTCCTGACTGGATAAAAACTTCTACAACTTTGTAGTCCAGTCTCTTGTCTGTTACGAATTTTATCTGTAATTTTTATTGGTTTCTCATATGCGTGAACAGTATATCTAACAGTATGTCTTACTGACTGACGGGACCTGGAGGTCCCATTTCTCTGTGGAATGAAATAAAGCATTTAGGTGAAAACTGGTTACGCCTAAATTATCATAATAATATATGGAATGAATTTTCAAAATAAAAAAAATATATTTTCCACTAAAAAAAATAGCCGTCCCGAAAGGGTTTGTTAAAAGTAAAATTTTTATTTGAAGTTGATTATATGTTCGATTTATGGGTAAGAAGAGATGCTGAATCCGTATATGACAATCATTTTTTAGCCGGATATATAGTTCTTCCGGAATCCGGCTAAAACCGGAAAATTTGTTAAAAGTTAAATTTTGATATGAAGTTGATTAGATGTTGGATATAGTGGTAAGGAGATATGCTGAATTCGTTTTTGAGCTTTATTTTTTTTCGCCGGACAAGTAGTTCTGGATTTCGCCAAAACCGGAAAATTCGCAGAAGCAAGGCAGGATCGTTTGGATCGGCTTCTAGGGACATGCACACATGCTGAATCCATATCTGAACTTGGTTTTCTTAGATGATTAGCTATTTGGCCTTAAACTGTTTATAAATTATAAGAGTAAAAATGTTAAAGGAGTCTGGCGAAGACAAAACCTAGCCTAATTGTCTGGATCAAATATCGAATTTTTGGGATCCCATCGGAACCTTTGGTCTTGTTGCTGGTGTGGTGCAATGTAAAATTAATTAAAAACATTGAGAATAAACAAAACCAAAAATAAAGTGGATCCAGACTAATTTCGTCAACTGCATATTTTTTTTCGAAAAAAATCCATTTTGGAAGCTTTCCCCGTGTTCTCGTTGTTTTCCGTCCGCGGAGTCCGTGTGGAGTTGACTCCCTCTTTTCTCGCCGTTCATTCCGCGAGGAGTCCTCAGGGAACGGCGAAAATAAAACTTAGGACAGCTTGAAAGAATGTCCGTAATAGGGTTCAAGGTTGTACCACATCTCAGGAAAAAGACTAGATTGCTATTTGGCTTCTTGTTTCCGTAGATACTTGAGCAAAACTACTCCAGCCCTCGTAGACGGCTTGATCCGTTGACTCCCCCGTGAGGTTTCTGATTTTTGTTTCCCTTGAATAGTGTTAATTTTTTTCAGACGATGAACCTCGCAATGGAGGAAGTCAAGAAGGATTTTCTTCAAGTAACTGGGAGACCTGCTCAGAAGAAGACATCACTGCAAAGCAAGCTGTGAATGACGCTGTACTCAGAAGAGAGAGGTGAGCCACCTAGATTTCTCTTCCCCTTAAAGTCGTGTTCGATTCACCAACGGTTATCTATAATCTTGTCGAAGACCAGCTCCAGATGCCGTTTTATTCAACTACGGCGTAGTACTGTTGCCGTTTTATTTAAAAGCTGTAAGGCGTATTCTCGCCGTTCCCCGAGGACTCCGAGGCCTCCACTCCAGGCGGACTCCACGTACGGAAAACAGCGAGAACACGAGGAATGCTTCTAAATTGGATTTTGTTCGAAAGAAAAAAATGCAGTTGGCGAAATTTATCTGGATCCACTTTATTTTTGGTTTTGTTTGTCTTGATTGTTTTTAATTAATTTTACATTGCACCAACACCAGCAAAAATTGATTCCCCTGCGAATTTGAAAGGAAGTCCTTTTTGATGATGGTGATGATAATCGGAGCATTCCCCGTCCGTGGGGACTCGCGAGAATACGGGGAGTGAGTCCCCGGGATCGACAAAGACGCGGGGACTCCTCAAGTGGAGTCCTGTCCTCGGGGAACGGTGAGAATACGCCTGTAGTTCTAGTCGTAGATTATCCGATAAAACCGTTGGATAATATCCCAAATTACCGACGGCGTTTTTTTCCTTTTTTTGATTTCTGTCGAAATATATTGAATGGAATGAAAACCGCTCGTCTGTTGTCATTCGATTCGCTGTAAGGAAATTCAGTTTCCGATTCACGAACGACTATCTGTTTCTGTCGACGACCAGCGCTAGATGTAATATCCCAACTTGCCGCCGGAGTTGTTTTCTTTTTGGGATTTCTGTCGAAGTCTGAATGGAATGAAAACTGTTTGTCTATTGTCATTTAGTATGCTTTACGGAAAGAGAACGTTCGTCGAAAATGACGACATTATTAGTGAAGAAAACGACATAAACCGCGTTCGATTCACCAACGAGTATCCATTTCCATTATTCGTGAAGAAAACGACTATAGAACAGTTATCCATGTTGATGGATAACTGTTGCGGACGCGGCACTACAGTAAAACTTACTATCAACACCTGATCTACAATTATGTTTGTCTGTAGTTCACTCAACCCCCTGGTATCTTTCCTGGTCGTTTTTGTGGATTTGCATGAGGCGCTTATTTGGTCAATTGCGCAATCGAAGCTCTTTGGCGTTCACAGCCTTTTCGAGTTTGTCTCCATAATAGTTGCGTTTTTGCAGATACCATAGTATCTGATAAACGGTCTAAAGTCATTTTTGCGGTTATCGTGGTATCTGATACCACGGTCTAAAGGTGTTCTTGCAGTTGTCGTGGTATCTGGCCAGTTACCGTGGTAACAGATATTCAGATATCACGGTCCGACCGTGGTATCTGGTCATGGTATCTGAAAAGTCATCTCACTTTCATCAAATTTTGTCAAATTGGTGAGAAAGAAGTTCAGCACTAAGTGATGTAACTGGATATCAGTTTTTCTTTTGGGATGACTTCGAAAAGTGCAATTTTGGCAATAGTCGTTTTTGCAGTGGACTGTATATCAGATACCACGATGCAAAAACGACTAATTGCAGATCCAGTTACCGTGGTAACAGATACCATGGTATCCGCAAAAACGCAACTAATGTGTTCGAACTGAAAAGAGTTAATTATGTACCAGCCAGGACAAGCAGAAGAAGTTGTTATTTTCATGGGAATAAAGGAAATATAACAGATATTCAAAATGAATAGAATTTTGTTCCGGTGTAGTGTTATTTTAGCAGAGCAAAATAACGCTATAGGGAGTGGCGCCAAGACTTGAAAACTCAGTCTCCTACTCAGTCGTGCACCAGCGCTCGCCCCAAAAACTTTATATCCTAAACACAGCAAAAAAAGATAGGAGCTTCCCTTGTTTTCTTGATGTGTGCATCAGGTGCATCATCTTAGCTGTACTAGAAATTTTCTAACCCGCAAGTTTGTCTCGCTTTGAATGTCCAGAGCGTAATGGGCGGCGCTTCGAGGAATGCCCGCCTCTGATTCATGGAAAAGCGTAGGTCTTAGCGCTACTCCCTAGTGTTGTTATGCTCTGTATTTTAGCACTGTGTAAAATATCCAATTTTGCAGTTTCGCACGCCACCCCGTCCAGCGATTGAAGCGACCATCTTCAATAATTTCCAGCCAATCCTTGCCAGAGAAACCAAGCATCACTGATGATATTGGTGTGCAACTAAATGGTGTCACAGTAACAGAGTTTGAATTGTAACTACAAATGTGCAGTCTATATTGTGATAATTTTAGTACTTATTTTTTTTGTTTTGAGTAATGCATTTGACATTTCCTGTTTTTGTTGTCAGTAATGATCGTTGCTCAAAAGATTGCCAACTTGGGTCTGTTTTGTTGTTTGGGAACCGTACATTCCAGTAGGTTGCCGGAAAGTGTATTGTATCTAAAGTTTTAAGCAATATTTTGACTGTTATTTAAAGAATTTTTACGCATGCCGGTTCGTAGTGAGTGCTATGTATTAGTCAGACTCTCCGTCCAGGTCGGTCAGTATATTTATACCTGTTGTCAATAAAATGTTTACATCAGCTATATCTGCCCGTTCACACCACGCTATGTCTCTAAGAAGCACGAGGAATCCCTCTTCAACAAGACCAGACGTTTCGATGGGATCACAAAGGAGAATATTTATCGAACTCCTCCATCCAGACTATCGGGCCTTGTAAGTTTTCAGTTTTCCCTAGATCCCGCAAGTTCGTTATTTATCCCTATAGTCAATCACTCATCCAGATCCATTCGGTAATTCCTTTCTGTTTTTAATTTCCGGTAGAGCCCGGATAACGACGGGAATACAAGTGCTATATATTTTGTTCCAGCATGGGTCACACTGCCTTATCAGTCTACATACACCACCTTTGTAAGTTTTGTCGGAAGATTTTGTTCTTTCCAAAATCAGAAAGTGATCTTACCATTTCCTCGGATTCCGGGTGGGCCACTGGCGCGAAAACAAAGTTCAGATATGAGTTCAGTATATATTTTCACCCCTAGGCTATACCGACACAAAAACTTTTACTTCTACCGAATTTCCGGTTTTAGCCGGATTCCGCCGATTCCGGGCGAAGAACTTCTCCAGCAAGAAGAAAAAATTCAAAAATGGATTCAGCATGTTTACTTACTTCCACGTGGAACCTCTAAATAACTTCAGATAAAACCTTTAAATTTTACCAGTTTTCCGGTTCTGGCCGGATTCCAGGCGAATTACTTGCCGGGCGAGAAAATTACTCTCAGGTATTGATTCAACATGACTAACACATGCTGAACACGAATATGAAAACCATTTTTGCGCCGGACAAGTAGTTCGCCCGGAATCCGGCCGAAACCGGAAAGTTTGTTAAAAGTAAAAGTTTATTTGAAGTTGATTAGATGTTTGATTTTGGGGTAAGAAACCATGCTGAACACGAATATGAAAACCATTTTCTCGCCGGACAATTAGTTCGCCCGGAATCCGGCCAAGACCGGAAAGTTTGTTAGAAGTTAAAGTTTTATCTGAAGTTGATTAGATGTTTGATGTAGGGGTAAGAAGGCATGCTGAACAAGAATACGAAAACCATTTTATCGCCGGACAAGTAGTTCGCCCGGAATCCGGCCAAAACCGGAAAATTTGTTAAAAGTAAAAGTTTTATTTGAAGTTGATTAGACGATAGATTTAGGGGTAAGAGGAGATGGAGATCCGTATATGACAATCACTCTTTAGCCGGAAATATAGTTCGTCCGGAATCCGGCTGAAACCGGAAAATTTGTTAGAAGTTAAAGTTGTATTTGAAGTTGATTAGACGTTGGATATAGGGATAAGGAGATACGCTGAATCCGTTTTTGAGCTTTAGTTTTTCGCCGGACAAGTAGTTCTTGAATTTCGCCAAAACCGCAAAATTCACAGAAGTAAGCTAGGATCGTTTCGATCGGCTTATAGAGGTAAACGCACATGCTGAATCCATATCTGAGCTTGGATTTCTTAATGATTAGCTGTTTGGCCTGGCGAAGACTGGATCTGGCGAAGACAAAACCTTATTGTCTGGATCAAATATTGAAATTTTGGGATCCCATCGGAACCTTTGGTCTTGTTACATGTAGACTACAGAGTAACGACCTCCCCGACAAGGCGGCCGGGGTTCGATTCCTAGTCGCGGCACACAAACCTTTTGCTTTGCAAACCTTTTGCTCAAAAGTCGAATTCTCGGAAACTGCCTGGAAACTGCAATGGTCGTAACGAGAATTTTTCTTACTCTCAGTATCGACTCAGGGTACATTCTTGATATGTTAGCTCGATAATTTGATTCTTGATAAGTCAAGTTTGAGTCAAGTTTTCTGTTCCTTTAACTGTTATTTTACATTAAAAGAACGCTAAACTCTTCGGCTATATACCCTCTACAGCCAAATCATCAGCGACTGGAAGAAAACCCTTCGAGACAAAAAAAAAGTCTGGCCATTCAGATTTAATGGAGGAGAGATGAGACCTATCCAAGAACTGATAAACAGCGAACAGCCCACATGTCCAGCTTCGTGTCAACAAGAACAAATAATCAGATAGAACCTCTGTCTTTGGTACCATGCAGCGCCCATGGATACACCTACAAAACTGAGCGGACCTAAAGGTACTTACTCAAGCTTTGAGCTTATGTTGACTGTAGTTCCGTCTTCGCCGTTACTCATCCATCGCAGAAAAAAAATGCAGGAGCTGTAATCCGCGCGCTGACCCGCTCTTGAGCGCGTCCAGAGAACCAATCAGCTTTGTCTTCTATTTTTCCTCAAGGCGGCTTCACAGCGATATAGCTAATTGTAGAGGTAACGAAACGTGATGTGGCGCGAAGCTACCAACCTCCGCTCGTTCGAAGCGGACAAGGTACGGGGAAATATTCGACTCCGCATGGTCATAGTAGGCCTACCGAGCTAGAGATCTATCTGATTATTTGTTCTTGGTGTCACTGGGGAACTTTGAGGACTAATATTTATTTTCTTCTCTGCAGAAACCAGAGAAGCCATAGCTCTGTTTCACAAGAGGAATGCGGAATCGGGTATTTGAAGCCCCAGTAGGACCGACTGCATTGATCCGAACTTGTACAAGAACGAAGAAGCCCTGGTAGAATTTCATGACAAATTGGATTATAATTTTGGCTCGTCGCGGTAGAGTGATCGGCGACTTAGTACCTTCCGCCTTGGGTGCCTTGATTGGATATTCTGGAAGACTTGAGTTCGAGGAAGGTAAGTTTCGATCAGTAAATTCGACAGCTTTTCGCGTGAGTTGGGCGGAATCTTTTTTCACAAGCAGTATTGCTATCCTTGTCCTAATGTGTTTGAAAGTAACACTGGAGCCTGGAAGTTAGTTCCTTTATTATTAATCTCCATTGTCTTGGATTTCATTTAGTTGATTTGAACAGAAATAAGTTAATTAAATTTCAGAATGCCGCCAAAGGAAGATCCTGAGTTTACGAAGCTAAAGGATGAGTTACAGTCTACCATACAAAAATTCAAGGTAAGATTACATTGTTTACAGTTCTGTTCGAAATCACATTATTTTGAGATATTGGTGACTAAACTGTGATGTCACTTCGCGTCACCTCACAGGTGAATAAAGTAGTCGTTGAACTTGATTGGCCTGTTCCGCTTTCTTGTCCTTTCGTCTGTCAACTCGTTTAGCGGCCATTCTGGGTCCAACTGTCAGCCCGTTCTGATTCGGTCTACTTTGGGGAAAATAGAGCAAGAACATTTTCTTCGTTCTGCTTCTTAGTAATTTAAATTTAAATACTTTTGCTATAACCAAACTTTTCGAAACGAGCATTTTTTTTTACAGTTAAGCACACTTTTTAACTTTACTATTACATTTCAGGATGCCCAGAAAAAGGCGGCAGATACTAACCTCGAAGCGGTTTGCGGTAGTATGTCCGATGTCCCCAAAGTCCGTATGTCGACGAAGAAGATGCTGAAAGGTCACATAAACAAGGTCACATCCTGCCACTTCGCCGGAGATAACAGGTAACGTAAAACTCAAGTAAAATGTTATTTTAGACCCGCTGTGAAGGACATGGTCTGAAGATAGTTTCAGTGTACCTTGGGAGATGAGAAGTGTCCTAAAGAAATTAGTGATCAGTGTTCGAAGCCATAGCTGGTCCCAAGTCCGGTTTTGAAAGGAGGAGGGTTGGACGATAGGCTTGCTACCTCTACCAGTGAAAATATCCGGCAAGTGTATCATTAAAAACAAAATTGAAACATTAGCATCGGGCATATTTTCTACTTCCCTAACGACACCCCAGTTGGAAGTTGTCATTGCAGACGAACAGTTTCGTGATGAATGGGATGCTTCGACGACGACCCTTGCGCGATCGATGGTTCAGGAGGACCGAAGGTCCAACTTTTCGAAGCAGAAAGGACAACGTTTTTTTTCCAATTTATCCAGGACTTTGGACATTAGAAAGAAGCACTACCAACTCTTATTTTTTCTAAATAATAGGTAAATTATGACGCAGTTTTGCGTTGTCTGATCCGAGACGGTATTTTATCAGAAGTTCCAGTGAGAAGTTAGCATGCCGGAAATGGGGACGAACCCGTACGTTAATCCGAATACTGTATTAGAGGCAAGAGAACTCGAATGAGAGCTGTTGTAATATTGCGAGAGGGAGGCTGTCAAGGGTAAACTTGTTCCTCGAAACCATCAGTTGTCTCCCGGAAAAGAATCGCTGGGTCAAGTTGCTTTTGCTGCGAAGAGAAGCCTTTTTTTTAGCTTTTGGTGATCGGTCTATTGGGGACTGAATTCGTTCTCGCACGGTTTGCACCCGTTGGTCATGATGGCTTTATATTTTAGGCATCTCGTCTCTGGCTCTCTCGACGGAAAGTTGATTATCTGGGACACGTGGACGGGAAATAAAGTGCAAGTTATTCCCCTTCGATCGTCCTGGGTCATGTCAGCAGTGTTTGCCCCTTCTGGAAATTTCGCAGGTAATTTACACTGGTTCCTGGTTTTCTTGAAGAGGAGGGCGTTGGAAAGGACAACACCAACAATTTCGTTGAACGAGCGGTCCTTGCGACGAACTGTCTTGTGACGAACTATGCTTATCCTAGAAACCAAAGAACTGTGTTGCTAGTGCGTGAAAAGCAATCATGCGTCGAGCGCCTCGCTCCACTCAGACCAGGCTCTTCGCATGGGCTGGAGACTTTATCGGTGCGTTCGACAACCTCTAGGAGTGATGTGTTTCGGCGAAGATTTTCCGGTCGGAAGAGAGAGGGAGAGAGAGAGAGAAAGAGAGAGATCGGTATATTTAGAAACTATCGTAGCATAACTAAATTCAGTTTCTTACAAATCCTGAATCATAGTGCAGTCGGTAAGCTAAGACTGACCTCTGACTGTCAATTAAATTACAGAATGTTGTGACTGACTAGGTCAGGCCTCGCACCTCATAGCCATACGGGTAAGCAGAAAATGCATCCCTGGCTTTTTCTTTCGCTAGAAAGTTGTCTATAAAAAGTCGTGCATCAACAAATGTTAGCTGGCAAGCTAAGAATGTATGAAGATCTGGGAATCTATACTATGGGATAACCACCATAATTTTGATTATTTGGCGACATCATATTTTCTTCTTTTCAGCTTGTGGTGGGATGGACAATATGTGCACAGTGTATGACCTCAACAACAGGGATAGCTCTGGAGCTGCCAAGATCGTGAGAGAACTGGCGGGATATGAAGGTTTTCTTTCATGCTCTCGCTTTCTAGAAGATTCGAAAATCATCACTGGATCAGGAGACACGCGACTGTAAGCAACTTAATTAACTATAGAACGTAGACGTCTCTGGGCTTGAAATACTTCGTGGCTTTGGTGTGACACCCACTAGGAGTGCGATACGTGTTTTTGGGCAAACCGTTCGACGATTCCCGCTCTTAACACATGGACTTCTCTAGGTGCCTGTTTTACAGCTAGGTTGTATGTGGCTGGTCTGACAGAATCGTAAAATTTTGGGATCGACTAAAATCGGGAACGGAACGGAACGACACGTGGCAGGAGGAACGCGTACTAAAAACGGGAACGCGAAAATCGGGAATGCAATTCTGCATTCCGCGTAATAATTCATCGGGAATGCCCGTCCCCTATTCTTTAGCACTCGGTTCCAGTTTCATCAGAAGCCAGTACTAAAAACGGGATTGACAGGATCCCTGTTTCTTAGTCCATACTCAAGAGGAACAAGTACTAAAGTCGAATGCCCGTCCCCTGTTCTTTAGCACTGGGTTCCATTTTCATCAGAAACCAGTACTAAAATCGGGAATGACAGGATCCCTGTTTTTTAAGGTTGGCTGGCTAGGAAAGCAACAAAATGGAACCGAGTGCTAAAAACAGGGGACAGGCATTCCCGATTTTAGTACTTGTTCCTCCTGAGTATGGAACCAAAAGCAGCCTACTAAGAAACAGGGATCCTGTCAATCCCGTTTTTCGCACTTGCTTCTGGCGAGAATGGAACCGAGTGCTAAAGAACAGGGGACAGGCATTCCCGATTTTAGTAGCCTACTTGTTCCTCCTGAGTATGGAACAAAAAGTACTAAAAAACAGGGATCCTGTCAATCCCGTTTTGAGTACTGGCTTCTGATGAAAACGGAACCATTTTCATCAGAAGCAATTAGAAATTAGAAAAGATAAAAATATGCTATGTAACTGCTAATTTTTTTCACAATTACAGTTGTTGCTTCTACTCTTTCTTTTTTTATTTTAAAGAAAATTGGATTAGTTAGCTTGTTTTTTACGGAATTTTCTTTTCCCTCTCCCCGCTTCCAAGAGGACTAATTTCTGTTTCCTCACCGTCAGCACTTGGATCAGACATGCTAAAATAGATCCACAGGTTAGTAGTGGAAAACCTGTCATTTGCGTCCCGGGTAATTGAGATTTTACATATGTCTCAGCAGCAGAAAGTGAAAGTCACCCATTACCCTATGGAACCGACTTTTTACTATGTCTACACAAGTGTTGAGCCTGAGGAAATAGGGGACTGTTACTCCACTTGGAGCGCTGAACTGTAATAAGGCCAAACTGAAACCTGGCGTGCCTCTTTGGATTTTCTTGTTGTTTTCTTGTCTTTTTCGTGTGTTGGAAGAATCAGAAAGGCTGTAGAGATGGTAAGCACTGTATCTCTTGCAGAAATAGCATTTTTATATTTCTGCTTTATAAAACAGGGATCCTGTCATTCCCGTTTTTAGTACTGGCTTCTGATGAAAATGGAACCGAGTGCTGAAGAACAGGGGACGTGCATTCCCGATTTTCGCGTTCCCATTTTTAGTACGCGTTCCTCCTGCCCGGTGTCGTTCCGTTCCGTTCCCGATTTTAGTCGATCCCTAAAATTTTCGTCGGCTGATGAACGCCTCGTCGAGGATTCTATCTCAGGGTACAATTCGTGTCAGTTCGAAGTCCAACGACTTGGCTGATTCTTAAGGCTGAACGGGCGCAAACGGGCCATAGTCGTAGCGCCGCCCATTACGCTTGCGGAATTTAAGGCGAGACAAACTTGCGGATTTAGAAATCTTTAGTAAAGCTAAGACGCGGTCTGCACACATCTTGGAAACCGGGGATGTTGTATCTTTTTTTTTGCAGTGTTCAGAATATGAACTTATTGGAGCCATCACTGGTGCAAGACCGATTGAGTTTCAGTAGGGACGTTCACTATCGGTAGTGGTGCTAGTGTCGCTGCCATTCGACTATCTGTCACTTTTTTCAAGTCTTGGCGCTACTCCCTAGTGTTACTTTGCTCTGATTTTGCTCTGGACGGCTACAAGTTGCCAACTGTGGGTTCTCAAACACCTTTGCCAGTCCAATGTCGGTGTTTGCCACAGGGGCTCAACTTGGACTCAACTAATTTCTTTCGGGATATTGCCTAGGTAAACAATGGCTTGGGCCGAAGACCCCATCTCATGTTTTCACGGCGGCTCGAGAAAAAGGGCGGTTTTAAATGAGGCTAAAGCTAGATATGGGGTTAAAGAAAACGACCACGGGTTCCAGACGGGTTCGGGTATTATACCTCCTGGAGCACTGGCTCCATTGGAGTTCATTTTAGATAGATGTGGCAACCTTTCGGCGGTTAGTGTGTCAGTCAATTGACGTGGATTGCGGAGAACCCGTCCGGTGTGGTAGTGAACTGATAAAGTGGATATGTCCTTTTGTCAGAGTCAGGTAGATTATTTAGCTATGGACTAGAGGTCAAACGAAGACAAGGTCAAGCTGCAAGAATATGAAGTAGAGAAGCAGTGAGTAAGTCAAGACAGGATTCAGCAATGGTTGTAATTATCTGTTCTTCTACTAGCACCGTGTGGGACTTGGAGACTGGCAAAAAGCTGCATGAGCTCAATTACGCCCATGCAGGCGACGTGTGTTCCATGTCCTTGGCTGAGGACAAGAACACACTGGTTACTGGCTCGGTCGACAGGACGATGAAAACCTGGGACTTGCGAAACATGCAGTGTCAACAAACTTTTTTTGGACACGAATCTGATGTCAACTCCGTCTGTGTAAGTATTAAAAAGAAAACGTGTCAGTTGCGCAAACCACAGGAATACAAAAGGCCTGTGACTAACACTTTATTTCTCTTCGATCGTCTTTCCCCCTCTTAAGCTTCCCAGGTTTCCGGTAGATGACGCAAAACCCCGACAAAAGCAGCCGTTGCGGTTGGATGCGAAGGCAGCAAAAATAAAGGGAGCATGTAAGTCGGCAAATTTCATCCGGCAAGCTGGTTTCGGCAATTCTCAGTTGAACAGTCCGGCGAAGGGTAACTGAGTGAACGGCAAGTCCCTACGGGACAAGTGCGTTATAGGCAATCCTACCAAAAATAAAATGGCTACTTTAAAAGATTAGGCAAATACCAGTGCGATTGTATTCGGAAGCAGGTCGTTGTGGCTCTTTGGTATTTACTGTCCAATATCGGAGATAAATGTATGTTGATTTAAACTAATCAAGGAAGACATGCCATTCTAGGGATCGAGTGGCAGGTCTATCGAGCACTGTTCTGTGAGAGCCGGTAATTGGACATCCATATTGAGAGATTTTAGTTCCTTTGCGTGACAACAACCTGGATTTATTCCATCGGTTCCATAGATGTAGTACGCGAGGGGTTGCCCACTATTATAGCGTACAGAAAGTGCCCGGTGCCGCGGTGCCCACCTGGTGCCGGGGCACCAAGTGACATCAGCCGGCACCGATTGCCACATGTTTAAACGTTAAAATAATCATTTTTAGAAGCGAAATCACTCAACTTATGGCCGGCACCGGTACCGGCACCGCACCACCGTGTCGGTGCCGGCCGGTGCCGAGATAGGGTGTACAGCAAGTGCTGGGGGATGGGTAATCCCTCGGTACTACGACGTCTTGTTCTCCACAGGGTAAGGAATTAAGAATGTAAAAACAAATTCAGGATGACGAAAGACCATAATCGCATTTCCGACCTTGCAACGATTGTCAACGACTTTAATTGCAGGATTTTTTTGACTCTACTTTTTGTATTTGCTATTACTTGTAAATAATTTCTTACTTGATCTATGTGTTTTCTCATGACGTTAGAGAATTATGAGTGTTTCGTCAGGTGCTATTAACCAGTCGGATTTTGCATGTCGCGGTTTTTACCTGTCGCGCTACTGACCCCTGCCGTTTCTGCTGTGTTTTTTTTTGTATTTGTAACCGGATACCCTTTATTTCTGGTTTGCTAAAAAAAGAAATTACATTTGGTGCCATGCTAAACCGTGGACAAAAGTGAATCTGAATAAATGGAGAACTCGCATATCGACCATCTAGCTGCCTCAGGAACCAAACGCTCACGTAGGAACTGCTGCCGTGTTATGTAGATTCACCGAATCTTATATCATATTCCAGTTTCACCCAAGTGGCTTCTCTTTCTGCTCTGCATCTGAGGATAAGACTGCCAGACTGTATGACATCCGCGCCGATCAGCAGATCGGTCTTTTCCGACCACCGACCTCAAACTCGGGATTCACATCCGCTGGTCTTTCAAAGTCAGGGCGATACCTTTTTGCTGGATCGGACGATTCGACTGTCCACGCCTGGGATATCATGAAGGCACAGCATGTTGGTAAGTAACTTTCCTCGTTCAGTGGATCTTAGCACAAAGGATGCTATCAGTGATCTTGATTTCACTGTACCAGGGTTGGGCAAGCAGCTAAAAACAAAACCACAACTCTCGAGTTCAAGCGACGGCAAAAAAACGTGAAAGTTGCTTAAAATGACGTAGGTTTGTGCCCAATAATAGCACCTGACGGGAGTAAGTAACCAATGAGAACCATGCAAGCGACAATTGTTAGGGCGATTCTGGCGATCTGGAAAGCTCCGTTAGTTCATGCACCGGATGTTCCAGACTTCCAGGTCATTTTCTTTCCAGAGCTGTTTTTGCGCTCTGCTAGTTGTAGAAAGTGACGGGGAAACCGAGTCCACTGTGTGAGTGGAAATTCAGCCATAAGTTGTAAAGGCGCAGCGCGTTAGTTCTTGCGCTCGGCGGGTTCTCGCTTTGCTTTCTGGAAAGCCAATCCAATAGAATGCCAGAATCGCCCTATACCCGACGTCTCCAAGTTTAGCCTAGTTAATAAATATGGTCGGAAAAAGTGCTAACAAAGGTATGGCGGGTGTTAATGAAAACTCTCGCGTTCGGATTGTCTCCCGCAAACTGTCTGTGGTGGGGTCGTCACAGTTGTCGCTCCATATTGATAGCTGTGAACTTTCAGTAATCACCAGTCACCACTTTTACGTGCAGATGAGAAGCTGTATAGTTTTTTTTTTATCTAAATTTGTAAGCAGTACTTTTTCTTTCAGCAAACCTTCAAGGACACGAAAATCGAATCACTTCACTAACCGTTTCCGAAAACGGCATGGCACTGGCGACCGGATCATGGGACAATTATGTCCGGCTATGGATGTGAACATTTTTTTTTTCAGTGCTTTAAGAGACAATAATTTTATGTGCTAAATTAGTGTTGGAACTTGGAATGTATAATAAACTACAAAATGTCGATCTGTTCTAACTTACTCGTGTTTATTCTATTCACTTAGCTGCATAACGCTTACATGAACTGTTTGAGAATGTATTCTGCAAATTGGGCTGTCGTTATTTTATCTTACAGAAACCAGATCTCGGGAGTCTCTGGTGCCAGACCTCTGAAACTACAATAAGGGCGATTCTGGAGGTCGGGAAAGATCCGCGAGCTTATACGCCGGCTGTTCTTGCGACTTCGGCTAAAAGTCGCTTCGCTTTCCAGAGCTGTTCTCGCTCTCCGCTAGTTTCCGCAAGCACTTGGAAAGCGAATCCACTTCGCGAGTGGAAAGTGGTTTTGGCAAGTCAGCGAGAAGTTATAAAGGCACAATGACTTTTTGCTTGTTCTTGAGCTCGGCGGATTCTCGCTTTGCTTTTCGGAAAGCGAACCCAAGGCTTTGGCTGTTTTTAGCCTCTGTTTATGTCCCTTGCCTTGTACGACGAACTTGGCAAAATTTAACCGGTCTTCTGACGAATAAGCATCTCGGAAACCATGATCGGAAGCCTGATGCATAACGTAAAAAGAACAAACTTTGCAAGCGTTATGATCAGAGTAATGCTAATAGAGGAGATAGGATAGCCTACATTTATGATGTGTACAATCTCGGAAACAAGAATGGATGAGAATACTGATGAAGTAGAATGAATTACTATCATAAGTAAGACGTGTTCTTTAAAGAAGGGCTTATATGCGCCGTTTCTACGTAAAAGCAACTGTCGGCTACTCTCTATTTTCTGATGCGTCTAAACCTTTCTTTCCATCAAGTGTCATAAACAGTGCAAAGCTGCACATGCATCTACTTCCTTCAGTCCCGATTACGCGCAAACATGATGAAACTCTTTCCCTAAGCTTCGCAAATCATCTGTGAATTATTAGCAATGTCGTATTCCCGAATTTTAAATGTAAATTTGCAGACAGTCAAAACAGCGAACGTTTCGAATGTTTCCTTCGAGGTTTTCTTTCACTTATATTTTCTTTTTCGCTTGGAATAGGTTCTATGTAGGCTACCACAAGCATGCTTGATAGCTTGAACTCTGTCTCGTCCTGACAGTGGGTCACAACAGACGGTGAGTTTTGTAGTAAACAAATGCTTCACATATGATTTAAGTCCAAGTCTGGATACCTGATGGATACACACTTTAAAACGTAGAATAAAATCTAAACAAGCATTCAGATATTCCCAGGCCTTAAAGAACAATTTCGACTCAACGATAGTTGAACTCTTCTTCAGAAACTGGTTGGAACTGGCATCGAAATGTATGTCAAAAACCTGAAATAGCATAAGAGACAGAAAATACACGTCTATGTACACGAAAATATGCTAGCGGCTTCACTCACGCCATCTATCTAGTTCGACACATGCGCCACCTATTTCAGGATCAGCAGTCGGTTATGATTTCCGTCCGTTGTGATTTCTTACGCTTGCAACACCATCATCAAGTTTGTATTTTGTTTATTTGTGTTTGTTGTGGATTTTGGGGAATTTGAACAAAAGGTATGGAAGTAGTACAGTACTCAGCATGTTTTATCTGTATTTATTGCTAGCTATCCATATCAAAAGTTTGCACCCTCTGTCTTGTTTTGCAGTAGGCTACTGCAGTCATGGACACTAGCTCGATTTTGGGGTACTACCAATTTGGGGAGTACTACCCAAATATGGGGGAGTACTCCTGGAGTACTCCACACATGTGGGGTATCACTACCCCCTATATCTGCCCTATATGGGATTATGGGGTACCAGCCTAACTTTCCACTAAGTTTCTCACTTTTGGCACTTGCCTTGGCTAAACGACAAGCAGCCGTGGTTCCTCACTTTAACAGGGTATAGGTATGAATCTTACCTATCTTTTGGTATACTATTGTCCAGATTGTGACATGGTTTTGGAAGACAGGGTCTTCCAAAACATTTATGTTTTGGAAGTATTTTTTGTATTTTGAGTACATTTATGTATTTGAAGTATTTTTTTTGGTATTTTTGTTTTGGACATTTCGTGACAGGGTCTGCCTTTTTGGCAAAAGTTTCCAAAACCACGTCACAATCTGGACAATACTAGTATACCAAAAGATAGGTAAGATTCATACCTAGGGTGCCGCTACTAGTAGGCGGGCACGACGTAAAAAGCGGACAAAGTACAACCTGACAGGATAAATCTGCCTAAACAATAACAAACCCTAAACTTTTCTTCTTCAGTTGACGTTAACTTCCACAGCATTGCCACGCCACACAATTTCATGAGCAGAATTGCTTGAACAAAATATAAATAATGAAAATGACATTTTCTCACTTTTTTAATGACGTCACACTGTCCGCTTTTTACGTCGGTTGTTTATCACTCGTCATTAATAGTCAATACTCAAAGTTATTATACCCTGTGATAATTATGATCAAAGATCTTTCAAGTTGTGATTTGTAGTTAGTTTCATACTGTAATACACAATTTTTTAATCAATTCTGTCAGTGCATTCAAACCTTGTCCGCTATTCATGACGACTCTATTTGACTCGTTAGTTTTTTTGGACGCTTAATTTGACGAATGTACTGACTTCGCGTCGTAAGCTTTTGTGTTCGTTTGACAACACTGCCGGACTCCGTTGTTTCATCATTGGCGGCCATTTTAAATTTGGAACAAAACGTGACCAAATACTCTGGGATAGCTTGAAATTTGATGGAGTTACAGAAGGTGAAAGAACTGGAAGTGAATTAACTGTCCGCTTACTGGTAGTGGCACCCTATACCCTGTGAAAGTGAGGAACCACGGCTGCTTGTCGTTTAGCCAAGGCAAGTGCGAAAAGTGAGAAACTTAGTGGAAAGTTAGGCTGGTACCCCATATAGGGGGTAGTGATACCCCACATGTGGGGAGTACTCCCCCATATTTGGGTAGTACTCCCCAAATTGGTAGTACCCCTCATATGGGGTATCAGTACCCCAAAATTGAGCTAGTGTCCATGACTGGGCTACTGTGTATACTCCCTATACTATAGGTACAGGAGGGGTACCTGAGTCCTGCCTGAGTCCTGACCTCGTTTTTACGCAACCTCAAATTTTGCCGCCAAAATGTTAAAATGAAAGTTCAGTGCTATCCTGACAGTCAAGAAGCAAAATCTGAATTTTGTTCAGCAGTTATGTCCCAAAATATTACAATTATTTGTCTTTTCTTTGTTTTGAACCTGGTTTAAAAAGGGATTTTCTGTTTGTTAGCCTTATTACCTCTATGTTTTTCATCACTTTGCAAGCAATCTGACCTCATGTAAAAATGGGTGAAACTGTTTGAAAAGAAAATTATATTTAACTTGAAATATTGAACTTCAATATTTCAAGTTAAATATAATTAATTGAAGTAAAATTTATATCCCCAACATGTAAACCATTCTATTAGCTTCACTCTAGTATTTTTGTCATGTTTTTTGGTTCCTTTTTAAGCCAGATATATCTCACTAAAAAAAGATTTCTCTGGAAATTTGAAATCTTGTCTGAGGTTGGGTACCTCTCCTGTCCTGTAGGGTAGCCACTAAATTTTTGTTTGATCAAACCTGAGCTTTTGAAGATCAGAATGTGAATCTCCTATCTTTTAGCTTTGATTTGAGGCCAAAATCACCTCTCTATCTTGCCTCTAAGCATCTTAAATCTTCTTTAGAAAACAGTATTTTACAAAACCCTAAAGTCAATGCAATGGCTGAACACCATTGACTTTAGGGTTTTGTCCATCTAGGGACCAGCTTGGAACTATGTGCTTCAATGAAATTCTATGAAACTGGTGGTGTTGAGCTGGTTTTGAGTGCATGGGGGGTTTTGTCCATCTAGGGCAGTGGTTCCCAAACGGTGGTACGAGTACCCAAAGGGGTACGCGAGACCCTTGCAAGGGGTACGCGAAGGAACCAAAATCGGTTTAATCTGTAGCTTCAAACCCTTGCCTCACTCATTTTTGATTGCCGAAGCCTATAATATTACCAGCAGTGGCATCACTAGCCAAAATATTTTTTGAGGGGCAAGGTAATTTTACTGACTGGCAGGTCATTTTTACCGACTATTTTTCATAAAAATTAATTGTTTTTAAGAAAAATCCTGGCGCTTCGCGCTGACTGGTTTCTTTTTAAAAGTCTGGCTGACCACTTTGGCGGGAGGGGGTTGCCAACCCGTGTGTGACGCCTCTGATTACAAGCCTTAGTGAAAGTCAATAGAATAATGTTGATTCTTAAAACAGCTAGCCTACTGCCGTATAATCTGTTCCTGTATCAAACAATATTGTTCCAAGAAGAATCAAAGACACTGCAAGTGAGATTGTCATTCAGGTTGCGAATGGAGCTAACGAAAACGTTTGCAATGCAGCTTGATGAAAGCACAGAGAAAACAAACAAACACCGAAACAGGCGGACTGTAAAAATTAATGCCGTTTATGATGTCGAGCCGAGATTTGACAAAATTTTTGCTAAAGCAGCCTCGAGTGTTTCATTGATTTAGCCTATATATATTTCTAATAAAAATCGTCCTTTTCACATTCTGAAAAAGGGGGTACGCAACCTTTTCGAACCTTGATTAGGGGTATGCGGTATGAAGAAGGTTGGGAACCACTGATCTAGGGACCAGCTTGGAACTATGTGCCTCAATGAAATTCTATGAAACTGGTGGTTTTGAGCTGGTTTTGAGTGCATGGGGAGCCCCAGCAAGTGAGTTAGATGAGAAAATATGAATATGATCATCAAGGTTATAGTCCAATAGAAATATTGCTGCTATAGGCTGCTGACTTTTCCTCCTTAGTATCAATACATTTTTGTAGGCAAGTTCAGCTACTTTTTTTGCATCTAAATTTACACTGAATATTAAGAAATAATATTAAATAGCTAGGACATCTTAGTGATGGCCTTACAAAACAGACAATTTTGTCCTGAATGCAATGGTATTTTAAAAATATTTTTTGGAGATGTTTTAGATAGGTAAAACTGATAAGGAAAATTCACAGCAATTCATGCTTTCATTACAAAAAAATCGGCAATTTGTGCCACTAGGAGTTTTTCTGGCTACCCTACTATAGGCTAAGTTTATCAGTTTACTGTCTGTTAATACTGTATTAGTCTGATTAAAGTCAGATAATCAGCCCTGTCTTGGCTCCATGTCTGTCTCAGGTCTGTCTCATGTAGCCTAGCTCTCAGCTCAGGAGGACTCCACTTGAGGAGCAGAGGAGTCCTTGCGTTTTTGTTTGTCCTGGGTGGGGGGGGGGACTCACTCCGCATATGCTTGTTAGTCCTCTCGGATGGGGATGCTTCAATTATTATCACCATCATCAACAAGACCAAAGGTGTCGATGGGATTTTAAAAATCTACTATATGATGTTGATAGATCAATAGCCTACTCTTTACTTGTAATATATAGAAACAGATCACAGTTTAAAGTTTCAAGCCCCTCGCGAAGCCCTTCTAGCAACCGATTCTTACTTACAAGTCCATCTCCCCGTGATAGACATGGTACCATATCGTTCTTATCATGAGGTACACTGGCAAAAAGTAAAAGGTATATCAACTAGCAAAAGTTGGCAACCCCTCACCACCAAAGATTCTAGCAACCGATTCTTACTTACGACTCCATGTCCTCGTGATAGACGCGTTACCAAATTGTTCGTACCACATAAAGCACAGAAAACAAACTGTAAGTACACCAAGTAGACAAAACTGCTAATCCCTCATTGCCGAAGATGATTATGGTCTAACAGCCTATTATCAGACCATGCGACCATTAGAAGTCCCCTACTTGTCTCACAATTGAGATCGGCCTATTTTTGGTTTTAGTGTGTACCCTACTACTGAAGTTGTCAACCCCTATAAATTTTCCAACTGTTTTCACTTGGTAAAAGAAGAAAATATTTGGGTAAAGTTAGGGTTAAAACTGGTCCTTACTCTTGCCCGATGTGTGGATGTGAGAAAGAAAGTATGAGTCATTTTGTGGGAGAGTGTGAGGAACTGAATGGGTTGAGACATAGTTGTTTAGAGTTGAAGCGTGTGGGAGTGAGTGGATAATTGAGAGAATGAGAGAGAAAAGTTTCCCGGCTATTCGACTGTTTGGAAGGTTCCTCCGTATAGGGTTAGCGCACAGGGAAAATTGTATATCCCTGTAGTGGCTGTAGTAGTGAATATTGGCATAGTGTGTATGTTTAATATATGTATTTTTTGTTTTTGTTGTTTTGGTGCGATGGCCCTTGTTGGCTTTTATGCATTAAATATCTATCTATCTATCTATAGCCCGCAACCACTTACTCTTTACCATTATACCAACCCCTTCGACCTTGATCGCACTAGCTCTCTCTCTCTTACGTCAGCTCTGCTTACGTCAGCTCTGCGCAGAGCTATACTGATCCCGCGCAGAGCTATAGGCTACTAATTTGAGAAAAGGGGTAGCGGGGGTCGACAAATTTTCGTCGACATATTCGGATTCAGCATGTCTCCTTACCCCTAAATTGACTATCTCAATAGATTTCAAAAATATTTTTTTTGCCCCTTAATTTGAAACCCCTCCCCCACCCTCAAATATAGGGCTACAGAGCCCATCTTCGAACTTGACTTGTACTTTGACCCAAAGGATCCTCCCACCAAGTTTCATCAAAATATCTCAATCCCTTCGAGAGTTATCGTGCGTACAGACGGACAGACGGACGGACGGACGGACAACTTTTGCGATGTCATAGGTATCCTCCACTTACGTTTTGGGATCCCAAAAAGGACTCCCTTTCAGATTTGGAGGGGAATCAGTTTTTGCTGGTGTGGTGCAATGTAAAATTAATTAAAAATAATGAGAATAAACAAAACCAAAAATAAAGTGGATCCAGACTGATCCATTTTAGAAGCATGCCCTGTGACACAGTGGCTCCGGCTCTGCTCCGGCTCCGGGCTGTGTTCTCGTTGTTTTCCGAGGACTCCCCGCGGAGTCCTCGGGGAATGGTGAGAATACGCCTTAGGATAGCCCAGTTAGGCTGCAGTCAGGTTGTTGTCAGTTTCTACAGTTCTACCATTCAAGGAGCAAATGTAAACCTTTCTAGCCTACCTTTATCAAATTTATATATTTTCTTAAATCTATCCAGATTCCAAGATTTGTCTTGTTATCAGATTCTAAGATTTGTCTTGTTATCAGATTCCAAGACTTGTCCTGTCTTGCTGGATGCGAATTTTTGCCGTAAATGCAGTAAAATATAAACTTTCATGAAAGCCAATTTTCAGTCAATTGTTCAGTGGTATAGACCAGTGATTCCCAACCTTCTCCTTACCGTGACCCCTGATTCCCAACCTTCTCCTTACCATGGCTCCTAATCAAGGTTAGAAAAGGTTGCATACCCCTGGCGTACCCCCCTTTTCAGAAAGTGAAAAAGGCAATATTTATTGTCATATAAGATAAAATAACGTCATATAAGTAGGCTACATGTCATCAGTTCGGCACCAGACTTTTTGGAGATTTCTCCGGCCCAAGGGGAATCTCCTACTGAGGAGAACAATAATCCCCTGTGTAGGAGAGTTTCGTGTGAGTCGGATGAGCAAAGCTAGAAAAAAATCTTTGGATATTTCAGTTCTAGAGACAACAAGAAATTATAACAGAGATCACCCCTTCCTCCCCCTCTACCCTACCTCCAGAAAAAATCAAATCAACTTGTCTGTTTTTTGGCCTATTTATAGGATACTTGAAGAACTATAGGAGGCTTACAGAACTTGATTTCTTACATGTAAAAATAACTTGATGCGCCGAAGAGACTTGAACTTCCCTGGTGCTCCCGACAAATGTTTATAGAATTTTACTTCTTACGTATAAAGAACCCAATGTGTCAACCAATGTCCAACAAAAACATAAAGAAATTTATTTCATCTGTATTTCTTATGGTGTGCCGACAACAATACCGAGTTCCGACAAAAGCATATGGAATTCGGTTTCTTCTCTGTTGTGCTCAACAGACGTTTGCAGAATTTGATTTTTTGCGTGTAAAAAGAACCCGATGTATCGACTGACAAAGCGTACATAATTTTATTTCTTCTGTGTTTGCAAAAGCATGGACGTTTCAGTTTAGTGACACCGAGTAATGAGAACCGTTAATGACATAGAGCCGAGATTTGACAAAATTATGGCTACAAAGTAGCCTCAAGTATCTCAATGATTTTGTATATATTTCTCTTATATGAACAGTAGGGCACCAGAATTTTTGGAGATTTCTCCGGCCCAGGGGAATCCCCCAATGATGAGACAAATAATCCCCTGTGTAGGAGAGTTTCATGTTTGTCATATGAGCAAAGCTAGAAAAAAAATCTTTGCATATTTCAGTTCTAGAGATGCTAGGAAATTATAACAGAGATCAACCCTCCTCCCCTCCACCCTACCTCTAGGAATCCTATAAAATAGGGAAAAAACAGACAAGTTGGTTTGATTTCTGGAGGTAGGGTGGAGGGGGAGGAAGGGGTGGTCTCTGTTATAGTTACCTAGTGTCTCTAGAACTGAAATATCCAAGATTTTTTTCTAGCTTTGCTCGTCTGACCCACATGAAACTCTCCTACACAGGGGATTATTTTTCTTCTCAGTGGGGGATTCCCCTGGGCAGGAGAGATCTCCAAAAAGTCTGGTTCCGCACTGGTCATGTAAGAGAAATATGTTGTGTCCGTCCATCAGTACTAAATGATATTGGGTGTTTTTAGCAGTTTAAAAGCGGATAAGACCTTCAGTGGAGAGAACAAACCATGGGATACCTAATTACTGATTCCAGCCAAACAGCTGAAAGTCGCGAATGTTTTTTCATGCGAATCATGTTTGGTGCTGCCAAAGTGATTAATCAGCTGAACCTTTTATTCGGTCGCATTTCAGCCCTTCTTCGCAAGGGTCACCTTCAGGTCGTTTGTGTGATGTAAAAGTTGTATGTCTGTCCATCCGTCTATGAGCACGATAACTCTCGAAGGGACTGAGATATATTTTATGAAACTTGGTGTGAGGATTCTTTGGGTCAAGGGTAAAGTCGTAGATGGGCTCCATAGCTGCATGTGTTGGGGAGGGGAGGGGTTTAAAACTAAGGGGCGAAATAAAATATTTTTAAAAAGCTATTGAGATTGTCGATTTAGGGGTAAGGAGACATGCTGAATCCGAACACGGAATTTTGTTTCTCGTCGGACAAGTAGTTCACTGGGAATCCGGCAAAAACCGGAAAAAATTGTAAAAAAGTAACAGTTGGATCTGACTGTTCGACTCTAGAGTAAGAGGACATGCTGAATCCGAAGATGAAAATTATTTTCTAGCCGAACGTAGTTTGCCCGGAATCCCGAAGTTTAGCATGAAATTTTAAAACCCAATGACATAGTCGATATAGAGTGAGGAGACATGCTGTTGCTATTTTCGAACATAGCCTACTAAAGATAAACAAAAAATTTATGTGATCAGTTTAGTTATCTTCAAAGTCCCAACCGGCATTAACTGGGTGAAAAAGGCAGAATACATCCCGACAACCGTTTGGTGAGCAGCGACCAATTTTCGGAAAAAAAAGATGGCTACAGTCCCTACCCTACCCCTTTATCCACACAGGCGAAAGCTCTGCGCGTCGGAAGATACGCTTTGTTTATAACCTATAGACGCCTGAGAGACTCACCTGCCTTGAGTGTAATTAAAGACTTTTACACCTACCGTACGTATTCATTGGTTTAGTCATGGAAGTCTGTCGTGTCGGGGGGTCGAAGGGGTTGAGTGTTGTTCAAACTTCATATGAGGATTCATTGGCAAAGTACATGCCAAGTTTTAGATTGGTCCTTCAGATATTTAGAGGCAGAGGAGGGCGTTTTCAATTAAGGGTAAAAAAAAGGTATGTTTTATAAGCTAACGAGATAGTCGTTTAAGGGATAAGGAGGCCCGTTGAATCCATATCTGAACTTAGTTTTCTTGCCTGACAAATGATTCACCCCAAATTCGGCCGAAACTGGAAATTTGGTTGAAAGTCAAGTTGTTTCTGAAGTCGATTAGAGGTTCGGTATCGGGGTAAGGAGACATGCTGAATTGAATTTTGAACTTTATTTCCATGACAGATAAGCTGGCAAAATTTGCCAAAACCTGGAAATCTGGATTGAAAGGTTCTCCTCTCAGTGTCACTAGCTGCTTTGCTCTGCATGCAGTTCGCCGGGAATGCTGCTAAAATATGAAGAATTTTGTCAAACCTTGCTGATGAGTCCATATCTTAACGTGGTTTTCTCATCTTATTAGATGTTTGGCCGTAATTGTCAAAAACTCCAAAACGGTAACATTATTTTTTGCACATATTCAAGCGGTGGGTTATAGATAAATAGCAAAATGTTAAAGGGGTCTGGCGAAGACTCACAAATCTGCAAAAATCCGATTTTCCAGTAAATATTACATTTTTGGGACCCCTTCGAAGCCTTTGGTCTTGTTTCTTTGGGGCAATCCGTGCCCCAGGTTTGTCGCCAAGAAATTTGAAGTTGGTAGAAATTCGAAAAAAAGTCAATTTGTCTGCTCATAAAACTTTAATGTGATGGAATTGGTTTTGCAGTTTCCAGCACTATTAGGATACAAGGGAGTCAACTATAGTATAAGGAAGACACATGTCTACAGGTGGTAAACTAGGATTTGTTTCTTGATCAGGAAGCGTGTATGAGATTTTTTTTTCCGAGCATTTACTCGCTGGCTTCGTTTTACTTCTACTTCTAGCTTTTTTCATGCTTTTTTGTTTCTTTATACTGACGTGGTCCACACAGAAGTCCATTTGCCTTTGGTAAGAAAATGATAAGAAAAAACAACATAAATAGTCAGTTTTTATCCTTCTTCCTGGTGTCCTTGATACCTTGGTTTTAACTATCTTTAACAATTTCTGCCCATCAGAATTTTTCTGTGCATAAAATGGATTGGAAAAAAAAATGTGAAAATGATTGTTTCAGCTTGGAATCTTACTTCCAGCACTAATTGTTAGTACCAATCGGAATATCTCGTCCGAAGGATCTGAAACTGATTTGGTCACTCTGTCCTAACCTAGATACTAATCTCGACCTCTGCAAATGTGTCTGCTCTGTACATAACCCATTCGCCCCTGTTAATCCTTATCTAGCCGTCAGCTTACCCAGTGACTAAGAAAACGACGCGAGTCTGACGGTTGTGAGTTCTTACATTCCAAGGAAACTGAGCCTGCTCCGACCACCCTCTCATGCAAACCTGTTTCTTTTCTAGTGGAACCAAAAAGCACCTGAAGTATCGTAAATGGTCAATGGAGCCCGTTGAGGATTCTGGACGAAGAAAGTGGTCGAGTTTTATTTTATGATGAAGGTGACTGTGTGCTTCGGGCAAGTGAGGATCTTAGTGCCTTGTGGAAATGGAAAGATTCTTGTGAGAGACTTGGCTCAGCAGGCTGTGCATCGATACTGCAAAGCTTCTGGACAAGTATGATATTTTAAGTTATTTACCAGATGGCGTTCTCGCTTGGGGAAGGGAGACTCCTAGGTATGACAACAAGATCGAGAAAAAAATTGCACCTCTATTTAATTTATTAACACCAAAAGTGGTAAGTCATAAAGACTTCTCACTAGAATACAATGTGAACATAGGGCACTAGTAATATAATACATCTAAAACAGTGAAAAATAAATTGAATTAAACTTAAATTGGCAAAAATGGTTCTGCATAAACGCTCGAATAAAATGTTGACGAAACAATAGATCGTTTGAAGATATCTACGTTTTCCGACATAATAGTCTCATCTGGTAGTGCGTTCCAATCTTTACAGACCCTATTTTGAAAACTATACATGCCAACACGTCGGTTTGGCTTTGCCTGGTACAGTTTAAATCTGTGCTGACGTGTTGACGGGTAATTTGAAAAAGTAAATAAATCCTCAGGGTTAACATTGTCAACTCCTCGCACTGTCCTATATACATTCAACAAATCAGCACGTTTACGTATGAAATCTAAGATAGGCAACTTTAAACTTTACATTCTACGCGAATACGACATATCTGTCAAATAAGGTACAAGCTTTGTTGCGCGTCTTTGAACTTTCTCAACACGTAATCTATCGGTTTTATTCATAGGGTACCAAACCGAAGAAATGTACTCCACCAATGGCCTTACCAACGATGTATACAATGTTTTGAAGTTTCTTAGGTTGAACTTTCTAAATGTGCGTCTAATGGTATGGTTTCATTTTTTTCAGTCGACCAGTTCTTAGTTACCGTACTGTGCTCGGGCTTGGGAACAGTATCAGTATCTTAATCGATGCTGATTGCGGGGCATTATGAAGCGAAACAGCCGAATATAAATACGAATAGTCAATTCGTCCGCATCACGGGGAGACCTAAGATATGCCCCAGCAGGATATGGTTCTTGTCTAAGGGAGTGGTCCCCCTGAAATATATACAGACCAATTCTTATTAGCAGATGTTGAGTTCATACCCCGTCTCTAAAGAAAGATCAAACCAAGTATTAGCCAACCTATCATCTGAGACATTAAACCGATATCTGGAAACGGAGGTAGTCCTTTACTTTAAGCTTTCGGCCTGAGGTTTGTGGTCTTTGTTACTATTCATATTCTTCTTCTTAAAATACCTTCTTCTACACCTTGCTAGCCCTTCTGATTACTGATTGTGGCTGCCAACAATCTCAAAGACGCTCGGACTCTGTTTTGTGTCGGTTGAACAGTTTATTTTGGCAGTTTAGGCTCTCCTTGTTGATACAAGTGAATTTCTGAGAGCTAGTGTCAGTTAGATCATCAAAGCATTCCATGTGTTTGTCTAGGCGAAAGTCGAGGATTCCTAATTGAAAGGAGAGGCCTGCTGCGGGTTCTGTTTGGTATCAGCAGGGAACTTGAAGATCGCATCCGTAGGGGTGAAACTTACATTGTTGGTGTCTGCTGTGCTTGGTAATTTCCTCTCGTTGAAACACAAATTAGCAGAATGTCGGCTTTCAACGACCATAGCATGAGAAGATACTGAGTTGGGTTCGATCGACCTGACCTGATCTACCACATACCATATTTTGGAGATGCCGATTTTAGTAGAAAATTAGAGCTTGTATGTCTGAAATCACGGCTGGATTTCCTTGTAGTTTCTATGCTGATTTCGTGTACTGATGCTTGCGGGTAAAGTTAGGACGGTAACTGTTCGCTCGGTTCTGAATAAAGTAGCCTACTTACTGTAGGTTCAGCTCCAGAGTTGTCTGTAGAAAACTCAGATGGAGGGAGAAGGGCAGTCGAGATTCTCTATATGCTGATAAGTGATTAATCCTTCCTCATTTGTCGAGTTTACTGCAACATGGTCATAAGCGCTTCGCTCCACCAATGTTTTGTTTCTGTCTGAGCTACTCCTGTTCTCCAGCTCGTGGTTACTGGGGACCTTCCTTGTGACCCATGAAAACCAGAAGCTAATTTTCTGGATTCTGGAAGGCTGTTCTCACGGTTCTAACTGATGGGGTTGGGGGAATTTAATTTTACGAGAAAGCTGTTGAGTTCCACTTGCCACTCCAAGTGATCAATTACCTTCATCCCAGTTTGGGTCTACGCAAGGACAATCCGATACTTTGATTCTGCTGCCTCTTTGACCATGCACGAAGGTTTGCAAAAATTATTCTTTGATAATGGTTCGTTATTTATTCTTAGTAATTTTGGCAAGTGTCACTGCTTGGTTCGTTGACTTCACTGTTGAGCTTCTGGGATCCCAAACTAAACGGAGGATGATACCATGACGACGCACCCCAATAATTCCTGAGCGGGTTGAGATTTTTGATGAAACTTGGTGTATTGATCGTATAGACCGAGGTTATTGTTGGGCTTCGTACCTTACCATATAGGGTGGGACATGGGATTGGAAAGTAGGGATGAAATTGCTCTTCGATCTAACTAATTATGAGGTTGATATAAATATAAAAGGGTATATCGAATCAGGCAATTTTGTTGGTTCTTGTCTGGTACGAGGTCTGGGATGGATTCAGTCGGACCACGGTAAACTTGAACGTTGCCAATGAATCTAGTTTACCAATGGGCTGGATTTAAAGCCAATTGAAAGAGCCAATTTGGCAGAGCATGGGCCCGAGGCCATTTTTCTTTTGAACACTTACTATCCATACTAGTATTTTGAATGTCTTCTTTTATTTGTGTTATCTTTCTTGCTCGAAATCAGTTGCTGTTAGAAATGGGAATGTTGACGACTGAAATCTTGTCTGGTCGTGACCATGGACCACGACAGAGGGTGGGTTTGCATTGGAGATGACATTAATAAAGTATTGGTACAGACTTCACAAATTTCTCGATCCAGTTTTTGGAATTGCAAATGGAAGGGAGAGCATATGCTAATTATTTTCTTCCAATCGTTTTCTCGTGGGTTTGAAATTCAGTCTTAGTTCGGCAGAACTGTCACAAGCTGCAGTTTCAGGGGTCTTATGGTCTATGCAGGGCGATCTCATTTCCTTTTCTCCGCAGAACCGATATTGAGTGGAGCGTGCCTCAGCTTGGGATCCCACCGAAACGCTTTGTCTTGTTCGTTCCGCTTGGGGTTTTTGTCCGCTATCTGGTCTACTAAAATGCATATCAGTCATTATTGAAGTAGGCAATAAGAGTGTGTCATTGCTGTGTTAGAGGATGATTAGCCTGTGGATTACGTACCCGAGAAAAGGGAAAAATAATGTAAGTGGCGAAATTTGGTTTCCGTAGGCTGGTTGTTTCTTGTGAGAAACTTAATATTGTGGTGACTGGGACGAACGCTAAGGATTGAGAGAGAATAAGTAACTAGATTCAGAATTGGTCAAGGGATATCAATTGGCACACCTTTAGTGCATTTCGACAGTTTTTTTCGGAGTTTCAAAATTCTGGTTGAAACTGTATTGTTTGATATAGTGCTGCTGTTTTCAGAGCTCTGAAGGAGTAATACTGGTTTTTTTTTTCGGGAAAGAAACGACGCTTTCCGTCGCGGGCTCAATACTTAGCAATACTGCGTGATCCGGCCAATCAAGTGACCGTCTTTTTCAGGGGATCGACACTCGACGCTAGTGTCTCACTTTCTTAGCACTTCTGTGATGGCGGTAAGGACTTTGTTGAAGGGTTTGTGGTGTAGACTGAAATTGCTGCTTTGTTCCAAGGGTTGTCTCGATTTTCAGCAGTCGTACCTTAGTTGTGTCTCCTTTTCTACTGATCGAATCTTTAAAGAGTAGAAATTAAGCTTCTTTAGACGTTATTACATAAACATTTTCACCATTTACTGTGACCAGAATCAACTGATGTTGAGTTAGAGTAGGTCATTGAGGTGTACAAACAACATCTGAGTGGGTTTTGTGCCTTTATCGTTATGCCAAATTTGGACTGTCCAAGTGACATGCCTCTACAATGATTTTGAGCTACTTTGTACTTCAAATTGTAAATCACACACAGTGGGGATTCTTGGAAATCTTGTGACACTTAGAGTTGAGATGTCTTGGCGGAACTTAACAGACATGACTTCAGGGGAGGGGGGAGGGTTTGGGAAGAGCCATGTGATCTTGACAGCGTGAACCTTAGCTTATATACATGCTGCCAAGGTGCCATATGATCTTACAGATCTTGTTCCAAGAAACCCCCACTGTACCTAGCTGCCTTTTACTCTGGTCTTAATATACCCTTCCGAAGGCAACTGAAGTGGAGATCCGTTTAATTGAGCCTGGTTAATTTTTTTTCGGCGTTTAGGCCAATGCCTAGCTCTCCAAACCATTTGTTTTGACAGCTTGTCCGTCTGTTCACTCTGCACCTGATACAATGGACGAATTAGAAACCATGTCCGTATCGTTGTCAGCCGGATTTGGCGGAGCATGAAAAACGCCCTTTCCATCCTGAACAGTTCTCTATATCACGGGTTTCTGTTATGACCACAAGAGTTTTAACATCGGCGTGACGGCTTGAGATGTAGGCTACCAGTGTGCCAACTTAATTCCAAGTCTGTTCTTTGAATATGCATGTCGACGTCGACGAGCTCCTCTGACTTGAACTCTTCATTTACTGCCAGGACTGTGAGAAAAGACACACGGCGGATTCACGTGTTTAAGTGTGACGCGGATTCATACTTCTAGGTTTGTTTATTGCTGGCGCAGTTGTAGCTTGTGGAACACTGAGCTTGTTGTGATAAAAATAGTACATGGATCAGTGAGAAAACGAATGGCAATGTTTGACCGGTACCCTTCAGTGAGCAGTTTGTTAAAGTGTCGAGAGCCTGGAAAACCGAAACGCATTCGACTTCACAGGCGAAGTCAGTCATACTCAGTGTACCAGCAGAGTTTGGAGAAGGGTCTGCCTGTTGTTGGATTATACCGAACTACCCTGGTGAGCAAATTGAGTATGTGGGGTTACTTTGTGTCGTTGAGTATCCGTCGGCTTGGTGGAAGGTGGTTGTTGTGTTGTCGTTCGTGGAGAATAAGGGTATCGGTCGTAGCTTTTGTGTGAGGGAACAGTGGAGGTCCCTTCGTTGCACCCTATGGCATTTGTAGAGGTGTTTCTACCATTGGTAGCGTGTAGTATGTCTTGTTTTGTTATCTGTGCTTGGTAACGTATTGACCGTTCTGAAAATCCCGTTGAAGGTGAAGTTTTGTCGTTCCTTTTGTTACCCATGTTTTTGTTTCGTTCTTATCTGAAGTGAATTCGGAACACGGGTGTCGTCGTGTGTTTACTAAATTTGTGTTTACGAAGCTAACTGTCGTAGTGTTCAAATATCTCCCGCCATAAAGTCAGAACAGCAAGGGTTAACCACCTACAGTAGCTTCCTTTCTACAGCATGTTAGAATTAGTTGTGTTGGCCCTTCCATATTTCTCAGTCCACGATAAATAGAGCTTTCACATTTTTTGTCATTACCCGTGTTTTTCTGAATTAATCGGCCGATGCTGGGTTCTAACCTTCTGCCAATAGTTCTGCTACCGTCGTTCTGACTTGTGTCCCGTCATACAAGTTGATATAACAATGTTATTTTGCGGATACACGATCGGGATTTCGCAGCCGGATTTTCTGTACTTTCACCATAAAGTTGAAAAAATCAGCTTTTGCTGCGACAGACGATCAAGTTATCCCGGCTGGTTTTCTTCACTTTCATAGTCTAGTTGACAAAATCTCAACCTTTCCGTATGGAATGATGGTACCGAACATCCTGGCAGGAATTCCAGTCTGCGACTGTCAGGCCTGTCCGCACCATAAGGGACTAGGATTGTGAACGAGTTCATTAGAACTAGTCTGAGAACTGGGGTTGCTCACTTTCAAAAGTGTTGTACAGTGGTGCCCAGCGGTGCCCACCCCGGTGCCCAGCCGGTGCTCACTCCCAAAATGGTTGTACAGTGGTGCCCGGTGCCGAGTTGTGCCCAGTCGGTGCCCACCCCGGTGCCCAGCCGTTGCTCTCTCCCAAAATGGTTGTACAGTGATGACCGGTGCCCAGGGAGTGTGTACAGTGGTGCCCAGCGAGTGAGCAACCCCTCGTGAAAACTTTCCAAAACCATTTCCTCGAAGACGATATGCTTTTCCCATTTCTCTCTTGTCTGTAACCGAATAAAATGTATTCTGTCGGCAGAGTCCCATGAAAATAATTGCATTGTGTTTTGTTGAAATTTCGGAACCAAGGTTCATTTAGCATCCATAATAATGACAGCGAGGCTCCCTCGTCCGGCAAAGAAGCGGAAGTGCATGTCGCTACTGTGAACAATACGTCACCTCTCCTTCCCCTGTCCGCTTGGAATCTCAAACGTGTTTGATCGATTCTACACGAATTCATTGAGCTTTACATATTTTTAATAAGCCAGCGTTTCCGACGCTACTGTTGAAATGTCGGTGGAGGATGAGTATGGTGTTTTGAACTCGAAGGGGGGGGGGATTGATCACCGGCGTTTCAGCTTAAACATGTGTGATCCGTTAAATATTTTCCTGCGTTGGGCTCTATTCCCTTGTTTGGAGGTTAACCTCGAAAATGTCCCCTGCAGTCTGGACTTTCTTTAGTTTGTTTACTTTTTCCGGGAGACATTTTACACGTGCTATTAAAGGCATTTTAATCTTCAACAATTTTTGACTAAATTTTCGTTGAAAGATCGTTTCACTTGGACCACTTTCATTTTCTGTCGTATCGTATCTGTCGTATAAAAAAAATCGAAGAGTACCGCCCCCGTCGCCCTCCCCCCTAACATACGCTACTGATTACTAGTCTTTGAATGCAGAAGATTGTCCCGGAGTCACCGCGAATGTTCACCCGTATGAGTGAGGATTCCTCCTTTCAACCCTCCTAAATGATCAGAGCGTTCACTCAAACCTTTTGTAGTTGCGTTTTTTCGGATTCACTTCTGTTTCGTCAAAGATTGTAGTTTGGCTCTTGTTTTGTCTTAATTCCGTTTTATTGATTTCTTGTTTCCGAAACTCAAACTACTTGTCAAACTGCATTTGTGAGGTAGTTTGTAGTTTGAGCTACGTAGTTTCAGGTTCGAAACTACAGCAAATGGAATGGACAATTCAAACGGCATGAAGCAAAACTTATATTTTTTTTTTTTAACGCTGTTAAGCGAAACTACGCTGAAACTACAAAAAAAACGCAACTTATGCTTCATTCCTTTCCATGTTGGTTGTTGGTGCTTTCTTGCTCGTTTTTGGTTGATCAGAAATTGGGAGGGGGAGTACGACTGAATGTCTCACGTAAGCGCGCTGAGTGGACTTCCGGAATAGTCGGTCAATCGGCGATAAAATTCTGAACACCTTTTTCTGACTGCGGGATATTTTCTTCTTCGTTCATCTCAGTTTCCTTCCTTCCGGAAGAACACCCAACTGGAAAGAAATAGTTTCTGTAGCTGGAAACTTCAGATTCCTTTTATATTTCCAGATTGAAGACACATGGAATCAAACTGCCACATTGCGTTCCAATAATGGTGCTATTTTGGACCCGGATGACAAGTTAGACGATGTCATTGATGACAGAGAAATCCTGACGGCCACACTTGGCCCCATCATCATTCAACCTGACTCGGGACGACAGAGCTCAAGGGGGTCAACTCTGAGAGGGGATGGAACTTCTGCCAGTTCGGAGGGAAGCCCCTCGCCGGAACCCATCCAGGTCAGTGGATTATCAGTGGAACCTTCGCCGAGCAATTCTGGAAAGTTATAATTTAAATTAATTTCAGATAAATGCAGCACAACATTTCATGTGCGAGCAAATTAACTGGCACTTGTCATTAACTTACAACTAAAACATATATACAATTGTCATAGAATAAATACAGTATAACGTAGTCTAACGTACCGTACCGGAAACTGTGCTGTATCTTAAAAAAAAAAAAATGCGACCCATCACTGCCCTTTTAGCTGCGCGCTGCCACTTTAGCTTTGATACGGGGAACCTTTCATAACCGGTCTTTCCAACCACACCGTGCGGTAACAGATAACACATGTTTTACACATCCTTGTGTTATGAGAATATGTCTGTTATGACCCTTTTAAGTGTTATCTTTTCGCGCAACACAGCACTTCAAAGGGTCATAACAGACCTCGAAACATAACACTTTAACATAATCATGATGCGGTCGTATCAGATATAACGTCTAACACAAGGATGTGTAAACATATGTTGTCTTTTGTCAAACTTCTGACAATGCACTAAGCTCCTGGAAAGCAGGAAGCCTGATCCGCTTCGAAAAGGGTCAGACATGGCACATGCAGAAATCGGTGTAGGCCTTAGTAATTTGTCTAACTTTATATGTTGATTGATTTTTCTTTGTCATTTATTCTGCGCCGCGTCCCTTTGTGAATATAGGCTAGCCAGTAAAACAGAAAATTGTTACTATTATTGGGCATCGTATAGTCACCTATGTCATGGTTTGCTATCGAGTACCAGTCTGGGAACATTGTTCCAGTGTTGGAACACTAAGCAAAATTTCGTTATGTTCCTCCCGCAGTTTTTGCTATAGAAAGGTTTCCTCGTTCCTCTCGATAACGAAAGATCGCGGACAGTTACCTTCTTCCTGCATGACGCTGGGCGTAACTGGGAGCGTTCTGTCAAAACTGAGCTTTTGCTAAAAAAAATCATCAGTATGAAGCTTGCGTGCAAGACAATAAGTGACTCTTTCAGGAAATGATTCACAGTGTGAGAAACACTTTTGAAGTCTTCGGGCCTGCAGCTCTGACTCTTGAAGTAATATGACCTCTTTGACATGCTGATTAGCTGTTTGAGATATTAATGATGTTGGGCATGCATATCTGGGGTTTATTGGGCTCAGCTTATAAATATGGATTCTTCACCTACATGTTACCGCTTGTGCCAGTGCCAAATGGATTATGTGCGGAAGCTTACTGGGGGATCCGATGGCACAAGCCATGGATTCATGATGCATGGTCGCATGATACATGATCTAGACCTTCGTGTCCAGCCGATCTGCTTGTCTCTAATTAAGAGTAGGAACTTGAGTGCGGATTCACGACAGTGAACTAAATAATCTAATATAAGGCAAATAGTTTGTTTTTAACGGTCAGTTAAAGGAGATGCATCATAAGCATTCTAGCACTTGCAACGTCTAGAACCCCCCACCCAAGACCCAAGATGAAGACACGACTCAATCCGACCGCTGGGTCATCTAGTGGCGCGGGTCGGAAGTGCACGACATGGAGAGGCTGGGATCATAGTTTGACTTTGTATCTAACAAATTGTTTTTATTGTATCAGGCACATGGAAAATGTGTAGAAAAATCAAACTAACTATTTGCATTATCGATTTCTTTGAGTATTTTGTTTTCTGTTTTTTTCTTGATAATTCCCGAAGTCCAAAGAATTAAGGATGTAAACCAGATCACAATAAACAAACGCCGTAAATTATACTAAATTCGTTATAACGATTTGTTAGAGATTTTGAAAGTAAGCAAAATAATATTCAGCTTCCGATACCAAAAATTGTCAAACTAGCAGAGGGTTTTTACTTCTGACATATCTAAACGTCCACAGGGTGATACACATCGTTGTTTTAATCCTCTTACACGCCCCTTGATCTTCTCGGAGATTCTAGTATAGCTCTGATCCGCAACAGGAGATCAGTGAATATTTAATGAGTAATGGCGAGTTGACGAACTTGCTTTCAAGAGTGAAAGTAATTTGTGGATTACCTTAGATACCATGGAGATTTTGGAGAAACCAAAGGTGACAGTGTGTTCGTAAATATTCGACCCATCGTAAATGATAGTGTGTCCTACCTTCTCGGCCCACATGAATCAACTACTTTAATTGTTTGTGTACTATCTCTGAAGTGTTTGTGACATGTTGTTCTCTTTTTTTATTTACTCTTCAGTTTTGAAGGAATCAAATAAATGAATGAATGAATGAATTATGCGGACGTCCTTCAGCTGTGAAAGGCTAATGTAAATGGTATCTGGTTAAGTCACTCAAGTCAACTTCCCATTGAGAATAATGTAAGTAAGTAAGTAATTTATTTTTTACCCGCCATTTTGGAAAGCGGAGTATAACGAAAGAAATAAATAAAAACAAATACAAAACACATAACATATATAACACAAAATTTAATCTTCGGCCAGGAGACAGGATAAAATGTCATGCGCTGGTTGGGTCCAATGGTCGATGATGTTCAGCAAAGAAGAGGATACTTCGGAAAGGGTAGTACTTGCATCCTGAACTTGAAACTTTTCCGTTAGGGTGTGGTTGTGGCATAATTTTGAAAGATGGAGCAGGTGCTTCGCATATTTGAAGTAGCAGGATCTTATCTTTTTTAGTTCCTTCTTTCGCAGAACATGTGTTACGCCAGAACGAAATAAAAGTGAAGGAGCGCAGAAAGTGCTGTATAATTTTCCCAAGGCTTTTCGGTTGTAGCGCCCTCGGTTAGGGACGATGCGCCCATAAGCAGCACGGATAGATTGACATGTGTCTTGAACAACTGAAGAGCAAGTTTTTGAGAGTGTAGATTTGAAGGTTAAACCAAGCCATCGTAGGGAATCGGTCGACCTGATGATGGATGAACCAAGAGAAATCGAGCCACTGGAAATATCTGAAACGTTTGACGCAGGGTTGAAATGCATGTATTCACATTTTGAGAGGTTGACATCAAGGCCGATTTTGAGAAGTTCCGATGACAATTTAGTGATATTTTTGGTGAGTGTGGATCGACTGCGGCTTACTAAGAGCAAGTCATCTGCGTAAGCTATGTAACTTAACGCATGGTCCTTATAAAAATATGCCGGAAGTAAAGAATCGAGGCATGAAGATATAGCCGATTTGAAAATGTAGGGAGATAAGACACCTCCTTGGCGAACACCAGTTCGGACAGGAATCGTCTCTGATAAATGACCTTGCCATTTGAACCTAACTGAGGAATGACCGTACCAAAATTTTAAAAGATTAACAACAGACAGATTCACACCCGAAGTAATAAGAGAATGCAGAGCCTGAGAATGCGTTATGTTGTCGAAAGCACCAGCTATATCTACTGAACATAGATGAATGGCAGTCTTATCACGGGTAGCCTGTTTCATCATTTTCGTCAATAAATTATGAGCATGTGCACAACTGGTGCCGGAACGGAAGCCAAGCTGCACCGAACCGAAACGACATTTTTCAAGTAATTCCGGGAGGAGGACGTATTCAAAGATTTTGCTAGTGGTGCATGAAACAGTGATCGGTCGGTAACTTTTGCATAGCTCTGTGTCTTTTCCTCGCTTTATTACTGATGTAATGGTACCCAGGAGGAAACTATTTGGAACCAAACCTTGGCATAAGCAAATTTGGAAAAGAAGCTGAAGGTGGTACGTTAAAGCTGGACACTCAATCTTGAAAAAATCGGCACTCAGACCATCAGAGTCTGTAGAACCAGTTCTCCGTAATTTCCGGAAAGCAATTTCAATGGAGGAACATGTCACGGGAAGAACAGAAGGTTGCAATAATTTCCTTGGGAGATATTTAAGAAGTAAATTTTCATAGTGCTGCTGTATCCGGTTTTTGCAGCTGCCGAAGAGACTATTGTAGTGGCTTGTCCAATCAGCCATAGTTAACTTGGAAGGAGGTAAAGCTGAACATTTATCTGTCCGAAGGACCTGTTGCCACGATTTCTTATCAACTGGTGCATCTAAACCATTCAACCGTGCAGTTTTGAGCGAAGATTTGTATTCACGCTTCGTTTTAGCTTTCAGACTAAAGACTGTACCATTCGCTGATACTTTTCCTTCCGAGGTATCTACAAAAATTCCGGCCGACTATCCACCACCGTAGTAAAGTGATTTATTTGGGATCTGCCATATTTTAAAACATAAGAAAATTCATTTATTTAGTGTTCTGCCAGGAAACAGTGTAAAACATCATGCGCTGGTTGAGCACAGTTCCCTATCATTTTTGGTAGGGACGAGAAATTGCCAGAAGGATGATGCTTGCGTGTTGAGCATGGAACTCCTCCGTTAGTTTGTCATAATTTTGATAAATGGAGCAGGTTCATCGCGCATTTAAATTGTTGTTAAATTTTTTATATATTGACGACCTCGACAAATTTGGATTTTATCATGATAGTTTCGAGAAGAATAAAAGCGATATCTATCTATCTATCTATATCACAGTTGTGTTTTTCCCTCCATTTTACTAAGCGGAAATAGTAGAACTCTCAAAACAAACGAATAATGCAGTGCTGGTTCTTGAAGTGTTCAGAGAAATTTCACTGACTAATTTCTGTTCTGTCGCGTCCGACTAATTCATTTTCGGATTTTCTGGAATGATGACTCGAGTCTACGTAGTCGCGTTGTTATAACTGTTTTATTTATTTTTTATTACATTCGGCGGTAAGCTTTTAGCTTGTCGGCTGTCCCTAATGAGCTGAAATTTGTGTTCGATGATATGTTGGAACTTCTTGGAAAAGGTCCTCTTCCGATCATGTCGAATACTTCAGACTGGCGATTAACACTAACGTGAAGTGAAACCTAGCATTTAAGGATCGAAATGTTGCTGAATTAAAAATTGTGGAATTTTTTTTCTACCAAAAATGATGACAGTAAAGATAAAGAACCAATATACGCAAAACCGCAATACTTAAACGAACTCCATATCTCTGATCCATCGGCCGACTGATCTACACCGAAAATGGCGAAGGAAGAAAAAATAAATAGATGAAAATTCCAGCTTAATAATCCGTTTGGAAACACTTAAGCTACCTTGGATTGAAATACTACTTCAGGTTCGAGTTCGTACAGTATGTGACCTTGGACAGCTAGGGTCTTTGAGAGAGCTGCGGTACTTACGAGCGTTTTCAGTCGCAGTGTGGTTATTGCTTTCAAGAGAGGAATGGACCGTGACTGGAGAAGACTTAGCTACAGGGATCCAATGCCAACTTCCAGACCGTAAGCAGAGGCAACGTCAACAGGTAACCCAGCCTTGTCGCTGACAATTCAAAGTAATTTAAGGTAATGGTCGCTCATAACTTTAAAAATAAAACCACAAGTATTTAGTCTTCCATCGCCCGCAGTGGGGCACCGTGCCAAAAGGAGCAGACACTTGAAACCGTGCGCGCGGACCTGCCAGTTTCAGGTGTTAATACTTGATTTTTCCTCAGGTGGGAACACATCATACATTCCAGCCATTTGCACGTCAAGCCATTGAAGTAACTGGTGAAGAAAGATCAGACGTTCCCCTCCATGTCCGACGAGGGTCGGAGCCCTCCTTGCACCGACTACAGCTGGACACGAGAGGGAATATCGACCTAAATGATCCTAAGCGGTGGTCAGCTGCGGTGGTTGTGGAGGATGGTGGTAACAACAAGGTACGTGGTCTGGCGAAGAAGTGACCAGAACGACTTTAATACCACGACAGTGGAAACACAGTACGCGGGCGAATGACGCTTAGGCTGTAGGAATGGTTACGACAAAACCAAGTCATTTCTTTCGAGCAGTGTAGTGGTAATTCAATGGTGCATATTTTTATATACCCTTCAGTTTTGAAGGAATCAAATGAATGAATGAAATGAATGAATGAATGAATATGGCTAGGAATTGTCTCTTTTCAGTCTCACCAATATTTTCTTTACTCTGACGCCCTTCTTGGCAAGGGTCCTCTTCAGGCTCGAGCCGATCAAGCTGGAAAATGAACTTGAGACGATTGGCACTGCTATAGCGTGCGAATGCCTGGTGAGAAAAAATCGAGACGAGACTGGGCTCGTAATGAGATTGCTTTATTTGTAAAAATGAAAAAAAATCAGTAGATGAATTCCGGAACTGTTAACATGCCAAAGGCTCTAAACGGCCAGCTCAGGAAGTCAAAATGCTCTCAAATTGCTCTTATTACTGGGAAAGATAGACGGATAGGTTTTCAGCTTTACTTTAATGAATAGTTATTTCTAAGAAAGCTTCATTCTGAGTTTTTTTTTTTTTTGCCTTCATACTATGCCAGAAACGAGTATGCACTGACGACCCGTCAACTATCATGTGACTTAATCGTGGGAAGCTTTTATAGTGATTGCTCAGAATGGTAGCAAAAAGGTCTGTATCTTCCCACCATTTATGTCTCGCTTAAGGAGGAAGAATGCTCCACTCTTTCCGTGACGTCACTTGCTAATACTTGAGACAGATAAAGACGATAAAAATTCTTAATAAAAAATATTTTTTTTTCTTTTCTTAGATGTATTGTATGTTATAGTTAACGATACTGGATTAAGGTATTTTTCTTTGACAGAACCTGTCCACTTTTGAAACTCGTCCCCATGTGCACTTGTGTATCCTCGGATGATGATACTGATGCAGTTGGCCTGTAAGCATCCACTCCGTCAGTGACACCGAGTCTTACGCATCTCTTCTTGTCTTTTCGTATGAGCAAGAAAAGGAATTGCAAAAGCAGATTGATTAGAATATGATGCCTTGCCTGACTTCCGCTTCCGGCATTGTATAATCTTTTCCTTCTTATTCAGAACACCAGCTTTGAACACTCGGAAGATGAGTCATTCCTGGAAGAGCGTCGACTAGGCAGCGGAAGGGAGGATGAGCTGTCCGCCTTCGCCCGCTTCGTCCGCAATAGTAACCGGATGTCGATGCAACCCTACGGTGCCCTTCAGTGGGAGGATGCAGCCGACAACGCTGTTGCAGCGCAGCCCAATCATTTCCGCTCGCGGTCCCAGGGAGAGGTGCCCAGACCGGGGAGCATGAGGAGGGAACCGGTGGGCTCTACATGTCCACCACCGGAACCCTGTGGAAGCCAAGCCGCAGCTCGTGGCAGGTATGTACGTTTACACTTGTTATGCATAGGCTTTACGATTTTCCTGCATCCTTGCTTGTTAGAAGAAGGAAGCGTTGGTAAAGTAAACGGAAATTAAAATAACGGAAATAATAATTAGTATTTGTCAATAAATATTTCTTCGGCCCAAGCTGACTGTGAATTGTATTTGACAGTGCAAACGATACGTCAGCTGGATTTTATTAGAGTTATATTTCGTCCCTTCTTGGCAAGGATCCTCTTCAGGCTCAAGCCGCTCAAGCTGGAAAAATCGACTTGTGGAAAAACTTTTAGCATAAGTATCTGATTTTGTGAATTTCTTCGTGAAAGTTGCTTGGAGTTAAAGTTGGTGCTGCGATTTCATTTTGGACACGACTGCTGTTTTCGCTGCTCGATTGGGTCGTTTAGACTTGAGCCTGAAGAGGACCCTGGCCAAGAAGAGAAAAAATAAAGTTCTAATAAAATTCAGCTGACGCATCCCTTTGCACTCTCAAATAGTATTTTTCAAGAAAGCGGTCTAAGAACGGCTCTTTTGTACTCCTGCCTGCAATACTGTATTCGTGTGCTAACAATCTGGACAGGGCAAACTGTAATTTTTATACTTCGAAAATAGATGGGCTTTCCTGTGACTGAAATCCTTCTACGCTGTTGACGAAAGACGGATTTAAAAACTTAAACTTGCCTCAGATCATGTACATTTAGAATTTTCCCCGCACCCTTCAGTGTTCGAAAAAAGAAGAATCCTCAAAGAAACATAAACTAAGAAAAAGACAGCGATAATAAAAAAAAAGCGTGTTGGAGATCATCGTTCTTCCAGTTTGCTTCTGTTCAGGGTTCAGTTCTTCAAGATTTTTTCTCCAGTCTATGCATGATCTAGTTTCAGAAAATTCGCACAGGCTTTTTAATTAAGATCCTGACGTAAGAATGAGGGCTACTTTTGTGACTTGTAAGGTTTCCATGGCGATTCGTTAGTGCCACAAGAAGATGGCAACGTAACTTGATACGGAAGCTAAGAGATCGCAGTGGTGGAGTCCACTGACATGCCTGTATCCTAATGCCACAGCAGAACCTCTGCAGATGTTTGATGTTCCTGTAGCCTATTAACTTGTCTGCACTTAATTTCAAGTTGTATGGCAATGTTCCAAATCATCGGAGTTTGCAGGGGTGCCGCAAGAAGCTGGATATTTTCTAACAGTACCTTTTTTTGCTTGTTTTTCTGGCAAGACATTGTCGTTCAGTTTCGTTAGTAGGGAACTCCGAGTAGGCTGTTTAGCCTAGCGAATGACAAAGCGAGGGGTATTTTTGTGCAGTGCACTACATCGACTTAGTGGAGAGAAGTCACTTAGCTTAGCAAAGAGTTTGTCGTCAACGACATAGAACTTGAAGTCAAGTGGAGCATCACGTGTAATTGAACAGTTATGACGAAGCATACATGCTTGTTTATCTGCATCTGAAACTCCATTCCCGAGAAACCTACATCGAAGCACAAGGTTTCGTCCTAGGACGTGGGCCGTTCCAAAAGATCTGTTAGATTGTTCAGTTTTGGAGGTAGTTATATCTGTTTATCTATATCAACAAGAAACGACCTACTAGAGTCGAATACAAAATAAATAACAAAAACACTAACATAACGAGTAACTAACAAACAAAAGAAGAACACAGTGTATGTACAGCAACCCGGGGCGAACCCCTGGTACAGTAGGGTGCTCCACGAGAGCCAAATTGGCAAACTAAGCCGCATATGAGAATTCGCAGTCACCACAACGAGTGGGTTCTTAGCACGCAGAATTCGCATCTGAAGTGGTTGGGTCAGTCTCACTTCACCAAAAGATGGAAGTTGTCGGACTTTAACTTGCCAACATTCTTTTCCAGGGCGGAAACTGTGGTGCTTGCAAACGACAACAGTGCCTTAGGAATCCACGTTGTGCCTGCTTACGACCAAGAGGGTCGCGATCATGGACTTAGTGTCCAAGGTGTGGAGCCGGGGGGACGGGTGCATCGGGACGGCCGAATCACCGCCGGTGATAAAATTATCGAAATTAATGGAAGGTCCCTCCAATATGTCCCCTTTCAGAGGTGAGTAACTTATTTTAAGGCACGATTTACTTATACAGATAGTTGATATCGGTCCTCTTTCGTTTCTACCTCAAGGGTTCAGGGTTTGGGAGATGTTGTAGGAGGGTTTTTCTTCACTAGTTGAGACTCCCAAAGTTTCATGTCAAAGTTCGTGCTCAGGGGTGAAAGGGAGATTGGACTCGTGTACGAGCCCGAGCCCAAGACTAAATAATGGCAATATGTGTTTGGACGAGATCGATCGCAGTTAATTAATCGCTTTCGCCATGTAGGCAGTTCCAAGCCTCGCCGAAAATCGAAAAAGTCAGGATCCCTGTTCCTTTGGTTTTCTTACTCTTCTTCCTTAAGTCAGGATCCCTGTTTTGATTATGGAACTTGATCCCAGAAGAGCTGAGAGGTAGGAGCTCCCTTGCGTCATTTAAGAAAAGAGTAAAAAAATCATTTACTAGCATTACAGAAGAATAATTTAAATAAGGTATGGTAAAAATAAATAAAAATAATAAAAGTAAGATGTAATTATGATTTTCTTTCTTCTTCTTTTTTTTTTTTTGATGGGGTGGTTTCCCCTGGGGTGAGGTGCAGGAAGGTATTGGTTAGTTTTTTGTTTTTGAGAGGTAGCCTAAGGCTGTGTCTGAGAGTAGGAGCAGTGACCACTCTGCGTTTTTTGTCAAAACGTAAAGATTCTGGTTCTCGGCGTCCAGGAATGGACTGAGTGTTATGATTAAGTGTGATTTATTTATTATTTATTAATAAACCCATTGAACTTGACCTTGAACTTGATTTCAGTCAACGAACCCGGCTTCGAATCGAAGACGTACATTCGCTTATCTTAAAACAAGAATGTTGTAAGCTAAGGGGCTTGTCCTTTTCTTTTACTTAGATCCTGGACAAGCCGCAACATGCGATGTCTCGTAGACCAATGAATTAAAACAGTATTATTAACTCACGTGATTCATGTCCAAAGATGGGTTTGGTTAGTACTTACTCTATTTTTTCTGCAGGTCCCAAGAAATATTTCGACAAGCTATGCAAAGTCATGAACTCCGTTTGGTTGTTTTGAAAAGGTCAGAACCCCTCACCTCCAGGAGCGTTAATCGGCCAAGCGAAGAGAGGCTTGTGTCGGAAGGAAACGAGAGGATGGTCGGTAAAGGTTGGTATCAGTTTATCGAAACCCCCGAACTTTCAGAAAATATTTCGGCTGTATTTTTAGTCATCGACAGTCGTGATTTTTACAATATTCTGGTCGTCGTTTATGTGTTTGTGTGTGTGTGTGTGGTCCTAGCTGCTATCATAGTGTTTTTCCACTAGGTATGTTCGTACGATTCAGATGTAACGCGTCGCATCTTTCGAAAGACCTCCTTTGCGTCATTGCTGTTACTACCAAGAGCTATATTAAATAATAATAATAATTTATTTTCAACCCACAAATCCTACAAGACGAAAACAGTAGGGTACAAAAGAAAAAAGGAAGACATAATTAGGAAAACACAACACATACAAAAAAGAATCTACTCAAGAGTCAAACAGACGAATAAGCCCATGAGAGGGCTTTATTGGGCTATTGAGGGCTATTCAGAGAACATAGTACTATAGAGCTGTTTTTCTTTTGTTTTTCTATGAGCATGTTCCACCCTACTTACCTTAGTTATTACGCATGACGTCACGGATTCTGGCTTCTTGTCGTCAGGGCTGGAACGAATTTTTCTGCTTTCGGCAAAATATCGTGCCACGGGCTAATCGGGCCAATCACGCTTACTACGCTCCCGAGCGTGGTAAGCAAAAAGTAACTGTTAGTTGCTATTTCGAGAAGGTTAGAACGGTCAGCGTAGTAACTTTTCACGAGGCTGGAACGAAAAATAGTAATTCATAGTTACCATTGTTAAAGGGTGGAACACGCTGTATTACTCCGCTGTCGCCGTGTGCATTTAGCAAAAATAAAACAATACATTGTGTTTATCTGATTTGATAATCTTCATTAGAAAATGTGACGAGCGGTACATCATCTCTCTCAAAACGGAGTATTGAACCTGGGTCTTCCAACATCTTGGCCGTGGTGAACACGCGTAAAATTGGCCGAATGCACGAGATCGACCTCTTGAAAGGACCAAAAGGACTTGGATTCAGTGTTACGACAAGGGACAACCCAGCTGGTGGAGACTGTCCCATTTATGTCAAGAAAATTTTACCTGAGGTAGGCTTATTTATTTATTGAAGTGAATTTTTCCAAAAGTAGATTAGCATTATAGGGTTAATTATCCATGATTAAAGTACGGCAGTTTACTTAATTAAGAAAAAAATTTCCATCCATTTAGCCAGTCTTATACCAAGTTTGCATTCTAAGCGTGGTCGTGTATTGTATCTATTGATTTTCGAAGAACAATGGTAGATGGTCTTTCCACAACAGAGTGGTGGAATGTTGGAATCTCTTTCCAGCTAAGGTAGTTTTGAGTGACTCCATCAACGCTTTCAAGGATTCCTTGGCAAATCGGTACGCTGAAAATATGTATGTTGAGAAGTGTTTTTGGATTCAGTGTTGTCTTTCCAAAACAGAGTGGTGGAATGTTGGAATCCCCTTCCATCTAAAGTAGTCTTTGAGTCCATCAACGCTTTCAAGGATTCCCTGGCAAATTGGTACGCTGAAAATATGTACGAACTCATTAGGCCAATGGCCTATTTTTTGCATTATATTGTTATTATATCCTTGTCACCCGGCCGACGGCTAATGAACTGTTCAACCGGTTTCTTATTTTTGAGACTTCCGGTCGACTTTCCGAGGATTCGGCAGCCAATCCTGTAAAGACGCCGATAAAAGCGCATTAGGGTGGCTATAAGCCTTTAGTGGTTGTGCCGTAGTTTCAAAGAGTGACTAGAGCAGAATTTCCAGTGGAGGCGGTTTTCGCGTCGGCTGTCAGATTACTCGTCACATGTCCAAAACAGTGTTGACACTGAAATGAAGCAAACAAGCTGAGGCCAGATTGAGGCATATAATAAAGTGAAGATGATAAAGCGAGATTTCACGTTAATAATTGGTAAAAGGTCTGCGGCCAAAAGTCACAAATTCCGTCAAAGGAAAGTGGCAACACCAGTCCGAAACTGGCGTCGCCACATCTGGGGTCCATTCCCAAAACATGATATGTTGCAACACCTTGATTCACGCAATCTTCTCGTGCTCGGTGGGAACTCAGCTTTAGACGGCAAATAAGATTTAACTTACATAATGCATTTTTCTCCTTAGGGTGCTGCCATCGAAGACGGTCGGTTACGTGCTGGTGACCGGCTATTAGAAGTAAATGGAATCAGTATGAGTGGAAAGATGCAAGAAGAAGCAGTCGCTATTCTTCGAAGCATACCACCGAAGGGGATCGCTCATATCGTTGTATCGAGACACGAAGCAGCGGAGCCGAGCCCGACTCTTCCGCGAAAGCTTGGAGTGAGCCAAGAAAGTTTGACGACACCGTCGGGCTTTAGAAATAGGGAGATATTGACTTTTGATATCCCGGTGCATGATACAGAAAAGGCTGGATTAGGTAAGTCGCACTAAATATGTAGATTGTTGTCAAAGCATATTTGTACGTACTTGTTTACTTGGTCCAGGACAGAACTGTTCGGCGCTCCTTGTCGATGAAAGCTGATGGCTGATTTTTCGCCACGAAAACCGGTCTCGAGTAAAGCTACGTGCACCGAAGAATCGCAATCATGTACATTTTCACGTCGCGTCACTATAGTAATAATAATGATTCGTTTAATTCCGTATTATCTTTTTACAAAAATAGTGGTGGATAGTGTCATACATGGTCACATAGTCGCAAATAATCACAGTTAAAAATAAAATACGGTAACGAACATAACTGCAAAATAAATCAGTTTAAATATGGAATTCAGGACCGTTAAAATACTTCACAAACTCGGGAATAAAGGAATTCAAGTAAAGCTCCGTTGTTTTACGTCCGGCTTCATTGGTTGGATCTTTTGTGAGTCAGTGTTAGGGGTTGTTTTAACTGACTGGTTTGTAGTTACAGGGGTAAAATGGACCGGTGCACATCCGAGGCCAGACACTTTTTGCCAAATTTCATTAGAAGTTCGTGTCTCCTGTCAGAAAAGGAAGCCTAAATGCGTGGAGTAACAGTTGAAAAGTTCGGAGCGAAGGAGAAATTCGCATCCGACTGCGAAAATCGGACTGTGTGAGCACGTAGTTAAACTGTGTCTTTATGTGGAGAGAACTGTGTCTTTATGTGGAGAATCGATAGTGATAGCTAGGAGACGGAGGATTCGCATTATTTCTAATGCAAATAGGCCTTATACACCTTCAACAAAATGACAGACTCTCCTGGCGTGTTCCTGTGAAAAGTTATCAGATAAACTTAACTATTTCGTAACTTTTGCGAAATATTAGTGATTTGTTTTATCCGCAGCCAGCAAATCCCAGCAGCCGATATCATGGCTAGGCAATAAACCTGCTATTTTGTCATTCCGGTTTTAACACTGGCTTTTATTTCTAGGAATCTCGGTGAAAGGAAAGACGTCGACTCAGTCGAATGGTGCTACAATCGACCTCGGCATTTTCATTAAAAGTGTTATCCATGGTGGTGCTGCTTCGAAAGACGGTCGCTTAAAATCTAATGACCAGCTATTATCAGTGAACGGAACTTCTTTGGCCGGCTTAACTAATAGCGAAGCTATGACTACTCTGAGGAAGCTAGTTCACTCAGAGGGACCTATTCAGGGATGTATAACTCTGACCGTGGCCAGAAAAACGGGAGATAGTTCTGGAAGAGAGTCTACCTCAAGCATGCTCAGCAACTCCTCAGGTACTAATCCATTTGCACCTAGCTGGCTGAAGGGGAGGGGGGGGGGGCTGGATTTATATATTATATACCCTTGATAACGGTGTCAGAAGTCATATGAAAGATGATTGTTTTAATAATGATAAAAACTGTTCCGTCGGTAATAATTGTCTAGTGGACAGGCCTAATATATACGGTAGAGGATTGTCTTCCGTTCGTTCCGTGAACTTTTCCTAGCAGCAGCTTTTGCTTGCAGTAGTAGGCTGAATCTTGTGTAGCGTAATACAATGGCTTTCCACAAAACGGTATTAAAAGAAATTGATTGGAACCTCTGTGGATGTCCACTCACGGAGGAAATAGCCACGATAAGAGCAATCTGCAGAAGTCTGCGAGCCTCCTCATTATCGGTCAAAGCTTGCAAAACGGAGGCGAAAATTCGGATCCGCATTTCTGATCATCAGTGTGAAGGCTTTTTAGCGTCATGGTACTGTACAACTGCTCATTTTCACACGCCATAAAGCATGTTAAGATAATGCAAAGGCGTAACGTTCCGCGTAAGCGCCAGGAACCGTGAAAGGGTCTCATTCCTCTTGGATATCTATGAAACATGTTCACTCAGTGTGAACTCGAATCTCAGTAAAGGATCAATTTATGGCCCCAAAAAGGCCCCTTTCTGTCTCTTGAAACTGTTCGGTAGAGAAATTACCTAGTTTTCACGTTGCGTAAGTGGATCCCTTGATTGAATGTGTTTTCTCTTTGTCAGGCCAGGAAAACTGCGGCAAATCCGACAGCGGGACAACCGACAACTCGGGCAGCAGTGACTCGTCTGGCAAGACGATCATCTTCGTTGGAACGGGGCCTGCTAGCATTATCAATAATAATCAAGATTCGAACAAAAATCAGCTTCGAGTCCTACCGCTTCGTGGCACATCAGAGGAGAGGCTCGAACCTCCTCCACGAGCTCCTCCGAACATGAATCCGATGATTGACCGAATAGTCGGAAACCAGAACGTTCGGAACGAAAGTTACTATAAGGTGAGAGTTATTAGAGTAAGGTTTCCAGTATCGTTTTGAGGTTTAAGTGAAATTCAATCTTTCCTGATATTTTTTTTTTTTTTAATGCCAATTCGCCTTCATTCTTTTGGTAATTTTTTCTGCTTTCGAGTGAACGTCCCGTGTATCCCAAGGAGGAAGAAACAGGTCTGGTATAAACCTAATCTTGTAGAGAGAACGAGGGGTGATAGGAAGATGCTCTGCTCCGCTGCACGGAGCAGATAGTTTGCTCTTAGAAAGACGTGCGATAACCTCCGACCTCCACTTGCTGTAGAGTTACCCGAGGAAGAAGCGCCTTGTTGTAAAGCGGGTGTAGAAATGGAATGTATTAAGGAGAGTTGCTCCTGTCTCTCTAGGTCCCAGGAGCTGCGAAGTGTGTCTTTTCTTTCGTTTTGGGGTTGGAGATTTCATCTTTTTGGTGTTACCGTTTGTTTTCTTAGTGATTCTTGGCTTGCTCGAAGACGGGCAGGTTGGCATTCCTTTTAGAAGGACCGCTGCATTGCTGAAAAAAAAAAAAATGACAACTATGATGTTGAAAATTGGCTTCGAATGAACTTGCTTGAATATGTAGATATAGTAGCAGGATCTTAGTGAAGAATGTGTGACACAGAGCACAGTGGCTTTAGTGCAGTAAAATAAATATACATAAACCATATAGTACTTGCACAGCATAGGGCGCAAGTCTCCATTTTATGCAAAGTTTGTTTGATTTTCAATGTTTGTGCCAAGAAAGTCTCTGACTTTTGCCATGATATACACGTGAACAAGTCTTTCTTGTCTTTGCGTGTCCTGTCGAAGAATTCTGGGCGAACATGTTTAATTGAATAAAAAATCTGCTTGATTTACATCCTCGCATAAAATGACGTCAAATGCATTCTAGATGTCTTTGTGTTCCTTAATTGTTGACGTGGCGTATATTTTTCAGGCTACTCACGATACTTGGAGCTCATCACAAATCTATGAGTCATCTCATCGGTATGAGCAGACGTCTCGCCACCAGTATACTGACCGCATGTACAGTACGACTCGAGGAGAAAACGTGCTGTTGCAAGACGATTATGTATTAAGGCCAAACCAAAACACAAGGTAAGGATACTTACTTTTGTAGTAGACTCGATCTATTGCGAGGAAATTGTAGTTGCAAGAAAATTTCAGTTTTGTTCTGCAATTATCCGTGATAGGCTGTTTCGTACGTTTTGTATTCAGTTTTACTGTTTGGCTCTTTGTAAGAACTTCACTGCTGGTACGATTAATGTGGCTCGCGTCACTTACAATAACTGTTACAGAAAACTTCACCGACTCCCGCACCGGTGTAGCGCTTCAGGGATGTTTGCAAATAATCGATGCCTTCGTTTTACCAACTGAAACGTAATACAGTTTTGTCGCTACAAAGCCACCTTTTGAAGTCAGAAAACAACCTGATCCAAATTCTTTCCACTCCAATTTTTCTACTGTCTCTGCCTTTGTGGAAAAAATGGAATGATGAACTTGTGGTTCGATGATCTTTGTTACATATTTGGGTATGTGTGATTTGTAGTGTTATTGGGTGTTTTTCCCTTTGTATATGGCTATTATACGGCTGAAGTAAATAAATAAATAAATATATTTTTTTTTTCAAATTGCCCTGGCCGTTTGGGCATAGAGCAGTAAGTTCTATTTTACGCTATAGTAAGTGTTCCAAAAACTCAGACTATTCGCTACAAGACCGACCGTCCCAGATAAATGGCGCAGCACCAAAAGGGGGGGGGGGGGCTTGAAGCTTCTACCTATAATCATCTGTATTCTGATCGGTGTGAAGAAGATCCAGAATAGATATTGAGAAAATTTGCGAACGCAGGAAGTACAAACGAATTGCTGGCCAGTCCCATTTTGCGGCACATAGGACCAATAGCAGGACAAGACAGCAAAATAGATAAGTAGGCCTACCTACCGAGGATGAACCTCAAAGTACATAAATACTCCTTCAGCCCAAGCTGACTGCGAATCATATTTGACAGTGCAAAACGGATACGTCAGCTGAATTTTATTAGAGCTATATTTCGCCCCTTCTTGGCAAGGGTCCTCTTCAGGCTCAAAGCCGCTCAAGTTAGAAAAAGGAAACTTGGGAAAACAACTTGTTGTAATAAATGTGTAATATATTTTATTTTATTACTGTATAATGACCAGCATAATTTAGCATCCTGTGCAGAAAAAAACTACGAATTTATTTGATTAATAAACGGTTTGATTTGATTGTGATTGAGAAGATTTCCGAATTCCCGCCGGAAATGACTAGAAACGCCTTCCCATCTCAACACGACTAATTACCGGTCATCTTTCAACTTGTGATCATCAAAGCGCCTGCAGCGGAGTCTGACAGTGCGAATACACGACCAGGATTTCCCGGATGGATTTCCTTTTCTTTCGTCATAAAGTTGAAAAATCTCAACTTTTCCATATGGAACTGAGAATGGTGCCGAAAATCCAGGCAGGAATTCCAGCCCGGGAGCACCCGACCCTAATCGTGTGTTTTAAACAATTTTCTTTTTCTGACTGTATCTCGAGTCCATAATCAGCGAAGCACCTGCGGCAAAGTCGGCAAAGTGTTGAGTGGTATTTGCATCGCAGAATTAGTAATTGGTCTTTTGAAACCTAATTACATTCAGAATGAACGAATTTGCTGCACAAAAAGCCTGAGGGCCGTGGCAACAAAAAAATAAACAAGAATAGCCAATCCTAATCCCAAGAACCTTCTTCTATGATACATCGCAAACCTCAAGCAACGTCCCAAATTCTTCACACTCAGAGAATATTTACCCTTCGTCATCTGTACAATCCTTATTTCGTTGAAAACACGCTCTCCATACACCTTCCTAATGCACTTCCTCACACTCACACAATACATGAACCACACTCTCGTTATACCTTCCAGACATGGAAGGTATTCCATGGATTCCGCTCTTCACTTTTCTCTTACCAAGCCCCTCCTGTGCCCTAGCGTTACATTGTTTGTCCTCGTTTCAGTTATGTACTCAGTTTCTTCCTTTCCTGGTCCGGGAAGAAAACTCCTTCACCCCAAATGTTTCACCGTTTTCACCAGGGATCCTTGCAAGATGTTTGACGCGATTGTAATTTTAGTTGTTTTCGCTTAACTTTGTGGAAGCTTGCACCCTATTTTTGGCTACCAATAGTTGCGTTTTTGCAGATACCATGGTCTAAAGTCGTTTTTGCAGTTATCGTGTATCTGATACCATGGCCAAAAAGCGTTTTTGCGGTTATCGTGGTATCTGACCAGTTATCGTGGTATCTGATATTCCGATACCACGGTCCGACCGTGGTAACTCACTTTCATCAAATTTTGTCAAATTGGCGGGAAAGAAGTTTGGCTCTTAGTGATGTGACTGAATATCAGTTTTTCTTTTGGGATAATTGGGATGACTTTGAAAAGTGCAATTTCGGCAATTGTCGTTTTTGCGGAGCAACCGTATATCAAATACCACGGTAACAGCAAAAACGACTAACTGCAAAAACGCGACTAATGACAATTCTAAATGGCTGCGACCGAGATTGCAGACACCGTTTTGATGGGAGATAGCTGCTTCTTTGATTTGGTTCACTTTCAGGACCGAACCTGGGAACATCCAACCAGAATCTTATCTAGCTGTTAGAGGAGGATTCGGAGCCCCTTCGCAGACTAACGATGCAGCTTCAGACCGTATGTCTGTGCGGTCCGATCGCCCGAGTGACTCTGAAACACTGCCATATGAGAGCCAGTAAGTGCCAGTTCAGTACTTTGTATGACTAAGTCCAAAACACGCCAGTGATTCTCAGGAAGAAAGGGTAAACGTCCCGTAACGACTCAGACTCAACGACTCGAATCCTGTGTCAAACAATCACGGCGATCTTTGGGAGCAGCTGTGATACCACTTCTGCCTTTCTTCCTCTAGGTACCCGGAGAGGCCTGAGATTTTGCATCGCGGCAAGGAGAGATAGTCATCAAGAGTATTCTTACGCACGTTCTACTTCGCTTTTTGTGTCAGTCGTGGAGTACAGCGAAGGGCCCATAAAATTTTCTTTGTTTTGCATCTGTCCTCGAGTTTTGTAATGTGAAGAAAAGTTCTGTGTTGAAGGACGGATGGTTGACGTGTCAAATAATCTTAAACTTCTACGGAAGCTGTTTTTATCTCCGACATTCGTTGACTTAAGTGCAATCCCCTGTTGAAGGGCTGGTAGTAATAGGCCCTTCTGAGGACGTCCTTTAGCAAAATACTACTCTGACTCCCAAGAATGTATATCCCTTATGTATAACTGTGATGACCGACTGAGTGCCAATCAGGGAATTAAATCAGTAAAATATGAAATCCATCTATCTATCTAACGTTTTTTCCGTATCCAGAAAACGTCCAGGCGTTTCGTCAGAAGCCGTCCGAACTCGGAAGACGGAGACCGGCTTGTGAGGAGTTGCCCTCTAGGTTAGTTCTATGTGAGAATTCTCACGTTACGTTTTAGGAAGTTTCGTTCAGTTGATTTCTTGACCGTTCGAGATGCTGACATGGCTGTTGCTGTCACGTTTGGTTTCTTTTCCAGGACGTCCTTGGACGAGTCAGCTCCAGGGTTCACCCGTGACCAGCCCGGTCGGCAAAGCATGTCGGAAAAGCGACATACCACCTTAGATGCCAAAAACACTGATACATACCAACGACAAAAGAAGGCGAAGGAAGAACGGAAGCAGACGGATGTTCCGCAGCAGGAACCAGGTGGCCAGGAAGTGATATCGCCAAGAGGTACATATTTCGGAGGATATTTGAAAGAATCTAGGATGCTCATGGGAAAACTTATGTGGGTATATCGGGGGTTTAAGCATATAGCAGCAGCAGTAGCTGCAGCAGCAGCTGCAGCCACAGTAAACAAGTATAGAGTATAATACGCTTTTGTGAGATATCATTCCGGAGTTAGGGGGTGGGGGGGGAGGAGATCGAAATAATAAATCAGAAAAGGGAGGAGGGCACGCGGGGCCCCTAATTAAAGCATGGCTGAAGCCTATATTAAACAATGGCTGAACGAGGACCCTTGCCATCGTAGTTAACCTTCCGTTTTTAGCCATTGTCTAATAGATGTTTCCCAGTCGGCTTGGGCTCAAGTAGTATTTATGGCTCAAGCCGTCTCGAAGTCCCGAGCATTAGTGGTAGGGAAGTTCGAAGTGTGTCTGTGTGGCTTGTGCTTAGCTAATCCCCCAATCAATTATACTAAATAAATGAATTAGTGTATTGCCCATTAGATTTTGCCATGCTGAAATGAAAATGAGGAAAAGGAAATAAAAATCAACGAAAAAAAAAACAGAAAACTGATGCTTGAATTCCTCGATTCCTGCTGAGAGGCTGTACTGGAGGGGGGGGGGGCAGTATTCCTGTTCAGGATCCATACCCACCCGCTCCTCTTGTCAACTAATGACAATAAGCGTTGTTAGAAATTTTGTTTACTTGGCTCCAGTGAATCGCCGTCGCGGATCTGAAACCGAAGTTTCCTGCAATGATTTTCAATTAAAACTTCAGTTGAGCGGTTTGTCAAGATTCGATAGAAAAACCATTTTCTTGTGGCAAATTCAAAATGGGCTTTTGCTTGAACGGAAGCCGTATTTTCGTAGCTCCAGCAATCTCTAAAATAGTTTCGGTTAGTATGGCAAACTGTCAGTTCGGTATTGCAGTTCTTTCACACCTGCTTCACCTTTTCGCAATTGTTTGTTCTATGGTACCGGTAAGGTCAGATTGATTCGTGTCTAGTAGCCAACGTTAGCTTTTTAACCGACTTCAATGTCTTGACTTTCTGGTGTCTTGTTCTGAATGCTCTTTTTACTAATACAGGCACATGGCCTCGTCGGGGTATGAAAAGGCCTCACAACCCTCTCTATGCGAGGGTTGCTGAGACTGAACAGTACGAGCCAGTGGGACCACCTGTGACCCCGCACTACCAATATGAATATGGTAACGATCCGAACATTTGTAATGCTGTAGTCAGTGCACGACGCTCGAACTCGTTTCCTTTGTTGGGGAATTTTGCTAGTCGTGGAAGATCATAATGAACTCAGTTATATTTGTATTGCTGTAAACTGCATGAATTGTTTTTTTGTTGGATTTGTAGCGTTTTTATTCTTTCGCAATTTTTGGGGTTTTTGTAAGCTTGTTTTGAGTTGTGGATGGGTCCTTTACCTAACCGACCCTCTACCTTCTGACTACTTCTTCTTGACTTCATTTCAGCGTTAAAGACTGGCGCAAAATATGCTATTTCTGCTTACATTCAACAGTTTCCTGATACGTTTCAACTTGTCCTTCCACAGAAGTGTCATAAGCAATGACTAAACGCACATGCACTCATTTCTTCCCGGTTGTTAATTGCCGAGTCTCTAACCCCTTAGCTCATCGCCTGGCACTCTTTTCTCCCGATTCCACGACGCCAGGATTCTTAAAGCCCAAGACATGAGCTTAAATCTGAAATAACGTAGCAATGGCACAATCCTGTTTTTTTTTTTATGTCAACTTGCAAACAGATATAACACAACAGGTAATTATTAGTCTGTCGCTTCTGATTTTGTCATATCTTGCGTACTCACCCGACTTGTCGTGATGTGTACTAACATGGTTTTGACTTTCTAGCTCCTGTCTATCCTGGTCGAGTCTCTTCATTTGAAAATATCCCCAGCGTGACTGCCAATCATGCAGTGTGTACGTAACCCCTATCTAACCTAAGCTTTGCTTGTATTTAGTTGAGCCGCTGTCGGAATCTTGTGTACGTTAGTACTGCTTTGCTGTAGTTTGTATTGTACTTTCCTATTGTATGTAATTTTGATCTTGGTTTGGTCCCTGTTGCACCAAATCACCTATCTAGTAATAACCCGCCACGGAAATTTCTGTGGAAAGAAGCATCTAGATCTCAAATCGATGCTTATCGTCGTGAAGTTAAGGCTGGTCTAGATAAATTGGATCTCCGGAATCCCGTGTTTGAGTGTAATGATACGTCTTGCCTTAGGCAAAATCATAAAAATAGTATTGTGATTGTTTATGAATCTATTTGTGCGCTTTTGTTGCTTGCTTCTAGCGTATGTATTCCTGTACCATCTAACACCCAACGACGCAAGTTTCACGTCGTACCTGGTTGGAATGAGTACGTTAAACCGATTTACGATTCCGCACGATTTTGGTTTTTGGAATGGTTGAAAGAAGGTCGTGAACCAAATGGTTTTCTTGACCATACAAGGCGTCTATGGAAAAGTCGTTTTAAACAGACACTCCAGTGGGTCCGTTCCCAGGAAAAAGAGATTAGAGCCAACCAAATGGCCTCTTCTTTACGGTCAAAAAATCTCCAGACTTTTTGGGAATCTGTTTCTTCTTCTACAAGAAGCAGTTCAAACCTTCCTCTTGTTGTTGAGGGTTTTGATGATGAACCTAAAATATGTGAGTTTTGGAAGAATAACTTTTCTAAGCTTTTTAATTCCGTCCCTAGGGCATCTCTGAATGCTTCTTTTGGTTGTGATTTAAATTTTCATTTCGCCGATTTTTCCGCCGATGAAGTACTGACAGCCATTCAAGGGCTTAAGAATGATTCTGCTGGAAGTAAGGATGGCATTTCATCCAGCCATATAAAACAGTGTGCCGATCTGATTGCCCCTTATCTTGCTATTTTAATGTCTCTGATGCTGAGGCATGGTTTTTTGCCGGAATCGTTTATGGAAGTTGTGTTACTTCCTATACCAAAGAATCGTTTGAATGATAAATCGAAGGCCGATAACTACAGGCCGATTGCCCTTGCGTCGACTATGTCAAAGATCATGGAGCGTATTCTTCTAGTTAGACTCCAGGGTTTCTTTACTACTTCTGACAATCAATTTGCATATAAGAAGCGACTATCTGTTGAGTTTGCTATTTTTGCACTTCGCGGAATAATTGAGTATTACTGGCTTTTTTCTACATGGGTATATGTATGTTTCCTTGATGTCAAAAAAGCTTTTGACCGTGTGAATCAGGAGAAGTTGCTGTCAGTACTGAGAGATAGAAAGGTTCCAGCGGTATATGTTAGACTGCTTGCTTTTTGGTTTGATAATCAGAAGTTTTATGTTCGGTGGGGTTCTGCCCTAAGCCCCTCTTTTTCTGTTAGGAATGGAGTACGCCAGGGTGGAGTTCTTTCAGCGATACTGTATATTGTTTATTGTGACGAGTTAAATCGACGCCTCACTAAATCTGGACTGGGTTGTCACATCGGGTCCCAGTGCATGAATAACTTAAGCTATGCGGACGACCTTGCTGTGCTTGCGACTAATGTTGGTGCTCTGAACAAACTGCTGAGAATATGCGAAACTTTCGCTAGTGAATTTGATGTAATCTTCAACACATCTAAAACAAAGTGCATATGTTTTCGCCCGAGTAAAACAAAAAGCCCTTTGATACCCCGTGTTGTTATATCCGGGTCTGAGCTTCTTTTTGTTAAATCTTTCCGTTACCTTGGATTCATGTTCAGTGATAATCTACAAGATGATATACATATTCGCCATTCCCTTCGTTCTGTCTACGTGCGTGGTAATATGTTGTTAAGAAAGTTTTGTCACTGCACATCAGATGTGAAGACGTTTTTATTTCAGTCTTTTTGTTCAAGTATTTATGGTCTGTCGCTTATCAACAACTACACAAAACAAGGTCTAAGCGACATTCGGGTTGCCTACAATGATAGCTTTCGGTTCCTTCACCGTCTCCCGCGTTTCTGCAGTGCTACAGAAATGTTTAATGATTATCATGTTAAGAATTTTTCGCAACTGTTTCATGTTCATCGTACTTCTTTGAAAAGTCGGTTGCTGGCTTCTGATAACTGCATCATTAGTGCGTTATGTAATCCGTGGCTTCGGCTCTCGCTGCCTGTTTGGGTGAAAATGTACGAGCCAGAAGGCTGTGGTTGATTTTCGGGTATTCCCTAGTTATTATATTTATTTTTGTTTAGTGTTAGTATATTATGGTTTCTTACCGGATTAAAATTGTTGAATTGAATTGAATTGAATTGTATAGTCGATTTTTGGTTCCCAACCCAGTCTTGGGTCGGTATATATTTTTGATTGGATATTATTTTTAGATTCTGAAATTCGAAAACAAAAAGAGGTTGGTCCAGCTTTGGGTTTGAAGAAGTCGTCCAGCCTGGAGTCGCTACAGACAATGGTTCATGAGGTAAGCGCTCTTTTCCTTCTTTCGCTTCTTTTTCCTTCTTTCGCTTTTTTCCTTCTTTTTTTGCGTCATGCGGGTTTTAATCGTTGTTTTTTCGATGTTGTGTCGATGTTTGCCTGTTACGTTAGTATTATTTACTACACTGTCAGAAATTTCATAACAGATAACACAAGGATGTGCGATGTATGCAGATAACACTTAGGGTGTTAGCTGCTATGTTTTTGAGACTTTACGTATTAAAACATTATGCATACATAGAAGAGCCGAAACACCGCCGAAAAAACATTTGCTGCCTTTTTGTTTGTCACCGTGATATTGGAAAAGTCAGCAGATGCTTTTTCGTGGTCTTTCGACTTTTCCTGGCATTCCTGTTACGCATAACATTCATGCATAACGTTTGCAAAATCGTAACAGATAACATTCCAAGTGTTATTTGTTGAAACTGCGCATCATTAAGTGTTATCTATTACGAAACTTCCGACAATGTACCGCTTCGTGGCGCGGCGTGGGGGTCTAGTAAAAAGTTCTTGGGCACCGGCCTAACATCTAGTAAATGTGCTTGATTCTGCCAAGCACATATGTCAAATTATTGAAAAAAGTAGCTGAGTGGATCGACGCCTTGTCATTGTTTTGTCATTACATTATCTTGATATGACTTGTGGCCTGTGCATATACTCAGTGCAGTATCGATGTATGACCCCAAAATGCCGTCATAGAAGATTAGATTTTGACGGGAACTGCCAATAACTCAGTTTTCGCTCGAATGTCAATGTGTAAGATTTGTATTATGATTTTAGATTCAGATGCAAGGGGACGAGAACTACCCGTTTCGTCCACCTGGGAGTAAAGTTGTCCGCGGACGACCGAGTCACGAGTCATCTCGCTCTACTGTTTATCAGAGTCAGGACAGTCAACTTGAAGAGCCTGGTAAGCGTTTTCTTCTCCGCACAGCGATTACTATATAGCATTTCCTGAGTTCGAAGAATGGTGTAATTGGAATTTGTCAGTCGAGTATTATGAACAACCAACCAGCCACCAGAGATGGGCGAATCCGGATTCGGATTCGAATCCAGGATTCGTCTGTTTGGCTGGATTCGAATCTTCTGCTTGTCAGGCTGCTTGTCCTTCGGACTCGGATTCCACACCCTGAATCTTACGAATCCGCTCCATTTTCTAATCTTCAGTTTTTACACACAGGGCTTAAGGTATTGTGCTTAATGAGCAGAAATTCATTCCTGGTATTATACTATATACAGTACCCATACAATTAAAAAACCACACTTGAAAACGTAAAATATGGTTTATATCGTCCAGTTAACCGTCTCATTTGCCTTAGGCAAAAACTTTTATTAAGGTCGGATTCGATTCCGGATTCGAATCCTCAGCATGAAATGGTTGATTCAGATTCGGAACCGGATTCGTACCTAGCTCTGGATTCGGATTCGAATCCTTTAATGATTGGAGTCGCCCATCTCTGCCAACCACGAGAATCGACAACAGACAACGCGATATCGTAGTTCAGCTCAATTATCTACGTTGAAATGTGTTTGTGCACTATCGTGTTTTAATAATAATAATAATAGCTTTATTTCAGCCAGAGGCCATATGGACACAACAACAAAAACACAACAAAAGTTCACAGGCACTAAGACGCACTAAGGGCACACGTCCCTGAGGAGCGCCCTCCTTACAGGAAGGCAGCTGAAAAGGGGATCAGCGGCATTCCTGACAAGAAAATTCTCAGACCAGAAAATTCTCTGATGGAGGGACGCTTTAGACCGCCTTACTATCTCATTCAGTGTACAGCACCTTCGGGAAACAAGTTCATGGCTCACGCTACAAATCTTCGGAAGCTTGTAAAGGCGGCGAGCAACTCGATTGTAACCAGTTTTAAGAAGTCTGGCCGATTTGAGTGAAATGTTGGCCACTAAGGATATACCAAAAAGCTGATAGCAATAACACTGGAACAAGCGAGTTTTCACAGCATCAAAACAATGCCCAAATTTGAAGGTGATCATGTTACCTCGCTTAAACAACCCTCGCAGAAGCGCGGTAACATGATCGTCATCTCGGCAATCATCCCGGAGGGTGAACCCCAGATATGTAAAATTACGTACAAACACAATTTCGTTTCCACCAAGCCGCACCCCCTTCAAAGGAACGGGTAAACCAGGGGGTAGATAAGCCATTGCAAATGTTTTTTTCGTATTGAACAGAATATCATGGGAAGTAGCATAACCATCGCAAATTTGTAGGAGCTGATTAAGGGCAAAAATGGTGGGCGAAATCAATACGATGTCGTCTGCAAACATAAAATGATTGTAGCAGTACCCGTTAATGTGGCAACCAATCCTCGTAAGGCATAACTTTAACGAAAGCTCATCTGTATAAATAGTGTACAGAAGCGGAGATAGAACACCCCCCTGGCGTAGACCATTCTTAAGATGAAAAAACTCACTGTAGCTATCCCCCCAACGTACACGAAATCTTTGTTGAGTGAACCAATAACATAATAGTTTCACGTAAACGGTTGGGACCCCTCTACGCACCAGAACATCTAGCATAGTACGGTGGTTCACGCGATCGAACGCCTTAGACGCATCAATAAAACATAGAAATACCGGAGTCGAGAAAAACAGAAAATAATCCACGACGAATTTCAGAAGGAAAATCGCGAAATCAACTCCACATTTTTGTTTGAAGCCAAACTGGTAGGGTGCAGTAATGAGCCACTGTTTCATTTGGCCTGATGCCAGAATGTTCGTTAATGCCAGAATGTTCGTTCGCTAAAACAATGGTTTATTTCGCCAAATGTGTATTTTCCTTTTTAAATACAATTTCCCTGGGCACTACGTGTGATTACAGTTTCAGTCAATCTTCCTGTCTTAAGTGTGCATAAAAAAAGAAAATATAGGTACTCCACTCATCCACTGGTGAATGAATGTCCGAAAGAAAAGCTGACACATTGTAAACTGTAAGATAAGATGCAGGGATTCTGGAATTTTTTATTGGAACCAAGTGTGTAGATGCGGGTCATTCGATAAACAATCGGCCAACCCATGTTCGCAGTCACCAAGTGTGACTTTGGCAAGTCTTTACAGGTTGTCGTAAAAGTCCAGTTTCATGTTCGGGTGCTAACATTTCAGTTCGTTCTCCTTTAGTCGTGATATTGACATTTCAGACTCCTGTTAAAAGCTTGTATCGTGGTTAGTAAGTAAGTAATGCACATTAAGTTTTCGGCCATACCCGTAGTAAAAGAATGGATGGCACTTAGCTTTTCTTTTACAGAAGAAGAAGATGTTCGAAATGCGCCTACTGCAGCTCTCGACCTCGCGGAAAACATCTACGGCAGAAGTCAAACCGACCCAAAGAAGGGAAGCAAGACGAAGAAATCAAGTATTTTGAAAGGACTGGGTTCAATGTTCAGGTGAGTAACATCCATCTATTTTTTTTTTTTGCCATGTTATGTCCATTCGTGCAAGTCAGGCTCTCACACTATACGTAGTGTTTCTGCCAAGAATGTTCTGAGATAGTGAACTACTTTAGCACGAGGCTTCGGCTGTTTTTGGCTGTTTCCATGTCCCTTGCCTTGGATGACAAACGTGGCAAAATTTGCATAACCCGTCTCCTGACCAATAAGCTTCTTGGAAAGAATAATCGGGAGCCTGATACGTCACGCAGAGGGAACAAACTTGGAAATTGTGATAATCAGTATAATGCCAATAAATGAGATAGGATACATATATGAAGTGTAGAATCTAGGGAACGAGAATGGATAGAAATACTACTGACCGAAGTAGAATGAATTTCTTTTGTACACAACGTGTCCTTTAATTATAAATAAATAAATATATTCGCAGTTTGGACAGTGGCGAAACTAGCCCATTTTCGTGGGGGGGCAAGCCCAGATTTTACCGACAAGATTTAGCAATTTACCGACAAAAAGTGCCGCTGCCGCTGCGCGGCAACGGCGTACTTTTCGCGCGGACGCATCTTAAAACCATTGATAATAAGTTGGAACATATCCGTTGAGATGGTTTTGTAATGAAAGTTAATGAATTTGTCATTCGCTTCCTGGCACCAATGGTTATCAAATGGAACCAGGAACATACTATGCAGTCAGTAGTCTTGCAAACCAGAGAAGTTACAGACATTGCAACAGACTACTTCACTGCTTGAAGGTTTACTCTTGTAAACTAAGCGGCGTCTTGGGGTTCCGTCTGTCTTGTCTGTCTATCTGTTACCATGATAACTTTCAAAGGGGTTGAGATATTTATTGAAATTTGGCATGAAGATGCGTTGGATCACAGTAAAGGTGAAGTGAACGGGCAATCCAATTTTTTGGAAACTTGACGGCTGATTGGAGCAGATGCTCTAAATTTGCTGCTTCTGTATCCGAATGAAATCTGACAACTGTGAGTGGAAGCTAGGCGACACGGTAACTTTGTGATACTCCTCAAAAACCAAACGGGTTCATGGGCCCCAGAAACTGCTCGGATTCGACTGAAACTTGCCTAAGATGTTCAATTTATCCGCGTCCGAGAACAATGTTGCAAGGTGGTCTCGGAAATATTCTAATACCAGTGGGGTAGGCACAGTGCACCGGTAGGCACAGTGAAATTTTTTTCGGAAATGCTCCGATTTGAGTGATGCTTGATGGATGGTAGACGCAAATGCCAAATACGGTAATGCTGTGGGGGGATTAGAGGTGGGTCCTGGACATTTTCTTAAACGCTTGGGGACCAAATGGGTTGAGCGATTGAGATAAACTTGGCGATACTGCGCCCATGTGACCAAGTTGTGTTATTCAGATATCCTGGCCTGATCCAACCTTGGTGGGCCGAGTTGGTGGGGGTATCATTGAGGGGAATTTGAAACTCACAAGTCACTGAATAAAGTGGACTATTTCCCGAACTGATTGTACCATATTCAGCCAGATCAACCCAAAAGGGCAGTTTATGGGTGGGAACAGAGAAATCACCCAAGAACAAACCAAGCAAACAGGTTTGCCGGTGTGGTTGATATACCGTCAAGGAGCATAAAGGAACGAAGAAGTGTATGAATTTGAATGAATGAATGAATGAATTTACTCCCAAAAAAGCCCGTGGGGCCATGGCAACACGTGTATGTTTAGTACTTTTACCCCAAAACATTTTCGGATTTACCGACGAGAATATTCCAGTCATCACACTTTGCACTGACGAACAGTTCACAATTACTGAAATTAACGACACGATTTTATCCATTCCAGATGTAAATAGAAAGAAAAAAAAGTTTCCCATTTTACCGACAAGACTTGCCGACAAGGCTTTTGTCGGTATCATCTCCGCACCGACAAAAAACGGAAAACGGAATCCGCGCACCGACAGACGCTGCCGATTTCCCTACAACAAGTTTCATGATTTATCGACAGAGGTTTTTTCGGTATCAGAAACGGAATGCTAAAGGGTGCCGTACCGACAAACGCTGCCTGTTTCCCAACACGAAGCTTCCTGTTTTACCGACAGAGCTTTTGTCGGTATCAGAAACGGTATGATAAAGCGTGCCGTACCGACAAACGCTGCCTATTTCCCGACAGGAAGTGTCCTGTTTTACCGACAGAACTTTTGTCGGTATCAGAAACGGAATGCTAAAGCGTACCGTACCGACGAACGTTGCCTGTTTCTCAACAAGAAGTTTCCCGTTTTACCGACACAGCTTTATTGGTATCAGAAAAAACATGATAAAAGCGTTTGTCGGTGCTTCGCACCGACAAACACTACCGATTTACCGACAAGATTTTTCGTGGGGGGGCAGCTGCCCTCCCACGCCCTCCCCTAGTTTCGCCACTGAGTTTGGATGGCAGGCCGTTAAGCCTCTACAATATGCGACTCTACTCTTCTCATTTAGGTTTGGAAAGCATCGAAAAGCCGGCGAAGGAGCTAGCGAGAGCCCCATACCATCAGAATACATCGAGCATCCAGCTCCAGCTCAGGATATGAGCCGACACGTGCTGAGAAGGACTCTTCCTCACGAAAGGTCTAGGGCGACGACGGAGCCGCCGCAAGGTGATGACGAAAGATTAAGAGCGAGGCAATTGGCGGAAGATGAACAAAGGCGAATACAGGAGCAGTGCAAACGGCTCATGGAACGAAGTAGAGGACCACCGGTGAGTTTTAGTGAGAACTGTGAAGTAGAAATATGCCTCAGTCGGGATTTATACTCGTAATCTCTGGCATCTAGTGTCAACGTTCAAGCCACTGAACTTTCGATCTTCTGAATATGATAGCCGTCATTGGCGGCAGTTATAGAAGCACACATTTTTCTTCATTTGAATTACACACATATTTAAAAAGACCGGTTGCGTGCAAGGTTGAAGCAGTCTAGCTTCAGTTCAAACCTGGCCGCAGGTAATTACCTTAATTACCTTACTTTGCACTTCGGAGCAAATTAAGATCTGTAGGTCTGTTGAATGCTCCTGAGTTGAATCGGTAGTATCTCATAGCAGGTATGAGCAGGACGGGATGTCCCACTCATACTTCCAGTCTTTCGTGGCCAACTCTTTGCCCAGTGCCTTCTTGAATGCTTCAGGGGTGGGGGCTGAGACTGTTGCTTCGCATAGTTCATTGGTTTCTTTGCCACTGTTGGTTTACGGAAGCCGAAACTCGGGATTCCTGCTCGAAGCTTCTTATTTTATATTAGGTTGGATGGAGAGACTAAAGCATATAGCAACACAAAATGCAGCCCACAATTTCGACTCGTACAATTTCGGGACTGATGGGTAATTCTTTGCAGGGACTTGGAGACATGATCCCTCCCTCATCGCGACAGAGAACACACCCGAGCCAGCAAGGACCTCCTCCATACAACCATGCCCCCAGACAGGAAGAGACTTACGCTAGGACGCGACAGGTAAGAAGTCGGAACCGGTTCCGGTTCAGTCCGGAACAATCCGGCTCCTTCTCCTTGCCTTCCTTATGCTCTATAATCAAAACTGGGTTAGAAGTGTGGTGGGGGGCCCTTGCCATGCTGGTGTCGGGGTGGTTGAATCTGCCACGAATCTGTGGTATGCCAAACGCGGGACACTCTTAACTTGAAAATGAATCCGCCGTATAATTGGCAATCCCCGTCCGCCTTCGTTTTCATGCGACGGCCGCCGTGTGAAAAAAATTTAAAGGGGAAGGAGCCGGGTTCGTTGAAACCTTTCTTGACGATTTCGTTTGTTAGGGTGCCTCTCACTTGGCCTAGGCCCTAGGCTAAATGGCGTTTATAGAATAGAATAGTGATTTATTCGCTCACACTTTCACGGTAACAAAACCAAAATTGTTGAGTACTCTCATGCACAAATTCGTCAACATAAGATATACATTTAAAAATACGTACAACGGTCAAAGGCTATTTAAAATATCCACAATCTTTGGTATAAAACTATTTTGGTAACGGCTGTGTTTGGCCGCTACTGGTTGGAATATTGGGACCTTCGTAGAGACCGCTCGCTCTCGCCTTTCCCTAACATTATTGTATGGGGGAGGGAGAAACTCATTGTAGATGGGGTGCGAAATAAGTTTTTTACCGATCTCGAGGCATAGGTTCAGTCTCCGTTTCTCCAAGGTATCAGTTTTGTACGTGCTTAGAAGAAGGGAGTAGGGTACTTTTGGGCCTTTATGGATAATATGGAGAGTACGTTTTTGTATTCTTTCAATACGAGAGTTTTGATCTGCAGTTAGGCTAAAATGCCACACCGCGCACGCATACTCCATTAATGGTCTTATGAAAGAAGTATAAATCCTGAGGATGTGAAGACTTGGGACATTATGCTTTGATAAAAGCTTCAACATGTACAGGCTTGAGTTTGCCTTACGGAGTATTTCTGCTGTATTATCTTCCCAGTCTAAAGTTTCAGTGATAACTACTCCAAGAAGTTTTAGTTTTTTTTACAGCCAAATTCTCAATGAGCTTTGGCTAAAATAGCGGGGGTGATTTTAAAAAAGAAATAGTTAAAACAGCGCTTTTTTCTTGGTTAACTTGCATATCGGACAAAGACGCTTCATTTTGTATGTCTTCAATGATTGCTGCTGCGGAACTTTTAATATGACGGTAGCATACTTCAGTAATACTCAAATCGTCAACATACTTCCACCGATCCGGCATATCCTGAATATGCCGACAAATATGTTTGTCTTGGTCTGTCCAAAAATCAGGAAGTAGTGTAGACTGGGTTGGTGCTAATCTGTGTTTCATTTGCTTGCCACCTAAGGACATTGGCCACTCGGAAAGCTTGCAGTCCCTTGTTGCTGAAGACTGTTCCTTCAGTTTGCCGTCGCTCGAGTCTCTACTGCACATGTGTCAGTCGACGAAGAGTCTGATCAGGCCGTTGGTAATAACCCATGTGAAGTGATCCCGTTCTGTTAACCATCTCATTCGCCCCACCCTTGTAAAACTCTAGGCATATAGTTGTGCCTTCCCCTATAGGCAGCGCCAGGTGTGTTGCATAACTTTAAAGTTTAACCGAATAGGGCTGAGATACGACAGTCTAGTTACCCATCACTTATGCATTTAAATAGGCTTGAAGAGCCGATGAAAATGCCTTACTTCGTTGCTCCGCTATTCAGTATAGTCGATTTTTATCGAATGAACTTTTTATTTCCGACTTGTGGTACCTCTGTGGGCTTGCACTTCTGTCCTTGAAATATTTACCAACTACAAATGTGAACGATTGCCAAAAAATAAATCTTTTTTGGGTCACACGTAATACCGGGCTTTCTTCAGAAGTGACCTTACTGTCTAGAGTCGAACATTCCCGAGCTTCGTTCATTAGCCATTAGGCGTATTATTCTAGCCGTTCCCCGAGGACTCCACTTGAAGAGTCCCCGCGTTTTTCTTTGTCCCGGCGACTCACTCCCCGTATTCTCGCGAGTCCCCACGGACGGGAATGCTCCGATTATCATCAGCATCATCAAAGATGACTCCCTTTCAGATTTGGAGGGGAATCAATACCTGTTAGTGTTGGTGCAATATAAAATTAATAAAAAATAAACACAATAAAGAAAACTTAGAATAAAGTGAATCCAGACTAATTTTGTGACTACTTTTGTCAACTGTATATTTTTTTTCGATCAAGATCCATTTTAGAAGCATTCCCCGTGTTCTCACTGTTTTTGTACGTGGAGTCCGCGTGGAAGTGATTCTCTCCATTCTCGTCGTTCCGCTTGATTCCCCGAGGAGTCCTCGGGGAGCGGCGAGAAAGCGCCTACTGCAGTGCACTCGTTTGTTGAAATTCAAATTCTCCGCATCGGGACGAACTTTGTTTTGCAGGGCCAGCATTGCATGTTCTGAAAGTCACTACTACAGCCCTAGGTGAAGAAAAAAAAAATCACTTCGAGCAGAGCCAAAATAATCAGTGGATTCTGATCCAAGGTTCAGAAATAATCTGGCTCTTCAGTTAAACTTTAAGGTGTTTAAACCTTGTATTTTCAGGATTTTTTCGAACAACGATTTCGGCTTCATTCCGCTTCATAAATTTGAACCTAACATTTCTGCCGCGATCTGTCGTGGTGCGTTCCCTCGGCGCTCTCCCGCGCTTTTTCTCAGGACAACTGTCCAGGAATTTATTATTATTATTTTTTTTATTACTACTTTATTTCAGTCCATAAGACCATAACAACAACAAAAAGAAAAGATACACTAGAACAGTCACTGAACAAAAATACAAAAGAACTCTACCCCATGCAAAATATATCCAGGAGGATACCCTTCCATACGGGTAGCGCATAAAAGACGGGTAGGGCAGCAAATGCCACCAAATCATTATCAGAATCTTTTAAGCGGCAAAACATAGCAACATTAGCTTTGCGGCGCAGCTCCTTCAGGGTAGCAACTCTTTTTTCAACCATTCCACCACTGACACTGCATCGCCTAGCCAACCGGAAAAATTTCCGAAAACCCGCGCTGTACACAACTAGCAAAGTTGACCATGACCGAGCATGGGCAGAAGAAACCAGGCCAAGAGCAAAAAATTGATAACAGTAAGTCTAGAAAAGGCGGACCTTTACAAGCTCATCTACTGAACCAAACTTCCAAACAAGGGCATTAGCTCTTTTCGAATAGCTTTTAGCTAGAGCAGTGATATGAGAATCATCATTTAGATCCTTTCTAATGTAAAAACCTAAATAACGAAATTCATCAACAAAAGCAATTACCCTACCACTAAGCACCTACCTACCACTAAGGAATGCCTATAACCTTATGGATAGGGTGGCTGGTGACCAAAAGCTGTGCAGCGAGAAGCTTTCTCCACGGTTTGGACTTTCGATAATGTAATGCTAGGTCGATGTACATATTTGTACATATAAGTAGGTGACACAGTTCATCGAAAAAAAAATTAGGACAGTGCAAAAAGTCAGTGATTTGAGCTGTGTTGTGATGTTCATTCCAAAAGAACAATTACAGTTTGTGCTTGAAGTATGGTAGTTCTAGTTCCGCTGTGTACCCCCAGAGAAGGGAGTAACCGAGTGAAAGAGATTCGGCGTTGAACTTGCACTGTGAAGATATTTCTGCGGCGTAGCCTTCTATCACTAATGATTTCTTGTTTCGGTTTTCAGCGGCCGGCGTCATCTCAGGAGATTGTACATGGGCGGTCTTCAAGTTTTGATTCCACAGCTCGAGGAAGTAACAGATATGAAGTCCCTGTTCATCCTCCAAACTACGTTAACGTGGAAGAAAATAACCAGCAGATCAGGTGAGGACTTGTTTTTGTACCAGTTTAACTCAGGAAAAATAGTACTTACGTCTACTAGATGGAAGTACCTACTGTACCGTCCGGGGCCAATATTCTTCCTGGTCTAGTTGTATCGGTGTCACCTAATTTTTCAGCGCTCACTCTTTTTGGATCCTTCTTTAATGGTCATCAAAACGGCTTATCAAGCGACTGTCCAGATTACGTAGGCATATTTGTTTCAGTCTGCCTCATACCTTTGAAGGGAAGACGAATCCATTTCTTGTCTTTCCTGCTCTTTTTTCCCGCAGCGGGCTGCAATGTGTCCTGCCTGACCATGTTCCGAAGACGAATACTGAGACGCCAGATGAACACGTAGAAAACGATCAGTCGATACCTAGGACAACACGTATGCTGCTTCCAGCTTGATAGATCATAGTTCGTGGTTCTTAAAGGAACAGAAAACTTGACTCAAACTTGACTCGGGGAGCTAGCTAACATATCAAGAATGTACCCTGAGTCGATATTGAGAGTAAGAAAAATTTTCGTTACGACCATTGCAGTTTCCGGGCAGTTTCCGAGAATTCGACTTTGAGCAAAAGGTTTGCAAAAGCAAAAGGTTTGTGTGCCGCGACTAGGAATCGAACCCCGGTCGTCTTGTCTGGGAGGTCGTTTCTCTGTGCCATGGTCTACATGTAAAAAGGCGAACTTTTACAGTACATAAGTGCATAATTACGTTGCATAAGGGGCAAGGGCCTGCCAGTTAGCTTTTGGAACACTAAGGAGGGGGTTCGAGACGGTTCGAGATAACAAAGAAGGGGGGGGGGCCTGTCGTCAATAAGACCCTGTATGTTTATCTAGCCCCCCCCCCCCGGCGATTCGATGGCCGAAAGTTGCGTAGTCAAGTTTACTGTTCCTTTAACTCTACCAAAATCAGTGAAAACCGAAAGACTGTAACTGCGGCCGCGTTTTTGCATGGAATACTATTCTACCAACGGGTTTTTCGCTTATCGGACGCCGTAGCGCCCGAATCCTCGTGAATGAGCACGCCGAGGTGAGCCACTACTCAGCAAGGTTGAGCATACTAAAGCTTGTCCTCTTGTTGTCGCAAGTTGGGACAGCTTCGGGAACTTGGAAGGTTGACAAATTTACATACTCATAAATAAATTTATTTAGGACACCATTGAGTCCCAGGCAACTTAAGCGGTTGCGCGAGCAGGTTCAGTTACAACGAGAAAAGGTTGAGTTTGAAAGGTATACTACTCGTGATTATAAAAGCATGACTTTAATGTTGACTCGACTCTATTACGTCATTTTCTGCCGCGTCGTTTACCTTCTTGTCTTTATTTTGCATTCATTTGTTTTTTATTAATTTACTTGCCTTTTCATTTGAATTTTTTTCTTGCAAGAGTTTTGCATTGAAGTGTTTTGCTGTGTAGTTTGAGAAGAACATTATCGCTTTATAGCTTTTACGTCTGTCTTTTAGAATAGAACAAGTCTATCCACAAGAAGTACAGTTTTACAGATATCTCCGCAACGTCAAATGTGTGAAGCGGGTATCCTGGCCTTCTGGAGATTTATTTTTAAAGAAAACCGAGCGTTCAGCTATAAATCTTCTCACGGAAGAAATCGAGCGTCCCATAGTGTGAACTTGTCCTTGAGACTCAAGGAGTGAAGTTCTGGAATACCTTCAGGCATCTGTATGTCGGCTTTTGACAAAATATTGAGTTTCAGAAAGGGTCAGGTTTGATCATGAACTTGGTACGAAAACAGTATGACTAGTTGAACACAATCGCCGCGACTCTTTGAATGAATGATTTATAACGCACTGCCCAAGGGCATAAGTGCAGTAGAAAAGGACAAAGAAATATAAACTAATCACAGAACACTCAAGAATGTTTTCGTGACTGCTACATTAGTAACTTAAATGTCTTCTCTTCCGCCCTGTATGCACCAGGTCGTTAATTAGGGAGGGATGTGATAGTTGACGGCAATCGTACGTTATTAATGCAGAAACTATTTCCCGACACAAGTTCAGTTCGGCCAATCTAAAAACATTCCACAATCTGAAAACATTCCCCAAACAATCCATCCGAGGCGAGAATAATTAGTATTTACTGGTACGCCGTGTCTTTTCGGGTACGCTTACCTGTTCCAACCTTTTTACGACATTCGAATTTTATTTTACTTCTTCCAAATTTCCGGTTTTGGCCGAATCCCGGTGGCAAACGAGAGGTTCTCGAACCCCCGACACCTATATGTACGTACCCGAAAGATGTATCCGCTAAACACAATTGCGCGAAGTCAGTCATTCCAATTATTTTAGTCGACGCCAGCAGCAATATCGCTCTCAGAGATCACACCGAGAAGTTGTCAGAGAAGCTAAAGCTGAGAGACCTACGTCGAACTATTTTGAGTATGAGAGCATCCAGAATCCAGCAGGGACAAGGCAAGCCGTCCCCAGCTACCCTCCTAGGTTTCAACCCGATCTGCCGACCATACAACAAGGAGGGAAACCTAAGCCCCCTTATCCCCCTCCACCGGGCCCTCCGCAAGGTTTCCAGCCGCAGCAAAATCCGAACATGAGAAAGCAGGATAGAAGCCACACGACGGGATACGGAAGAGGTTGGTCTTTAACCTTTTTCTTGCCTATAGCTTTGGACTGTGACCTATGGGGTAGTAGGAGGAGTAAAGTGCTGGTAAATGGCCGGTTCCTGTATTCGAGATTCCGGTGCAATAGATAGAGACTAGCATTCTTTTCGAAGACTTCAGCATTTTCATTTTCTTTCGTAAATTCAGCTCGTTGGTCGTGTTAGTGTTATTCTTTTTTCCTTTTTTTTGTTATACTCCATTTGCCAAACTTCTGTGTTTAAAATGGGTAAATAAAATAATTCATTCAATCATCATGAAATGACGTATTATTAGCACGGTTTTTGCTCACGATTTTGGGCCGGGAAAAAGATCTCGCAGACCAGTTGGCGGGTAAGCGTTCTCATTTTTTTCTTCGTTCCAGAAAATCTGAATTCAGATATTGGGCTGTAGGCATACGTCAGTTTTTGGGACCCGAGAGGAAAATCGGTAATGTTCCTAAAGCTGGTTGAGAGGATGTTCGTACAAATGTCCTTCAACAGTAATCCTATGCTGACCTAGTTTCCTTTTTTTTTTTTTTAGATAAAAGGTTACCCCTTCAGAGCAGCATATTTGACCCTCTTGGCCCCCCTAGGCCACAGACACAGCATTCCCATCCTCGGTATCAACAAAACAGGCAGCCTCCCTATCCTCCCCCTCCACCCCAAGGAGGTCGTGACTACCAGCAGCAAGATCGACAAATGCAGCGACCTGGAGCTGTAGTTCTGTCCGGGTCGAAAGTGTGACTTTGGCAGCTGACCTAACAAAACCTGGCAAGTGCCCCCTCGCACAGGCAAAGATATTTACTTGTGGTAGCTATAGTTGTGAAGTGGTTTAAAGATGTTAACGGCCAGCTCGGTTCGGATCTCCGCAAAGACGTGCCGTATCGGAATAGAGAATTTTTAGTATTGCTTGGTTCTGCAAGTTGCATTTCGACGTTCTTTATCGGTCAAAGCTACCGCAGTCAGTTTACGGCTAAAGGACTTGTAAACCTAAGCAGTCCCCTCAGTTTTTCAGAAGGGGTATTTCGCCTGAGCACGAATGCAACCATTCTTGAAGGCCATGTCCAAAGCATTTTTGTTTCTCACCGGAGTTCAGATGTTGTTTGAAAGTATTAATTATTTTTGTCATGTTTGACCTGAAGGCACGTTAGCCTTTGTGTGTTAGACTATGGACTAGCAGCTAGTTTAGCACGAACTATCGCTTGTCTGTTGACGATAATGCTCATGGACTGCTTAAGTTCAAGAAGTGATTTTTTAACAAAGAGTGCCATCTCCTTTTGAAAGTTGTGTTTACCTTCTGTCTTGTGACATCGAGTGTTTGATGTTTTTGTTAGCCATGGTTTCTGTGATCGGTCGTTGGATTGTGTTCTCTGGGATATATTGCGGCCGTATAACCTAATCGGTTTACAAAAAAATTGTGACGAGATGAACCGAAGCTGTTGCAGCTCATTTTTGGGCCTGTTGATCTCGTCACTCTGAATTTCATCAGAACAGACAGTCCTGAGGCAGTGGTTTTATTTATTGTGCGAACAAAATGCTATAGCAACACGCGCGGTTAGATTTTCAAGACGCACAGCGTTTATGTCTGCCGAACTCTAGCTGTTCACACGAGTAGCATTATCCAACCGAACAGTAGGGGACATTATCTTCAGCTAAAACGTCCGCCTTTGATGAGGGGAAGTCGATAGGCTGAAAATATGTCCTTTAACATATAAATCGAAGCGGCCGTGGTTTAGTATCTGGATCTACATCCGCATTGACAAACCAGTAACCATGGTGTTGTAAAATTTGTGTTTCTCTGCCTTATTTATAGCATTCCGCTGTTTTCCGTCCAACGAGTGTCTGCCAACATATGCAGGGATCAGCAAAGTATTTCACAGTTTTAACACGTGTACGGACTTGTACCTTCGACTATTCTGTTCTGTATTGTACATAAGATTTTTTACTACCGTTCGTTTTGTACTCTGAAAAAATAAATAGAACGTTCATCAGATTGGCTGGTTGTTACTAAAATGCAATATTGGCAACGTCGGCTTTTCCTATAGGAAATTTCTTACAGTGGCCAACTAGTCGGCTAGTGACCGCGCTGTGTGTGTATGATTGGAAATTTAGAAATCGTTTATTTATACGACAATTCTAATATCATCCAACTATAGGTGTATTCTCGCCGTTCCCCGAGGACTCTTCGGGGAATCGAAGGGAACGGCGAGAATAGAGGGACTCGCTCCACGCGGACTCTGTGTACGGAAAACAACATGGGCAGGGGGAATGCTTTAAAAATGGACTTTGTTCGAAAAAAAAAATATGCAGTTGACGAAATTAGTCTGGATTCACTTTATTTTTGGTTTTCTTGATTCTGATTGCTTTTACTTAATATTACATCAGGCGTATTCTCGCCGTTCCCCAAGGACTCCACTTGAGGAGTCCCCGCCTTTTTGTTTGTCCCGGGAACCCACTCTCTGTATTCTCGCGAGTCCCCACAGACGGGGAATGCTCCGATTATCATCACGATCATAAAAAAGGACTCCCGTTCAGATTCGGAGGGGAATCAATTTTTGCTGGTGTTGTGCAATGTAAAATTAATAAAAAAAAACAATCAGAATAAACAAAACCGAAAATAAAGTGGATCCAGACTAAATTCGTCAACTACATATTTTTTTTCGAACAAAATCCATTTTGGAAGCATTCCCCGTGTTCTCGCTGTTTTCCGTACGAGGAGTCCGCGTGGAGCGACTCCCTCTATTCTTGCCGTTCCCCTTGCTTCCCCGAGGGGTCCTCGGGGAAAGGCGATAATGACCATTGCACCAACAGCAGCAAAGATTTATTTCCCTCCGAATCTAAAAGGGAGTCCTTCTTGATGATGTTGATAATAAACGGAGCATTCCTCTGTCCGTGGGGACTCACGAGAATACGGGGAGTGAATCCCCGGGACAAACAAAACGCGGGGAGTCCTCGGGCAAAGGCAAGAAAACGCCTTAACAGGTGTCTCCAGCATGGGTACCTGGGTGTCCCGTCAGTGTTTGAGAAAGTCGAGCGCCTGGTGGGTCCGGCCAAAGATCGTACTGCTCTCATCAAAGATCGTTGTAGTGGACTAGGGGGACATTTTCGCGTTAATGCCATCCAGCTCGATGGTCATTTTCGCGTGAAAAGCTCGACGTGTGACGTCACCATCCAGCTGAATGTGTCTCTCCCGTTCAACGATGCTCCTCGAGCTCTGTTGAACGGGTAGAGAAAGATAACATCTTTCTCTGTCTCGACCCGTTGTCGTGTGGATGGCATCATCCAGTGACATTTTCGCGTGGATGTCGAGCTCAAGTAGCTCACAGGTAGCTCAACAGCCATTCACGCGAAAATGTCCCCTAGTGTAGCTCCTATACGCTCTTCATAAAATCCAATACCGAATTATCGCCAGATGTGCTAGAGGAACAATAACAATCACACGTGAGAACGGGGGACAAGTTATAGGAATGGAGAACGAGTGATTAGGCTTTCGGCTCACACCGACCCGCTAATTAGCCCCGTCGGAAAGTGGTTCAGCAGTCAGCAATGATGCCGGAAGCCAAAGCTGACAAACTTGATGTAGACTGATAAAACAGAGTTGGATTGAGAACAAACAGAGGTAGAGGCATTTTATGAAGTTTCAAGTATGGCTAGGCCTAAGACAATGTTGGAAATGGCCAAACAAATCCGGATAAACGTATACCACGAAGTAACATGTCATTGTTTACTGTATGCCAGCGCATCTAGCGGCAAAAAAAGAACTAACCTGGATGTAATTTTATGAAGAACGTATTATCTTTGGCTCTCAGTACTTTGGGTCCGGCCTCGGCAGGTCTTTAACTGAGAAGCGTACGGTTTTACGTTCTTTTACTTTTCCGAACGGCGTTGCCATATGTTGCCCGCTAGTGCAATTTCAAGATGATTTTGGTGTTTATCGCACTATTTTACGTCCTCATGGCTCATTGCCACACTTTCGTGCTTCGAGCAATAAATTTTTCAGAAATATCTGCTTTTCTATGGATTGTGGATTTTTTCATATTAAAAATAGAAAATGAACTTCGTTGGGAATCTTTTAAAACAAAGCTAAGGATTTTGATAAGATATTTTTCTGCACTTTCTCTGTTGTATCTTCAAATTTTTTCTGTTTTGCCAGTTGGGGCAGTTAGGATTGATAAGTTTTCTTGGTCTGAAGACTGGGGATGCTCATGTTCCATCTTCCATGTCATGTTCCGTTGGCTTGGCACCTTTTCTTTTCCGTAATTTCTTCGCGTTTCTTCGAAAAAACGATAATCGGGAATACAATACAAATAATACAATACAGTACAATGCGGTTTCATTTACAATACAATACAATTCATTTACAATATAATGCGGTTTCATTTAATGGGTCAACTTTTTGCCTTTCTTGAGAAACCTTTGTTGAGTGTTCAGAGGAAGTTTGAAGCCCCTGATCCTGATAGTACGTGACATACGTCATTTATTTGACATGAATGTTTTGATGGCTGCAACGCTGTTTTGGAGATGAGTAAATTTCTCCTAAATTTCATTTAGAAACTCCATTTTGGTGAATAAGGTAAGAATCGGAACCCTCACCTCATCTTGTTGCTATTGTAAGATGTTATTCTACGCAGTTTTACAATGATTGGAACCAGTGCCTTCCAGAAGTCTCTACTACGGCCAACATTGTTGTTGCTTCGAAAAGTGACAACTGAGTGTCTGCTGAGTGTTGACAACATTGTTGATCAACAAAAGAAGTGCCAATATATGTCTAGTCTATATGGTAAGCTTCAGATTAAGGATAGCACTTAAGGATGTTTGTAGCTGGTTGGTTGTTTTGTTTTATGCTGTCATTGATTGATTGGCAGTGACAATGTAAATGGCAAAACAACCAATCAACCACATGACATTGCATTGCCATGAATCCAGTCTAGTACACTAGCCCCTTTTCAGGCACGGTGCGTGAATGTCTATGTAGCACCATGCCTGGGTGCCAGACGTTCAATTTATCTAGCACCATGCCTGGGTGCCAGATGTTCAAGCACTGTAGGTAGTACTGTACCTTGCCCTTGGACTTAAAGGAACAGTAAACTTGACTACGCAACTTTCGGCCATTGAATCGCCCGGGGGGCTTAGATAAATATACAGGGTCTTATTGACGACAGGCCCCCCCTTCTTTGTTATCTTGAACCGTCTCGAACCCCCTCCTTAGTGTTCCAAAAGCTAGCTGGCAGGCCCTTGCCCCTTATGCACTGTAATTATGCACTTATGTACTGTGAAAGTTTGCCTTTTTACATGTAGACCACAGAGAAACGACCTCCCCGACAAGACGTCCGGAGTTCGATTCCTAGTTGCGGCACATAAACCTTTTGCTTTTGCAAACCTTTTGCTCAAAGTCGAATTCTCGGAAACTGCCCGGAAACTGCAATGGTCGTAGAGAATTTTTCTTACTCTCAATATCGACTCAGGGTACATTCTTGATATGATAGCTAGCTCCCCGAGTCAAGTTTGAGTCATGTTTTCTGTTCCTTTAAGTATACAGTGCATACATGAAAAACACAGTTTCTGTCATTGAAACTGAGCACTGGCTCGGACAGGGCAAAAATTACTACCATGAATTAGAGAAATCAAAGACAATCCTTGTCATATTTTTCACAACAAAAACAGAAGGGCTCAACTGATGATGTAGATGAAAAACCTAACAGCACCCTATCTATTTTCCATGTAGAGTGCCCCAAGAGCCAATATTCTGGTTGGCTGCTAGGTAGAAAAAGCTGAGGCACAGCCACAGGACACTTTGCATGCAAGACACTTGACTATGTAGAAAAGTAAATAAGGTTTTTCACGTCTGTCATCAGCCGAGCCATGTTGTTTTTGTTATGAAAAATATGATAAGGATTGTCTTTGATTTCTCTAATTCATGGTAGTAATTTTATAATCGCCGGAACGGGGGGCAAGAAATAGGTAGCGCGAGCAAGGCCCCTGGATAATCAAACCCTCCCGGAAGGCCACCCCTCCGCCCAGGAGTTATAGCAGATCCATATAAGAAGAATAGATACCGGCAATTAGTTTTATTTATAAAACGAAGTAACGAAATAAAAAGATAAAAAGAGACGAAAGAGTGATCACGTTAATTATTCACTGAATTTACTCCCAATGAATTTACGCCTACTGGCCGACCTTCCTAAAGAACTGACTTCCAAGACGCCCCGCAATGCACGGATGTCCCTACGCCCGACAGAGCCTCGGAATGCCCAGATGACCTGATGCCTTTCGGACACGAGGGCACGTAGGCACCGGAAACCCTCAGAACGCCGAGACACGAATGCACGGAGGGAGTTGAGAAGCCTATCCCTCTAAAAGGGACCATCCTATCTGATGAGTCTTGATGCTCCTACAGGAATCCCCTTATCTAACAATAATTAACACTCCCAAAGTACACTGAAATCACAAAAGGTTGTCGAAGTACACTATCGCCTTATTTAGAGAGACAGGAATAAACTAGAAAAAATAATTTATATGATTTTAACTGTCTTAGAAATTAATGATTATTTTTACTATGTATGACAACAAATACCTCATATGTGAAAAGATAGTTACGTTACCTATAAACTACATCGTAAAAGAGAACTGAACTCTTTGAGAGCCAAGACAAGTCTGACGAAGGATTCTCAACACGAAGCCTACGAAAGCTATTGTTATTGTTGGTTTGAGGCAACGTTGGCCTATCTGTTTTTACAGCTATATTTTCAAGAAGGCCTTGGCTATACCTAGCCTATGTGTTTACACTTTATAGTTTCAGAATACCTTCGCCACTCTGGTCTAGACGGATGTTTATGTACTGTATGGGAAATACTACTTGTTGACAAAATACTGCAAGAGACATAGCTACGCTTTCTTACGTTGATCTTAAATAATTAATAGACATAATTGACTGATATTTAGAATAAGTCTTTAATCGAAGATTACAAGTTCCGGTCTCCTTTTAAATTTGACGTAGTCAAGAAACACTGATACAACTACATAGATATAAATTGCCGTTTGTTATAAAATCTTGCACTATCCTAATACAACTTGGCATATCTACTCATCATTTGTAAAGAAACATAACTTCCTATCTAGTCACTGTCTATCACAATTCAACATAAGCACTCTAGCTATTCTAAATTCCATCCATCTACCCAGCACCCTAAATGGATTCAATAACTATACAAACAAGGCACTCATTAGGATTACACCTACGACCGTAAAATTTAACGCAGGATCTTGCGATCAAAGCATTCCACAAATAGAACTGCAAATGTGACGATGGACCTCCTAAAATCAATTTAACTATGCGGGTGTTTGTGAATGACTGATGAATGAATGAGTTTTACTTTGCGATTGAATCAAATGAAATAAGTAAAGTGTAATATATTGTTTTTGTGCATTGTTAATAGTCTGTTTGGATGTCGGTTTGTTTTGGTTTGGATGTCGTTTTTTTTTTCGTTTTTTCATCGGTTTGGCTGTCGACGAGGGGATAAGAAATTTCTTATCTGGTGCATTTCCAAAAATAAATGAAGTTCTGGACAACGAGTGTTGTTTCTGCGCATGGAACGCGCGGTTCAAGAAGACGACCCAGCCCCAAAGTCGAGACTGAAAGCCCCAAGTAGCAGCTCGTACTGTGATGTCGAGTCGGAAATCTCACATCACCATTGCGGGAAGGGTTTAACAGGTCTCACATGTCTTCCTCAGTACCCGATTGATTCAATCCATCACGACCGAACTCGTTCCTGAAAATGAGCCCATCTAGAGTGACGGTCGCCAAAATGAGCTCACCGCGACTGGGGTTAGTAAAGTCGTGAAAAGCAACAATTGCTTCTTTAAATGCTCAGTTCAATCTGAAATATCAGAAATGCTTAAACCTGCACTGGAAGCAAGGAATCTGAGGCATGAAGAATAAAACGTAGATTGTGGTGTTCACGCCAGAATCCTGATATCTGATCTGCCAACATGCAGAAGGATCACTGGATGAAATAACTGGAAGGACCAACTCGTGAAGCTGAAAGATCACGAGGTAAATAATTTGTAGTGCGTCGACGCAGCGAAATTCAGAATATCAAACAGATTCCAAATGAGTGGAGTATATGAGAGCTCATCAACTCGATTATGCAGATGGCTTTATGTATTTTTCACCCGCAGCTGGAGGACAGTCACGGACAGATATTAAAATATGACGAAAAAGCCTTGCACGGTGAAGCCTAATGACTAAAGAGCATTCACCAACGGCGCTGGTATCCAGTATATAGGCAAAACTGGACAATGGCTTACTAAAAGCAGTTAAATAGAATACGACTGTAGCACCTGGAAACAGCGGCTGGACAAACTGTATACGTCGACGTGCTGTATCTCCCTTAGAAGACCGAGATAATAAGCCATCAAGAAAATTTGCACAAGCATTTCCAGGCTTGCATTAAAACGTGCAGACATCTATCAACTGTAATTGTAACACACCGAGGTGAGGGATTCATCACTGGTTAATTCGACGCGCGTGGGTTGTTTTCATAGTGATAATGCAGTTGTTTATAAGTTTGTTATGGTACAGACAATTTGATACATACATGTCGCAAGAGGGTCATGTTTTAAATTTAATTCGTTGTGTTTACGTGTTTTATGTTATGCATGAGTTTTCCCGCATAGTTATGGTCCTATTAATCATACACATGATTACAATCATTCTGTAATTACTGGCACAATTCCTCCTTCGTCTGACTAACAAATTCTAAACACTTTTTTTTTTTCCATGAAATAAAGCACTTTTTCCTAAGTACATACATGACATAAATCTGGCATGGATTAACGAGTGAAGTGTGAGGCCCAAGAACAGCACTGAATAACGCAGAATATCTCAAATAAAGCTAATATGTTTCCTAGGTAAACCACACTTCGTAAACAACATCAGCCTGACTTATGAAACATTTCTAATAATCAAACGTTACAGCTACGCTAACAAATAATACATGCAATAATCATGATTTTCTTTTTGTCTTACTATTTTTTTGTGTGTGCAAAACAATAAGAAAAATAAATCTTTCATCCGAAATGCTTCAAATGACGCATCTCGCATCAAAGTTCTGTAGGGGATTTTTCAACGCACACGTAACAGGATGGCCTCTGTTGCTTACCCCGAAGAAGCAACAGACACAAACCAACACTCCTGTCTCTTACTGTGAGGCTCCATCATTCTCGAGAATGGATCAACGAGACCAACAACCACTGGATCTGGTCAAATGGTCAGCGTCATCGTCTTCACTTAAAATCGGTAAGTCTGTCTCCTTTCCGTGCCCTTTCCTGAAATCTTACTGTCTTTCTTGTATCCATACCATTAGTTCGCTGTCAACGACATTCTCTGTTACTCAGTTTGTCAGTCACTCTTATTCTTGTCATACTTGCCTTGGTTTTCCATGGCCAACTCGTTGTGTAAATGTCTACACAGAAGCCTACTTTATTCTGCTTCGAAAATACTTCTTTTTCAAGAGCCTACCCTTTTCGGTTCTCTGCTTCGCATTTGATTTGTACAAAGAAGTCAACAAATGAACATTCTTGTATAATGCTACCCGGACCAAAACTGGACCAATCCGAGAATATTTACTTCCCTGTTAACCGTCAGGAAAATTCCTTACTTTAAACCACATCATCGCTTACGCTTCCAAACTCCCTGGTATTTTTCTTTCGATCCTTCGCCTATTTGACTGTTGTCTTTGAAGTCATTTTAGCACATTTAATGTATTTCAAAAAAAAATACTTCGGACTAGCTGGGTACCGAGAGTTTCGTTAAACTCGTTATAATCCACCTTAATATTTTCGTCCAGAAGAGTTCTACCAGGAACTCTGTGGAGCAACATGAGAGTACGCGCCATATTCATCCAATTATTCATAATCAACATTACCTGACCCAGAATTTTTTTTCCAGTCACCTGTCATCTCAAGACAGGCGTGTTCATAAATTCTTTTGAGGTTTTTGACTTTATTTTTCACTCATGCTGTTTAGTTGAGGCGAGTATGGAAAATTATAAAGTTTACGAGTACCTAGCTCGTCACATACGCTGCCAAAAAACTCGGACTTCGGAGTCAAAATTGTTACCACGACCGGTTAAAATGTACTGCGGCAAATTATAATGGGCAAATATTAAGTCTTAGAAAACCTGTATGTTATTTCTGCACCAAGGGTGCGAAATAAAAATGGTCCAGTTGCGTCCCTTGACCTCACAACTAAAAGACGGTCCGGTAAAATATTCTGGCGGCTATGCCGCTGGAACTCGCGGGTTATTTGCTCATTCATGAGGGACAGTTTTCCTCAAGACAGACAACTTTGGTTGCCCTACTCTCATTTAATTTCCTTTTTCCCCCACTCAAATGTGAGGACCTTCGTGATCAACTGCGGTTATATAATTCAAATTACCGCTATGCGCGTTAAATGTGAAACTCTCGTTCACATCGGAACACTTCAGATCCCGTATTTTGACGTTTTATCTAAAATAAAACTAGTTATCCTAGTTCTTAGTCATTTGCTTCTTGCTACCCAACGAGGGACATTTACTTTTCGTTGTTAGGACGTCCGACATCTTAAACCCTTGTTGGTAAACCAAAAGAAGAGACTACGGACATAGCACAGTCCGAAACGTCATACTCGTCTAAGCTCTTTCTATTAGAGCACGCGCAATTTATATTGGACGAGATGACTCGTCAGCTCAGTTTTGAGCTCTTTCGCTTGTTTCATATCCGAAACAAGAATGTGCTTGCTAGCTAGTCAAGCATCATATTATTTGCCCCTACAACAAAAATCATCCTGAATTCATTCAAATACATCATCATCATACTGATGATTCAAGCCACGGCGCCTGGCACTTCGGGGACTTTTTGCGGAATATGGCGGTCGTTGTGGCGTTCAACTAGCCTCCGCGGCATGCTACCGCCAGGGTCGGCAGCGTGGGAAATGTCATAGTGCTTCGAGCGGTCGGAATGGCATTTTCCTAGCCCATTTTTGCACTGTGGTTGGTGGCTGGATCCGTATCAGCCTGCACTGCAGAACCTGATTCTTGCCACAATACGTCTCTTCTACCGGTAGTTCTAACGGGAATGAGTCAAATGACTCGATATTTACAGTGCCTACGCCACATTGGCGTAAACATTCGTCCAAAGACATTATTAATTGTTCAGCATTCCTACAGTTTTTCCCATGATCAATCAACAACTCTGATGCGTGATCTTAATGATTGAAATCCGGATTTCTTACTTGTTCTTTTCAGAATTGTTAATTTCCAGAGGATCGACCTTATTTGAAAATATTCGAACGTACAAGAATTCGATTTACTTTCTGTTAAAGTAATGGGTCGACTTAGCTCAATTAATTCCGCCTTAGGACATGAAGCAGGTCTGGAAGGATATTGCGATAACACGAAATAAGTGAAGTTTCCGATAAGGGATCACGACATTTGAAAATAAGGCTCGTCATTTTAATGTAGAGCCAAAACTTGACGAAGAAATTCCCTTTTTTTTTTCGACAGAAAACTTCTGGAACCGGTTATGCAATAAACTTCACAGCTCACATAGGCAATTCCGGGTATATCACACCATAAGGATGTTTCACTAAACTATCCTTGTGACCTTGAAGTCAATCAATTCATCACTCACTTAGACCCAAGATTAATTATCAGATTATGAATTAATTGTAATGAAAGTAGCTCCTTGGAACTCAATAAATTTCAGATAAAATAGTTTCACTTTTTCTCGTGGAAAAAGGAGTAGCTAATTCCGTAATGCCATGAGGAAAAGATAAACTAAAAGAGGAAGCAGAACAGGGAAATCTGCTGAAACAAAATGGTTACTAAACCAAGTACTAAAATAAAATCATTAATTTCAAGGATTGAAATTTAAACAAAAATACTGAAATAATAGAAAATAAGGTTAAAAAAAAAACTTAGTAAATTAGCATGGGTTTTCTTCTGAAAATGAACCTTACACGTATGATTACGTGAAATCATGTTTTTTTTTCTTATACACAGTAGGCTATCCTGACTGTAAAAAAAAAATATTCACGAGTTTGAGCAATACTGCGGCTCTTATTGGGTCAAAAAGCGGACATGCATGAACTCTCTTGTTCATTAGCCATGTAACGTCATCATTGGTATAGTCAAATCCTTTATTTCGAACAAAATGAGGTGAGGAAAAAAAAATTAAATAAAAATATAATCATTGCAGGACAAGATCTGTATCACTAAACTAATCTCCTTTTTTTGCATGAAATAAGATCAATTCCGTCACCATATTCGCTACATCAACAAAGCTCTAGGTGAAACATAAACAGCAGACTGGCTACAAGCGAAAAATAATAGGGAAAGAAAAAAAAATATACTCTGCCAATCTGATTAAACCTGCAACCCCATCTCATTTGTTCTACTCTTTCTCGTCATGAAACTGCTCATCAAAGCACTGGTCTACAAAATTCTTCAAAGCTAGGGCTGATTCTTCATTGGCAGCTTCACTCCATACAAATTGTTGTCAACATCATAAGGCAAAATTGGCAACCTCATTTATACATTAGTGACTGCCTGACCACAAACCTTCTCTTTTTCAGGTCGGAAAAACAACACTGGACAACGGACAACACTGGGCACCTCGCCTTTCACGGAAATGGACAGTTCTTTACTGGAGGTGGCACAAAAACCTACATCTCGTAATAATACCTTTCTCGAGAACGAACCTTATGGGCTTTCTTGGTATCATTATTCCCTGAATTAACGACACGGGAATTACTGGTGTCGGAGACCTGTCTTGCCACAAAACATTACATACGTCAAAAATGATCAATCGATCGAAGATCACTTGTCAACCCTACTAACTTTTCAACCCGGACCATGAAAACATCAACAAATAAGGCAAAGGGGGAAAGCACTACCGACTGTGCAACACTAGTCAATAAACCTGTCAGGTTATTTGGGACTTCTGAATGACCATTTAACGTGAGGTCGTTCGTTTTATGGCGGGAACTTTGACAAGTAATCAAAGGTATTTTGGAGTCGTGACAAGGACGTACAATACGCAATCAAATAGACTAAAATAAAGCTTCTTGCGTAAGTGGATGGCGATAAAATAAAATAAATCAAAGACAGAAAATAAATTCTAAGGAATTCTGTTTTTTTTTTTTTTTTTAGGTAATACAATGATGCAACACTTTGTGGAAAAATCTAGTGTCTTGGGAATTCTTACGGATGGGAACTAAGAAAAAGAAAGAAAACAAATAATTTGCTGAGTATACTGCTGTTTTACAATCGTACTCACGTTGCAAACCTTGTCTGTAAGGATTGCTATAGGTTAAAAACTTCATATATTTCTTCTGTCCCACGACGAAATCCACGAATTCCACTGATTCCACTAATTGCTGTTTTGCTGGCTTGATGTTCACATTTTCACTATTTTCACACTTTGACTGCTTCCACATTTCACAATTTTAAATACACGGTCGACTTGTTGTAGAAATAAGAAAAACAAAATATCATGTCGTCACCAAAAGGAAGCAATTTTCAAACACAAATTCAAACAATCAAAAGGAAAAAGACCTGAAAATCTGGCAAAATGTTGGCAACGACAACTTCCAGTCTCTCACAAAAAATAGCGATAGCGTTGTAAAAAATTATTAGGCGGGTTTCGTTTCGTTAGCTGTCACCAAATACTATAATCGCCGGAACGGGGGGCAAGAAATAGGTAGCGCGAGCAAGGCCCCTGGATAATCAAACCCTCCCGGAAGGCCACCCCTCCGCCCAGGAGTTATAGCAGATCCATATAAGAAGAATAGATACCGGCAATTAGTTTTATTTATAAAACGAAGTAACGAAATAAAAAGATAAAAAGAGACGAAAGAGTGATCACGTTAATTATTCACTGAATTTACTCCCAATGAATTTACGCCTACTGGCCGACCTTCCTAAAGAACTGACTTCCAAGACGCCCCGCAATGCACGGATGTCCCTACGCCCGACAGAGCCTCGGAATGCCCAGATGACCTGATGCCTTTCGGACACGAGGGCACGTAGGCACCGGAAACCCTCAGAACGCCGAGACACGAATGCACGGAGGGAGTTGAGAAGCCTATCCCTCTAAAAGGGACCATCCTATCTGATGAGTCTTGATGCTCCTACAGGAATCCCCTTATCTAACAATAATTAACACTCCCAAAGTACACTGAAATCACAAAAGGTTGTCGAAGTACACTATCGCCTTATTTAGAGAGACAGGAATAAACTAGAAATAATAATTTATATGATTTTAACTGTCTTAGAAATTAATGATTATTTTTACTATGTATGACAACAAATACCTCATATGTGAAAAGATAGTTACGTTACCTATAAACTACATCGTAAAAGAGAACTGAACTCTTTGAGAGCCAAGACAAGTCTGACGAAGGATTCTCAACACGAAGCCTACGAAAGCTATTGTTATTGTTGGTTTGAGGCAACGTTGGCCTATCTGTTTTTACAGCTATATTTTCAAGAAGGCCTTGGCTATACCTAGCCTATGTGTTTACACTTTATAGTTTCAGAATACCTTCGCCACTCTGGTCTAGACGGATGTTTATGTACTGTATGGGAAATACTACTTGTTGACAAAATACTGCAAGAGACATAGCTACGCTTTCTTACGTTGATCTTAAATAATTAATAGACATAATTGACTGATATTTAGAATAAGTCTTTAATCGAAGATTACAATTTCAGCCCTGTCGGAGCTGGTGCTCAGTTTCAATGACAGAAACTTTGTTTTTCATGTATGCACTGTATACTTAAATCCTTAAAAAAAAGGGGCTAGTGTACTAGACTGCATGAATCGTAATGTTGCTGCCTCACACATTCTAAATGTTGTTCTGCGATCTCCGCCTCGACCATCTTGTGTCATGCAACTGATTTTAAAGCATTTTTCTGTGCCACAGTTGTGGGCCACACACTTCTAAGTGTTATTCGCGGAAACAAGATTGTGTGCAACACAGTCGAGCCACAAGTTGAAACTCGCGGAAATTCCATTTTGACTTCTTTTTGGGTGGTAATTTCAAATGTCTGAATATACAAATAAAAATCATGAAAATCTCAATAAATAGGGCTCCAGGCTTTCGTCCTTGCCATTCCATGTAAAAAGGATCTTCAGTTTTATGTCTACATACTTGAGAAAGTTTTTAATTTTATTGTTTTGATGTTATTTTGCTGCTAAATTTGTATTTCAAGCAGTTATTTGTCGAATTTGAGCCACAAAGCAGGCCACGAAAATCATGTTGGTTGCAGAAACACAAAAGGATGCAGAAATGCTCTTTTCGAGCCACAATTGACCCACAACCTGTTTGTTGGAAAACTGGAAAATGCCTCTTGTCATTGATTGGCAGTGACAATGTAAATGGTAAAATAACCAACCATCACATGACATTGCAATGCCATGAACGGTAATGCTGCTCCCTCACACACTCTAAATGTTGTTGTACGATCTCTGCCTCCACCACCTCATGTCATGCAACTGATTTTAGTTGGGTCCTCCCACCAGAGGCGTTACTAGCCAAAATGTTTGGGGGGGGGGATAAGGGATTTACCGCCTGGCTGGTAATTTTTACTGACTGTTTTTGCAGAAAAAATTACTGTTTTCAAGAAAAAAACGACAGCTTTAAAAAAATTTACTGATTTTTCAGAAAAACCGACTGTTTTGACAAAAAATCGACTGATTTTCAGAAAAAACGACTGATTTTCAGAAAAAACGACTGATTTTCAGAAAAAACGACTGTTTTCATGAAAAAAGTTACTTAAATGTGTACAGTGCAGTTTAGGGCTAAATGGTAGAATTAAGATCCAAAATACCTATTCAGGTGATTTCAGAGGCCCTTAATTACGTATTTTGGCTAACTGGTAGTTAACTTTAGTTGCAGCAAGTGCATGAAAATGGCAAAGTTCAAAGTCAACAAACGTTCAAATAAGCATACCTCTACTGTACAGTAGAGGTATGTTTATTTGAACAGTTACTCAAATGTGAACAGTGCAGTTTATGCTAAATGGTAAAATGAAGATCCAAAATACCTATTCAGGTGTTTTCAGAGGTCCTTAATTACCTACTTAGGCTAACTCATAGTTGACTTTAGTCAAAGCAAGTGCATGAATATGGCAAAGTCCAAAGTCAACAAACGTTCAAATAAGCATAGCGTACCTCTACTGTATATTACTTTGACCCGCTGTCAACCAACCAAGGGGTTGAGAATTGGGGGGAGACCATGAGGATCTCACCTCCCTAATCCTCTCATTGAAGATTTACTTCTCCTTCCCAACGACCGTTACCAATCGTGGCATTAAAAGGATTACAGGATACCATGTTATTTGCGCCACCCCTCATGAATGAAATTTGTGCATACAGTTCCCACTGTTTCTTTCCAGCCTCTACACTTACCAAATATGTGAAATTAGGTCGTGATTGAAAGGTCTAATTATTCTCTACAACCTAATATTTTTTTCTGTTTTCGGTGAACTGAGTTGCAGCGTTGCCAGATGTCTTTCATCTAAACACCTAGTGACCAAGGCCACATTGTTTTTGTGCCACCTTCCCTTTCCAATTTTCTTTTGTGCCTTTAGGGGATTTATTTACGGTACCGGGTTAACCAAATAGCTTAATTGTTACTATTTGCGCTAGCATTTTTCTGTTGCATGTATTTGCGCCATTTAAGCTTCATTTTGTGCCAGGTATTTCTTCGGAAAAGAAATATAAATAAGTGGATGACATTTGATATTAATTAATTCAGTCAGGATGGATATATTTTGATGTTCCACATGCGATCCTTGCGATTTACTAGGGGTGGCGCAAATATATGGGTGGTGCCAATAGCAAGGTATCCTGTAGGCTGTTAGGCTCAGTTAGGCTAATTGTAATTGGGCCAATGTGCTAGTTCCACCTAGAAGCCACAGAAGAGGTCAGGCTCAGGAGAGTCTCCAACCTTCAGTTATATAACCTCAAAATTGTCTAAGAATGCATTAAAATGTTGAAATGAAATTGTATACAGGAGAGGTACCCAACCTCGAATGTATATAACTTCAAACTTGGCCCCAAACATGTTGAAAGAAATTTCTTGGCAGTCTTAACTAGTTCCTAACTGTCAAGAAGCAAGAATTTACTGATTTAGGACCTAGTTAGGACTGCAAAGAAATTTCCTTATAATAAATTTCAGTCCAATTCTAGATATCCTGTTTTTAGGTCCGAACCGCATTTTTGCATTGCGGGGTATTTTGTGACGTTCTCATCTACTTTCTTGTACCACCTACTCGTAACAAATGCCATATGAGCTCGTAGCTCTTGTCAACGTATATATTATTATATATCACTGCCGTTTTTTTGCAGAACAAGGTCTTTGACTTTAAATTTAGTTATCAGTTCTGTGTTTCTAATAAGGTAACAGGGAAACCAAGGGGAAATCCACAATACGCAATAATAAGTAACTTTTGAAGATGTTAGCTCTGACTGTCGAAAATTACGAATGAAATGTACACCACTCCTACTGATTGGTTATCATATCAATCAACGTCTTTAAGCATTACGTACTTAGGTATTTGGCGTACCGTAAGTGCCCTTAATGAAGCCAAGTTCCCCCTGAGAGCGATTTTCGCTTGGCTCTAGCGGTTCACTTCAATGCTGGTGAAAGGCTTTTTCGCCAAGTTTCGGCGATGTGAAGTTAAATTCGCGAAGCGAAGCGAAGTTCGTAGGGCGATTCCCGCTTTTGTCCATTTAGAAATGTGCCCATAGCCCAGACCCTAATGAAGCCAATGCTGGTTACAGGGTTCATCTGGATATAGTTCTTTAAGCCGCTTTCACATTGACGCTTCGTTGCGATGCATTGCGATCTATATTTATTGTTAAGCGTTCATTTCCCTTTTTTACTCTGTATGTACTGTGCAAATGCCTTTAATAGGCTGCACGTAATAAATTCATTCATTCATTCATTGCGATATGCGTTATCTTGCGTTACGTACAGGTTGCGGAGTGTATCTTTCACATCTGCGCGATAACTTTTCACGCGGGATGCGTATTTACGTTTTCTTTTCTCGGTTTCTTATGCTGAAGTTTCGTTTCTTTCATTAGTATTAGGTTTTTCTTCATCATTAGTAGCCTACGTTGTTCTCCAGTTTTTCTCGTAAAACTTCCCCTTTTCATTGAAAAATATGATGCGTACGCGTCGACGCAAGAATAGAACTTTGGTTCTAATCTTGCGTTGCGTTTAATTTGTTTGCTTGAGCTGAGTTGCGTTGCAAGAGGTTGCGGTAGCTCAATGTGAAAGGCTCAACGCGTCACTTTGAAAGCGGCTTAGTCATGTTTCATTTCAGCTTCTTTTTCAGAAATGTTGCCAGAAAGTGTTCTTTAACGTTATCGGAGTTGGAAGAACTCTAGAAACTGAAGGAAGCAGCTTCTTATGTGTTATCAGAAAAGACTCAAAATGATTCCAGAATACGAACTGAACCAAGCGGCATCTAGTCAAGAATCGCCAGGGACTGTGGATAACAGCCAGCAAAATGATGCTCACTCACATGGAATCCCAGTTGATGAGGTAATGTAACTAATTTGGCCGAAGCCTGAGTGAGTTCAATACAAGGGAAAAGGGCAAGATTCGTTCTCCCGCGGATGTCTCTCACTCGGCAAGTGGCGTCGTCACCCTTTTCAATCCCAATTTTATCCGTTTTGTGAATTGTGTCTTTAATAACCTAAATGAGCGCTTGCGTGTGTTAGAATCGTTTGGAATCGTTTATTAATTACTCAACATCATAGCTTATTTCGATGAAAGATGCTAGAGTACGCTGGTCATTACAATTATGATATAAAATATAATAATTCACTGTGTTGGAAACATCTGTTAAACAGTAGTCGTCGCTCGAACGCGTTGTCATCATCACACGCATGTGTAGATGAACATGCAAGGCTTCAACGACGTTTCCTCCTTGCTTTGAAAAGTGTCTTCTTTGCTTGGTACTTTTTTTTTTTAGCCAGATCGTGTTCTTGACTGTGCAGCGTTGATCTTCATAATCTTTTTTCGCAGAAATGTTACAGTAAGTACAACTGAAGAAGTGAATCTCTCACTTGCGGTTAGTTCTCTTACCATGTATAGGTCAGCTACAGCGTTTAAGTCCCGGTCTTTTCTGAGACCCTACTTCATATTTTGCAGGCCGTGGATAGCGCACTGAAATAACCGTTGCTGAACTGATTTATTGTATCGAAGCACGTCGGACGCTCGAAACTATGCTCCAACTCCTTCTTTGGTTCTTTATCAACTCAGCAGACATGACGCAAGTTTGTTTTGTGCAGTCGTGTAAACCTTTTATTGACAGGCATCGCAGGCTGTCCAGTAAGGCGGTAGCTTCCGTGACGTTTGATTGAGGATATTGTTGGGATCCCAAAACGTAAGTGGAGGGATACCTATGACATCGCAAAAGTTGTCCGTCCGTCTGTCCGTCCGTCCGTCTGTCCGTCTGTCCGTCCGTCTGTAAGCACGATAACTCTCGAAGGGAATGAGATATTTTGATGAAACTTGGTGTGAGCATTCTTTGGGTCAAGAGTAAGGTCGAGTTCGTAGATGGGCCCTGTAACTTTACATTTAGGGGTGGGGGAGGGGGTTTAAATTAAGGGGCAAGCAAAATTTTTTTAAACAGCTAATGTGTTAGTCGATTATGGGGTAAGAAGACACGCTGAACACGAATATGAAAACCATTTTCTCGCCGGACAAGTAGTTCGTCCGGAATCCGGCCAAAACCGGAAAGTTTGTTAAAAGTAGAAGTCTTATTTGAAGTTGATTACATGTTCGATATAGGGGTAAGAAGGCATGCTGAACAAGAATATGAAAATCGTTTTCTCGCCGGACAAGTAGTTCGTCCGGAATCCGGCCAAAACCGGAAAATTCGTTAGAAGTTGAAGTTTTATCTGAAGTTGATTAGATGTTTGATGTAGGGGTAAGAAGGCATGCTGAACAAGAATACGAAAACCGTTTTATCGCAGGACAAGTAGTTCGTCCGGAATCCGGCCAAAACCGGAAAATTTGTTAAAAGTTAAATTTTTATTTCAAGTTGATTAGATGTTGGATCTAGAGGTAAGGAGATACGGTGAATCCGTTTTTGAGCTTTAGTTTTTCGCCGGACAAGTAGTTCTTGAATTTCGCCAGAACCGCAAAATTCACAGAAGTAAGCTAGGATCGTTTCGATCGGCTTATAGAGGTAAACGCACATGCTGAATCCATATCTGAGCTTGGATTTCTTAATGATTAGCTGTTTGGCCTGGCGAAGACTGGATCTGGCGAAGACAAAACCTAGTTATCTGGATCAAATATTGAATTTTTGGGATCCCATCGGAACCTTTGGTCTTGTTTTTTAGCATAGGCAGAGCGAAGCTTGAGTAGAGCCACAGCTCTCCTGTCCCAAATGACGCCATTGACGCCACAGTCTCGCTTCCGTGTTCGCTGCCAATCACTGTTGTCGTTCATGAGGGTCTTTGCACTTACTCGGTTACTCCTACTTGTTGCCTCTGGCAAAAAGTCAGGTATTCCTCAAGTTGGGTTCGCTCTCTCCACAAGATGCTTGTTGCGCGTGCATTTCGTCTGGAAATAGAATGCACAGTGTCCTGTTCAGTCGATAGGCTTGGGATGTCGAAAATCTGGTCGAGAAAATGAATTGGCTCTCATTTTTACGTTTCTGAATGGATGTAGAAATTACGTGGTGCTGAGAGTGAAAGTGTACAGTTGGTTGTCTCGTGCGGAGATTTCTCACGAATTGCCAGGTAAAACAACAGCTTTTACGCAGGTGATTTGTAATCAGCATTTTGTTTCGTGATTGAATGTGCATATACACTTAACCGTAGCCTACCACCGAGGGTCCATAGTGTGTTCTTCATCTTCACAAGGGCCTCACAAGTTTCTATAATTTTCGCTAGATAACGTGCAGTTACGACACAAAGTGGGTGGTGCTCTGCCTGCTCTACTTTGGCAGGACAGAAATGAAAGAACAAAGAGTGTGTTTAATTGAAAACAAAAGAAAACACAGTGGCGGCATAACTAAAGAAGCACCAGTTTTTAGATGATATGTGTCCAACCTTGGATCGCCAATTCAGATGTCAAACTCTCATAAAAAATCGCTGATTTTGCATTTCGCTTTACTAGTTCACTCTCTGGCAGGCCTGTGCAGGTTCTCGGAACATTTACGACCCCTGATGTGTCGCCGGTTCTTTAGAGGAATGAGCGGTCAAGCCACTCTGTGATTTCACCGTTATTTCTGTCAAGAAACCCCATTTTGAAACTCAGGAGACCAGGGGCATAGCAAAGTATCTTGAAATATAGAAACGTAAAACGCTGTAATCCCTTTGCCTACCCTCATGATCAAATGAGCGATAAGGATCCTAGCAGACAAATTTCGTACCTCTGCTAATGTGACGAAGGGGTGAGCCCTTTGGGAGCTGGGGTTTGCCGTTTTAGCAGTTAGGACCTTTTTGGATAATGATAGGTTAACCGGGAAAGCAGCTTGTTATGAGGCCGACGGAAGTGTAATCAGCTTACAACGGAGTCATTTGTAGCAAAACAGTAAAGCAAAATAAAGCATCCTGTCTCAAGTAGGCCACGGTTAACTTTCGAAAAAAGCCTTGACGCTTTTACTTCTTTGTTATGTGCTAAAGATAAAAATAAAAAAAAATCGCGGCAGTTTTCCAATGAAGGCATTTCAGCGAACTACCGTACCGATTCGAAACCTTGTTTCCTTAAATTTCCAAAAATAGTTTTGACGTGTGTGTATTACTGTATACATTCCGGACACGCAAGCGAGCCCATTTCCTCTAATTCAGTCTTCAGAAATCACGGTTTGCTAGACATTTGGCAGGAGTAAAAGCAGTCATGAGCTCTGGCAAGAAATTTTGAATTTTGTGAGTTTTGCAACCCATGCTATGGTCGCATGGGTTTTGACCCATCTACTTCCTCGAAACCAGCCGTTCTCTCGAGTTCTCCGTTATACCAAGAACAAGTAAAAGCATACGTTCGTACTGTCGTGCAATTATCGTTTCGAGCAATGTTTTAATATTTTAGATCAAAGTCACGTTAGATACTTGTTAACTTGACCTCGCCATTAGTTTTTTTTTACTACCTTCTAACATACGTAGGGGACTACCCCCGTTAGCTGTACACCAGGAGTCTCCTCTACCGGATCAGTTTGGGGGTGGGTTGCTCATCCTTGGTATATTGACATCGACCAAAGACAACGTTATTTAAAATTTTGGTAGAATATGCGAGGGGGAATTTAAATAGGAGATAGTTCATTTATGTGTAGTCTAGTAGGATCATTAAGTTTTCAATGGATTAATGTATTTAATTGTATGTCGCGTATGTAAAAATCTGTGTATGGCCCATTCGAGGCTAAATAAACACTATTCTATTATAACACCAGTACACTGTGCAGTCCCATGATAACAGTCCTATCCTACCCAGTGTCAACATTTTGTGGTATTCCCCTGATGTTAAAAGGAAAAAGTTCCAACCGTGCGCTATCAAGTGATAGCGCACGGCCAGCCATGCTAGGCTATCAAGTGATAGCGCACGGTTGGAACTTTTTTCTTTTAACATCAGGGGAATACCACAAAATTAAAACAAGTGTACTAGCAGGGGGGCACCGGTATTAAGATCTTTGACATCTAGCCGGGTGGGGGTGGGTGGTTTGGTCTCAAGATCGCGGATTTAATCCGGGGTGGGTTTCCTTGTAAGATTTCCAGGCGAAGTTGAATGTCGAACTGTGCTATATTCTTACTGAGACATTATCGACTAGAACCAACTCAAACAAAATATGAAAAACTCATGGTTTCTGTGGAATCTAGAACGGCATGCCGGCAGTGCTTTTCAAATGTTACGCCAGGCATTACAGTGTTGTTTCAAGTGTAATGGTGTTATGATCATTATCGCCCTTGCTTTTCTTCGGGCGATAATATATAATAACACCAGCACACCATGCACTCCCATGATATCAGTCCTATCCTACCCAGGGCCAAAATTTTCTGGTATTGCCCTGATGTTACAAGAGCCAGCCGTGCGGTAAAAATTGAGCCGGGCGGTAAAGACTGAGCCGGGCGGTAAAGATTGAGCCGGGCGGTAAAGATTGAGCCGGGCGGTAAAGATTGAGCCGGGCGGTAAAAACTGAGCCGGGCGGTAAAAACTGAGCCGATCTCCAAAAAAATTAATAAAAGACATCACTTTCAGGAGGAAAAACAAAAAACACTAATTGGGCAGCAGTAAAGTTGCAGTCTAGGCCACCTTGCAGTAGTGATAGCCAACACAAAAAGCGCCATGCAAAAGTACCAAGTGGATTGATATGACAAAGTCAGGATGAGTGCTAACAACCAAGAACCATTAGCCTAGGTAAACAGCCATGCCTCACCTATAGATCTTGGAAATTCTCATCTTGGAGCAAATCTGGCTTAGCTCGTGTGAAAAAATCCAACCAGAATTTTGAAAACCGAAATACATACAACCAAAATATCACTTTGTATCTAAACAAGAGCACGCTGCTTTGTTTTGTGATTTTTGGACCAATCACAATCGCAGAACAGAGCGTGTTCCAACCCTCTAACAGTAGTAACTATTAGTTACTATTTCCGTTCCAGCCTCACGAAAAGTTCCTGCGCTGACCGTTTGAACCTTCTTAAAACAGTAACTAATGGTAATTATTTGCTTACCACGCTCAGGAGCGTCGTAAGAGTAGTAACTACGCATTTCTGCAACGTGATTGGTTCAATCAGGCCACGGCCTGATATTCGACCGATAAATCAAACAAGAGCTGAAAGCTCATATGGCACTTGTAAGAAAAGTTAGTATGTTTTGTCAAATGCAGTTCGCAGTTGTCAAGGCTGAATCTTTCCTTCCATCAGAAGACGGGCTTGATCTAGTAAATCTGAAATGGTTATTCTTGTTTATTTATTTTATTTTAAGGATAAATAAGCGGATACAACATTTCATGCGCGAGCAATTTGGTAGATCTTTGTCACTGTACATACAAAACAAGGACAACCAATACATAAACTTGTAAACAACCGATAACGTATTACATCAGCTGATTGTACTTTTCCAAAAATCGAGGTACGAAACTATTGCGGTATCGCTCGGTTCTACAAGAGATAGGCGCGAGTTTTGGAACTTTCGTAGCCACATCTCGTTCGGGTCGGCTTCTTTCGGGCACATGAGGAGGAGGCAGGAAATGGCGATAAGTGGGATTACCAAGGAGTTTCAGTGGGATCACCAAGGAGTTTCAGTATCAATTGTCATTGATAACTGTTTCAGTATAGAAGTTTTGTCGTACTCCGGTTCCGATTCGCGTATAACTCAATCGATAGTAGGAGCTAGTCCTCTAGCTGTGATAATTATGTACCCGAACTGAATGTGACCACGAAGTAGTTGGAAGGGTTTTCACGAGATTTCCAGCTGTCCCCTTCGAGCTCAGCACATCGTTATCTGAATTAATCCTGACTTGAAACGGGAGATGTTAGACGTTAGCTGTTGCAACTTGTCAAAGTTTTATTCACATTCCTCGTCATAGATAATCTGGAAGTACTCCAATTCGTGATAACCGGCATCCCGGTAAACCCCCTCCAGCTCAACCCACAATGCCCCGGTCCGGTCCTGTTCTGTCAATAATGTATCTAGGGTTTATGCTTACTGTTCCCACCAAGTTCCATCCCGATCCATCGGCTCTGAATGTTTCACGAGATTTCCGGTACCCCCCAGCTGCAGCTCCCCCCGCCAGTTCTCGGACCCGGCCCCTCGCCCGGCCCAGACTTGAAATTGATCATCTGAGACACTTGTTCTTGACACATGTCAAGTCTCATGCACGTCCAATCACCCGTTCCAAAGTTATGCATGTCATTAGATTCCCGATCCCCCATCCATCCACTCCCCCTAAGATCATTGGATCGGAGAAGAGATTGTTTTCAAGTAAATCTGGTCGATTACTTAATACCCCTATACCAGGTTTCATGGTCCCAGCACATCTGGAAGTACGTTAACTAGTAACCCTATGGAAACCCCCTCCAGCCCCCCCTCCCTACTAAGACACGATCCGGTCCGGTTTTTGTCAATAATGTATCTAGGATTTATGCTTGTTCGTCCCTCCAAGCTCCATCCCGATCCCTAGACTCTAAGCGTTTTACGACATTTTCGGTTATCGGATTGTCGGATTCGGGGGTTATCGGATTCCCGGCCGGCCCCGGTTATCGGATCCAGTCCGGATTTGAACTGAACATTTGAGACACTTGTTGTTGACACGTGTCAAGTTTCAAACATATCGATTACCCGTTCCGAAGCTATTATAAGCATGTTACTAGTTTCCGGATTCCCCATCCGCCTGTCCACCCCAGTGGACGGATCGGAGAAATGATTATTTCCAAGTTAATCTGGTGGAGTCCCTGATACGCCTGCCAAGTTTCATCGTACTAGCTTTTTTGGAAGCGTTTCAGAAGATTTCCGGTGCCCCCCCCTCAAGCCCCCCCCCAGTTATCGGATCCGGCCCTGATTTGAAAATGAATATCTGAGACATTCGTTCTCGTTCGTTCTTGAAACTTGTCAAGGTTCATGCACGTCCGATGACCCGTTCCAAAGTTATTCATGTTACTAGTTTCAGGATTCCCCATCCCTCCACTCCCCTACGATGGCCGGATCGAGGAAGTGATTATTTCCAAGTTAATCTGGTCGGGTCCCTGATACGCCTGCCAATTTTCATCGTCCTAGCTTATGTGAAAGCGTTTCATGAGATTTCCGGTTCCCACTCCAGCCCCCCCACCCCAGTTATCCGATCCGGTCCAGATTTGAAACTGAATATCTGAGACACTTGTTGTTGACACTTGTCAAGTTTCAGCCATGTCCGATTACCTGTTCCCAAGTTATGCAATATTCTTTAAAACAAGTAAATTGCCCGAGACCGCAAGTCAAATAATCTCGATTGGAGTCAGTCTTATGATATGATATGATATTTATTACACTAAAAGCCCAAGGGCCATGGCAATACAAAAGAAAAATACATAACCTACAACGTAACTATAACAAACACTTAAATCTACAAGAAAAATTATCTGTGATTCATAGCCAACTTGAGGAATCTGCCCACTTTCCTTATAGTGACAAAACATTCACTCTTCAGCATTCGCTCCATCCATTCCTGATCACACTCATTTAATCCAAATATTTCTCTTCTTAAATCATTCAATTCCCTACATTCGCACATAATATGTCGCACGCACTCATTCATATCTCCACACATGGGGCAGAAGTAAGGACCAATTCTCCCAATCGGCTCCCAATGTTTATCCTTAAACTGTGATTGTCTTTGCATTCGACTCAAAGTACAAGCTCCAACGGCGCAGCGCGCCAACGTGTAAGGCTAAATGCCCAGAGAGGACGTGGGATCGATACCATTTAGCGGCATTTCTGTTTTGCTCCACTTTTGCTATCCTTGTAACTAGTTTTCCGGACTCCCGGATCCGGAGAAAGTCGGATCGAGGAAGTGATTATATCTAAGTTAATCTGGTCGGGTCCCTGATATGCCTGCCAAGTTTCATCGTCCTAGCACATCAGGAAGTACAGAACTCAGGGGATCACTAGAAATCCGGACCCCCCCCCTAAATCCCAGATAGTGACCGGATGCGGTCCGGTTATGTCAATGACTGATCTAGGACTCATGCTCATTCTTCCCACCAAGTTTCATCCCAATCCCTCCACTCCAAGCGTTTCCCAAGATTTCCCCCCCCCCTCCAGCTCCCCCCAGAGTCACCGGATCCGGTTCAGATTTTAATCGGACTATCTGGGGCACGAGCTCTTTCCAAATATCAAGTTTCATTAAGATCCGATCACCCGTTCGAAAGTTATGAATTCCAAAATATTCCGGATTCCCCCTCCCTCCACTCCCCCCACGATGTTCGGATCGGGAAAGTGACTATTTCCAACTTAATCATTTGGGGTCCCTGATATGCCTGCCAAGTTTCATCATCCTAGCTTCTGTGGAAGTGCCCGAACTAGCAAAACCCGGACCGACCGACAGACCGACCGACGGACGGACAGAAATTGCGATCGCTATATGGCACTTGGCCGAAGGGCAAGTGCCATAAAAAGCGATCCAGCCTAGCGTAGTAACAGTGATTGCTATCACAGGACATAAAATTGTTGAGTCATTAAAGTCATACCATCAGGAAGTGACTGATGAGAAGGCCCGTCTGATGGCTACTAGTCTTCAGGAAAAAGTAGTAGCCAAACGCCCAACTTCACTGCCAAACTTCACTGTACAACGCGAAATCCACAACAGTTATGCAAGTCCAATGGATGTCTCACTGCCCGGGACCCCGAAACGAAAAAACAACTCACCCATGGACCTTGGAACTAGTAAGAGGAAGGGGGATATAGTGTACAACATTTCGGTTCAGGGCAGCAGCAATGTGAATATTAATTTTTGAGAAGATTTGGAATACACAGTTGTTTTTTTTTACCGAATTTCCGCCAGGAGGTATCATTGTTCTGCACAGTGTACTAGTGTTATAATCATTATCACCCTTGCTTTTCTTCGGGCGATATCGGGCCGGGCGATAATATATAATATTCTTTTCAATTCTTGCCTGATTTGTACAAAAGCTCATCGGATACACAAGTCCTGACAGGACTGAAAAGCGTCTGTATTACTAACTCTGGTGTTGTGGATCATTGTAGGACACCTCGCACTGCTTACTGTTTATGTTCCAATACTCTAAAATAGTGTAGTGCTTCAAAACTAGGCTGTACTTTTGCCAAACTACCCATGGCTTTGGTTGTTTTAAGCCCTTCTCAAGTCTTGTTGAGGGCTAGCAAAAAACATAGAAGAATTTCGATAACTAGTTTTTCTGACGAATGAACTTCTCGCAAAAGATCATCGGGAGCATGATATAACATCGAAAACTGCAACTGTGTCACAGGGCAACTGTGAAAAGCGTGAGATGTCGTTTCGGAGTTTAGAATGTATCGCATGAAATTCTGGCGTCCAGGTTTAATAATGGATGGAGCGATTACAGAAATAGGTTATATTGACATTATAGGGACGACGGATCCTTTAACTGTTTCTCTGACGTTTCGGTTTTATTGTAGACGATGATAACCTCAACAGATGACGCGTTATCAGTGCTTTCGATCGTGCGCGATCTCAGCTCCTCGTCTGGCACATTGAAGCGACAAGAGATCGTACTTGATGGAACTCGACCAGTCCGTGACCTTTTCGAGGAAGTTGGTAGGAGGTTCGGTTTTGAACCCGATTCCTTCAACTTACTTCTCCAGCGTCGTTCAGAAGGTCTCGTTGTAAGTACCCTAATGCTTCTGTCAAATAGGGTCAAAGTCGCGTTTTAGCTTATTTCCATTACTGCGGAAGACCTTCACAGTGGTAAAACTGTTCCGCGGCACTAGCAGGTCAGTTACTGTCACTGTGGTTGTAATATCTGTAGTGCTGAAGTTTGTAGCCTGCTTAATTATCTGAAGTTCTTTAAGTAACTAGTTATTTGGTACCGCGTGAGGCCTCACGCTGCGCTTTTTTACTGGTCCAAGAGCGTGTTCCACCCTACTTACCGTGGTTACTACGCTAGTTACCTTAGTTACTACGCTAGGCTGGAACGCTTTTTATGGCACTTGCCCGTCGGCCAAGTGCCATATAGCGATCGCAATTTCTGTCGGTCTGTCGGTCGGTCGGTCGGTCTGTCTGTCCGGGTTTTGATAGTTCGGGCACTTCCACATAGGCTAGGACGATGAAACTTGGCAGGCATATCAGGGACCCCAATTGATTAAGTTGGAAATAGTCACTTTCCCGATCCGAACATCGTGGGGGGAGGGAGGGGAGCCGGAATCCGGAATTTAGTGGCATGCATAACTTTCGAACGGGTGATCAGATCTTCATGAAACTTGATATTTAGAAAGACGTCAGGCTTCAGATGTCCCATATCAAGTCCGGATCGAATCCGATGAATGTGGGGGGGGGGTCGGAGGGGGGAACCGGAAATCATGTTGAACGCTTAGAGTGGAGCGATCGGGATGAAACTTGGTGGGAGGAACAAGAACAACCCCTAGGTACGTCATTGACAGAACCGGACCGGATTCGTGCACTGTGGGGGGAGTTGGAGGGAGGTTCCGGAATTCCGGTCATACGGAGTTAAGATACTTCCAGGTGGGCTAGGACAATGAAACTTGGCAGGCAAATCAGGGACGCGACCAGATTAACTTGGAAATAGTCAGCTTCCCGATCCGACCATCGTAGGGGGAGTGGAGGGAGGAGGAATCCGGAATCTTGAGGTATGTATAACTTCCGAACGGGTGATCGAATCAAACCTTGTGACATGCTTGGAGTGGAGCGATCGGAATGAAACTTGGTGGGAAGAACAAGCACAAGCCCTATGTAGATCAGTAACAGAACCGGACCGGATTCGGGCATTGTGGGGGAGTTAGGGGGGTCCGGAATTCCGGTGATCGCAAGTTAAGGTACTTCCAGACATGCTAGGACGATGAAACTTGGCTTGAAAATTAGAGACTTGACATGATTGGCTTAGAAATAGTTAGTTCCCAGATCCGACCATCTCTTAAAGTACTAATGCTAACCGCAAAGTACAAAAAATATTTTTAAGCAAAATATACATTTTCGTTATCCGTATAAGCCCATGATCATTTTTGCCTCAAGGGTTTTGCTTACAACTGAATTCCTTAATGTACAAACAATACTTTTGCTTCAAGAGTTTTGATTACAGATGATTTTCTAGCGCCCTTAAAGTGCGCACAGCCAAATGCATTGCCAAACGATACAGTCTCGTGATTTCCAAGGACCCGTGATCATTCTTATCTCAAGGGTTTTGCTTACAAATGATCAAAACAAACCCACGAATTGATGAATTCCTACTTTCATCCTCTGACCCAGCCTTGCAAGTGCCATATGAGCTTTCAGCTCTTGTTTATTTTTTCGGTCAAATATCAGGCCGCGGGCTAATCGGACCAATCACGTTGCAGAGATGCGTAGTTACTACGCTTACTACGCCCCCGAGCGTGGTAAGCAAATAGTTACTATTAGTTACTATTTTGAGAAGGTTGGAACGGTCAGCGTAGTAACTTTTCGTGAGGCTGGAACGGAAATAGTAACTAACAGTTACTATTGGTAGAGGCTTCTGATGTTGGCCTAAACCGGTCTTTTTCATTACCTTCGATTCCCCTCTTTTTCTTCAGCCCATGATTTGTTTTCGCTATCTACCCACTCGGCCTATTTAAAGCATTTTCTATCTGTTCAGTTGAGTCTCTGTCTGCTGCGGCGTTATTCGCAAGAGAAAGATAATAAACTGGTGTATCCATTTGAATGTTTCAGAGACAGTCGTGAACCCGTGAATTGGCGCTTGATAAGCGCTTTGTATGAATCATCTGTGTTCGGCGCAAACTGACTTCGACCCATGATTGGTGGTACTAAATGGATTAGTCAAGTCAGTTGAGATTTTGCCCTTTTTGGCCACGGTTCTCTTCAGGCATGTCTGAAGAAAAAAGTTGCGATAAATCAAATGTAGGTTCTAGCAGCTGTGAATGTCTAGGGATTTAAGTTTTAGGGATTTCGTTGAGCTTTGAGATACGTTGCAGAACGACCTCCGTCTTTCGGATTCTCAGTCCGAAAGGAGTTCCAGTTGTCGGATTTTGCATGAGATATCTTCGTGGTGCAAGCTTTCGCGAGCTAGGCAGTAAACAGTCGCAACCACATGTTGCTCCTTTTGTTACACATATTAAAATGTGTAACAAAAAGCTTTTGATTACATGGCTTACGAGAGCACTCTCGTAAGAGAGCACACATGCTGTCAGAGCAACGTTTTTCGGTCAGGATTCCAAGAGAAAAGGGAGATCGTCCAGGTGGGACCCGTGCTTTCTTTTAGAGACCAAATTTTCGAATAGTTTCGTTTAATTAATGTGTTTTCTTCGATAGGTACATTTGGATCAGCACCTGGATCAAACACTCGAGAACACTGGATTTGCATTATCCTTAGAAAGTCGCAACCAAGTTCAGATTGAAGACAAAGCTGGCAAACCGCCTCGGCCAAGCGATACGGCCGGTAGTGCACAAGGGGCAAATCTTTCACTCAATCTAAACACCTCCAACCAGTTGCCCATGATCACTGCTGGACCAAGTAGCTACCCTTCGTACAGTCGCCAGTCTTCAGCGCGTGAGTATAGGCCCACGTATCCCCCCCCCCCACCGGGCGGCTGAGGGTACTGCTGCTGCATGTAGTGTTACTTCGTTCGCGCACCCACACGTTAAAATTTCCGACATTGTCGAAGTAAAGCATTTTCTAGCTCTCATATCATCACTAAAACGGCTGTTTTACTTTTCGAAAAGAACTTCCGGCCACTGTCATGTTGTCTCTAAACGTACCCCCCCCCCCCTGCACAGAGACCGCATGCGAGTGGTGATCCCCAAGCCACAAAGGTTAGACATTCACAGATTTGTTTTCTCCTATATGGAGCAAGTCAACGCCCGCCCGTGATTTCGTGCCAAGTTCTTGTTCAGGCAGACTGAACTGGAGGCCTGCTTGCACGTTAGCGAAATCGGATGCAGGAGAAACTCAGCGAGATTTAAAATCACCGAATCGAAAGGGGTAAAATTACTGACTGCATGGCAGGGTAATTATGATTTGCTGAAATTGATTGAATATTTTTCAACAGCCGGATTTGTTGGTCTAGTCAACCAGGCTATGACATGCTACTTGAATTCACTACTCCAGACTTTATACATGACGCCTGAGTTTCGGAACGCTCTGTATCAGTGGAAATTCGATGGCACGCCAGATGAAGCCGCGAAGAGCATCCCATTCCAGCTTCAGAAACTTTTCCTTCTGCTTCAGGTGTGTGTGGTATATCAGTAGGCTACTTAGGTTACTTCGTTCCGCCGGTTTACTTCAGACAATTTTCTTCGATCTCTACTTATTTATTTATTCATTTGTTTCCCTGAAAACTGAGGAGTACAATATATAAATTATAAAACAAAACCATTCCTAAATCAACTAATCGATTCCTAGATAAAATCAACTACTCGTTCGTCTATTCCCTAAATATTGTCTTACCACCGGAGCCTAGACCTAAAAGACGTCAGAAGGAAGAACTTATCAAGCGTCAGAATCCCTTGATGGGAGATTTCCATTGATCATTGCCAAATAACTGCAGTCTCTAGAACTTTGTTTCATTGTTTGGGAGTTTTGTGATTTTCTGGCACAATGTTTGCAGCTTTTGGCTCAAGTGCCAACTATAGCGATCAGCATATCCCTCTGTCCAACTTTTGCTAGCTCGGGCACTTTTACATAGCCTACGCTAAGAACATAGTACATGGCATGCATAAGAACCTAATTCAATGCTCTAAGAAACCTTCCTTTCCCGGAGCGATCATCCGTGGGGGGGTGGGGGTGGAGGGAGGCGTTTTGGATAAGCACTATGAAGCGCTTCAGCATCCAAAGTTGTCACTAACAATATTGAGGGCCCTTAACTTGTCAGTGTTATTTTTTTAAAAATGTGCCGCTCTTCTGCCATTCTACTGAGTTGCTAAGGGTACGAGAGAAAAAAAAAAGGTACTCTTTCGAAGGAATACCAAGATCCATTTTATTTTTGTTTGCTTTATAACCGTTTAGTAGACGAAAAGACTTCATGTTATTGAACATCGTGCTTTGAGATCGTCAAATCAAGAAACTCCAAACCAGACTGTGTTTTGTTTAAAGGACACCTGAATGAAGAGTACGAAGTATCATCCGTATCTGTATGACTTCCGTTAACATTGCCTACAGAAAACCCAATCCAAATACGAAATAGTGCTTCCAAGCTATGATTTTTGCTCCATTTTGCATCTGTCTTTATTTCAGTACCGAACAATTTTAGAAATGAAAAAATGTCTCCAATAACCCTTCTTCTAGAATATTTTTTAACCAGTTAAGCCCAAACGTATATCTAGAAGAAATTCCAATACGATCCGGCCAGCGCTGTACAAGATTTGAATGAATTGCGCTTTTTGTCTTGGAGTCTGCATGTGCAAACCTCCAGAAACGAACATCTCTATTTCGAAAACGTCACGCTCAGGAGAAGAATGCTCTCCGTGGCCATGTCTGTAAATGCATTCTCCATGGTGTGTTCAAGTATGGTTTCATTGTTCAGGTGTCCTTTAAACCAGACTCTTGCCGTATTCTAGCTGTGCCCCGACGGAACATTGTTTGGAGTTGCAGGGAAGATTGCCACAGAAACAAATAACTTAACGCAGCTTGCTTTCTAGACATCAAAGAAGTCTGCTGTCGAGACAACTGAGTTAACGCGTAGTTTTGGGTGGGATTCCAGTGAAGCTTGGCAGCAGCATGATATTCAGGAGTTGTGTCGAGTCATGTTTGATGCATTGGAGCACAAGTTTAAAGGAACGGAACATGCGGACCTTATATCTCGTCTATATGAAGGTACGTCTGCCATGAATATAAGTGTAGAGATATTCTAGAAATATTAATCTGTTCAGTACTGGCAGCATCCGGAAGTGATTTGTACCGTAATTCTGAGGATAAATGGACAGTGTGGTCATTCCTGACGGACTTCCAACATATCAGTTCTTGGGATCCCACACGTCAGTGACAGGATACTCGTAACATCGTAACCGTCTGTAATCATGATAGTTCCAACCGGTTGAGATATTTTCGTATTTGGGTGTCATCCTAGGTTTTACCATTTATGTTTGGTAATATACTACGGGCTTGTGCTGCTATTGACTGATTGTGTTTATCCTATCATGAATTGATTAATGCTTTATTTTACCGAAATAGCGTTAGGTAGCGCAGGCACGTCAATAGATAAATGCAGGAGTCAATACATAAACGATGCCACACTAAATATTTCAGCGCAAATTTGCGTAACTAAGATAATTACATAAAGATTAAAGTAAAACGCATCAGAATTCTTCATTTAGCGTTGCTCTGTTAAAATAATCAATAAAATATGGGACGAATGACTTGATATAACGTTGCGTACTATACATGGCTTGTTCGCACTCTTAGGGAAGCAGAAATTAAAATCAAACCATAGTCGGATATTGAAGTTGCAAAGCCCTTTCACTGGTTCGGGATCCTTAAAAGCTACAAATTGTGGCTCCGTGAACTGTTTTATCATCCCTGATATCAGTCGCTAACTCCGGGCACATCAGTCGGGCCATGTCTTAAATATGACCAGTCTCTTTAAGCAGTGTCAAATTGAGTAATAGAAGGAGCTGACTCGGTAGGCTCTTTAATATACTTGACTCATTATACTACGTGGCCATTGTAGCACAACGAAATATCGGCAACATATTTTTCTACTTAGAAAAAAGTTAAATTTCTTTTTACTCAGGAAAAATGATTGACTATGTCAAATGCCTGGAGTGCGGCCTGGAGAAGGCCAGAGAAGACACATTTCTCGACGTCCCACTCCCTGTTCGACCCTTTGGCTCTATGGTCGCTTTCAGCTCTATTGAGGAATCTCTGAAGGCTTTCGTCCAACCGGAAACGCTAGATGGCAATAACCAGTACCACTGTGAAAAGTGCGCCAAGAAATGCGATGCCCATAAGGGTTTGAAGTTTAGCAAGTTTCCCTACCTCCTCACCCTCCATCTGAAGAGGTTTGATTTCGACTACAGCACCCTGCAGAGGATCAAGTTGAATGACAGGTGGGTACCCTCGCCAGAGACCTTAACATTAGAAAAGACAGGACATTCCGCTGAAATCGTGTCGTGGAAAAACGAGATGCCCGCTACCTAACGTTTGATCTTCATCCACCTTCAAACGATGAGCATGAATGTAAACAAACTAAGAAGTTTAATCAGTTTAAACAAACTGAAAGGTTTTGCAGACAACACTGCAGACGTGAAAAGATTTGCAGACTACACAACTACGAATTTGAACACTCTGAAAGGATTTGCAGACAACAACACGTGACACATGTAATTTGACGATGGTTTCGCAGAATTATCGGTGGACGTGTCGATAGAGCGATAATTTTAATTATATACCAACCGCTGGAAGGCGCTAATTATCCCAACTCATGATGCTTATGGGAGTTTCCTGTCTTCTCACTGCTAATGTCCTAATCCACAGTCCCGGAAGTTTAATGATATTTGTAACAAAAATGTGTATTCTTGTGTCGATTGTTCTCTAGCGTGCTACTCCTAGCAAGTATCTCTAGCTCAGCTCACTTTTGTCGGAGTATCCATGGTCAGTGCATGGGACCAAAGACGGAGGTTCTATTAGCTTATTTGTTCTTGAGTAGATATACTGTGACCCAGGAAGGGTTCGTTCGTTTTCTAGAATTTTTTTGATAACAAATAAGTTAATAGGCAAAGGTCACCTTATTAGTGTAATATAGTGATGGTAATTCGTCGTGGCCTACTGCAACAAGAAGTGGAGTGTGTCAAAAGATCACGAGTAAAACGCTACGAAAACAATAGATCAAACCACATAATTGGCTTCGTTTATAGATAGCTGACCAGGACAGGCTCTTGTTCTTGTGGAGCGACGTTAGGACCAGAGTTGGGACAGGCGCTTGCCGTTGCTATCTTCGCTACTTCTTTAATGTTCCATACTTTCTATCCGATTCTGACTCCTTAGTTCCCTCGTCATCTGAAATTTGGACCAGTAAATGTTTTCAGGGTCACGTTTCCTGAACTGCTGGAGCTAAATTCGTTTCTGAAAGATGCCAGAGAGTCTGCAGCCGACACTGAAGACTGTCTCTCCGAGTGCACGGATCTGGACGACGACGCCAGCCATAGAACTCACTCGAGCAAACTGTCAGATATCGAATCTCAAATCGGAGTAAGTATATCAACCGAAGTTTAATCGTGAATGAAGTTCACCTTCTAATCATAAGAGCCTACTAGACAAAACCAAAGGACACAGCCAGTGAAGCCTTCAGAAACAGTGCGACTAGAGATGTAGAGAGAACGCTAAAACTGAGAGTTTCGGTGAAAGTCTGCTCAGGATGGAAATCAGGAAATTATATTTTTCTTTTCTTTCGAAGACATATTCCATCCAGGAGAGGCCGAAAGAAACCAGATGGCCAGTGGATTAGTAAGCAGAATGTCAGCCAGCTGAGAGCCGTACACAGTTCTTTCCGATATTTAGCTAGAAATGTCGGTTTGGTAATATGAGGAATCTGGTTTGTGCCGAGATTCATTACTCCAAAAGAGAACCCTGTACTGTCATAGTGTGCAGACGTAGTTGACATATACATTTGTCAGAGATCCGTAACTCGGTAAGAAACGGAAAAGTGGCTTCTGGATCAAGGAACGTCCAGACATACCCCCTACGGTCAAAGGCCTCACGTATGGGGGGGGGACTTACCGACTGTCTGACAACCCCACCAATGTTGTCGGACAGTCGGTCAAAAAAAATAACCCAGACGGCGCGAAGCGGCGGGTTTTTTCGTAAAAACGGTTAATTTTGTTCAAGAAAACAGTCGGTTTTTCATCAAAATAGTAGGAGTAGGTTTTTTTCCTTGAAAACAGTCAGTTTTTCTGAAAATCAGTCAATTTTTCGTCAAAGCTGTCATTTTCTTTTAAAGTTTAACTGAAAAGGCAGCTTATTTTTACATCTTGTATTTGAAGACACTGGAATATTTTGACTCATCGAATGGATTTTGTATTTCTCCACCCTGGGGTTTACTAATAACGTTCAGAGTATGCGCTGCTTGCGCGACATCCCAAAATTCACCCAGAGGCGGAAAACTTTAATTATAACAGAGGCCTGCATTTCTAGTGTTACAGATACAAAGCTCGGGAAAGTTAAGCCTGTAGAAAGTAGGAAAATGATTCCAAGATATATCTAGGAATCAGACATTTTTATTTTAGTTTTTGGCTGTGGCTTACATTTGCAGTTAGTAAATATTCCAAGCGTAGAGGGGCAAGCACAAAGAGGCACCACAAACCTGAAAGAATAAGCTCATTTGATGAAATCTTTTACCTGTGGATAACGCACAAACAAAGTAATGCATTTTTATCGTTTTTTTAGGCCTGTTCAAGTAAATAAGGGAAGTGTAACTAGAGTATCGAATTTCAGCCCTATTCGGTTGTACTTTAAAACAGTATTTTTCTCTGCAAAAACAGTCCGTGAAAACGACCAGCCAGTCGGTAAATACCCTGCCCCCCCCCCCTCCCCAAACATTTTGGTTAGTACCGCCTCTGCCTACGGTATGCGGTATCCCACAAAAGTGTTCAGCCTTGTTTATAATGGGAGATAATATTAGATAATATAATATTAAAGAGCCCGTTAGTGATTCGAATTTACGTCCAAATCGTTCTATTCATTCCCATTCCCTGATTCCGAATTTCCTGTGTAATATTTACCCCCCCCCCCCTAACGGTGCTACATTGATTGTCGCTTCTGGTGGCCTCATTGGTTAGAAATACCGGTTTTGCAAGTTATTCTGTGTTGCTGAAGAAAAGGCTGGACAACACATGAGACGGGTTTTGAGTCGCGTCACTTCTATGTAAAGTACCCGTCGTGTCTATAATGCCAACGCAACCTATTTCCGTAATTGCACTCATTAATTCTTAAGCCCCAAATTTGATTGTTACATTGTAAGTCCGCTAACAATACCTGCCGTGAACTTCCTAAATCTGCCGAGTGTCTCAGTTCACCACATAAAATCTCTGTTTAATAACTGTTCGTATACTAAGTAAATCAATCAACAAAAACTCTTAACTGCTTCGGATCTCAGTCCACTCGCTACTGATTACAATATATACTTCTTTCATTTCCTTCGTGCTTGACGCCCGAGGGCGTGAGATGGTTTAAAGCGAAAGCATGATTACAAACGCGGTGATTACTAACAAGCACAATGACACGTTAAGGGGTTTACAACAATACCTCACTAATCTTTGCACTTGCCACGATTTACTATTTTCCATGCAAATTAGGCTCCCGGTGAGTGTTCGCGTAAAACCGGTAGCCTGAATTCTGCCGAATTTTAGTCAGAAGTCAGTGGCATGGGAAAGGCTTAAAGCAACAAAAGCCGTGGATAATTTGTCAAAAGCAGAGCCTGGTTTTACGTGTTCAAATAGTTTTGAAAATTGGAACATAAACAGTAAATAGTGCAGGTGTGCTTTAAACAGTGTGTACTTTTTCTTGTTTTCTTCTGCTAAAAGCCCAAATTTTTGTTTAAGGAGGACGACGAAGGAATAGATGTCACTACTAGTTCTTCCGACCCAGAGCGTCTAAAGAGGAGAGCACTGGAATCGGGCCCCTATGCCTACGAGCTCTTTTCGATCATGATTCACAGTGGCTCAGCCTCTGGTGGCCACTATTATGCTTACGTCAAAGACTTTCGAACTGGCGCATGGAATTGCTTCAACGATCAAACTGTGACGAGGGTGAGTCTTAAAGTTTAACCGAAAAGGGCTGAGATAGCAAGTTACCCATCACTTATTCCCCTAAAAGGGCTTGTAGACCCGAAGAAAATACGTTACTTCGTTGCTCCGCTATATTCACGAATAATCGATTTTCGGATAGTGGACTTTCTCTCTCGGGTTTGTGGTACCCCTATGCGCTTATCTGTTTGTTGTATGCTTGACGAAAACGATTTAAGAAAAATAATTGTTCACGCAGTGAGCTCCAGGCCGCGAGCTGTTTACTGGCCACTGAAAAGCCGCGTTTGTGTTGAGATTCAGATTTTCCGTGTCGTAGTAGAATTTTTGCGTCGTTGGGATGGCCGTAGATATTCTGAACGTCACTATAGAGTCAATAGTGGAAATCGAAAAAATTAGCAGAATCCAGGTAATTCAGTGTATTCAGTTAAATGATAAAATAATTTGGCAGGTTGTCAATGACGCTAATTGCTGAGGGTATAAGTTAACGAAATGGACAGGGTTCGAGTTTTGCCTTAATTGTGCAGCTCTTCCATTGTAAACTTGTGCTTTTTTCCAGCTTACTCCTGAGGACATTGAGAAGTCGTATGGTGGTTCCTCCAACCGAAGCTACTATTCTTCTGCCTACAGCTCGAGCACCAATGCCTATATGCTGATCTACCGCCAAGTTGACAGAACGAGAAATACGGAACCCATTTCGGCAGAACAGTTTCCTCCGCATATCAAGGTATCGATAGTCAAATAATTACTCTGAAGCTACCAAATTCTCACTGAAGACGGATTTCGCCTGGCTTCCCCCCATTTTGCTTTCCGGACGGAAAAATGGCGCATTAGCGCGAACATGAGCTTCTCTATATATAGCTTTGGAGTGAGACGGATACGCAGTTCGCGCCCCTTATCGAGCGCCAAACCCATTCCCAGTTTCCTTTTTCCTCTTCTTTTTGCTAAGATTCTCTGTGGCGTTCCCAGAGACTGTCTCCTGGACCCCTGCTTTTTTTCTTTTGCTGGCTATTATACTGGTGAATCTTCAGAATACCCATAACCTGCCCAAGTCTTTTTCTGAGCTTCAGGGCTGAGGCAGAGTGTAATTTTCCCAAGAATAAAAAAAAAGCCAGATTAGCCGTGGGAACACACCCCAGGTCATTTGTGAATTACAAGTCATACGACGGAAAATAAGTATTTCGGTCATTGGGGGTGTTTATAGCCGATTTTTTAGAAATAAGGCAGCCATGAACGCGAAAGTTTGAGTGGTGTTCCAACCTATAACCTTTTTAGCCAGCTTTTTTTGTTTGACCGATTATTGTCATAAAAAATACCGAACTTATTTCCATGGACTCAGCAGCCCTGTTTTGTCTGCGAAAAGTCGGATCTGTTCTATGGGACATGTTAGGAAGTGATTTGACTATTAGGCGTGTGGGATGTCGATGAGAAGTTACAGTTCTAATTTGTTTACAGGCCTTAATTACCGAATTGGCTCAACAGGACGAGGCAGAACGATCGGTGAAAGAACGGGAGAGGAGTCATTTCAAGATAAAACTGTTCTGCAATCATCCACAAAAGGGGAAAATCGAAGTGCCTTGGTATGTTGCGAAGGACCTGAAATTGAAGGAAGCCCTTCCATTAGCCTATGACGTAAGTTTTGATTTGCATTTGTCTGATTCTGCTTCTACCGACATCTTCTGCAGTTATAAGGGACGGTCGCCGTTCCGGAAGTATTTTTATGGCACTTGCAGCTCCGCTCAAGTGCCATATACCGATCGCTTTTCGGTCGGTCGGTCGGTCGGTCGGTCGGTCGGTCGGTCGGTCGGTCTGTCGGTCGGTCGGGCGGTCCACTGTTTTCGAGTTAGGGTACTTCCAGATGTCCTAGGACGATGAAACTTGGCAGGCATATCAGGGACCCGATATAACTAACCTGGAAATAATCAGTTTCACGATCCGACCATCTGGGGGGGAGTGGTGGGCCTCGGAATCCTGAGAATTTAGTAGTTTTTGTAAAACCCCTACCCCTTTCTTCTCACTAGTAGGTCTGCGCACGGCGTGACGTCACTCTTTGCATCGGATCACTCTGTTAACATCGGAAAGAGCTAGTGCATTCGAGGGTCAAAGGGGTTTGTATATGTGATTCAGTGCGGGGGAATGTGGAAAATTGAGTGTTGTGTAACTTTCGAACGGGTGATCGGATTGGGACGAAACTTAATACCTGAATGAATGACATATCTCTGATCTTCCATTTGAAGTCCGAACCGGATTCGACAGCTATGGGGAGTTGGGGGGGGGGAAGACCGGAAATCTCGAGAGACGGTTATAGTGGAGGGATTGGAGTAAAACTTGCTGGGAAGAACAAGAATCTGCTCCATATAAATCGTTTACACGTTTGGACTGGACCCGGACACTTGGGGGGGGGAGGTGGAGGGGAGTTTCCCGGAATTCTGGTGATGACAGTTTTTGGGATTTTCACGACGAAACTTGGGAGGCGTATCAGGTATCAGGGACCCGATCAAACTAACTTGTAAATAAAAATTCACTCGATCCGATAGTCGTGGGGGGATCGGAGGGAGGGGGAATCCGGAATATTTAGCCATGCGTAACTTTGGAACGGGTGATCGGATTCGAGTGAAATTTAATAAATGAACAGAGGCCCTGTGGTGATCTTTTTCATGTCCGGACCGGATCCGACAACAATTGGGGGGGGGGAATACGTAACCGGATTGGACTGGAGAGATCGGGATGGAACTTTGTGGGAATAACAAACAAGTCCAAAACCGAACCGGATTGGCTCCGGCGACTGTGGGGGGAGTTTGAGGGGCGGGTCCGGAATTCCGGTGATCGCGAGTTAAGGTACTTCCAGATTTGCTAGGACGATGAAATTTGGCTGGAATATTAGAAATTCGACAAGATTGGCTTAGAAATCGCCACTTTTCAAATCCGACCATTCCCTAAAGTACCAATCATGACCGCAAATTAAGAAAAATGCTTTTAAGCAAAATATGCATTTCCATGATCCGCATGAGTCCATGATCATTTTTGCCTCAAGGGTTTTGCTTACAAATGAAGTTCTAGCTCCCTTAAAGTGTGCATCTTAACCGCAAGGTCCAAAAGTACTTTTTATCAAACGATACATCTCAACCTATGATCATTTGTGCCACAAGGGTTTTGCAAAAAAAAAAAATTTCTAGCACCCTTAAAGTGCGCATTTTACCCGCATTAGCGGAAAAAAAATACTTTTGATCATACGTATATATCAATGATCCCTAAGAGCCTGATATCGTTTTTGCCTCAAGGGTCTTCCTTACAGATGAATTTCTAGTGCCTTTAAAGTGCGCATCATTACAGCCAAGTTCTACGACAAAATACTTTTTCTCTAGCTTCCTTAAAGTGCGCATCTGAACCGCGCAGTCGAAAATTACTTTTAATCAAATAATACATCTCAACCCATGCAAGTGCCATATGAGCTTACAGCTCTTGTTTTTTTGTATCCTCGCTTTTCGTTAGTCAAGTTCGAGAGGGGGGAAAACGGGGAAGAAAACATTAGAGACGTGGGTGCGTATTTTTGCGTTAAACGTTACGACGGATGCCAATATTATTTGTGTTACTCTTTTAAGTGTTGTATTTCATGGGAAGAAGGCGTAAAAGTGTTGTACCATAAATATCCTCAGCATCGTCATATCATTTAACACAAAAATGCGCATCCATATCGTTATCGAACTACTGCGACTTGTGTTAAGCGACAGTGTAGAGACGGACTCGCAACTTTCGGGGGTGGCCTGTGGTCTCGCACACTTTGTACAACTCGAATGCACTGTCGGAAGTTTCATAGAAAAAGAGAGAAATTCGTATTGTTAAAGGACTCCTCTTGCTTATCCTGCCTTTCATATTACCCCTAGCTCCCTTCTGGAATTATAAGCTTCCGAAATCCCCGTCTTCCACCATTATTACCTATGAGTTTTAAGCGCTTTTTCGGCTGAGCTCAGTTTGGTCAATCACGCAACGCAGACTTGCATCAAGCTTCAGTGTCCGCTGACAATTCTTTCACACATAAGGACATGAGCAAGGATAATTTCTCATTTTGAAAGACATGGTGAACCATCAGGTCTATTTTCTGTTTTGGACTTCTTTTGTTTTACCTTTTTTTTTTACTGTTTTTCCTAATTTTTTTTTTTTTTTACCACGGCGCGTTCAGTTTTCAAATATTTTGCGTCCAGCCGCCGCGTCCGAAAGTAAGACCCATCTGTTTGAAATAATAAAAAAGGAACCAAGTAATTGGAACTGTTGTTAGCTATCTTTTACTTCCCGCGTACAACGGATGTATTTCTATTTGCAGAAATTAAGCTTGGTCGATGTCTTGCCCGTGGGGCAGTGTCGCCTAGTCACTTACAGTGAATTCCATGATTCCCTCGAGTCGAGTCTAGAAGGGAAGGAAGATGAAACCTTGTATTACCTTCTTACTGCCTTTGGTAGTGTAAAATACGACCTTCTCATGGAACTCGACAAAGAAGGCAGAGGATTCAGCGTTTACTCCTCAGCAGGTGTGTAAAGTTTTAGCGTAGGCAGCTCCTAATATAGCCATATATATGTAATTAATAGCCATATCTGATGCGCGAATCCGATCATGAAAGGATTCGAATCCGATTCCGAATCCACCATTTTATGCTGAGGATTCGAATCCGGAATCGAATCCGGATTCGAATCTGACCTTAACAAAATTCAAATCATGTGCATAGTTTGTACTTCGAAAATCGGAGGTGACAGAAAGTACTAATGCCTAAGGCCATCAGATAACGCGATATATTACTGAGGATTGTGGTGGCGGAGATCAAAAAGTTGGATTGCTAGGCCCAATGTGTAAAAATTGGGAAACGGAAACTGGAAGGATATAGACTAGAAATTTCAGCGGATTCGTAAGATCTAAGGTTCGGAACCGAGTCCGAATCCGAATCCAGCTTGACAAGCAGAAGATTCGAATCCGGATTCAAATCCAACCAAAAGGACGAATCCTGCACTCGAATCCGAATCCGGATTCGGATTCGCCCATCTCTGGTATGTATATGGCTTTGGCTGAAGTAAATAAATAAATAAATTCCACCTCGCCTGCTTTACCTAGTCGCAGGATTTTGGATTCTAAAAGAGAGGGTTAAAAATAATGCCACATCCAGAAACGACATTCACTTGGCATTGTTTACTGTGACAAGGCTGTCCGTTCGGTCTTACAGTGTCGGAGCTTGTTGTTGTTCTAGGGAATGAACTATAATAGAAAAACCTCGAAATATCTGGAAATGAAGTTACAATAAAGTTTCCCCTTTTACGGTATTGCACATGTTGCGCGTTCTCGTGCCATTTTTGTTCAAGAAGATTGTTAGACTCCAGTGGGATTTTCGCTCATTATGTCGCTATGATCGTCGGTGAAAACAAGAAAGGTACTCCTATAATACCAAGACCATCTTTTCTTGCAGGTTGTACAGTAAAAATATTCCGCGTGAACGCCGAAGACAGCGCAGTCACTGGGCCGGTGAATACCCACTTCTCTTTCGCTACAACTGTGCAAGAACTTCGGGAGTCTGTGGCAAAATTGTGCAACGCGAAGATAGACAGTATCAATGTATTATGGGAATCTTCCACGCATCTCTTCACGCACTTGAGCGATAGTGATAAAAGTTTGAAGCAGGAGGGATTTGGAAGGTCAAATAAGGTGTATGTGGAAACGTCTGGGGAGCAGTTCGACATTGTCCGTCAAGTGATTGAAGATGTGAATAACAGGACTGTGATGCATGTTAGTGTACCGCCCATTACTCAGGGTAAGTGAGCTTATTCGTCGTTTGTTGAAAAAGGGTAGGAGTAAGCTTTTTTCAGTTAAGTGTGTTAACTTTTGGATGGAGGTGCATATTCGTGACAATGACTTGTGTGTGTCCGTGTGCTGGTTAAAAGGTTAGGGATGTTGAACCATACCAACCGTCAATCAGTGCCGAAGCCACCGGCAGTCCGATCCGGTGATTATTACCTTCTGTAAACGGTTTAGAACAGTAATTCACTCGCTCTTCAGTCCTGCTCTGTCCCCGGGCGCCGAGATGGTCAAGTGAGTGTTGCCCGCGTTGCGGGAAATGGTAAATGGTTATTTGCTTAATGACAGAGCGAGCCCCGACAGGTACACTTTAGTCCACAAGGTCTCAACCCTAAAACCGTCAACTTCCGGACCATTGGTACGACGTATTGTGTCCGAGTGACTTCTAGACGCATGCAGGGAAACCATCATTTCCGAGCCTAAATACTTTGTATAGTTCAGGAGTGTAACATAAGAAACTTCGTTTCTAAGAACTTGGGGCTCGCGGATGCAAATTGATGTCTCACTTTTCCAAGGTTGACTTCGATTTTTCCTATTTCATTTCTTTTCAGAAATGTTAGACCGGGACTCGATACCGACGCTTGCTGAATACCACACAGCTACATCCGTTGCCACCTACAACCTCGTTCGCGAGACTGCTGCCTGCTCTGGTGCTCAGGTAAGACCCGTGGCGTATGGCTTGGGATAGAAATCATTCTCCTTCTACATCTAGCGTCTTATCGACAACATTCTTGCCACTCGATTTGGCGCTAATTTAAACGTCTGCAGGTTGTTCCCTCATCCCGACTGCGATGTTTTACACGATGCAATGCCTAATGTAAGGTACAATTTTATTGACAACTTTTTGAAACAGAAATAGCATAAAAGTGACAGACATGCCAGTGGCACAAGAAAAAATGTGGACCAGTTTCCTTTGGCCAGTCGAATCCAAAGCGCAGTTGGGGGATACCTATGATATCTGATTTTTGATCGTCCGTCCGTCTATCCGTCGTTTGGATGATCACGATATATTCTGAAAGGGCCTTTCTCGCTGCGGAGGGTGTCCTTGTTTAAGCCGCAGTGTGAATCAGTGAAACCGAGTCCCCGAGATCATAGTGGCCCAGTTCAAACCGGAGGTAGACCGTCACTTGGGTCCTGGGTGACATTGAATGTAACCAAGAACAAATAATCAGATAGAAATACTATGTTCAGTCACATGCAGCGACTATAAATACTCCGAAAAAAGAGAGTGGACATAGAGGTATTTACTCTAGCTTTGAGCTGATGTTGATACCCGTTTACTCCTCTTCGTCTTCGCCGTTGCTTCTTGCAGAAAAAAATAGCGAAAGATCGCTTGCAGGAGGCGTACTCCTCGCGCTGACCCGCTCTGGAGCACGTCCTTAGAGCCAATCAGGTTTGAATGATACTTTTCCTAATCGGGCGCTTCGTAGCGATTTGGCTATTTGTAGAGGTAATGAAACGTGATGTGGCGCGAAGCAAGTAACCTCCGCTCGTTTGCATCGGGAGTCGGCCCTATTTTACTCGACTGAGCATGTTTGTATGACCGAGATAGGGAGACAGCAGTTCTGTCTCGTTATTTGTTCTTGATGTAACTGTGAGACATTTTTAGAGACGAAAACCTGTTTCATTTGTTGGAGGCGTTGTGTTTGCAGACGTCACGCCGGTAGGTTTACTCGTTTTAGTCGTAATGAAATAAAATATATTATACTGATTATTTTTTTTCTTCCGTGTCGACTTCATTTTTAAACTTGTGTCCAGGTTATGTTTCAAGGTCTTCTGCGATGCAGGCTACCCCCCGTGTCCTGAGTCGCACTCACTCACTTTACCTCTAGGAGTACTATTCTTCCGAAGCTTTGTCTTTAAACCGTTGGGCAATGAAAGAGGGAGAAGGAACTTCAGATGAAGACATTGGAAACGTCTCAATAGGCTCAACTTCCCCCCAGCCAGCCTCACCCTTGAACACTGACGACTGTGATTTGATAGATGTCGATCAGGATTTGAGCTCAGATAGGCGCTTCGAAGCGGGGGATCATTCAGCGAGCGAAGATAGTAGTTTAACGGATTCGGATAGGTAAGTGTTCGTTTTACTTATGTCTTAACGTTGTACCAGGCTCACAACGATCGAGTGGGTGTCGAGTCTTGTCAGTAATCGAGTTGTCTTCATTTCAGGCAACTTCGCCTGTGGTTATTACCTGGGGAGGGAGGCTTCGGGAATATAAGCCATTGCAACATAAAATTGTATTTTCTTATCTGCTAATATTTTTGTTACATCTTACATGGCTTTTAACTTTTTCTTTTCTAGGCTTACTACACTGTCAGAAGATTGATAACAGATAATACCTGTTTGCGCATCCTTATGTTAAACGTTATGATAATTTATATGTTATGGCCCTTTTAAGTGTTATCTTTTCTCGAAACATAACACTTGAATACAAGTTTGCGCATCCTTGTGCTAAACCTTGTGATAAGATATCTGGAAAGACTAAATGTTATCTTTTCGCGAAACATAACACTTAAAAAGGCCATAACAGCAGATTTGTCTGTGATAACACTATTTTCTAATTATATTTTCTCATTTTCTCTCACATATAAGTATACACTATGATGGGTAATACAATTATTATTATATTATTATTATTATAACGTTTGACAAAAGGATGCGCAGACATTTGTTATCTGTTATCAAACTTCCGATAGTGTATATAGGAGTGGGGAAATGTATAAGTGAAGTCAAATATCATCGATGACTGACAATATTCCGTTCCTTCCCCATGTCATGGAAAGTCAGGGCGGCCTAGGATAACATTTGTGCCATATTTGATGGATATTGATTGAGCCGATCTTTCTAGGACGCTCATGGGTGATCCTCCCGAGGAATGTTTGCCGCGTGCCCCGTCACCTCAGCTGCCTTCTCCCAGTGATCATCATCTACACATAGACCAGGTAAGCAAAATTGTGATTATAGGTTCATTCCAACTGCCTATCAGTAGTTATTAGTTGCGTTTTTGCAGATACCATGGTATCTGTTACCACGGTAACTGGATCTGCAATTAGTCGTTTTTGCAGTTACCGTGGTATCTGATATACGGTTGCTCTGCAAAAACGACAATTGCCGAAATTGGGCTTTTCGAAGTCATCCCAAAAGAAAAACCGATATCCAGTCACATCACTCAGTGCCAAACTTCTTTCCCACCAATTTGAAAAAAATTCATGAATTTTGCAGATACCACGACCAGTTACCACGGTCGGACCGTGATATCCGAATATCAGATACCACGATAACTGCGAAAACTCCTTATGACCGTGGTATCAGATACCAAGATAACTGCAAAAACGAATTTAGACCGTGGTATCGGATACCATGGTATCTGCAAAAACGCAACTGCTGTAATTTTAGGTTCATTCCAGCTGCCTACCAGTAGTTGAGCAAAAACTGTCGTTAAAACCTGTATATTCCTTGATACAGGTCTTAACGACAGGATAGCTATGGCTCAGTGCCTTCACCACTCAGCCATAGTCAAATTGGTATAACGGTTAGAAAAGTTTTACATTAGTCTTGATTGATTGTCCTTCGAACAGCCTTATCAAAGATGCGATTAAAGTTTAACTGAAAATCCAGCTTATTTTTGTATCATTGAAATGAGTACACTGCATTATTTAGATTGTGTTCAAGGATTTTTTTATTCTTCATTATTTGCTTTAAGTCACAATATCCACGGTCGTCCTCACAGTGCGAAATTCTACTATGACGCGGAAAATTTGAATCTCAACAAAAACGCGGCTTTTCAGTGGCCATTGATCATCTTGCGGAAGGTAACTCACTGCGCGAATACTTGGTTTTCTTAAATCATTTTCGTCAAGCATACAACACAGTTACAAGCCCAAAGACGTACCACAAATCCGACAGGGAAACTCCACCATATGAAAATCGATTATTCGTGAATAGCGAGTCGAGCTAACCATCTCGTATCCCTGCCGGTCCCAGTGATCGATATATATTGTTTGAAGTGTTTTTGAAATTAAAAAACCTGAAGCGAAGCAACGAAGTGACGCATTTTCATCGGGTGTTCAAGCCTCTTTAAGTGAATAAGTCATGAGTAACTAGATTGTCTTATTTCAGCCCTTTTCAGTTGAACTTTAATGATGAATCGACTGATAGTTTCAGGTGCGTTATTGATAAGATTTTTAGGATTTTCAGTATGATATCTTCCAGTTTCTTGGATTTCGAGGCTACAGCCTTTCCTGTTGCAGTGTATTATTATTGTTACTGACACTGTAGCTTTTAAAACTGTCAACACTAAGAGGTAAGACGCCCTTTAAGTGTTACCGTAACTTTAAGTCGCACTTCGGAGTGAATAAGGTCCATGATGGATCCGTTATGCTCCGCATATTCCGGTATTCTGGTTGAATGGTCGGTATTCGATGTTCAGTCAGTGTTGAGCAACCGAATTTTTTGTTTATCTTGAAGTGGTGTCCAGATCAGCTTATACTTACCATCCAGGAGATATCCTTTGTTCGCTTCAAAGCGGCCTGTCACACTATTGATTGTCCCTAGAACGGTTCATAAGTGTAAACGCGCCCGGCGCCTCGCTGGCCGCTCGGCTCTATATATCTAGCAGCCAATCAAAAATAGTTTAACAGGCCGCTTTGAAGCGAACAAAGGGTATCTCCCTGGACGGTAAGAATAAGGTGTTCAGAGGACGGGGTGGGGGGTCGGGAGGTGTAGAAGCGCATTCTACTTACACTTGTTCAGTGTCTAAGATGTGATCGATTGTGATCGTTGAAACTCTTCTTTTAGGTGGATAGCCGCAAGGTGGATGATGCCTCACACGTACTTCACTTGGTAGTTCCTAGATTTTTCAGAGTTGATGAGATTACCAAAGAAAACAACGATAAAGGTATGTTCCGTCTTTCTTTCATGTTTTAGTTGATTGGGCTAATGTAACCTAGGGACAAGTCGCGCGCATTCCGCACAAGGCGGCGGTACCAGCTGAAATGGTTTTAATAACTCAGACTCTTAAAGGTAATCGAAGCCAGTTGTAAAAGCATCCTGTCCGCATGGGTTGCCTCCAATCACGCGATTGTTTGCGCCTGTGGAGTCTTAACGTTCTTCATTCTCACCCCAGTTCCTGTGCAGTGATAGTGCCGCGAGACTCATTAACCCCCATTCGACTCCGAATCCGAAGGGGTAGGTACAAATCCGATTTCGAATCCGTCATTTCGTGCTGAGGATTCGAATCCGGAATCGAACCCGAATTCGAATCCGACCTTAACAAATTAAGTCATATACGTAGGTTTTAGTTCAAAAATCAGAGGCGACAAAAAGCACTGATATCTAAGGTAATCAGGAAACGTGAAGTTGGATTGCCTAAGACCACTGTGTAAAAACTGGGAAATGGAACTTGGAAGTATGTAGACTAGACATTTGCTGATTCGTACGATTGAGGGTTTGGAATCCGAATCCAGCTTGGCAAGCAGAATACTCGAATCCGGATTCGAATCCGGCCAAAAGGACGAATCCTAGATTTGAATCCTAATCCGGATTCGGATTCGCCCATCTCTGGTAACCCCTCTTTGGTTGTGGGCCACAGCGTATAGCGCCATTCCGCCCAGTATGCAAGAGTTGGCTGAATGGTGGTACTCTTGGGGGATCCGAATGTTCATTGTCAGATTTTGAGGAATTCGCACTTGCCTAGTCTCCTTGAGGTCCAGTCTCCCCCACCACCAAGTGTATAGATGTCGTCGAAGTCTCGGGTGATTTTTCGTGGTTTTGTCTTGTGAAGCTCAAGCTTTTCAAATAACATCTCTTGTAGTTTACAAGCTAACTGTCGACCGACGGATGCATCTGGGCGAGCTGAAGCGACACATTGAACCCTATGTGAACATCCCATGTGATTTCTTCCGTGTATTTAAAGTACAAGCGTCTTCAGGCATCGATAGGGAGTGTGTGAACCTAAATGAAACCTTAGAAACAATTGGTGACGAACCGTGGTTAACTGTGCGGCTTGGTCGTGCATTGAAGCCCGGAGAAATTAGAGGCAAAGTCTACCATCTCCAACCGAATGAAGCTGAGGTGAGTCATCTTTTAATGAATGAATGAATGAATGATGATTTAATCCGTAATGTCTTTTAATGTATAAAAATAGCTTTGGATATGTCATTTGTCAATGTCAATATGTCAATTGATTCAGGAATGGTTTTGTTTTATAATTTATATATTGTACTCCTCAGTTTTGAGGGAAATAAGTAAATAAACAATTCAAATAAGGACACTTCTAGCACTGTCAATCAACTCGACAGGTCAATATTTAAAATATCGGTCTATTATAACTTGAGGGTATTCGCTTCTTTACCACTTCCTCCTTAAAGTTTAACCGAAAAGGGCTGGGATAGGACAATCTAGACACCCATCACTTATTCATTTAAGTTGGCTTGAAGACCCGCTGAAAATTCGTTACTTTGTTGTTCCGCTATTCACGAATATTCGATTTTCAAATAGTGGAATTTCTTTGTGATTTGTGGTATTCTATGCGCTTGCATTTTTATGGCACTTGCCCTTCGGCCAAGTGCCATATAGCGATCGCAATTTCTGTCGGTCGGTCGGTCGGTCCAGATTTTGCTAGTTCGGGCACTTCCACATAAGCTAGGACGATGAAACTTGGCATGCATATCAGGGATCACAAATGATTAAGTTGGAAATAGTCACTTCCCCGATCCGAGCATCGTGGGGGGAGTGGAGGGAGGGGGAATCCGGAATCTTTAGGTGTTTGTAACTTTTGAACGGGTAATCGGATCTTAATGAAACTTGATATTTGTAAAGACTTCGTGCCTCAGACGACCCGTCTAAAATCCGGACCGGATCCGGTGACTTGGGGGAGCTGGAGGGGGGAACCGGAAATCTCGGGAAACGCTATGGGTGGAGGGATCGGGATGACACTTGGTGGGAAGAACAAGCACAAGTCCTAGATTCATCATTGACATAATTGAACCGGATTTGGGCTCTGTGGGGGGAGTTGGAGGGGGGTCCGGAATTCTGGTGATCTCGCGAGCGCGGTACTTCCTGATGTATTAGATGATGAAATTGGGCTGGCGTATCAAGGAATCGAAGAAACTGACTTGAGAATAATCGCGGGGAGTGGAGGGAGGGGGAATCCGGAATCTTGAGGTATTTATAACTTTTGAACGGGTGATCGGATCTTCATGAAACTAGGTATGTGGGAAGACCTTGTGTCACACACAGATGACCCAGTTAAAATCCGGGCCGGATCCGGTGACTACGGGGGGAGTTGGAGGGAGGAACCGGAAATCTTGGGAAACGCTTAGAGTCGAGCGATCGGGATGAAACTTGGTGGGAAGAGCAAGCAAATGTCCTCGACACATCATTGATATACCGGACCGGATTCGGGCACTTTGGAGGAAGTGGGGGGGGGGGTCCAGAATTCCGGTGGTCCCGCGAGTTCGGTACTTCCTGATGTATTGGGACGACGCAATTTGGCTGACATACAAGGGACTCGAACAAACCGACTTCTGAATAGTCGTTTGTATGATCCAACCATCGTGGGGGAGTGTAGGGATGGGGTATCCGGAATCTAGTGGCATTATTAACTTTTGAACCGGCGATAGGATTTCAACGAAACTTGGCAATTGGAAAGAGGTGTCGTCTCAGATGTTCCGTGTTAAGTCCGAACCGGATCCGATTCTTGGGGGGGGGGGTGAAGGGGTACACCGGAATTTTCGTGAATCGCTTAGCGTCGAGGGATGGGGGAATTAGGTCGGGATGGGATTTGGTGGGAAGAACAAGCATAAGCCCTGGATACGTTCAGACAGAACCAGTACGGATCGGGGCTCTTTGAGGGGAGTTGAAGAGGGTTTCCCGGAATTCCGGTGATCACGTGTTATGGTGTTAGGATACTTCCAGATGTGCTAAGGACGATGAAACTTGGCAGGCATATTAGTGACCGACCTAGGAAAACTACCGTTCCTGGATTCGATCATTGTTGGGGGAGTTAAGGGAAGGGGAATCTGGGAATTACTGACTTCCTGAGATTGCGAAAGAGTTGTCCGATTCGAGGTAAACTGTATGGATGTTGAGAATTAATGACCTTGATATCCAAACATGTCTCCTAAGCACGGGCGGCAATCATGATAGGGGGAATAGGGGGGGTGGGGTCCGGAAAATTTGTGACATGCATAAAAACCGAAGGGGTAGGCCGAATGGGATGCGAGTTGGACAGTGCCGAGGTTATGCGGCCTAATTTGTTATTTGGCTTCCGGACCGGATTCGGTCACGGATGAAGGAACCGGAAATTTGCAGATATGGTCCGATTCGAATTAAACTTAAAGGACGAAAAGAGGAGCTGTCAGAGATGTTAAGTAAATGTGTCCTAGTCAATTTAAGCCAAAGTTGGGGGTAGTTGGAGGGGTCCCGGAAATTTTGTGGCTCGCGTAGTAGGGGCCAAACGAGTGGATTGATTTGAACGAAACTCGGAAAGTAGAGAGACCATATGCCCCAGACGACAAATTTTAGGTTGCGGACTCGACCTGAGCGCGGTGGGAGGGAAACAGGAGTTTCCGGAAAAACCCTCAGACTCGATTGAAACTTGATGTCCTATTTCTATGTCCGATCCTAGGGGGATGGGGGTATTCTCATCTACTTTCTTACACCACCTACTCGTACAAGTGCCATATGAGCTTGTAGCTCTTGTTGTTGTATGCCTTACGAGAAAGATTTATGATTTTTTTTTTCAGGCATTAAGCAATCTGCACCAATATCACCACTGCCCACTGAAAAGCCGCGTTTGTGTTGAGATTAAAATTTCCCGCGTCATAGTAGAATTTACGCTGTAGGGACGGCCGCAGATATTCTGAACGTCATAACTAGAGCAGATAGAGGAAAATGAAAAAATCCCTTTGCAGAATCCAAATAATTCAGTGTATCCAGTTAAATGACACAAAAATAAGTCGGCCTTTCAGTTAAACTTTAAATCAAGAGTTAGATATGCACCTTCTATTCCAACAATTTAACCGACCTTCCTTGGAAACTGCTGCGTTAAAAAATGAAGAGCCATCCCGGCTGTTTTAGTCGCTCGCGGTCCTCTTCTTTGATGACAAACACGGAGAAAATTGCAAAATGGACCGTTCTGACCAATGAGCTCATCGGAAGCAATGAGCGGGAGCCTGATCCACATGCATTCTAGTGCCGTTAGGATAGATTTGACATTGGAAAGGAAAGTTGAAGGAATAATTAGGACGTGGAGTGAATCAGTAATATAGGCACCACTGGTCCTTTAAGAGCAGTAGCTGACTCTTTTACAGTTTCCCATTGTTGGAAAAGTCGACACGAGTTAAAGCAGAAATGACGCACTAAGTAACTTATTTTCTCTACCAAGCATTGCAAGCTGTCCAGAGCCATTCCCCGGATTTAAAGCTGAACAGACAGCTTTATCTGTGAGCTCACGCCAGATCGTATCCAGGAATTAATTTCGGGGGGGGGGGTTGCCCGAGGGTCGGACCTTGTCCATACCAACAAGACCAAAGGTTCCGATGGGATCCCAAAAATCCAATATTTGATCCAGACAATTAGGTTTTGTCTTCGCCAGATCCAGTCTTCGCCAGGCCAAACAGCTAATCATTAAGAAATCCAAGCTCAGATATGGATTCAGCATGTGCGTTTACCTCTATAAGCCGATCGAAACGATCCTAGCTTACTTCTGTGAATTTTGCGGTTCTGGCGAAATCCAAGAACTACTTGTCCGGCGAAAAACTAAAGCTCAAAAATGGATTCACCGTATCTCCTTACCCCCATATCCAACATCTAATTAACCTGAAATAAAAATTTAACTTTTAAAGCACAACTCTTACTAGAAATAATCTTTTCCCTATGAAACGGATCAGAAAAAAACATTTTCGAAATTACCGTTACTTTCCATCTGAAATTAGCGATTTTCTTGTTAGCGCCTGTCGACTACGTCCAGCCTTTCTGCTCTCCGACGCGGCGGCTGGGCGCAAAACATTTGAAAACTGATCGCGCCGTGGTTAAAAAGTGTGAAAACTAAGCAAACAAAAGAAGTAATAAATAAAAGCTTCTCAGATCCTGATGTGGGAAAGAGTTGTCAGCAGATGTTGATGATCCTGGCAAACGTTTCGTTGTGTGACGGGCAAAACTCGGCAAGGCCAAAAAAGCGCTAAAATTTCGTAGGCACAAAACGAAACAATGGAGAAAGGTGGGTATTTTAGAAGCTTATAATTCTGTATGGGAGCTAGATATATTATAAAAAGCAGAATAAGCAAGAGGGGTCCTTTAACAAATTTTCCGGTTTTGGCCGGATTCCGGGCGAACTACTTGTCCGGCGATAAAACGGTTTTCGTATTCTTGTTCAGCATGCCTTCTTACCCCTACATCGAACATTTAATCAACTTCAGATAAAACTTTAACTTCTAACAAACTTTCCGGTTTTGGCCGGATTCCGGACGAACTACTTGTCTGGCGAGAAAATGGTTTTCATATTCTTGTTCAGCATGCCTTCTTACCCCTATCTCGAACATCTAATCAACTTCAAATAAGACTTCTACTTTTAACAAACTTTCCGGTTTTGGCCGGATTCCGGACGAACTACTTGTCCGGAGAGAAAATGGTTTTCATATTCGTGTTCAGCGTGTCTTCTTACCCCATAATCGACTATCACATTAGCTGTTTTAAAAAAATTTGCTTGCCCCTTAATTTGAACCCCCTCCCCCACCCCTAAATATAAAGCTACAGTGCCCATCTACGAACTCGACCTTACTCTTGACCCAAAGAATGCTCACACCAAGTTTCATCAAAATATCTCATTCCCTTCGAGAGTTATCGTGCTTACAGACGGACGGACAGACGGACGGACGGACGGACGGACAGACGGACAGACGGACGGACAACTTTTGCGATGTCATAGGTATCCCTCCACTTACGTTTTGGGATCCCAAAAAGTACAAAAAAGACACAGATCGAGTTGTCAAAGCCTATAAAAACGATTATTTTTGTATGTTTCGTAAGGGGGGGGGCGAACTCCCTACCCCCCTCGCCTACGGCCTTGGCACACGCAAGACCAAAGGTTTTGATGGGATCCCACAAATTTAATATTTTATCCAGACAGTTGCGTCTTGTAGATATCCGGTCTTCGCCAGACTCCTTGAATATTTTTACTATTAAAATTTAGAAACCGATTAAGGCCAATGAGTCTTCTCTTCTGAGAAAACCAAGTTCAGGTATGGATTCAGCGTATGTGTTTACCCCCAGTTTAAAATTAAAAGCCTATTTTTCTATTTCAGCCTGTAAGTGGCAGCTTCTTGTTTGAATGGATCCTTGCTCCCGGCACATCCGTGAGACAAGTCAGGCAGGAGCTGTGGAAGGAGTCACAGAAGCATGGTATCGATGTTCCACTCGAGAGGTTTTCAGTTAGGAAGAAGTCCTGGAGGAGTCCGGGCAAGGTGTTCTCAGATCACGAGACAGTCGGCGATGAGAACATCCCGCTTTACGCGAATTGGGAGCTCTTCATTCAGGTTAGACTTTATTTGTACAAGTTTCATTTACACGGTGCAAAAGACAACGAAATTTTACTAGTTGTCGACGTAGACGCAGTTGTCATTGGCGTATGTTTAGTTTCGTTCTTCCTGAACCACCCCGTACATTGTTTTTTGCTTTTGCGGCGAATTCTCTCGATTTTTTCTCTGATATAACAACCGCTTTTTGGGATCCCAAAACGTAAGTGGAGGGATACCTATGACATCGAAAAGTTGTCCGTCCGTCTGTAAGCACGATAACTCTCGAAGGGATTGAGATATTTTGATGAAACTTGGTGGGAGGATCCTTTGGGTCAAAGTAGCCTACAGGTCAATCAAAAAAAAATATTTTTTGAAAGCTATTTTGGTAGTTGATTCAGGGGCAAGGAGACATGTTGAATCCGAATATGAAAGTTATTTTCTCACCGGATAAGTAGTTCACCCGGAATCCGGCATAAACCGGACACAAAATTTGTCGACCAATTTTCGGCTACCCCGTTTCTTCACAATAGTATAGCTCTGCGCATGGATGCCGGGCAGAGCGCGTAGTCTATGAATTTCGGACAGAGCTAGTGTAATCGAAGGTTGAAGGGGTGGGTATATGAGAAAAGATTAGGTGGTTGCAGTCTGTCCCGAAATATTTTTAAACAGCTAATGAGATAGTCGATTATGGGGTAAGAAGACATGCTGCACACGAATATGAAAACCATTTTCTCGCCGGACAAGTAAGTAAAAGTTTTATTTGAAGTTGATTAGATGTTCGACTTAGGGGTAAGAAGACATGCTGAACCCACATGCGGAAATCATTTTCTACCCGGACAAGTACTTCGCCCGGAATCCGGCCCAAACCGGAAAATTTGTTAAAAGCAAAAGTTGTATTTGTAGTTGATTAGATGTCCGTTTAAGGGGTAAGAAGAGATGCTGAATCCGTATATGACAATCATATTTAGCCGGATATATAGTTCGTCCGGAATCCGGCTGAAACCGGAAAATTTGTTATAAGTTAAATTTTCATTTGAGGTTGATTAGATGTTGGATGTTGGGGTAAGGAGATAAGCTGAATTCGTTTTATGGGTTTTATTTTTTCGCCGGACAAGTAGTTCCGGAATTTCGCTGAAACCGGAAAATTTGCAGAAATAAGGCAGGATCGTTTCGATCGGTTTTTGGGGGTAACACACATGCTGAATTCATACCTGAACTTGGTTTTCTTAGATGATAAGCTATTTGGCGTTAATCTGTCTCTAAATTTTAAGAGTAAAAATGTTAAAGGAGTCTGGCGAAGACAAAACCTAATTGTCTGGATCAAATATTGAATTTTTGGGATCCCGTCGGAACCTTTGGTCTTGTTACTAGAGTATCATGATGATGGGCGGAAATTTTGTTTTCGGGTAGTTACTGGACAGCCTATGTGCCCAGTTGCTGTCTGAATAAGAGGGTGGGAAGACACCCACAATGCACAAGTAGACCATGGACCATAGCTATAGCACATTTCACGTCAGTCACTTGGCAAACTGGTCCCATTTGCCTCTCAACTCGGAGGGTGGGGGACGAGTCCCCGAAAAGAAAGATTAGAGCTTAAGACCTGCAGTATACCAAGTTCCAACTTAACACTGGTCAACGTGACATATCGGCACAACTGTGGTCCGCACAAACTTTTCAGTGTTTGTCGCGGAATTAAACGCAGTTTTAACTGTTTTTTTTATATTTTCATATGTCTAATAAAAATAAAATCAAGATTAAATCTCAGTAAACAGAACTTCAGAAAGGATCGTCAGTTTTATGTCTATAGGCTATGCTTTATAAAGCAGTCAAGTTTATTATTTAAACTATATCCTGCTGCTAAATTATTTCCCGCCAATTTGAGCCACAAAATCGAAAATTTGATACAGCGTAAACAAACGATAATCTGTGTGATTTAGTTTTTTAGTCCCCCTTTTCTTTCAGATTCTTCCTGAGGATCGGGAGGCTCGATGTGTGCCCGAAGGTTGCCGAGAGGACTGCGTGGTCACCTTGTTCCTGAGACGGTGGCGACCAAGCGAGTTCGTGTTAGAACCCTTCCGAGAAGTCACGTTTGGAAGCTACGAGAGTGGACCCATTAAATCCAAGGTATGATCTGCATAAACTTGAGTCAGCTTTCGAGTTATTTCCTCACCTGAAGAATAGTTAGACCGGAATCCGGCAGAGCATAATATATCTTGGTAAGGTCGATACGGGAGTAACAACACAATGAATTCATATCTTCACTTCAATCAATCAATCAATAAGTATATTTCACATAATATTTCTGTAGAACAAAAATAACCTTGTACGTCAAAACAAAATGGTTTGAAAAATAAATAAAACAACGGTTAATGCAAAGTAAAATAAACTAAGTGTCAAGCACTGCTTTGTTATATAATTAGACACGAAATATGGTACAAAGTTTTTTTTTTCACTTGATTTTTCTTGCCCGATCGGTAGGACCGGTAGCGGACTGCTGACATTTCTTGATGAGGTTGTGCAGCTGACATTTCTTGATGATGTTGTGCAGTGTCGATGCAGACGCAGGTAGTCACACCGGACCATTCCAGTTTCTCTTTTCGCGGCTTGTCGATAGTTTGAGACGATTGAGAGGCTGAAAACTTGGAATACGGTGGATATGGGAACATCGCTTGGATCAAAATAAAGGCATCCCTTGTTTCGAAGACCATCGAACCTATGACCCTGGTTGATGAATGTCGATAATTTTTCAGATTTCGGGGCTCTACGGCATCCCGTTGGAATCCGTCCAGATTGCTAAGCCACCAGGCGCCTTTCCGTGCGATATGTCTATCCTCCGAATTGAAGCAGACCTAGACTGGGAAAGAAATCCAAGGTCCATCGAAGACCAGCCTTACAGCATACTAGAAGATGGCGGGGTTCTATTCTGGAGGTAAGTAGGAGTTGACGGTGTTAGCCATCAGGATGTCGAAATTGCTACCAAATGTTTAGAATACTGGAGCAGTTCGACAGTTTCCGTAAAAGCCCACACGGCACTGAGAATGTTCGGTAACAGCGCCACCTAACGCTTGTGCGGGAGCTTTAGCGTGTTTGTCACAACAACTTCTTGTTATCGTGTAGTTCGCAATAAAAGTGGAGTATCCTTGTAGGTGTAGCCTACCCCTAGCCATGGAGAATAATGGAAAAAAAAAAAAATGGGCGCAAAAAGTACGCTGAGGCGTGGCTTGATTTTGCCAGGCATCGCCGTTGTTCTCTCATATGTGAGGAGTCCAGGATTATGCAGAAACTTGGTTGACGAGTCCTCGTCTTCTGCAGGCGCTATGCGGCATCTAGTCTATACATTTTAGTGATGATGAATATTTACACAATTCAAAAGTGCGAAGAAACAAAACAGTTACACTGATATTTTGATAACGAGCGGTTGCGAAAAAAAAGTGTAATTTATAAGGGACAAGCTCCGCTTCAGCCCAAACTATTATAGTATTATTGATTCTTCAGCATAGTAAATAGTAATCACTTTCGTCTTCTTCTGACCCTTTCACGTTGCAGGGAATGAACGAAAAGGTGTCTTGGCTCAATTAGGGCATTCCCAAAATATTTTTTGTTCTAGATAATTCAGTTGTATTCTTTCTTTCCCATAGAGACAACCGAGAGACTCTCAAAGAGCTAACTGAAGACGAGAGAAAAGCCATCACTATAAGGGAGAACGCCCGACTTCAGCGCAGCAACACATACACAGCCTCCCCATCCAGTCGCAAAGAAAAAGCTCTCAAGATTTATTACGATCCTGTCGTTCCTTCTCTTACTGATGTCAGTGTGGACTGATGAGGTAGGGTTGGAAAGCTGAAATTGTAACGGACGTGTACGATTACGTTTATTATACTATGAATATTACCATACGTGTTGTTAGATGTTCCTGCCAGAAGCGTCAAATAAATAACGACTTAGTTGCTAATAGTATCTGCTCCAACAGAACTAGAGAGCTATGCCAGGATCCCAAACGGGAGCACAACTTTGGACGCTCTTAGTCCGGCCGGATTTCCTTTTAACTAATTTCCGGCTGCAGCCGATTTCCCAGGGACACCAAATAAGTAACCAACCACACACAAGTTGCGTTTTTGATTGCCGTTCCTGATCTCAGTTCTTCTTATTTCTCGTTTTCGATCACCTTCCGAGTTCGCAGTTTGCTTAATTGTCGTTTTTACTGAAACGGAGACCGTTAAAAGGAACAGAAAACTTGACTCGGGGAGCTAGCTGACATATAAAGAATGTACCCTGAGTCGATATTGAGAGTAAGAAAAATTCTAGTTACGACCATTGCAGTTTCCGAGAATTCGATTTTTGAGTTAGTTAAAAAAAGCAAAAGGTTTGTGTGCCGGGAGTAGGAATCGAACGCACGACCTCTTGGCTACTATCCCTGAATGTTGGTCGACACGGCCAAAGGCGAACTTTGCATAAGGGGCAAGGGCCGGCCAGCTAAAACTCTGGTCAAACAGAAAAAATATCGATCGGTTCCGTGTGTCTAATGTCATCTGCCAGTACGGTAAGCTCGAAACAGCTTGACAAAGATTTGTGTCTGCTGCACACACCATTGTCATTATATTCCGTTCGAACTACTGATCTTGCGAGACGATGAAGTTCAGATATGGACTTGGAATGTAAATCGAGACCTGAGTTCCGGTTACCCTCCCATACGGTGTTAATAGAATGCAATATATTTTTTGAAAAGTATAGTAGTAGTAGTAGTAGTAGAACAGTTTTATTGAAGATAAACATTATTTTTTCCATAGCACAACAAAAGCGGGGCTTGCGAGGCTGTGCTAACTTATAAAAGCAAAAACAAGATAAGAAATGGAGAGTGGAGAATGAGACCATATACCGATACCAAAAAAAAATAAAAAGAACAATTAACAAAAACATAACCTTGCGTGACCCCCGAAGAACAAAAAACAACAAACGATAATTACATCAACGATACAGAAAAAAAAAACCTGGAAAAAGAACTTATTTAATCTGCTTCGAAGGTATACCTGCCGAGCAACTCCATACGTAAATCAGACTTGAACTGGTTAAAATTACCTATTTCCTTAATATCTTTTCTAAGTTTATTCCAGAGCTTGGAAGCTCTATACATAATAGAGAAAGAAGACCTACTTGAAACTAACCGAGGAACCTCAATATTTCCTCGTATCCGAGTATCGTGTTGGTGAACATCTGACCTCTCACAAAAAATTCCTGCAAAACAATCCGGAAGACTCTCATTATAATACTTATATATAAAAATCAACGTATAAAAATCGCGTAATCCAGCGGCAGGCATTACATTTATTTCCTTGTAAACTGACCTCATGGACTCTCGGCTCCCCACACCACAAAAAACTCTGACAGCGTTATTTTGAATCACACGGATCGGGCGAAGTAACGAAGGGAAAGTGCCAAGCCATATCGACGAACAATACAATATATAAGGATGAATCAGGGAAAAATATAACAACCGCAAAACATTAAGAGGGAAAACATGTTTTAATTTGCGCATGATACCTAGGTTACGCGACAATATTTTAGAAACTGACTTCACATGGTCTTTAAATGATAGGGTTTCATCAACATTAATTCCTAGGTACTTAGTGAACTTTGCACGTTTAATGATTCCCCGCTCTGATGCTATTTCCGTGATCCAAGGATAAAAATTTGGAGATCGAGAGAAAATAACAAAATTTGACTTACCTATATTCAAATCAAGGTGGTTTATTTTTAACCATGTGCATATCTTCCGCATTGCTGCATCTAACGTTGACAAGAGCAGTTGTTCCGTAGGGGCAACACACAGCAAGGTTGTGTCGTCCGCAAATAAGGGTGTACTGACCTGGGTCTTACTCGGACCATTATTAACAAAATCTGTTATTCTAGGAAGAGATTTAACGAAATCAGGCAAATCATTAATAAAAATTAGAAAGAGAGTAGGACCCAAAACGGAACCTTGGGGAACTCCACAATTAACAGAACATTTTCTAGAAGAAAATCCTTGTAAATGAACATAATGCTGTCTGTTTTGAAGGAAACTACGAAGCAAATCCAACGTAGCACCCCGTAGTCCATAAAATTCGCATTTTTTTATTAATATTTGATGGTCAACAGTGTCGAACGCCTTAACCAAATCCAAAAATACCCCAGCTACCCTAAGCTTCTTATCAAGAGCTTCATTAATTACTGAAGTGATAAACGAAATCGCCATTTCTGTTGTTCTACCCCTCCTGAAACCAAATTGATTTGGATGTAATAATTTATGACGTTCCAAATGGTCATATATTCTAATATTAACACATTTTTCTATAACACGCGAAATAACAGGTAATAACGAAATTGGCCGATAATTCCCCAAATCATTCTTGTTACCACCCTTAAAAATAGGAGTTATTTTTGCACATTTCAAACAATCAGGAAATCTTCCCTGTTTCAGACAGGCATTAATAAGGGAAGTAAATACATTTGAAATGACCGGAAAAGCAATTTTTAAAACATGAAGATTGACGAAGTCACTACCAGCCGAATTACTTTTCACTTCAAAGATGATTTTACGTATTTCGTCTTGAGTAACAGGTCTCAGATGCATTGAAACATCAACAGGAGTACCCATGAAGGACTCGGGCGGAGGATCGATATCGGAAGCTACTGTAGTACGAGAAAGTCGAGCCCCAACAGTCGCAAAATGTTCCGAAAGGGCATTACATATTTCTTCTGGTTCACTCGACTTTAACCCATCACGCGTATTAACTTCATCAGGAAAAACAGAATCTGTTGGAGACATGACACTTTTAATAATTTTCCATGTTTTAGCTGGGTTACCACAAGCTTCTTTAAATTTATTTTCAAAATATTTTTTCTTAGCATTTCTCAGAAGTTTATTAAGAGCATTTCTGTAATTTTTGTATATTCTTGTACAAACTGGATCATGTTCATTCCTTACTGATTTCTTATATAACTGGTCTTTCTTATTGATGCACCGCAGGAGACTGGGTGACAACCACGGCTTTTTAGGTACCTTTTTCTTTGACCTTGTCCGATCCATCATACAAGTTTTAGTCAAAATCAAAGTCAGCGTCTCATAAAATTTTTGAAAACTAATATTTATATCGTCTAAATTTTCAACTAAATTATTCCAATCAACATTCGCAATCTCTTGTTTAAAATTTGCAAGGTTAGTCTGGTTGAGCACAGGTAACGTACCCGTTTTGAATTTAGGACCTTGTTGCGACGGGATACAAACCTTGAGACTTGCACAAATCCCGAAATGGTCCGACACATCTGTAACAACAACTCCTGGATTTGAAAAACTTGAATTAGAGAGAATATTATCAAGAAGCTTTGACGTTGAAGTGGTAACACGCGTACAGATATTAATAGTAGGAAATAAACCATATGACATGCATAGTTGCAGAAAATCCGTAGGAGTATTTGAATTCATATCCTGAAGGTCAATATTAAAGTCCCCAAGCATGATGAAGGGGTGTGAACCAGTAGGTAGTTTCTCAAACTGTTTCTCCAAAAGATCCATAAAAGCCGGGATAGACCCAGAAGGTGGCCTATATAGTACAACAACGTATACATCTTTTGGCTTAAGTCTAAGCTGTAAGATAAGCGGCTCAAACAACATCTCGTGGTATAACACTATGTCACTTCTTACCAAAACCTCGATATCGCTCCGTATAAACGCTCCAATACCTCCATGTTGTCTAAGCTGACGATTCTTATGATACAACGTGTAACCTGGAATATGTAGGAGAGCAGAGTTATGCTCATTGAGCCATGTTTCCGTGAGACCAATAACCTGAAAAATAGAAAGTTCACATATCTCGTTTATAAAATTGAAAGATGAATTCAGCCCTTGGCAATTCAGGTGGAAAACTTTGAGGTCTTCTGATTCACCACCACTATACTCGGATTTAATATCATCTTTAAATAGGTACTTCGATTTAGAAGAAACGTATTGACCAGCAATTCCAATATCATAATTCCGATGGAGTTGCTCTGTAAACATACTTCCAAAATCCACGTTTGAAGCTTCCAAATCATTAAGACGGCTGTTGCCTGGGGGGTCACGATTCCCATTAACCATAATCATTCAATTTTATCAAAGCGGTATATGGCCTCATCTCCAAAAAACAAAACACCAAAAAACACGAAAAGAAGAAAAAAATAGAAAAAAACAAAGAAAGAAACAAGTATATTTTCCGTTTCGGAAATAAACAAACTACAAAGGGATCAGGCCGCAAATGCTTTGCCTGTAACGATTCCATATAAGAAATCACCCAATACAACGTCTACTAATATCCACATAAAAACAATAACAATACATAAACGCTTCATCAACATAACACAGCAATAAATATCGTCACAGTACGACAGTTTTTTCAAATACCAAGGAAATGCACACAATCTAATCCACAAAAACAAAATTCATTGATCCAGCAAACTCTTAGCATTATACCAAGGCACTTTAATAACACGGTTGTCTTTTTTAACAGAAATGCTGGGTGGTAAACTAGGAGGGACCCAGCATTCAACACCTTGATCAACCAAACGCTTACGTATACCAAGTAATTCCTTTCGCAAAACACGCACACGGGGCGTAACATCATCACCGATAAATACAGACTTGTAAACGCCGAACTCTTTTCCTTTTAATTTTTTCGCGTTGCTTAAAATCGCGAAACGATCCTGAGAACTTTCCACCTTAATTTTCACAAACTTTTTGGAACAGTGAACCACAGAAAAAGGTGGTAAATTGTCGCCACTAAGTGACAAACCATCGACAAGCACGTCCGAAACCCTGGAGGCCGCCTCATTCAATGGAACATCATTTAGGCCCCAAAACAATAGATTGCACAACTTGTCCCGATTTTCGTCGACAAGCGACTGGTTAACTACCGCATTCATTTCTTCCGTGCATTTGTTGATCAACTGTGACTGAGCTTGAACAACACTTTTCAGAGCCAAAAGTTCAGATTTCACTGTTGCAAGTTCATTTTCAGTCGCATTACTTTTATTTTCCAACACCATATGGGCCTGTAGGCGAGCGGCCAGCGAGCCACCGTCACGCGTCTCAAACTGTAGTTCTTAATACGGTTCTCGAATTTCCTATATATTTGCTTTCGGGAGGTTTTTGGCCGGGAGGGGGTTTCGCCGGGGGGGTTTTGCCTCTGATTTTTTCGCCTAGACCCTCGAGACTTAATAGACCAGATCGATTTGGCTCGCTCTCAAGTTTAGGGTTATTACCGGATGTCGTACTATGCACCACATTCGAAAAATAATAGCGTACCCAAATTCAGAATAATTTTTTTTTTCATTTTCCTTGTCTTACCGAATCACTTCCCTAATATTTCCGGTTTGTAACGTATCGACGCCCAAATCGGTTCCTGTCCTGCACACAAATAGGTTCGTTCTTGACTGTCAGGTTTTCACGGGATTTCGGCCCTACTAACCATATTTCCCGACTCGCGTGCCTTTTTACATCTATACTGATCTTTTAACTTGCTGGGATCCAGTACAAAATTCTAGCCGTGAGTACAAACAGGCATTGTCGCTAGAAAGCGCCAGTTACTTTTACTCGTAAACTAATCTACGGATTTAAAACGTCTCAGTATAAAAAGGATATAACTTCCAGAAATGATAATCTACCAAACCAACAATGTTTGACTGAACACCGATAGGTAGCGTCTACAGCTAGTATTTGTCAGTCAGAATCACCGAGGGGGGTGACAAGCATTGGGTTACGGACTGATTCGAAGAAGCCACATGCGTTAATGTGTTCAGCGAACTTGTTCACGAAAAGCCGCAGACAGTCAGATGACCAACAGCCGACGGGCAACTGTCGTATGTGCATGCGTCATTTTTGTTTGTTTCCATGTCCATGAGGTTGTGAAACTTGTATCCAATAACCAACCAATATTGGATGGGCATCTCAAAAACGCCTCTTTCAAGGCATCAATTTTCGATCCTTAAGCCTTTTCTTCTCGTTCTTTGTTATACTTTTCTAGTTCCTTCAAAAACTGTGCTTTCGGCTTCATTGCAGTCGGCTTGTCCCCTCTACACTTAGGACAGTACCAGCGCCCTTTTGGTTTTGTCGTCAACTGAACACATGCAAAGTGGAACCATTCAATTGGACACAGATCATTGTCACATCCAATCATCTCACCGAAACTGACTTGTTCACAAAGACAGTAAGTTGGCTCGTCCGGGTCAACTGGAACTTCTACTGGAGAATTTAAGCGATCCTGCTTCCCTCCACCGGTCCTTCGCTTCTTAGCCTTTTTGCCACTCATGACGCTGCTAGCTTTCTTTGGTCTCTCGGTTGCAGGGGACTGAGCTGCAGATACAGAGAGCTGAGGCCCAAAAGATTGCTCGACAGGACTGTCGTAGCTTGGCGAAGCAAGAGTGGCAAAGCCAGCATCAATCCTGGATCTTCTTGGCCTTTTTGCAATTCTTTCCTCTTTTTCTTTCTGAAGCTCTTCATCTCTACCAAAGTACAAGTTCTTTGAATCTGTCTCCAGCTGTCTGGCTTTATTTTCAACAATATCCTGAATCGTCTGGACGATTACCAGTTTCTCGTCTCCCATCTCAAGGGAGCAAATGAGTGCGGCCTGGAGTCTACCAATTACTTTTTTCTTCAGCAAATCCACTGTAACATTTTCTTTTGTAAGGCCCAACTCTTGGTAAGTCTCATCTGATATGTTACTCGTTTTACCGCCAGCTAGCAGGTCGTTGTATCTCTCAGTCTCTTGGATCAAAGCTGTAAAAGAAAACCTTTAAAATGTGCAATGGACGCTGAAAAGCCTTCTTTCACTCTGAAGACATCGCTCCAAAAATGTGTACACACTGTGAGCACATAATCCTCACCCAGGTCATCCTATGCTACACACATTCCCTTGATCTTTCATTTAATATAAGGCACCAACAGGGGCGTCCCGACACCTTCCTGATAGGGGGGGTGCGGCTCCAGAAATTTACCAGAATTTTTCAAAGTTTTACCGGAATTTTTCGAGGTTTTTCCGGAAATTCTCCGTAGTGAATCTCTGCAGAAGCTCTAGAATTGTGTTCTGAGGTTCTGACTTCGACCATGTGTTACAAACGACATAAAAATAGGTTCATTAAAGTTTAACTGAAAAGGCACCTTATTTTTTAAATCTGTGAATACTCTGCTCTGGTAATAACGTTCGGAGTGTGCGCTGCTTGCATGACAAAAAAAATCATCCAGACGCGGAGAATCTCTCTTTCTTTCCCCTTTTAATGAGGTAACAGGAACTGTCTTAGCCGACATGAATGCTTTCCATTTTTTTCGTAAGACATCTTTCAACTCAGGAAAGACTTCGAATATATCTTCAAACTTGTTGATCATGTCGGAACAAGGCTAACTCGTTTATTGTCTTGGCTTATCACCAGACAGGAATAGAGAAAGCTGTCGAAACCTGAGTAGACGGTACCGTGATATTATTCCTGGAACAGTATTTGTATAGTTGGAAATGATGAGAATTTCAGTAGGTTGCCTAATTCTTGAAAGTTACATAAGCTTAGAATGTTCCAGTACGCTGTGTTGTCTGTCTGCAAGAATCACTCTGTTAAGTTGTGTTCCAGGGTCATCCTGGCAAGCCGTGAGTCTACACTTATCCGGCAAGCGGCAAGATTCGGGTAGATTCCCTCGTGGAGCAAATATTCTCAGTTCTACCTGTTTCTGGGGTGAGTTCAGCAAGGGAACCTTCTGAGAGCACACATTCTACTGAGTTCAAACAAACAGAGGCCTGCCTACTCCACTGGGACTCTTAACTGCGGGCTTGTGTACAGAGGATTCACATACTGGGTGAATCCCCCCCCCCCTAATGTTGTCAGCCAGTCAGAAGTACGAAAAGCTCAATTTTTCTTAAAAACATTCTGATTTATCTGAAAAAAAACAATGTTTTGTGTGCCACATTTTTCTTGCCACTTCAAACCATAATTTCCACTTTACTTCTGATTTTCTGCAAAAAAGTCTCAACTTTCTGTCAAGCTCTCTACTGAGGTAAAACATTAAATTCGAACAAAACAAACAAAAAGCAGGCATAAGAATACTTCAGACTTGCTTCCAGTAATACGTAATATGTAATACTAAAAAGTTAAAACCCGCGATTCGGGTGTGTCTGACCCAGGTTCGACCTATGCCATAGGTAGGGTGGCCACAAAAACACCTAGTGGCCAAAATTGGCGATTTTTTTGTAATGAATGCAGGAATTGCTGTGAATTTTCCTGACCAGTTTTACCTATCTAAAACATCTTCAAAAAATATTTTGAAAATACCATTGCATTCAGGACAAAATTGTCTGTTTTGTAAGGCCATCAGTAAGATGTCCTAGCTATTTAATATTATTTCTTAATATTCAATGTAAATTTAGATGTAAAAAAAAGTAGCTGAACTTGCCTACAAAAATTTGTTGATACTAAGGAGGAAAAGTCAGCAGCCTATAGCAGCAATAGGTCTATTGGACTATAACCTTAATGATCTTATTCATATTTTCTCATCTAACTCACTTGCTGGGGCTCCCCATGCACTCAAAACCAGCTCAAAATACCCAGTTTCATAGAATTTCATTGAAGCACATAGTTCCAAGCTGGTCACTAGATGGACAAAACCCTAAAGTCAATGGATGAACATAGGCATTTTCTCATGTAAAATACTGTTTTCTAAAGAAGATTTAGGATGCTTAGAGGCAAGATAGAGAGGTGATTTTGGCCTCAAATCAAAGCTAAAAGAAAGGAGAATCACATTATGATCATCAGCAGCTCAGGTTTGATTAAAAAAAAATTTACTGGCTACCCTACCATAGGTCATAGCCATAGGCTATGGCTAAACATGTAATTACGCGACTCCACTTTTATTTATCGTATTCACTGGAATTGTTGCACTATTGTGTCCACATCTGGACGTTTTCTGAAATAGAGTGAATTTCATCATCGTCCTAGCGACTCTGGAAGGGTCAGGAAGTACCCTAACTTGTGATTACCAGACCGACGGAAAAGTTATTGGTATTTGTGACGAGAGTGACAAAAAAGAAATAGAGTGACAAATCACACTTCGTCTACATACAGTATCCAGCCGTGGAAACAGCGTGGAAAGGACAGCAGTAGAACCAAACTGGATAAAGCCAGTATATGACTGTCACATCTTGCTTTTGTAAGAAAAAAGGAAAAAACACTGGACCTTGGTATTCAGCATCAATTTCTCTAAGTCTTGACACATGCTTTTGCAAATCAGCTGGCATATTGTCCATGGCATCTAGATAGTCTTCCAGGTAGGTTGCTGAATAGAGGGCTTCAACTGCCACCTGGTTCAACATGACACTGGTTGTCGGCGTACGAAGGCAGTACTATACAGGATATCTGATGACAAAAAACAACAACAATTAACAAAACAACCCAAAAACTAGTGTTGGGCGATATTCGATACGATAATCGAAATATCGATATTATTGTAAAATATCGATATTTCGATATTGACTTTTCAAATATCGATATTTTCGATACTTACATTACGATCTACACTTTCTACACCAGTTCTATTATTTGAGATTTTCGGAATAAAAGAATGATTAGGGATTTCAGACTTGAGCGATTGGAGGAGAAAGATGCTGCGAAGGAAAAACGTGGAATGTTTGATTTTATCATTTTAGTTCATTTTCTTTTGATTTTTTTTCATGAAAAGTTTTTTTCATGAGCAGCTGCAGCAGGGGCGTCGCTATGGGGGGGGGGGGGTGGGGGGGTGGTACCACCCCCCCTCGAAGAAAGAAAAAAGCTAAAACGGGCGCTCGCAGAGCGCCTGACCAAAAACTTTGAGCTAATCTGGGCGCTCGCAGAGCGCCCGACCAAAAACTTTGAGCTAGTCTGGGCGCTCGCAGAGCGACCGACCATACAAATTCAACTAAACTGGGCGCTGGCAGTGCACCCGGGTAAAGTCAGCAAGGGTAGTTCAGGATTACCAAGACTTCTATAAACCGACACGATGTGTTCAGTTATGTACCAACATCTCTCGATTCAACAAAATTCATGCTGATTTTGCTTGTGGCGTATATTTTCAAGAATTTGTTAGTTTCATGCAAAGGTGCTTTGTGTTTTAGCAGAAAATAATTTGGTGAATTCCTCCAGTGCGTCACATAACAATAAATCGGCTTTGAGAGTCAGCAATGAAGGAAGATGTAATGACAGGCCTGATTATTACAACGCGTCATTTGATTTTTATTTTGTTTTTTAACTGTAAATTGAGAACATGTCTGCTCTGTTTCAAGTTGTTTTTTCCTGGATGATCAGTACTTCTTTTTCGGAAAGGGTCACATTACCAACTTCCAGCTAAATGTGTCACTTTTTTCTGGATTTGTTGTGAACAAAGACAGACGGGCAGATCCGTGCTAAATAGTCCTTCATTTGGGATTCGAAAAGACGTTCTAACCCTACCGGACTGCATAAAAATTTGCCTGCGGCGCATTTTTTGGCGTCATGGCGTCATCTCATTCGGATTTGCTTGGAATTTCGCGGCTTGGGCCATATTAAAAGCAAAATTTTGTTGGGGGGAAGTAGTGTTTAACCCGGAAAATTCATAGGTTCCTTCAAAAATTTCGCCTGCGGCACTCATTTTCATTCTATCTGATATGCATTTGTCATTCTGTCTGGTATTAGCGGGCTGTGGGTTGAGCTTTTACGAAAACGAATCCCTCTTATTACGAATGAGCCAAGTCGTATATTTTGAGGTAGTCACCTTCCATGCCCAAGCCGTTCAAACCGTCCCTGAGCTCGGAGATACGACTGGGCATTTCAGTCTTCAACGCTTGCAGTATCACGAGTTTTATCAGTAGGCTACATTTGCGACGAAAAACTGAAACGGGCGGCTGGGCGCCGGCAGGCGCCCAGCCACCCCCCCCTCGAGTTTTGGCTAGCGACGCCCCTGAGCTGCAGTATGGACAGTTTCAATTACGCCAAATATCGATTTCCGATAATCGAAATATCGATTATCGAATTTGAAAATATCAAAATATCGATATTTCGATATTCCTCAATATCGCCCAACACTACCAAAAACGAAAAGTTGCTGGATGGTGATGAGTAGACAAGAGATTTCCCCACACCCGACAAAAACGGATATTTGTCACCATCATCAACGAAGGACTTGACAACCGCGAGGAGAGAGTTTGACTTTGCGACTGAATTGTGAGCGTTTGGTACGTATTCGGAATTTTTAAACACTGTAAAATATTTCCTACCTTTTCTTTATTGTTTAGTCACAGCTTTGGAGCAAAGTTTAATCTGAAATGAGGTTTGGAACAAAGACAGTAATAGTGGGAAAGACCGGCGACTCGGCCAAAATCGCGTCGTTGAAAATCGATCGTGCTGCTTCCTAGCGTTTGGTCTTTGTCCAATTTCAAACGGCAGGTTTGACGTAATCAAGGCAAGATGGCGTTCACTGGCGCTGTCATTATTTGCTGTGAAATTAGTGGTTACCCATGAATTCAACACTTTTGTTCCATTAAAAAACAAGTAACTGATTGTGTTTCTGCCTGCTTTTTATTCCAATTAAAGAGGAAATCTGAATGGAGAGTAGGGGGGGGGGGGGAGGGTAGCAGACGAGCTGCAGAAGGTTTGAAGAACTTTTCTAGAACAACTTTTTGTGCTGAGAACGAAAATCCTACCGCACCGATGTACGTCACCGACTTTTTAGCCTATAAAGGCAGATTAGGCCTATAAAGACCAACACTATAAAAACAATTTTCCTAGCAGGACCGCATAAACTAAATCAAACAAACTATACATATTCTGAATCCTCTTTTTATCGTCTACCGAACGGTATATTTTTTACTTTTTTAAAGTACAATGGGCACCTCTAACGCTTTATTTTGTATTAAATGCTTCACAAATAGACATTTCCGACTTCCTGTAAAAGGCGCCATGAAAATCGGCCGTTTTCTTGTTATCGCTTGTCTTTACCTCTCCGGCATTTCGGCGAAAAATTTTTACTGTCCTGTCATACAGTGGCAGGAAATTCAAAATGTCTCGGCAACGCTTGATCAAGGCCATCATTTACAAAATGACTCTGAAACCAAGCCGGCGAGACAGTTTACCCACTTTTTCTTGTGTTTCTGCTGTTTTCTGTGTTTTAAAGTGCTTAAAGAAGTTTTCTTTGTGAAAAAGTGAAATTGGTTGGCCAGTTGTATCTGGGACCAAAATCCATTGCATCCTGACGTCCTGTCACCCTTCTCATTGTTCTGGCACCTTTGTTACAGGGTTGTTTGAGACTTGGTGCTAATATTTATTGCACTATGGTCGCTCTCAACCTCGTGGTTAAGGACCAACGTTCAGCACACCATATATGGTATGGTACCTATCCATTGTCGCAGTACCTACCTATCCATTCAGAAGCCTGTTTGCCCCATCCACATAGGGGGTAGCTACCAGGAAAAACCCAGTAAATAAGCAAGAATCAATATGATTTGACAAATTATGGTAAGCAATTTTGATGGTCTCTCACCTACTCTGTCCGAACCTCAAGCTTTTTAAGCAGAGCTGATGACCTTCACCTGACCTACTAAAAATATACTGCTGATCCCCAAAAATGAAGCTGCTTATCATAATGAATGAATGAATTGGTTCCCGAAAAGCCAATACAGCCTTTGCCGTAAAACAAAAATGGATAACACTTCAGAACATAATATAATCACCGAAAGTAGAAAAGTTTCCCTCCAAAAATCACTCCTTATGATTCATATCCTACCCAAAAGGAACCTGCAAAGCCGACAAAGGCCAGCAATTTTTGTTTCTCAACAAGTCACACTCTTCCATTGTTTCTCGTCAAAAATCAGTGTTTTCAAATTGTCTTCAAATCTTTTAGCTTCAAGCATCAACCCACTAAATGAAATATATCCTCCCCCTGTGAAGTGAACCGAACATACGGCTAAAGTAAGGACCAGAATGCAAGTTAACTTTCTTCTTTACCAATCTGCCTCCAAACTTACCATACATTTCAGTTCCTCTGGTCTAAGCCCCACTAAAATAAAACCCAGTCTCCCCATGCCTATTTGGCTAATATGTACCAGTTCAGAGAACATGAATTCAGTAGGCTACTCCACAACTCCACAGTTGAGTCTTCTGATCTTTTAACCATCTTAGGCAAATCATTGTTACAAGTAGATTAAGTCAATCTAGCTGAGTAATGTAAATTTAATAGTCTGTTTCCTGAGCACGAGGAGCTTTGTAGTCCTCAGTAACTACTTGTAGATTGTAGTCATCAAACATTCTGTTGTTCTTTCAAACCCACCACATGGTGCCCATAGCAGTGTTTTTGCACCTTTGTTACAGGGTTGGATGTAGAACTGGGTTTTGTTTACGTTGCTGGTCTCTCTCAGTCTTACGGTTAAGGATCGACATTTTGCAGAGCTTACCTCAACATTTGCAGACCTTACCTATCTGATAGCCTACTTGTCAAAGGAAATCATTGCAACCAGTAATTCTGTAAGAATACTATCAGTAATAAAACTGTGGAGCACCCTAGTTCAGGGTTCAGCTCAGCCCGACTTATATCAGAGGGCTCATAAACTAGATCAGTCAACAAATTATTTACTCAGAGAAGTAGGCTATCTAATTAGGCTGCACTGCTGTATTAACACAACTGCAGATGATAAAAGCCAGTCTGACTGCTTACAGAGAGATAGGATGGCGAGCAAATATACTTTAATTTATGCCATAACAGACACTGAAGCGCACTGGAAGAAAAACTGTATTATCCTTTAGCTTGAACATTTTTTAAACATTCTCAAACCCAGGCTGCTCCACTGTATGTCGTTAAATCTGGTGCATACTTGACTGATGATGACCTGAACAGCTCTTTCAATGTAACTGGCATCCTAGGGAATACGAGACATGCTTCCAAATCTGCAAAGGCCAGGCGTTTATTATCCTGTAATTAAAAGCTTCAATTTTAACCTAAATTAGTGTCTGAATATAGTTAGTGTGTGATGATGTTTCACTATAGCTTCTCCATCCTCTACTTCAACTGCACAGCTCATTAAGCCTCCTTTCTGATTAAGCTGTGGATCACTGACCCACAAAATATGACCGTTTTGTTGACAACCATTTTATAAGATTGTAACACTCATCATATTCCCAGCTAATGCTGCTTCACAAGGCCCTATCCAGGGGGGGGGGGGTTAGGGGGTTCAAACCCCCCCCCGAAACCCACAAAAGTAATAGTTTTTTGCAGGTTTTAACCTCTGATCTATGTATTTTTTGTACTTTTTGGTCCGACCCGTGGACAAACCCCCCCCGAAATAAATTGCGCGAGCAAACCCCCCCCCCCGAAATAAATTCCTGGATACGGCCCTGCTGCTTCATATAAATCCATTGTCTGTTCTAATTCATGGCCAAGGCAAGAAAAGTTATCCTTCCAGTTGCGAGCAAATACTTTCGAACAAAAAGATCATAAAAATGGTCACAAATTAAATACTCTCATCCCAAACAGCAACTGCCTCTGAGCAAAACAAGACCAAAGTTTTCGATGGGATCCCAAAAATTTAATATTTGATCCAGACATCTAGGTCTTGTCTTCGCCAGATCCAGTCTTCGCCAGGCTAATTATCTGAGAAAACCACGTTCAGATATACCTCTATAAGCCATATCTATTTTGACGATACTGATCGAAACTTCCTGCTTTACTTGTGCCAAATTTCCTGTTTCGGCCGAATTCCGAGCGAACTACTTGCCCAGCAAAAAAAGGATAGTTCAGAATCAAATTCACCGTATCTCCTTATCCCTATAAAGAACATCTAATCAACTTCAAATAAAAGTTTAACTTCTAAAAAAAAAATCCAGTTTCGAGCGGATTCCGGACGAACTATACGTCCGGGTAAAAAATGATTGTCATATACAGATTCAGCGTCTTTTCTTACCGTTAAATCTATCATCTAATCAACTTCAAATAAAAATTTTGCTTTTAACAAATTTTCCGGTTCTGGCCGGATTCCGGACGAACTACTTGTCCGGCGAGAAAATGGTTTTCACCATCGTGTTCAGCATGTCTTCTTACCCCTAAATCGAACATTTAATCAACTTCAAATAAACATTTTGCTTTTAACAAATTTTCCGGTTTTCGCCGGATTCCGGGCGAACTACTTGTCCGGCAAGAAAATAGTTTTCACCATCGTGTTCAGCATGTCTTCTTACCCCTAAATCAAACATCTAATCAACTTCAAATAAAACTTTTACTTTTCACAAACTTTCCGGTTTTGGCCGGATTCCGGGCGAAATACTAGTCCGACGAGAAAATAACTTTCATATTCGGATTCAGCGTGTCTCCTTACCCCTAAATCAACTATCTAAATAGCTTTAAAAGAAAAATTTTGCCCCTTAATTTGAATTAATTTGAATTCCCTCCCCCACGCTCAAATATATGGCTACACAGCTCATCTTCGAACTTGACTTGTACTTTGACCCAAAGGATCCTCCCACCAAGTTTCATCAAAATATCTTAATCCCTTCGAGTTTTCGTGCTTACAGACGGACAGACGGACAACTTTTGCTATGTCATAGGTATCCCGCCACTTACGTTTTGGATCCCAAAAAAGTAACAAAAATGAAAGAAAGCATTCAAAAAGTATGTGCGGATGAAGCCAATTTGGACACCAAAACGAATCAAATCTCTAGCTTATGCTTCTCACAAACCGATCCTCTGTTTTGGTCCAGGGTCAGGTCAAGAAAAGATTTCAGGTATCATATATTCCATCTCAAACAGTAACTACTAAGGAGCAAGAAAAGTGATACAAATTAAAGGCATTCAAAACGTTTGCAAGGAGGACGCATTTATTGACTGATATCCGAAATATTATACATATTCCCATCCTATTCAGGAACTACTTTCAAGCAAGAAAGGTAATACAAATTAAAGAAGGAATTCAAAAATTTTGCAAGGATGCAGCAAATGAACATCTTAACAGATATCCCAAACTGAAAAACATTCCATCACTTGTCACTGATGATTCATTATGGTTGTAGAAAAGAATTTCAAAATCCCAGCGTCGCAAAATTGCTGTACTATATAGATAGTCAGGAAATGATAAAGAGGTTAGATCAACTGGTTTTAGTAAAACTCAAACTGAGGTAGGTGAATGTTTGCACGGTTTTGCTACTGTTATGGCACAAGAAAGAACTTGTAGGGAAAAGTCAGGCAAACTTGGTTTCAAGCAGAAACAGCATAGGCTACTTAGAACTCTCTGACAGCAACAATATATAAAGTATAGCGAAAATTGTTACTGCCCACAGCTGGTTGTCATTCAGTGCTGGTGAAGTGCTTCACAGTTTCAAACTAAGCTAATAAATTTTTTCCAATGGCTCCTGGCATAATATATACAACCACCAAACGTTTGGATCGAGTAAGGTTTTGTGTTGATATCATAGGTCGTTCGGAAAGCTAAAAACTTACCCAGTGTTATCCTCTCCCAAGCCATGCTGAATCCTGTAACATTTATGATGACAGAGCCTCTGTAGCTGCAGAAAGTTCCCTGAGTACATACGTCTGTGTCCTTTGCAAAAAAGAGGTTAGGTCCCAAATAGCAATGGGATAAAGAACCATGGGGAATGAGTAATAAGTAGGGTACCAGACATTAACAGTAGCAATCCTCTATTTTTTTTCTGGACCAGGGTATAAATTAACACCCAGTAAACCAACCACTGTTCACTTTTCTGAAATAGTATGATGCATTAGTCGATACCTACTACGCATTAACTGCCTTTTCTGATCAAGAACACCATCACAAGTTATCAATTAGTCGCTGATTGTGTGGGATTATAATATCTCTGCCGGGTTAGTGGTTGTAAATGTGGTTATATTACTGGTATTGATAAACCTGATTATTTGTTTATTTTGTTATTTTATTTTTGGACAAAGCAGCAGAGCCTGCTTGCAGGAAATATTATTATGGCTGGTTCTACACAGATTTCATAAGTTTTCAAACGAAGAGTGTACCACAAACCTCTGATTTCTACACACCCTATCTGAATAGCATTGAGTATCTACCCTTAGGTATGGGATCAGCCCACTGCTAGATATACTCCATGTTTTGGATAGGGTATCTATTCAAAAATCAGGGACTGGAATAAGAGTAAATCTCCCCTGAATAAAAATCTTTTAAGAATAGAAAAAAATCAGTTCAAATTTGCAATTATACCATGACACACAGTGCCCTTGCTCCAGGGCACAGTGACCCAGCTTAATGCACACAATGCTCATATTTTGGCATACACTAGGGCATGCTCAAAACCCTAATCGTTGGAATGTTAAGAGTATTGACTGTGCCCAAATTTTGTGGATATGTGCATGACTGGGTCAGACCCTAGCAGCCAAATCTTGCTTTTAGATTTTAGCCTAGACTGTACGGTTTATAAGCGTAACATGATGGATTCCAGACAGTCATTTTTGTTGAGATGGATCAATGCGATAAAGTTACAAGAGAGGTAGGCAAACAAGATTTCAAATTTCCAGAGAAGTCTTTCCTTCAGAGAAATCTATCTGGCTTAAAAAAAGGCAAATACATGACAAAATACTGGACTGAAGATAAAACAATAAAGGTTTTACATATCAGAGCAACAAATTTTACGTCAGTATTTCTAGTTAAACAGAATCAGCACATTCTTACCTGACCTTCACTTGCTTGTCATGATATACAAAGTGCTGAAAAAGGTAGAACTGCCAAAGTTAATAACCAGAAAATCATTTTTTAAAGAAGGTTCAAAACAAAGAATAGGCAAAGAATTTGAGTTGAAAGTGTTGACAAAAAAAAACAGATTTTGTCTCTCAACTCTCATGACAGCGTGGAAATTTCATTTTAACTTTTTTTATGGTAAAAGGCGAGGTTGTGTAAAAACGAGGTCAGGTACCCCTCGTGTAGCCTACTGCATTTACTGCAAAATGTTCAGTAACAAATGACCATCCAGTCAGTAAATACTTAGTCCCCCCCAAAAGAAATATTTGGCAAGTAACGCCTCTGCTGGCTTTTTGAGTTTCACAGTTGATTTTGCTTTGGGTAAGCTAAGGAATTTTATAAGTTTGCAAGTTCTGCAGTGACGTTGATTTCCCAGGCATAACCTGAGGATTTGGCTGATTGCAGAGTGTTCCAGACAGGGATTTGGATACTGTTTGGATAACTGAGCTAACTAAAAAGAAACTTACCTAAGGCGAAGCATCCGTCTTACTCAGAAGAGTCTTCCCTATCGCAGGGTACAATTGGGGAGTGAGGGTTAGAAGATGGCATTTTGGCGATCCAAAATGTAAAGCCTGGGATAGAGTTGCAGAAACATTTTTCTTTGGCAGAAACCTGGCAGAAACTGGTAGCTACCCCCTATGTGGATGGAGCAAACAGGCTTCTTTTAAATAGGTAGGATATGTAGGTACTGGAAAATGGGTAGGCACCATACCATATGGTGTGCTGAATGTTTGGCCTTAACCACAAGGTTGAGAGCGACCACAGTGAGATGAATATAAACACCAAGTCTCAAACAACCCTGTAACAAAGGAACCAGAATAATGAGGAGGGTGACAGGACGTCAGGGTGTAATGGATTTTGATCCAGATACAACTGGTCAACATTCACTTTTCCACAATGAAAAACTTTAAAACAAGAAAATCACCAGATTGTTTTTCTTCGACTTCTTCTTCAGTCGTAATTTTGCTAAATTGTACCGGAATATCCAATAACTCCTTAAAATAAACAACTTGGATGCAAAAATCATTCAAAAATAAATCGTTGATTCAAATCTGAATGTACAGGTTTATTTAGACATTAAATAAAGATCAACTAAATACTCGAAGAAACATTACTTTTATCTTTGTCCAAGCTAGTAGATTAGGAGCTGGGTACTGGCCCAAAAAATTACGTTTTGAAATATCTCAGAGAGGAAACTGTTGAAAAATCGGCTGAACGGGGGGGTAGGCATTGGTCCTAGGTCATCATAGTGTGGGATTTAGATAGTTAGATGTGCCCATTGAACTTTAAACTTACACATTTTTCTTAGAAACGTCTTAGAAACCAAGAAAAAGCGAAAATTATTTAACTTTTTTAACTAAATTGTCATTTATCTCGGAAAAACTTCCAGCAAACTACATATTTTTATGCTACTTGCCAATCGTTTGAGCTATTAAAACTTAAAAAACATTCGGTTTTAAGAATTTCTAGATTTTTTTAAAGCAGAGCATCCACGTTTTCATCAGTGAGTGATGGTATGAATTTTAAAGGAATGACGGTAAGTTTAGGGTTAGTTTTTGGCGTGGAATCCAATTATGACAGTAGTTTTTCCCTTGGCATATGTATAGGTCATGTAGGCTATATAGCCTATAGGCTGAATAGCCTATAAATCCAATAATGATATTTTGTTTTGAAAACATAACGTTTTACCGTTTTAAGCATCTCGTTTTACCCTTAAATTGGACATCTAATCAACTTCAAATCAAACTTTTACTTTTAACAAACTTACCGGTTTTGGCCGGATCCCGGGCGAACTACTTGTCTGGCGAAAAAACGGTTTTCATATTCGTGTCCAGCATGCCTTCTTACCCCTATATCGAACGTCTAGTCAGCTTCAAATAAGACTTCCACTTTTAACAAACTTTCCGGTTTTGGCCGGATTCCGGGCGAACTACTTGTCCGGCAAGAAAATGGTTTTCATATTCGTGTTCAGCATGCCTTCTTACCCCTAAATCAAACATCTAATCAACTTCACACAAAACTTTTACTTTTAACAAACTTTCCGGTTTTGGCCGGATTCCGGACGAACTACTTGTCCGGCGAGAAAATGGTTTTCATATTCGTGTTCAGCGTGTCTACTTACCCCATAATCGACTATCACATTAGCTGTTTGAAAATATTTTGCTTGCCCCTTAATTTGAACCCCCTCCCCCACCCCTAAATGTAGGGCTACAGGCCCATCTACGAACTCGACCTTACTCTTGACCCAAAGAATGCTCACACCAAGTTTCATCAAAATATCTCATTCCCTTCGAGAGTTATCGTGCTCACAGACGGACAGACGGACGGACGGACGGACAACTTTGCGATGTCATAGGTATCCCTCCACTTACGTTTTGGGATCCCAAAAATCAACAGAACGCGCTTTGACGATGATTCTGCTGAACATGGAGGATAAATGTCAACAGAGCAGTTTTTTAATGAAAGACCAACCGCTAAACGGCGCTGATTGTTGCGACTCATGGGGCTTACGGGAGTCGCCGGTCTTTCCCACTATTACTGTCTTTGGTTTGGAAGGCTTCAAACTTTTACCAGAAAAAAGTCTCGCATCGCATTGGTTAGGTTAGGACGCAGAAACGGATAATCACCAATAGGGTTCGAGACCGAAGCCGCGCTGCAGCCTGGAAGTCAGCGATGAACCGCCGAAAATAACTCAGCGAATATACGAATATACGAACCGCCGAAAATAACTCGCCGTCGGGTCGATCAACACTTTTAGGTGATATTTCCAATTCACTTTCTGTTGAGCACTCTCTTCAGAGGTTCCACGTTGTTGTTGTCTGTTTTTGCCATAGACAAGCGAATTCGCAGAAAGAGTTTTCAGTGGTGCCGGCAGTGCAGGACTGACAGTTTTCCAAGTGTTTAATTACGTACTAGAACAAACCGCGTAAATGGCCCAAGTGCTTAATAGCGATTGTAAATGTCTGTCGATCCGTCGTTCTGTCAAACTTTTGCTACCTCAGACACTTCTGGAAAAATTAGGGCGGTGAAACATGTCATTCCATTCCCTACGACAGAGGCATTTTACATGGAATACAATAGCAGGGATAGGTTTTAGACTCTTATAGCTTTGCAGCCACCAGCTCAAGTGCCATATAGCATATAGCGATCGTGATGTCTGTCAGCCTGTCGGTCTGTCTCACTTTTGCTAGTTTGGGCACTTCCATATACGCCAAGACGATGAAACTTGGCAGGCGGATAAAGGACCCAACCCGATGCTCAACGAAACGTTTTTTTCAAGGATCCAACCATTTGTATGAGGGTGGATGGATGTAAAATTCGGGATTTTGTCACAAACGGGTGATCCGTTTCAAGTATCAGAATTGAGGTTCGACCTTGGCAGTTGGTGTAGCGGAAGACTTTCGTAAGTGCTGCAATTGGAGTGAACTTCATGGATGGCAGGATTTGTCACTAGATGTGACATTAATGTTAGAGGTGGTTTCTGGAAATTTGTGATGGGTGTATATAGGTAGGGTGATAATGATGAGACGTGAGATAGTGACGATACAAAGTTCATGGGCTGTATATGTGTCATTTGACGTCCGCACCGGATACAACCTCTGTGGGGGAGATCAAAGGGGGATGGCTGAGATTTGTCAGTTGTCAGAGTTGTCAGACACGAGTGAAACTTGATGGGTTATAAGAGCAATTGATCTAGATGTGAGATTTATGTGTCCATGTCGATCCGACCTCGTGGTCGTTTGAGGGGGTATTTTCCATGAATTTTGTTGAATGCACAATTATTATTCTCGAAAGGGCAATCCCATCTGGCTGAAGCTTGACATTTAGCAAGAATACGTTCCCCAGATGTTCCATTTAAAAGTCTGGACTTGGTCCGGCGAGGATTGGGTGAGTTCAAGGTGGAGTGTACCGGAAATCTTGTGTCTCACTTAGAGTGGACGGATCCGGATGGAACTTGAAAGCTGGCTAGAGCACATGTCCTAGATCAGCTGAAATACTCGCTTTTACCATCCTTCCAAGTGCCACATCAGCTTTCAGCGATTGTTTCCTTAAGGTATAAACCTACATTTATACCGCCTAAACAGCAGAGAAAATATTACAGAGAACTAACGACGAAAGAAAGGAATTTATTTTTGGAGATTGTACTTGATGTAGGCTACAGTTGCCCCAGAAGAGTGAACAATAGGATGGAAATCGTTAGGACTGTCTGCATGCTAGCGGCTTGAATAAAATAAGCGGAACTTGAATACACCTGTCTAGAAACACGTTTGTGATGACGTTTTTAAGGAGACTACAAATAATACATTCGGGTATTTGAGCTTCCTGCCGTGATCGTGTCTTTTCAAAAACAAGCATTGTCCATAGAGATTGCAGAATTGCGTCGAGAGTACAAGAAACCATACCGCAAAAATCTCGCGTTCTATTGGTCTATTTTGCCTTCTGAAAAATATGTCTTCCCAGTATGTCAGCAGGACATAGTCTCTGGTCCGTTTCCGTTGGGTAGATGCAAACCGTCTGTAAGTGTTGAATTTGCTATAGAAGCTGCATTTTTGTAAGCGACTCGTTCTTCATTCTCTGTCCTGTTCTCTAAAAGCCGTTCTTCGCAAAATACAGTAGGCTAGTGGTATTGTCCGTTTATTGCTGAAGAGAACGAGTTGTGTCCCATCTTTCATTCCATTCTGCTGGATTAACAATGGATTAATGGAATAATAACCTCAGTTCTGTATAACGTCCACATCCCGTTTTGCAGCCATCATCAAGCAACGGGAGCGGGAAAAGGGCCTTCAACACAACCCACAAGTTTTGACGAAATCGAGGGTACTGAAAAATGAGGAAACTCGTACCCAAAAGCTAGAGACAGATGGTTGCGTCTAGGATAGCAAAGCAAGAGAAGAGAAAAGCAAAAAAGAGGAAAGAGCAGAAATGAAGGGTAAAGATATCTGACTGCGAAGAAGTTAGACGAGACTCAGTCTAGCGATATTTCGACCAGAAAAACAAAGATTTCGTTTTTCCATCCAGAAGAGGACCTTTGCCAAGAAGGGCCGAAACTCTCAGCTAACTTATCCCTTTGGCGCAGTAAAGTATGATTCGGAGTCAGCTTGGACCGAAGGAATACTTAAAGCTTAACCAAAAAGGACTGGGATAGGACAATCTAGTTACCCATCACTTATTCACTTAAATTGGCTTGAAGACCCGCTGAAAATTCGTTACTTGGTTGTTCCGCTATTCAGGAATAATCGATTTTCAAATAGTGGAATTTCCGTGTGATTTGTGGTACCTCTAATTTGTTGTACGCCGTACAAGAAAGATTTATGACTTTTTTATGGCTCTTGCAGCTTCGCTCAAGTGCCATATACCGATCACCTTTCGGTTGGTCGGTCGGTCGGTCTGTCTGTCCACTCATCTCGAGTTCGGGCACTTCCAGATGTGCTAGGACGATGAAACTTGGCAGGAAAATCAGGGACCCGACCAAACTAACCTGGAAATAATCAGTTTCCCGATCCGACCATCTGGGGGGGAGTGGTGGGTCGGGGAATTCTGAAAATTAAGTGGTTTTTGTCACACTTTTTCGAGTTGGGGTACTTCCAGATGTGCTAGGACGATGAAACTTGGCAGGAGCATCAGGGACCCGACCGGACTAACCTGGAAATAATCCGTTTCCCAATCCGACCACCTGGGGGGGAGTGGAGGGCTGGGGAATCCGGAAAACTGGAGTAGTGTGTAACTTTCGAACGGGTGGTCGGATTGGAATGAAACCTAATAACTGAATAAATGGCATACCGCTGATGTCCCATTTGAAGTCCGGACCGGATTCGACAGCTATGGGGGAGTTGGGGGGGGGAGACCGGAAATCTCGAGAAACGGTTAGAATGGAGGGATCGGAGTGAAACTTGCTGGGAAGAACAAGCATCTGCTCCAGATAAATCGTTTATACATTTGGACTGGATCCGGATACTAGGGGGGGGGGGTGGAGGGGAGTTTCCCAGAATTCCGGTAATGGCGGTTTTGGGGATTTTCACGACGAAACTTGGTAGGCGAATCAGGGACCCGATCAAACTGACTTATAAATACAAATGTACATGATCCGATAGTCGTGGGGGGAGTAGCGGGAGGGGGAATCCGGATTATTGAGTCATGCGTAACTTTGGAACGGTTGATCGGATTTGAGTGAAATTTGATAATTGATCAGAGGACATGTCTTCTTTGTCATGTCCGGACCGGATTTGACCGACAGCTATGGGGGAGTTGGGGGGGGGGGAGACCGTAAATCTCGAGAAACGGTTAGAATGGAGGGATCGGAGTGAAACTTGCTGGGAAGAACAAGCATCTGCTCCAGATAAATCGTTTATACATTTGGACTGGTTCCGGACACTAGGGGGGGTGGGGTGGAGGGGAGTTTCCCGTAATTCCGGTAATGGCGGTTTTGGGGATTTTCACGACGAAACTTGGGAGGCGAATCAGGGACCCGATCAAACTGACTTATAAATACAAATTTACATGATCCGATAGTCGTGGGGGGGGGGAGCGGGAGGGGGAATCCGGATTATTGAGTCATGCGTAACTTTGGAACGGTTGATCGGATTTGAGTTTTTGATAATTGATCAGAGGACATGTCTCTGGTGGTCTTTGTCATGTCCGGACCGGATTCGACAACAATGAGGGGGGGGGCGGAAAATACGTGACCGGCTCAGACTGGGGAGATCGGGATGGAACTTTGTGGGGATGATAAAGAGATGCTCTGGATAAATCACTTACAGAACCGGATTGGCTCCGGTGACTGTGGGGGAGTTTGAGGGGGGGGGTCCGGAATTCCGGTGATCGCGATTTAATGTACTTCCAGATGTGCTAGGACAATGGAACTGGGCTGGAATATTAGAGTTTCGACAAGATTGGCTTTTGTCTCAATGGTTTTTCTTACAGATGAATTTCTAGCGCCTATAAAGTGCGTATCATTACAGCCAAGTTCTAAAACAAAATTATTTTTCTCTAGCTCCCTTAAAGTGCGCATTTGAACCGCAAAGGTAACCTTAAAAGTAGCCTACTTTTGATTAAACGCTACATCTGAACCCATGCAAGTGCCGTATGAGCTTACAGCTCTTGTTTTGTTCAGGCACTAAGCAATCTTCACCAATATCGCCACTGCCCACTGAAAAGCCTTGTTTGTGTTTAGATAAAAATTTCCCGCGCAATAGTAGAATTTTCGCTGTGGGGAGGGCCGCAGATATTCTGAACGTCATAACTGGAGCAGATAGTGGAAAACAAAAAAATCCCTTTGCAGAATCCAAATAATTCAGTGTATTCAACTAAATGACACAAAAATAAGTTGGCTTTTCAGTTAAACTTTAAGATAAAGAGGGGATGCGATGCGAGAACCTTTGCCCAGACCGAACATTTTCAAAAATCCGCTACAGTAGAACTCCACGTTAAGTGCGACAGTGCTGGTAGATAGATAGGTATTTTTACTCGCCAAAAACCTGTCATGGCATGCGCCAAATTTGTTAGGTAACGTCAAATGCAACTAAATTGGGTTTACTGGGGAATGTGTTGTTTGGATGAACTAGCGGCTTCCATGTGAAACTTGCCTAAACTGCAAGTGTAATCAGTTGAGAACAAAACATGATGCCATGGTCCATGGATGCCTCAAGTCTATTCAGGTCAAACAAAATTACAGCCTAGGTCTACAAAATATATACCACAATTTTGGTATTTTCTGAGGAGATTTCCGAGGGGAGCTCATCGACAAGAATCTATGTCTGCCAGTTAAAGAATGGTACGGCTACCAGGGACCCATAAATTTTCTGTAATGACTCGCCATTCAGGGGCCTTGTCATTTCCTATGCTTCTATGTTGCTATGTTGCCCGAGCCTCACCTAGTTTCCACAAATTCCACTTGGGTCGAATCGACATTCTTGCTCAGATACAGCCAATCCCGGGCCTCCTTGGACATGAGACCAAAGAGACTCGGTGAAGAGCGCATCAGAAATCTCTCATTGACAAGCCCCCTGAATGGCGAGTCATTACAGGAAATGGGTCCCGGCGGCTACTGAGTAAATATGAAGCTGGAAGTTCTTGTTTTTTTTATTTCATCTGACATAAGCCGGGACTTTGTCTAAAAATAATTCGCTACTGAGTCGATTCACCAATCTTGCATTAGGGTTTCCAACCATATCTGTGAGCAACAGCAGGCATTCACTTATTCAGCTACACCAGATCTGTCCAAGGACATAGTCCACTTAATCGATTCTGGTAGTTGTATAGCTAGCTCCTTGGACTATTATGCCGGATTAGCCCATAATCTATTTGCCTCGGTGGTTAATATATTAGACCTGCTTTATACCACTGCTCGCCTTATGTCGGAAATTAGGCGATTACTCGACGGATAGAGCATGCATTTGCAAAGCGAAAAGGTCATCCCGTCGGTAGTTTCATGACCCCCCCCCCCCTTTCATTAAGTCTCGCTTTCTAGCTTTGTTTTGTTCTCCACTACCAACTGTGTGAGGTTTTCTCCGGTCTTGTAATAACGAAATCCGCTCTCGGCGCATATCATCCAGAGAGCCTGGAGTCTCCAGAGCTGTCTACGTCATGCGTTAGTCAATAATGGCCACGAATCAAAGCCAGTCGTGTAGTAACAACGCTGTGAGAAAGCCGAGTACCTGTTTAGCTCAATACGTTCTAGAGTGCCGGCCCTATCTGGACGTAACTCGGAAGCGTGTTGTTATTACTGTGTTATTGCTCTCGTTATATGTGACAATAAACAGTTTACTGTTTTCGGTCAACATTGTCCTAGTGTGCTCTCGGTTGGCTCATTTGGTCGTCCCGTTATTTGCAGTGTTTAGTGGATATCTGCTGCTAACTTTGACTTTTCGAGAGTGGACTACGAACAGCATTTATTTAGTCGTCTGTGGTTGTGCAGTTGGGGATTCTGTTGGACTCCATCTCATTTTTAAAGCTGGCCGCTCTTCAGTGGATAATGTTGCCACGTTGGATGAGTCAACCAACTTGTTCCATCCAGCCGTCTTAGGGATTCAGCTGGTTGTCACTTTATATTTTTCTTATTTGGCTGAACTCCCCTCAAGCCATGGGCCCTGGATTTTGCTTGCGCTCGCTTGTTTGCGCCACATAGGCTGCCTGTGCTTGTGGCCTGTCCCAGAAAACGTGAGACCATTTATTACATACTTTGTTGGCCTTTTAGGAGTGATTTGCGCCAAATATTTTGAAAAAAGACTTCAGTTACTGTTTTTGACCGAGGATAGAATGTCAGTTGTGGGTACAAGTTGCATCCCTAGCGGAGAGGTAGAAGAGGAGGATGCGCCGACGACAAACCGCCGACGTCGCACTTCCAGCTCAACGGTAATGAGCCAAACGTCGCCGCAGGAAGTGAGAAGGACTTCACTTCCAGCAATTTCAGCTTTTACCAAGACTGGTCACGGAACGGTAAGCCTTTTAGTAACTAGATGTACAATTTGAATATACGCAAAAGAATTGCAGGTGCATACGGAACCGTGGTATCTAATAAGCTGCGTTTTCAACGTCCTGTCCTCGCGGCAGTCTACAATTCAATCGCCCTAACTCATATTTTGTATACTGCACCATTTTGGAGACTTCTCACCAGATCGGACAAAAAACAAATCCGACCAATATTTTATCGTTTTGCGAAATATATATTACGCCTCCCTCCTTGAACGAGAAACTCGAAAATTTCCAGTCGTTATCAAATTAGTGACCCACTATAACAGCAGTGGAGAAACAAATATAAACATATAGCCAAAATATTGATCACGACTCTTGGTTTAGTTCTAGGGTAAAAATTAAATATTGTATGTTTTGTAAGTTAATTCTTGTTCGTGTTTTTTTTATGTTCTTTCCCTTATTATTTACTCCGTCTTCGTGCTTTGTGCTAATTTTGACGGTTTATAAATAAAATCATCATCGTCATCAGATTATTTAGTAATCTTTAGCCTTTATAATCTTGCTTTCACTTCATTTTCCATCCCTGCAGAGTGGTAGACTCGGGTAGACTAGAAACCCACTAATACCGGCTTCTTGACCTGACCGTAATAAGCGTTTCGAAACCGCAAAAACGAGGAAGGGCAGAAGGAAGGGTAGTCGACTGATTGAAATAAATAAAGTCTCGTACTTCCATAAGAGCTTGTTCTCAAACAGTTCATTAGAAGCAGCCCCTCGCATTATCGGAATCTGAGGGACGGTATATCTGACACACATGCAGGTATATCGCGGGACACCTTTTTTCTTTTTTTTTCTTTTATTGACATATCAGCTAAATGTTTTCTTGTTGTCTGTTTATAATGCTTGCGAACCGCGCAACTAGATAATACCACGCTGTACCGACTTCCGGTTTGAAATCGTGACTTGGATGAGGGCGATCGTTTTTAGTAGGCGTTCCCGTTTTTGGTACGCGTCCCTCCTGCCCCGTGTCTTTCCATTCCCGTTTCTAGTCGATCCCGATCCAGACATTGCAAATTCTACAATGTTTCCGGTTACACCCTTTAAAGTACTTATTGGCACTTGACAGGCTAAATTTCTTGAATCTTAAAATAATATGATGAGAGAAATTTCAAAAAATTGGTTTTGACATAGGTATGACCTTTCTCTTCGTCGAGTCGAGCTTGCATACAATAAAGCTATGCCTCGTTTGATACCGTTTGTAGGCGGGAGAGTCATCTTAACGTCTACTTTTTCAAATGAAGCTCAGCCTTGTTGCATGGGACGCTCGACCATACGCAGTGAAAAGTCGTAACCACTATACCGAAGTAAAATTAACAAAATTTCTCTACGTTATGTTAGTTTAATTTTTAGATTCAAGGAATTATATTTGCAACCTGTCAATTGTCAATACTTACGTTGGGATATGGGTATTGAAGATGACCTTCTTCCATATCTTCGTAGGCTACAAAACTTCAAAAGTTTACCTCTTTCGCACAGGAAAGTCAGCATTGAAGAAAATGCACAAAGATCCGGCTTGAACCGTAAAAGACAAGATGGCAAAACATAACAATTGATTTTGGTAAGAAGATTTTGCAGTCAGTTAGATTCCACCACCTCCTTCCCGAACATCTCCCTGAGCCAACTTACTCAACAAGACATTCAAATTTACTTAAGACATTTCCAGCTCCAAGTACCGCCCGTCGGCTCCACTCATTCTCCCCTCGTGTAACTAATTCCATCAATGACCAATGAAATGTCACGTTTGTTGTTCATTTGTTCCTTGAATTGTTACTGTATTTTGTTTCAAGTTTTGTTGTTGAAAGTAAATTATTTAGATGTTGGTAGCTAGTGATGTGTGTTTATTTATTTTCTCCTTGTTGCCTACTATTTAGCTTTTGTGATTGTGACAATTTTTTCCATTAAACCATTAAAAATTAAAGATCCCTGAGCAACAAGCCAGGGCATTCCACTTGTCAATCCGTCCATCGCACGATGTCCTTGGTTCTATACAACTGCATTAGGAGGATTATTTTTTTTTTTTTTTATACATACAGGAAGCCAACCCGTTTTTCACACATGTCAAATTATCAGCTCAACTACTCGTGTTACCAACAACTGCTCCTTTTGGACTGACAACTAACTATGGCATACAGATTTACGGCAATCATAAACATGGTCAGAAAAAGATGTTGTACAATGCCTCGAACAAACGACTACAATTACAATTACAATTCGGTTTATTTGTCCATAAATATCTTTTACAAAAAAAAATAGTGCTGGAAATGTCACTACAGTTAAAGATCAACCAAATGATTTATTTACAGTTGTAACCTACGATTTATATATACAATTCACGGTTTAAAATGCAATTCATCAAAATAGGAACGCGAATTAAAATGACAAGTCTTGAAAATAATTACAAAAATAATTCGTCATAAACAATCAAACATGAAATGGTCAAACTATTTATGTCACAACAAAAATACAGAAACGGGCTAAAAAGAAATAGATGATAAGAACTTTTAAAGAGCGTTGAAATGTTCGGTAAAATATGGCACGAAAGAATTGAGGAATCATTCCGATGAATGAGCATGAGACGGGGACTTCAGTAGTTTTTTTTTCCCGTTTGAAGTAAATTTAGCCTAGTGTTAGCCCGCTAGGGGACGGTTGCTCCCGGGCTGGGATTCCTGCCCGGATTTTCAGCACCACCGTCGCTTCCAAATGGAAAAGTTAAGATTTTTTCAACTTTATGCTCAAAGTGAAGAAAATCCGTCCGGAAAATCCTGATCCTGTATTCGCACTTCACTCATCTCGATCATCCCGAGGCTCAATGGTGTGTTTCGGACTTGACGACCGGATTCCAGAACCCATGCATGGAAATCAGGTCCTGTATCGAAACCATTATAAGCATTCTGGGCTCGACTAAAAAGAGGCACGGACGTAATGTAGAAGGCTCGAGTACTAAAAACAGGCACGAAAACTAAAAGGGCACTTTCAGGCTTTAGAGTGAGTGGCAGGAAGAATATTCTAACGTGCCTTCTTTTATGCGCTGGACTTGCGAACTCTCACTTACTTCTACTTCTACACTTGCTTATCTCTTTTTATTACTCGTGCCTTCTGCGCCATGCCGTGCCGTTCCGTGCCTCTTTTTAGTCGATCTCTTATAAGGGGAAAGAAGCACCGGTGAGCAGTCACCGGACAACGAACGCAGCTACAGTGTATGTCCCCGGTTAGGCCTGGTATCTTTGGGTGTTCCTCTCTATTGGCCTAGCCAACTGTGTATTGATTTAGTGCACCTATAAACGAACTTAAACTTGAACGGATCCTCATAAAGGATTCGAATCCTATGTAAACCAATCAACAAAATTTTGTGTGGCAACGTTTCTGGCTCTTCGTCAGGCACACCGCGATTCTTCAGCGGCGCGAAGAGTTAGTCATCAAGAGTATAACGGTGATGTATCTTCCGTATGAATTGATGAAAGTTGCTGAAATCCAGGCAGGAAATCCCGTCCGTGTCTCAATCGCCCTTTGTTCCTGACAGGTCCAGTGACCACTTGCGTAGAACAAAATGTCATTGCCGTATTTTGCGGTTCACTTTGACAGTAACCATGACCTTCGGTTTCATAAACTGTTTTTCTTTGCTTGCCAAGTAGGGTTACCCTTCTTGGCGAACCGTCAGTCAGATAAAAATTACTTGTCGATTTAACTGATTAGTAAGAGCATGATTTTCCAAAGTTTGAGACACGCCTCTTCTGTGCGCTTTGGACTTCGTTAATATGGATGAATGTAAGTGTTGATTGTCTGATAAAGCATTTATTCCTTATTGCATTCTCAGTGTTAAGTGCTGTTTCAGGCAATGTACTTCGGCCTTTATTTTTTTTTTGCCGCTGGTTGATTGGGACCCGGAAAGAATTCTGCCGATTCATCTTACTCGTTGTGACTCAAGACCCGGAAATCCTGATCGCTATATGTGCTGTCAAGGAAGTAAATGACCAGCAAATCAAATTGGGATAAAGGTAACCCCACCTACTTTCCTGTCGGACCTGAGAGAAAGCCCATACATCTTACAATACAAAGGGCACATGTGCCCTCTGTAGTGTCCGATTAAAACCTGGGGACTCCCCGTACTTGGAATTCAGGGCCTCCTTTGCAAATGATCTTGTAGTGTGCATGTCGGCCGTTAAGTAGGGATAGCCGGTGACTACTATACGTTTACACCAAAACAGTTTTAGGAAGCTAGATTGTTATTATTTTGTAAATGTCCTGTCTGGCTTATAAAACTTATACAGCAATACTTCCATAATCGCTCCAAACATTCTAGAACTCGGGAACCCGAATTCTAAATGATGATACCTTCTAAACCCCCCTTACGACACCACACTGAGTTTTAGACTTTCCGTGTTTCGCTACATTTGATGCGTATCATTCTTCCGAAAGTTGTTTGCGAGAAGTATATTCATCAGAAAACCGCTTTTGTAAATTTTTATAAAACGCGGGACGATAAGCTGTTCTGCCTCATGTCGGATGTCGCGCAGTTAAGCACATTTCTTGTTCCAGGCTTGTCCCCACGTCGCAGACGCAGCACTGATAGCGGAAGCCCACGGACTCGTCACTGATATGCTCCTGGAGTCAGCCCAGTTGCCATCAAATATTGTCAGTGGATTGAAAGGTAAGGTCCCACCCAGTCAAGCACAAATCCTCAATTTTTGGGCATGGTGCCCCAAGGTATGGGCAAGTGCCCATACGTTGCGGCACCATGCCCTGGAGCATGGGCATGGTACTAGCATGGCACCCCCATGATATTTGGTTGACCTGAGATTGATTACATACCTAAATAGGGCTGTCTTCCTCTCCTAGACCACAAGATACTTGATCTTATACCTCTTTTTCCAGTTTTAAAAATATTAGAGAACTTCCAAGAAATTTAGCCTTTAATGAAGACCACTGTTTCCTATTGGTTTACCTATCCATTTCCAGGGAAAAAGGGGAATTCATTCATGGCTAAATTTCTTGGAAGTTCTCTAATATTTTTAAAATTGGAAAAAGAGGTTAGATAGAGAGGTTAGAATAGATACCGAAGAAAAATTATATTTTCTGAATGTAAGGTTACAACACTGCCAAAAATGTAGAAATATAACCGACCTACTTGCATCTGATTCTATACCGTAGCTTACAAGGAATTCTCAGTTAACACCATTAATATGAATATTTGTCAACAATACAAATAATCCGGAGTATATAATAACAACGAATAGATAAGAAAAAAAGAAACTCCGCTTATATTTGTCGAAGCTAGTAAACCGGAGTATGGCCGTCAGCAAAAAATGGCGTAACGATATATTAGCGAAAATAAGTTGTCTAGGAATCTGCTGATTTCTGATGTAACATTGTATTCTGGGGGGTGGTAATGTGGCATCATGATTGTTTGATCCGTCCATTGAACTTTAAAGCCACCCTCTTTTACATTGCTAAGGCTGAAATGCTCGATAAGTTATTGTGAAAAAAGGGAAATCCCAATACCGCATATAGACTAGCAAAACAGTAATAGCCTAGTTGTGTTTTTGATTGCCTTTTCAGTCGCCGTTTCGGTGGCTTTTTCCTGTTTTTGCGTTTTCATAAAAAGGTCCTAAGCATTGTTTGACAATTTCCCGTTTTTGCCAAAAAGGCAAACGCCGACTTCGACTTTTCCCTCGCCTTTTTGCAAAAATGGAAACATGGTAGCTGACCAAGTTGCGCCTTCCTTTTGGCTTTTGCCTCGCGATCTTTGTCAGTTTATCCCAAAATCCGATAAAAGATAGATTTGAGTCAAAGTCATAAGCTATATTTGTATTTAAGCGTTTATTTATCTTTTTTTTTCTGGATATACTGTGCAAACGCCTTATTACCAGGCTGCATTGAATAAATTCATTCATTCATTCACTGTCCCCGAATTTAAAGATGGACAATTAATAGTAGCCTACAATTAAAACACAAGTAAAACTTCATTTGTCAAAATTGCGTTTTTATCCAAGCAAAGCAATAAGTCCATAGTAGAAACGGAGACTTACAAAAACGCGAAAATGTTCAAAAAGACCTGAAAACAAGAGCTGAAAGCTCATATGGCACTTGCAAGCTTTTTAGCTTGTATTCAAGTTATCGTAGTACGATGTGAATGGATAGTAGTGCTCCCCTCCCTCCCCCCACGATGGTCGGATCGGGCAAGTGACTATTTCAAAGTTATAGAAAATCATCTGTAATCAAAACTCTTGAAGCAAAAAAGATGATCATCAGGAGCACGAAAATTTATTTTGCTCAAAAGTATTGTTTGTACTTTAAGGAATTTTATTGTAAGCAAAACCCTTGAGGCAAAAATGATCATGGGCTCATAGGGATCACGGTCGGATCTGGGAACCAACTTTTTCTAAGCCAGTCATGTCAAGTCTTTAATTTTCAAGCCAAGTTTCATCGTCCTAGCATGTCTGGAAGTACCTTAACTTGCGATCACCGGAATTCTGGACCCCCCCTATAATCCACCACAATGCCCGAATCCGGTCCGGTTCTGTCACTGATCTACATAGGGCTTGCGCTTGTTCTTCCCACCAAGTTTCATTCCGATCGCTCCACTCCAAGCACGTCAAAAGGTTTCCGGACCCCCCTCCGACCCCCCCCCAGCTTCATCGGATCCGGTCCGGACTTGACATGGGACATCCGAGAAACGTTGTCTTTCTACATATCAAGTTTCGTCATGATCCGATCACCCGTTCGGAAGTTATACATACCTCAAGATTCAGGATTCCCCCTCCCTCCACTCCCCCACGATGGTCGGATCGGGAAGCTCACTATTTCCAGGTTAATCTGGTCGCGTCTCTGATTTACCTGCCGAGTTTCATTGTCCTAGTCCACCTGGAAGTAACTTAACTCCGTATCACCGGAATTCCGGAACCCCACTCAAACTCCCCCCACAGTGCACGAATCCGGTCCGGTTCTGTCAGTGATATACCTAGGGGTTGTGCTTGTTCCTCCCACCAAGTTTCATCCCGATCGCTCCACTCTAAGCGTTTTACATGATTTCCGGTTCCCCCCTCCGACCCCCCCCCAGCTTCATCGGATCCAGTCCGGACTTGAAATGGGACATCTGAGACACGTTGTCTTTCTACATATCAAGTTTCATTATGATCCGATCACCCGTTCGGAACTTCTACATACCTCAAGATTCAGGGTCCCCCCTCCCTCCAATCCCCCCACGATGGTCGGATCGGGAAGTTGACTATTCCCAGGTTAATCTGGTCGCGTCCCTGATTTACCTGCCGAGTTTCATTGTCCTAGCCCACCTGGAAGTAACTTAACTCCGTATCACCGGAATTCCGGAACCCCACTCCAACTCCCCCCACAGTGCACGAATCCAGTCCGGTTCTCGCAATGAGGTACGTAGGGGTTGTGCTTGTTCCTCCCACCAACTTTCATCCCGATCACTCCACTCTAAGCGTTTAATATGATTTCCGGTTCCCCCCTCCGACTCCCCCCCCACATACATCGGATTCGGTCCGAACTTGATATGGGACATCTGAAGCATGACGTCTTTCCAAATATCAAGTTTCATTAAGATCCGATCACCCGTTCGAACGTTATGCATGCCACTAAATTCCGGATTCCGGCTCCCGTCCCTCCCCCCACGATGGTCGGATCGAGCAAGTGACTATTTCCAAGTTAGTTTGGTCGGGTCCCTAATATGCCTGCCAAGTTTCATCGTCCTAGCACATCTGGAAGTACCCTAACTCGCAAATATAACAGCGGACTGACCGACCGACCGACCGACCGACAGACCGACTGACAGACCGACCGACCGACAGACCGACGGAAAAGTGATCGGTATATGGCACTTGGCCGGTAGGCAAGTGCCATAAAAAACTAAAAGCTAAAGGCAAAAAGAGAAAGGCAAAAGATAAGGATAAATTCAAGGCGTTGCTTAGTGCCGGTTCCAGTTCCGATCGACACGCTAGAGAGAGGATATAACCTAGGGCCTATAGAACCAGAATGAAAGCTTCGATGTCGCAGGTGAACCTGTGTTGGTTTCTGAGCAAGGCCTTATCTAGGGGGGGTTAGGGGGTTCGACCCCCCCCCCGAAATCCACAAAAGTAATAGTTTTTGTAGGCTTTTTTTAGTTTTAGTTTAATACTCTTTATTAGACAAACCAATTTACATATACTAAACTACATGAAAAAACTTTTTATAATACTCTTACCATTCTTTATACATGTAGTCATACCTCTGGGCTCTGACTGCAGGAAAGCCCTAATGGGCCTGTGGGGGCAGTAAAAAAAAAAAAAAAAAATCACTTTACATTAATCTTCACACACTTTGTCAAAAAAAGAGAAGAAAACTGAAAGAGGAAGAAAAAAAGAAAGAAGAAAAGAAAGAAAAAAACACAATAAGTAGGATCCCATTAACCATTAACCTCTGATCTATGTCTTTTTTTTACTTTTTGGTCCGACCCGTGGGCAACCCCCCCCCCCCCGAAATAAATTCCGCGGGCAACTACCCCCCCCCCCCCCCGAAATAAATTATACGGGCCTGTTTCTGGGGATGACTTTATTGACTTGAATGTGAGGCTTACCGTCGAGGACATTTCGGATGGGGACGTTTAGTCACGAGGACGTTTTGTCATGAGGACGTTTTGCCATGGAGACGTTTTGTCATGGGGACGTCTAGCTGGGGAAGTTTCGCCAGGGGACGTATCGATTGGTGACGTTTCGCCGACAACCCGAATGTGATGGGATGTTCAAAATCCCGTTAATAATCAGTCAGTCATTTTTTTTTAATGTGATGTGGAGACCTCACTTATCTCATACAAGATATTATCTCATATGACGTGAAAGTCGAAAAAGATTCACCACAGGGAAATTATAATTATAGGACTCAAGAAAAATTATTTTTTCAGGGCTTCGTATTTGTGGCTCAAGTTTTCGTGGTGTTTGATACAATATCGAATTCGTTAGCCTACTTCAGTTGCTGAATAAGCCCGAAAACCCTAGGTTGAGTCAAATAATATAGCGACAAGCTTCTCGCGTATCTTTTTTGAAAGAATAAATAAATAAATTTAAATAAGTACTGGTGGGACAGTAGAACTCTAATAATAGTAATTACACTCAAATACATGCAGTACAGGCTTTCGCGGTTGGCCATAGCAGCTGAAGCAGGTATAGTAGCTTTAGTAGCATGTTGCTTTGTTAGCGCTTGTAGACACTGAGACCGCCAGATCAGGATCCCAGTTTACAGACGTGAAAAACGAAAGATAGATAAGATAAGATAAGATTTTATTTGCGCTAAGAGCCAACGGCCATGGCAAATACATATAGAAAAAAACACAAAAAAAAACACACAAGAAACATCAACATACACACGCAAAATATTAACTCCTATAAGCACCTATCCCTGTGGGCTAGGGCTACCCTAAGGAACCTCACCAACTGTTTATATTTCCAAAACAATTATTCCCCATTACACCACACATCCATTCTTCATCGATTCCCCTTCCATTCACTCCAAAAATTTCTAGCCTAAGTTCACTCAGACTTTCGCATTCACACAATAAATGTTTTAAATTCTCATCCATGCTACCACACATCGATAATGACAGAAAAATAAACATCGATAATGACAGCGGGCAGAACCGGAATCGTTGGTCATGTGATTTTTCTGTTGTTTTTTCTTCATTCGAACAATAGACATTTGCAGAAGCAAACAGAGATTTGAGAGGCTTTACAAACTTATCATCGGCACCTCAGGCTGGAATGGTCGAATTTTCTGACAAGCATAGTGCTTCCGGTCTAGACCAGAATCCGATTTTTTGGATGCGTCTTCGGGTTCATGTTTAGAATCCGAACTATGTAGGTACCAAGCAGTGCTTTCCTCAAAATATTGAATGGTACTTCAAAGGCTGTGTTTTTTGCAGCTTTGGCGAGCCTGCTAAGCCCACCAGAGCCCAGGCCTGTTCACATCATTACGCAAGCGCTCACGGCCAAGTCGCGGTACGCCCAAGGACCAGTTGTAACCGTTGGGGAAGTGCACAGCTCCGATTCTGAGGAGATTATGGGCGAAAAATTGTCCGCTCTTCCAAAGGTGAGTTTTTTCTAGACGCTCTTTCTCCGTCTGATTTTGAGCGCAGAAAGGCGTGAAAGTGCAGCGAAAGGCACATCTGTTGCCATATTGTGATGAGAACAAGAATAAGTTTAGGAAAATATACATATACATACTCTGGAGAGTAATTTTGAGAAAAGACAGGTTATTCAATGGTCAAGGAAACTAAGGAATTCAAGGGAGCGGGGAACCCTGAAAATCCCTGAAATATTCAAAGAATCAGTTAATCATTAAACAGTCAGGAAGGTTTCCCGTCAAGTTTTTGATTTTTCAGCCGAATATAGATTTTGTCTCTAGTCGACAGATATTTGGAAAGAACCGTTGAAGAATTTAATTTACCTTTCATCGATTCTGGTCAGGGAAAGAAACGAGTCAAATAAAAATCGATGTCTGAAACTGTTCGATTATGTCCTGACCAGATTTGTTCATGGAAATTAGGCAATGGTCGTGGAACATCCTGTCGAAGATTTGTAGGATCGTATCCTAACGAAAGCTTAAAGTTTAACTGAATAGGGCTGAGATCCGACAGTCTAGTTCCATTTCACTTATTTAGTTAAATAGGCCTAAAAACCAGACGAAAATATTTTAATTCGTTTGTCCACTATCCACAGATAATCGATTTCATCGGATGAACTTATTCCGTCAGATTTATGGTCCCTCTATGTGCTTGTCCCTCTTTGCCTGAAGTATTCAGCAGAGCACAAAGGTAAGCCACTGCCGAAAAATAACAGTCATATAACTAAAAGAAATATCTTATCATCACTTTCCCACTTTTTTCATCCGTGAATCTCCCAACGTCCGTAACACATGGAAATGCAGGCTTTTGTCAAAATCCAAATTCTCAACGCCTGGATGAATTTTGGATTGTCGTGCAAGCAGCACACGTTCTGAACGTTATTACTACAGCCCTGGTTTGAAAAAATAAAAATCCGTCAGATGAGTCAAAATAATTCACTGTACTCAAATATCAGATGTTAAAATAAGCTGCCTTTTCAGTTAAACTTTAAAGTCAGTATCAAAACCTGGACCTAGTAGTGGTGAGAAACTGTATCAGCCGCTTGCATTTTTCTTCAGTTTTGTGACACTTTGATGGAAGTAAAAGCTTGATGATACCAAGTGGGGTTGGTTCTAAGCAAAAACAGCGTACTTTGAGGCCCTCTTTATTTGATTAAATACTCGAGATTGATTTTAATACTTTTTGCTACTATTTTGGGGGGTTCAGGTCCGACTACTGATTTTAGTGAATCTTTCCTCGCTTATTTGATATGACGAGCAGGCCATGGAACCTTGGGGCGATATTGAGACAAGCAGCTGCTTACTACTACTGTTGCACGGTGCCGCCAGTTCTTTTGAACTTAAATTAATTGTAGTAATAATGGTTTATATATAGCCCACTAAAGAATACGGTGAAAATAAATAAATAATTCAGATGAATTTGAATCCAAATGGAGTTTTAATCATATTTGTAGAAGAATGATTTTAAGTATGTTTTTTTGGCGAAAATAGTTTGTTACGTTAAAAAGGTTGATGGGGAAAATTAACGTCATCGAGTGGAGTTTTAAAAAAAGAGTTTCAGTTTTAATGTCAGCTGATTCTAATTTTACCAATCCTTAAACAAACAAAAATCATACATAACGCTCCCAAGAAGAGCACAACCGTGTCCTGTGCGGGAGTGCACAACTTTCATATACCCATTACAGATGACATTCTCTAACAAAATATAGATGAAGGCATGAATGAAAACGTTTGGCGAAACAAACTAACGATACCTTTTATCTTAAACCAATTGAATGCTACATCCAACCCCTTCCGGTTAGGAAGTCAGAGGAACTGAGGTAACATCATTAAACTGCTCCAGGAATTATAATAATGGAGGACTTTCCCCTGGGAGAAGCGGTGCATGTTGCAGATCAGACTGTTGATTTGTCTTTTGCGTGTCAGTTCGCAATACTCCAAAGTCGATTCCACATGAAAGACAATAGCTACAGTCGTGATTTCCAATCAGATAAAACTAAAGGGAGTGACTGCCGCTGGTCCTGCCATATCATGCAAATTCGCTCATGATTTGTGTGACCAGTCATGAGTCGAAATATTTAAAAGAATTTGCTCTTTATGTCATCAGTGGGAATTCCCCCTGAACTTTGTTTGCTCGATGAGTTCATTGTAAGCCTAAGCCTGTTCCCACGTCTTACCAAAAGTGGAGCGTTATAGTTGTCCGGAATGCCGGAGTGCGGGGTCCGGAATACTTCCGAGAGACCGGTGTTTCTCCAGACTACCCCCCGTACATCTTCCACTTGGTATCTCAAACCGGAATGCGCATGCAGTTCGTTCTAAATGGCAAGGAATAGCAAAAATTTATAAGCTGAAAAAATGGAGGCGAATTGATTTCAAATTGGATTTTTCTGTTCCTGGATAAGGTGCGAAAGTGACACCAGGCCGAAATTCTGTTTTCTTCTTAAATACGTACATTAAAATAAAACATAGGGTTAATCAAACAAATGGTTCGTTGGACTATCGATAAAGACTTGTACCGGTACAAGGTCAAAACTCAGAAAATATTAACCAATCCCCTTACATGGACAAGTGAACTGTTTTAACGAATTTGCCTCAAGTGAGGTCACTGTTCCTGTCGAGGGGTTGGCCACTCTTGATGTTAGTCTACAGCAAGTGCCCCGTGCCGGGATGCCCGGTCGGTGCCGGCACCGGTTACCACGTAACAGTTGAAAGATGAATCGCCTAACTTTTGGCCGGTCCCGGGAAATGGTGCATAGCAGGTGCCGGGGAGTGGGTAACCCCTCGGTTCCTTTAGCCCGTTCCTAACTGGCAATTTAGTGGTTTACAAACTCAGTTTAAAGCCCCGCGATAGCTCTTATGGTTAGAGCGTCGACTCGGTAAATGGAAGGAGACGGGCTCAAATCCTATTCGAGATGCACTTCTGTTTTCAGCTCACTAAACACTTTACTGTAATCAAATAAACAATAAATGGTAGTACGTAGCGTGTGATCTTGTTTATTATATATCATCATTAACGAAGAAATACAGTTATTTTTGCCTCGGTATGCTTAAACCAAACAGTCAAAATTGCACATTGGAACTGACACTACCCTCGGATTGGGTGAGTAAGCATGCTTAAGAAATATACGAAGTTATTTGTCACCTATCATGAACCGGTTGGCCGGAATCCGATGAGAACTGGGGCCCGAATCGACGAAATTTCTTGTTGATGGGCTGTGGTACGCCGTGTTAAGTAGCCTCCATGCTTACTGAGTTGGGAAATTAATTTAGCAATAATATAATGCCTGCACAGAAAAGGCTTTCGTCTTTGTATAAATAATTTGAAAAATTCAGTGAATAGATCCTCCGAGATTCGGTGAAAATTGGAATATGGACAAAGTAATTATTTGATGAAACTGGTAGCAGTGATAGAGAAAAACATTGGATCAAGTCTTGCTGCAACTTTTAGTTAAAAAAATCAGTAGTTCACAGATATTAAGAGCATCCGCATTGTACAGGACTATTTTTTTTTTGTCTTCCACTTGAAGTTTTCACTTTAGTTGGAAATTATGTAAGATTTTCAGTTAACGTCTCCATTACGGTTGAAAAGTGAAAACCCATTTCGTCTTCTAACTTTGAGTCGCTACATTTTGACACTTGCAGTATGCAGTCGCCCTGCAAATTCGCCTCTGCTTAGAGATTGGTAATATTATGTCGGCGGTGTATGTTTCTGACGGATTGATCGATGCTAATTCAGCGAGGCGCCGACTTGTGTTGTAAGCTGTCACAAGTGATTACTTCACACCTCTTCTCTCTTGGCTGAAGGCGGGTCGGTACCCCGTGTAGATTCAAGATTGATTATTTAATCATAAATTCCCGTCACGGTTCTGATGATATTCTTTGCATTGTTTATTCCACATGTGCAGGATGGAACCAGCTAGACCATATCGTTACGTTGAAAATTGTTTTTTTTTTATAGCTCTTCGCGCTAAGTACCCGCACTTTAATTGCTGATAATGAGACATGGGTTTCATGTGCGTACCCGTATATTCTTTGCTGATTGTGCCTTTGGTTATAACAAATGTGGGTCATAAAACTAATGAGGAAAGAACGTAATAACGGCTGTCCTGAAGCCAGTATTGTTTTCAGCTGAACTCAGACCACCATTAGAAGGCAAACAAAACATGTTGAATGATGGTGTGCTATTACGAATTTGTTGTTCTGTTTTGAGACTTTTGGAGCTGTGAAATGTGCCCAAGAAAAATATCCCCTAAGAATCTTCCCCCTCAAAAAACAGTCCCCGTGAAAACCACGAAGCCTGGTAGCTATGAAATGTGCCCAAGAAAAATATCCCCTAAGAATCTTCCCCCTCAAAAAACAGTCCCCGTGAAAACCACGAAGCCTGGATTGGATCGCACCTAACTAACCATTAGCAAGCCTAGGTTGTTCAGTCACATCAGTCTTATATTACAAATGGACCAATCAAATGTATCACAAAATTAGCAAGGAAACATACTACGGTACAGAATCTGTATTTGACACTACAAAACGCAAAATATGATTCGTGAGTCAGCTTGGGCTGAAGGAATATTCGCAGAATCTGGCAGTGAATGAAGGTGTCTGAGAAAAAGCTTGATGTCCAGAAACAGAACCCTCAACTTGCCCTCAACCATTTTATTAGTGAATTCTGTTTTAGCTGGGATCGTTTATAGTGGGACGTGTTGCACGAGGACCCGTCACCATTCGACGACGACTCGTCACAACTCAGAATTCTTCAAAGATCGGTTGGCGACGATTTCACATGATAACGTTTCAGGGCGGTGACGTCCTGGTATAGGGTTATTTTGGTTGCATACGGTCGGCAAACAACAAGACTTTCATGCGCTTTTCCTGTCTCACACTTCTGATGGACCTGTCGGGGCAGACAGGTCGTTCTTTGGTGGATTTCAGCAAGACAATTCTAATTCCTTATGCCGAAAATTCAAGGGCTCGTTTCCCAGTTGTCTGAATCCACTCTGAGTTTCGGATTCCACACATAAGTCAAAACTAATAGGGTAGGGGCTAATTACACGTCCTTTATACTTCCTAATTACATGTATCTTTCTTTTCAGGCAAACTTCCTAGGTTAAAAAAAAACTCTGGATGTAATCGACCCTATCCGTCTAGGAGTTCATTACGTAACCATTTAGTCAGTCAAGTCAATAAACGTATATGCCCAGTTAGCACTGAGCTAACATTTACGTTGCTGTAAACTCTAGCGGGCCTGTAAGACACATGCACGAACAGTCCGATTTTTGCAGTTGGATGCGAATTTCGCTTCGATTCCGACATTGTGATGCATCAGATGCAGGTTTCCCCACGTGAAGAGAATTTTACATGCGCATTTTCGCATGGGATCTTATAGGACTTTGTGGGCACGTAGCTTTCCTCTTTCCCCACGTATATTTTAATCTCACTGAGCGTGCAGCCGTTCGTCTATCTTGAAATCCCTGCCGATTTGATTTCATTTAGAAAACTGCTGAAAATTGAACAAATCCCTTTGCGAGTTTTACAGAGGAGTTCGCCTTCTACCAAAAAGTAATAACTAATTTCAAAACTTACAAAATTACAACTTTTATAAACGGTCATAGTTAGCCAATCACTTAGTTCGTTTAAATGTCCTTGTTACAGGGCCTGATGTTTGCCCAACCACCCGATCCGCTGACGTTTCTTTTCTAATGAAACTCTTTTGACGTGTAGTAGCCAATAAATTGGACTCCGTGTGTTTAGGAAAGATATTTTACAGACTGTCCCATGAGCAAAGGTAAAACGCGAGTCTCGATTTTTCGTATTTTTTTCGAAGATCAACCAGTAGCGTTCGTCGTTTTTCAACTCCTTCAAAACCCCATGACATCATTTTTTTCGATGATTCAGACTGGTCTTCAGACATTCAGCACGTGAAAGGAGGTAGTTCATAGAAAACACACATTTCTCAGTTGACCACGTAGAGGGCTCACAATCGCTCTGAAAACTGGCGTTCTTCTGTGGCGGATTTTACGAAAATCTTCGGTCAGAGCAGATGCCGTGAGTTAATGACGGCGACCAGAGCAGGACCAGAGCAAAATAACACTAAGGAGTAGCGCCAAGACTTATGCTTTCTATGCTTCGCAGTCGGGCCATACTTGTAGCGTCGTCCACCACGCTTGTGGCATTTAAAGCGAGACAAACTTGCGGGCTTGAAAATTTCCAGTAAAGCTAAGATGCGGTCTGCACACATCGAAGAAACAGAGGAGGTTGTATCTTTTTTTGCTGTGTTCAGAATTTTAAGTTATTGAAGCCAGCACTGGTGCACGAATGATTGAGTTTTAGTAGGGACGTTCAGTCCCGCTAGCGGAGCTAGTATCGCTGCGATTGACTCTGTGTCACTTTTCCAAAGTTTGCGCGGTACTCTCTAGAGTTAGTTTGCTCTGGTTTGCTCTGACGCCGACGTCGCACCCTCGGTCGCACCCAAAGGCTTGACGTCTTGGGTGACGATGATTCTGGACACTGCTTACGTTACGCGACTAGCAGATACCAGCTGATAGAACTTGTCCTTTTGTGTTTCCTGACTAAAAACTTTTTTGGAGAAATCGGTGACCGCGCTTTTTCTAGAATTCTTGACCCGGGATAGTCAGTATTATTTCGCACTTGTTGCTGTTTCTTTTTCACGTCCTACACATAAAGTTAAATGTGACAAAGTAAACAAGCTCCTTTTCACGAAAACCCGTAAATCCTCTGACGTCATTTGGTTGAAGGTTATCATAATTTGGTCTGGTTCGACATCGTCAGAGCAAAGTAACACTAGGGAGTAGCGCCAAGACTTGAAAACAGTGACACACACTCGAATAGCCGCGACACTATACCCGTACGGAAAATCTCCACGTCGAATCTAGGTCAAAACGGCCTCGTACATTTGAAACACAAACTAGGCCGTTTTCTCTCTCGTTTTCGCTGCCTATTCGCTCTCGTTTTCCACCTCAAAACGACCTCGTACATTTGAAACAGAAACTACCTCGTTTTCTCTCTCGCTGTCCCTCGACAGCGAACGCGACCTCGCGGATAGACCCAGGTTTTCTCTGTACAATGTGCTGTACAACGAGAGCGCTGCGCGAACTCGCCTCCGAGGTTGAACCTCATTTGGTAGCGAATCCATCTCGTACTGCGTACATTTGATAGAGAAACGACTCTGTTTTCGAGTAATAATCGGCCTCATAGAAACGAAAATTCGTGTCCATTAATTGACCATGACTACCCGTACGGAAAATCTCCACGTCGAATCTAGGTCAAAACGGCCTCGTACATTTGAAACACAAACTAGGCCGTTTTCTCTCTCGTTTTCGCTGCCTATTCGCTCTCGTTTTTCACCTCAAAACGACCTCGTACATTTGAAACACAAACTACCTCGTTTTCTCTCTCGCTGTCCCTGGACAGCGAACGCGACTTCGCGGATGGACCCCGGTTTTCTCTGTCTGTACAACGAGAGCGCTGCGCGAACTCGCCTCCGCGGATGAACCTCATTTGGTAGCGAATCGAATCCATCTCATACATTTTGATAGATAAACGACCCTGTTTTCGAGGTCGAGACTGTTGGTAATAATCGGCCTTGGTAGAAACGAAAATTCGTGTCCATTGATTGACCATGACCAGGTAGTACCGAATCCTCAAAGGTCGATTCCTATTTCCTACAGGGCTGCCAAATTTTTTTGAAGCAATGTGTCAATTTTTTTTCGAAAATGTGCTTTTTGTGTCATCTCAGATTCCATAATGTTTCACCAAATGTGTCATATTTTTTCGCTACAAATGGTATCATATTTAATTGACAAACCTTTATTTGGAGTTTTGAATGTATAACCTTGTCCAAATCAGTTCGAAAAGGAGTAAACAGTTCGAAAAATTATCATGAGCCTGTGACGTTTTTGTGACGTCATGAAAGAAATAGGAAAATTCGATTAAATTGATGTTTCAGAATATGTATTTGTTTGTCGGGGTGGCCAGCGAGGCGCCGGACAAGTTTACATTTATAAAAGTTATGGGACAATCAATTCCGATAAGAAATGGAAAATATAGAGTTCTCGTCATTTAAATTTAAAATACGGTCGTGGCTTCTGCATCCTGTATCCTGCACTGTGTACTTCCGCCAACGATAGGTAGCGCTATTCCCTTCCGTTAATTTGTAACTTTTCTAGAGGTAGAAAGTTGAAGTTTTACTTTTCTTTTACACCATCTAAAAAAAACAAGACTAGAACTAACTAGAAGACCAAAATGTGTCATTTCTACTGAAAAATGTGTCATTTTCGTCGATTGTGTCATCTTTTCGACTGAATATGCCATTGTGTCACGTAACATCAAAATGTGTCATTTTGACACAAAATGTGTCAATTTGGCAGCCCTGATTTCCTATCCTATTCCTCCTATCCCATCTTCGTATATTAACGATACACCCAGATTTAGACTTAATATAGATGACAAAACTATGTTTCCCCAAATTATCGACTTAGGACTAGTAACTCTCAAAATTTGTCGGGTGATGCTTTTGCACCATCGAACAAGGTCTAAACACGCAAGCTGCTTCAGAAATTTTTTGAACTTTACAGTACAGCAATATTTTCAAAACTATAGACGGCAGGGCTTAAATTAAAGCATTTCCTTGGCTCTTACAATTAACACTTTTATTTCCTGACTCGAAACAAGCAGTTAGAGACTACGGCGTACATTGGATTTGATTAATATGGTGAACATACAAATCGAACTCGATGGCTCTCATAGCTCACCAAATGCCTATATAGGCGAGATAAAAAAAAAAGAAAAAAAAAGCCTCTGCATCTCGTCAGTTACATTGACAGCGGAAACAAAAGTCGAAGTATTATAGGATAAGTTTTTCGCCATCACCTGATGGCAACTTCGCAGTGAAACTATTCACTGCGAAGTTGCCATCAGGTGCCCACGCACTTCACCGGCGAGGCGGAGATGAAATCTCAATGATCTTTCGCTACCATCTTCGCAGCGAGAACAAAGCCGAAGTTGAATACACCCTCGCCCTTCGCCAAAGATGAGGCGGGGATAGAATCGCCCTGTCCTTCGCCTTCATATACGCAGCGAAAACTAAGGTCGAAGGGAAATCTGCCTTCGCCCTTACTAAACACGATAGCGAACGCGAGATCTCCCTCTCCTTCGCCTTCATATTCGCAGCGAGAACTAAGGTCGAAGGGAAATCCGCCTTCGCCCTTACTAAACACGATAGCGAACGCGAGATCTCCCTCTCCTTCGCCTTCATATTCGCAGCGAAATTTGGGTCGAAGTAGAATTCGCCATCAATATTCGTCCTCGCTATACTTTCGCCCGCATTTCGCTACCAAAAATTACGTTTCGTCCTCGATTCGAGGTTAGTGTTGGGCGATATTCGATACGATAATCGAAATATCGATATTATTGTAAAATATCGATATTTCGATATTGACTTTTAAAATATCGATATTTTCGATACTTACATTACGATCTACATCAGTTCTATTATTTGAGATTTTCGGGATAAAAGAATGATTAGGGATTTCAGACTTGAGCGATTAGGGAGGAGAAAGAGACTGAGAAGGAAAAACGTGGAAGCTACTCTATCTTGATGGGAATGTTTGATTTTATTCTTTTAGTTCATTTTCGTTCGATTTTTTTTCATGAAAACCTGTTGCAGTATGGACAGTTTCAAGTACGCCAAATATCGGTTTCCGATAATCGAAATATCGATTATCGAATTTGAAAATATCGAAATATCGATATTTCGATATTTCGATATTCCTCAATATCGCCCAACACTATTCGAGGTGGAAAATGGCATTCGACGTGGAGATTTTCCGTACGGGTAGGTAGAGCCGAATCCCTTGAGGTCGGATCCCATCCCAACTCCCAAGTCCCAACCCAATAACATCTTGATTTATTATTAACGAAAGACCCAAATTTACACTTAATATAGAAGACAGAACTATGTTTCCCCAAATTATCGATTTCAGACTAGTAACCCTCAAAATTTGTCGGGTGATGCTTTTGCACCATCGAACAAAGTCTAAACACGCAAGCTGCTTCTGAAATTTTTTGAACTTCACAGTATAGCAATATTATGAAAACTATGGACAGCAGGGCTTAAATTAAGGCATTTCCGTGGCTCTTACAATTAAAAATTTGTTTTCCTGTCTCGAAAAAAGCAATTAGGGGCTACTGCGGACATTGGATTTAATCAGTATATAGTGAACATACCAATCGAACTGGATGGCTCTTTGCCCCTAGGTTGCTGGCAAACGTAAAGCTCGAAAGTAGTTTCTTTCTCATTGTTCACCAAATGCCTATAGGCGAGATAAAAAAAACAAACCAACAAAAAACAGCCTCTGCATCTCGTCAATTACATTGCCAGCGGAAACAAAAGTCGAAGTATTATAGGATAAGTCTTTCGCCATCACCTGATGGCAACTTCGTAGTGAAACTATAAGATTGCCCACGTACTTCATCAAATACGAGGCGGAGATGAAATCTCCCTGATCTTTCGCTACCATCTTCGCAGCGAAAACCGAAAAACCCTTAGCCAAAGATGAGGCGGGGATAGAATCGCCCTGTCCTTCGCCTTCATATTCGCAGCGAAAACTAAGGTCGAAGGGAAATCTGCCTTCGCCCTTACTAAACCCGATAGCGAACGCGAGATCTCCCTCTCCTTCGCCTTCACATTCGCAGCGAAAACTAAGGTCGAAGGGAAATCCGCCTTCGCCCTTACTAAACACGATAGCGAACGCGAGATCTCCCTCTCCTTCGCCTTCATATTCGCATCGAAATTTGGGTCGAAGTAGAATTCGCCATCAATATTCGTCCTCGCTATACTTTCGCCCGCATTTCGCTACCAAAAATTACGTTTCGTCCTCGATTCGAGGTGGAAAATGGCATTCGACGTGGAGATTTTCCGTACGGGCACTACCGATACAGAACGTCCCTACTGAAACTCAATCAGTCGTGCACCAGCGTTGGCTGAAACAACTTCATATTGTGTACACAGCAAAAAAAAGATACAACCCCCCTGTGTCCTCGATGTGTGCAGACCGCATCTTAGCTGTACTAGAAATATTTAAGCCCACAAGTTTGTCTGGCTTTAATTGCCGCAAGCATAATGGGCGGCGCTACGAATATGGCCCGTTTGTGAAGCATGGAAAGCATAGGTCTTGGCGCTACTCCCTAGTGTTATCTCCTCAGGTCCGGACCCTAAAATTGGTCATAGTCAAACCTATGACCAATTTTAGGTAACTATGTAACTATGACCAGTAACTATGACCATCAAAATAGTCATAGTTACTGGCACGGATGCTTTAAGCGTTGGATACTCATCTTTTTCATAAGCACATGTCCCTAATATGGAGTGTAAAATTTGTGGGTGTGCTAGTGTGCCTGAAATGAAGAGAAATAAGCAAATCTACCCGGAATAGGCTAGAAGCTTTTGAGACCCTTTGCTCGCATACAAAATGCGCCTGGAAGAAATCCGGTATCTCAAGCACACACTTGGTCCTTTCTCTGTGGTTGCTTACGGTTGCTGGTGACCAAGATACCAAGTATTCACAATGGCATGAATTACTCGATGCGCTACACTGGAACACGGAGAAACTAGAGAGAAAGGGTGTCCCAATTTCCCAGTTGTCGATATTTTGTGCATAGAAAATCAGCTGCAAAGCGATATTAGGCGATATTAAAGCGATATTTTTTTTTGCGTTGTGGAATAGATGACATAAACTTAAAGAGTGTGTGCAAAACGTTTCAACCGCCGCGACATCTTCAAAATCCCTTATTGTTTCAGCGATCGAAGCGCGGTGTGCCCCCTGGCTTACTTCGTCGGATGTCTACCTCTACTTGGACGACTACGACTAGTGCTACAGGTATGCCCACGATCGAAGCTGAACCCAGCAGAAAACGGGCCACAAACTTCAGGACCCCAACACAAGGTAGGATCAAGAAGTAGGATGGCGTGACATGGTCATTGCAGTAGAGGCGTATCAATGTTTAATTTATGACCCCAAAAATGCATAGGGCGACAGTTAAGAAAAAAGGAAAAACAAAACAAATAAGAATCAACATAAAGAATGACAATTTAGACTGAATTACCAACTAGGCTGGATGAATATATGTTTTTAGTAGAGACACCGACGTCCTCTCCAATGACTGAATAACATCTTGCACACAGAACTTCTGAACTAACTTACGGTTACGACATGAACAACTTTTTTACTTACAACTTTTTTACCGCAGAATATGGTACACACCAGAACCGTACAGGGTGTAGGGCGCGCAAAATGCATTATAAATTTGCCCAATCGCTTTCCGGTGACTGAGACGTCGGTTTAGGTTAAGTTTCTTTGAGCGTGTTCCGTCCTACTTACCATAGTTACTACGCATGACGTCACGGGTTCTGGCTTCTTGTCGTCAAGGCTGGAACGAATTTTGCTGTTTTCGGCAAAATATCGTTCCACTGGCTAATTGGGCCAATCACTTCACAGAGATCGTAGTTACCACGCTTACTGCGCTCTCGAGCGTGGTAAGCAAATACTTAATATTTCGAAAAGGTTGGAACGGTCAGCGTATTGTAGCTTTTCACGAGGTTGGGACAAAAATAATAACTAATATTTACTATTCTTAGAAAGGTGGGACACGCCCTTTATGTTTCTTCGGACATCGCCTAACTTTGAACGCCAACTAAACCTAGCAAATCTTCGTGCCCAGTACTGAGTGCAGACAATAGTTTCGGTAAAGTAATGTCATTTAAAGCCGACACCGTTATTTTTTTTAATCTTTTGCGTTTTCGCGTCAAATTATGACGTCCAAAGTATTACAACTGTTATGGATCACCTTCACGACCGTCCGAACTATCCAAACAGAAAAAACAACATGCAAATGACATATCAAATCATAATAATAGATTTTTCTTTCGTTCGTATTTAAAACAAGACCAAGGTTTCGATGGGATTCCAGAAATTTAATATTTGATCCAGACAATTGGGTCTTGTCTTCGCCAGACTTCTTGAACATTTTTACCATTAAAATGTTGGAAACAGATTAAGGCCAAATAGCTTATCGTCTGAGAAACCAAGTTCAGATATGGATTCAGCATGCGTGTTTACCCCTGTAAGTCATATCTATTTTGACGAAACTGATCAAAACTTCCTGCCTTACGTCTGCCAAATTTGCGGTTTCGGTCGAATTCCGAGCAAACTACTTCTCCGGCAAAAAAAAAGCCCAAAAACGAATTCAGCGTAGGCTATCTCCTAACCCCTATATCGAACGTCTAATCAACTTCAAGTAAAACTTTTAACTTATGATAAATTTTCCGGTTTCAGCCGGAATCCGGGCGAACTATATGTCCGCGTAAAAAAAGGATTGTCATATACGGATTCAGCATCTCTTCTCACCCCTAAATCGGACATCTAATCAACTTCAAATAAAACTTTTACTTTTAACAAACTTTCCTGTTTTACTATACTTGTCCGGCGAGAAAATGGTTTTCATAATCGTGTTCAGCATGTCTTCTTACCGCTCCTTCGACTATCTCGTTAGCTGTTAAATATTTTGTTCGCCGATTAATTTGGACCCCACCCCTAAATGTAGGACTACAGATCCCATCTACGAACTCGACCTTTTCCTTGAGCCAAAGAATCCTCGCACCAAGTTTCATCAAAATATCTCATTCCCTTCGAGAGTTATCGTGCTGACAGATGGACGGACAGACGGACCGGTTGACAGACGGACCGGTTGACAGACGGACAACTTTTACGATGTCATAGGTATCCCCCCACTTACGTTTTGGGATCCCAAAAGAGCTGAAACACTTGGCTCTTAGCTGATATTCAGTAGAGGTGAAAAACAGAACGCAGTTGTTCTGTTGAAAGAAGCATACCTGTACTCTACTTACAAGCATAGCTACTTTCAAGCATAGCTGTATTTGGTGCCGACGCCTGCATTGCAAATCGTTAGTCGGCAATTGCTTCCTCTTCGTGGTCGTTTCCCGACCTTACCAAGTGAATTTAGAAGTTGAGTTGTAACTTAAGAAGTTCACGGCTATGTGATTTTTTTTTTATAGCACTTGCCCTTTGGCCAAGTGTCATATAGCGATTGCAATTTCTGTCTGTCCGTCCGTCTGTCGGTCTGTCCGGATTTTGCTAGTTCGGGCACTTCCAGATAAGCTAGGACGATGAAACTTGGCAGGCTTATCAGGGACCCCATATGATTCAGTTAGAAATAGTCACTTCCCCGATCCGAGCATCGTGGGGGGAGTGGAGGGAGGGGAAGCCGAAAATCTTGTGGTGTTTATAAATTTTGAACGGGTGATCGGATCTTGATGAAACTTGGTTTTGGAAAGACCTCCTGTCTCATACGACCTTTTTAAAACCCGAACCGGATCCGGAGAATTCGAAGGGAGTTGGGGGAGGAACCGGAAATCTTGGGAAACGCTTAGACTGGAGGGACGAAACTTGGTGGGAAGATCAGGCACGAGTCCTAGGTTCATCATTGATAGAACCAGACCGGATTCGGGCACTGTGGGGGGGAGTTTGGGGGGGTCTGGAATTCTGGTGATCCCGTGAGTTTGGTACTTCCAGATGTACTAGGACGATGAAACTGGGCTTGCATATCCGGGACGCGAACAAACTGATTTGAGAATAGTCGTTTGTATGATCCGACCATCGTGGGGAGAATGTAGGGATGGGAATCTGGAATATAATGGCATTCATAACTTTTGAACTGGCAATCGGATTTGAATGAAACTTTGCAAGTGGAAAGAGGGGTCGTCTCAGATCTTCCGTGTCAAGTCCGTATCGGATCCGATACTTGTGGGGGGGTGAAGGGGGGCACCGGAATTTTCGTGAAACGGTTAGTGTCGATGGATCGGGATGAGATTTGGTGGGAAGAACAAGCATAGGCCCTAGATACGTTCAGACAGAACCAGACCATATCGGGGCTCTTTGAGGGGAGTTGCAGGGGGTTTCCCGGAATTCCAGTGATTGCCTGTTAGGATACTTCAAGACTTGCTAAGGACGATGAAACTTGGCGGGCGTATTAGTGACCGACCAAATAGACTTAAGGACCTGGCACAATCCCATAGGAAAGCTTCCGTTCCTGGATCCGACTGTTTTGGGGGAGTTAAGGGAAGTGAATCCGGTAATTACTGACTTCTGTAGGTTGCGAACGGGTGGCCCGATTCGAGTAAAACTGTATGGGTGTTAAGCAGGGCCGTAGCAAGGGGGGTGCAGCACCTCCCCCCCCACCTTTTTGAGATTCGGTAAATGTTTGGGCCGGAGGGTCAAAATTGTACTAAAATTGTTCGGTATTTCTTCGATAGCAGAACTATTCAGTATATGTACGGGGATTCGGTAGTTATACAGAAGCCCAAGTATGCTATCGCTACAAATCTGGTCGGTATAATGATCACGATTCGGTATAATTGCCAGTATTCGGTAGTTATCACGAATTCGGCGAGAGAACTTACTGAAATTATTTGTCAGTTTTTCGATGCCTAAACTATTCGGAATATTTATAGAGATTCGGTAGTTACACAGAATCCCGAATAAGCTATCGGTCCAAAATTATTCGGTTTCATGATTGGGATTCGGTAGTTTATTCGGTATAATTTCCAAGATTCGGTAGTTACCACGAATCACGGCTTTTGTTCCAGTTTCGACGAAATTATACCGAATCCGAATATTATTCGGTAGTCCTTCGATACCAAAACAGTTCGGTATAACAACCGGGATACGGTAGTTATACAGAATCCCGAACATGCTGTCAGTCTAAATTTTTTCGGTATAATAACTGGGATTCGGTAATTTATTCGGTGTAATTGCCAGGATTCGGGAGTTACTACGAACCTCGAAACTCCGAAGAGGTCGAGTGAAGCACTGGTCGCAGACTTACTTTACTTACTTAGACTTACTTTACTTAGTTTTATCTTGGATCCCAAAAAGAAGATCTAATCGTAAATGTTTCGAAAATTCCGCCTGCGGCGCTTTTCGTAATATTCTCTATTTTTTGGAAGGGCGCGCGTCATTTGACATGGGTTTTAAGCCAGTTTTAGGATTGGGGTTTCGAAACATTAAAAGCGGCGCTATTGACTGGACTACAGTAGCTGCTGCTGCCGGAACGTCGGAACTTCTTAGAGGCTCGGTTTTTATTCACGGTAAATGATGAGGTCGTCTTCTTTCACAGAACCTACCCCTACCCTAATTTTCGTCTATGAAAAGTCGTGTAGCCACGTGTATTTGTTTCTTTGCCGGTTTGATATAGATGAAAAATGTGTTTATGATATTTTGTCTTGTCCATAACTTCCGTTGATGCGGTAAACATTTTTCCTCCAATCATCTTGTTAGCTATAACAGTGTGAAACCAGTCATTTCGTGTAATCTCGTAAACATGAAACAGAAAAACGGTGGTTTTGCTTATTTATTCGTTTACTGTTCGTTAGTATCTGTTCCTTGTTTATAATTCCCCACTGATTAAAGTCCTCATGTTTTACAACTCTTTCCTGGTTTATTTGTTTTAACTGTTCTTGTGCCAAATACAAACGATCTGAAGTTAAGCCAATAGCCAAACGTCTCACGTGGTTTTGTTTTTTTCCGAAACGTGCTATGTGACTGCCCTTTCATTAGTGTTTGAATGATAACAGATGCTAATGATGCAGCGCAAGCAATAGGCAATAGGCCTCTACATTTCGTCAAAGTAATCCTGCACCTTACCTGCGATAATCAATGTTCGTTTAATCTGAGTCTTATCTTACATGCTGTTAGACATCTGTTCATCAGATTACTACTTTGGAATGGAATGTATGTTAGGGCGTTGTACAGAGCATTTTCATGCGGAGCATGTTCTGAATGCATGAGTCTTTTATTTGGCCACTTATATAAAATTGAAATAGTGGAGTACGTAGAGAAAAGAAAGAGCACAACTTAAATTAGAATACAAATTTAAACTTCAAAACAAACAGACAAGACCGTGATGCGGAGAAAACGCCGAGAATCTGCAGCTCGTCAAGTTTAACGGTTATATTTGTGACTGAAAATTTATTTGTCATTTTCTGTTTTTGTACCAAATTGGCAAGTATCATAAGAGGAATTTACGGTATGGGAATTCTACAATTCGAATAGCAGATACGCTTTTTCTGAAGAATGGTAAAGGACCGAGTAATCACAGTAAGTGGCGTAGAGTTTGGCAAGAGCTCGGCGGTTCTATACAGGCTTGAAAAAAAAAACTAAACCTACGTTGCCCGGGCAACGTGATGTGTTGCAGCAATCTTTGCTCGGCTTCGCCGACTTTTGGTCTTGTTTCTTCGCTATCTGTATTATTTCATTTATGACCCGTCACAATTACCTTTAAAAGACAAACTGCGGACTAAGACACAACAAAAAGAAGGAAAGGAAAAAAAACAGAGCCGCATAAGTTGCTTTCTGTCCATTGTAAACTACATCGAAAATGATCTAGGAGTGACAATTTGTTCTTTCTAGATGGTCCGCCAACATTCTCGTCGAGTCCACAGCACAGCTCAGTCTGTCTCGCAGCAGCCGTTGAGCACGGTTTCCAGCATCACTCCCAGAATCCCCAGTCCTACCAGTGCCAATCCACCCCCTCCTCTCACATGGCTCATAAGAATAGAAGCTTCTCAACGACCGCCCTCTTCGGACAGCATTGCTCTGCCGTAAAACGCTTGATGAAAGAAAGGAAGACCGTGTGTAGCCTCCACCCGTTGACCTCCTCTGACATTTCTCACTTGGAGGTCTTGGCGGGAGGGAGAGAATCCCCGAGAACCGCGTCTAGTCACTCAGATCGGAGCCATAGTATTGAGCAAGAAGAGGAGTCACAGCAGCTTTCAGCTGGGAGCAGTAGGCGTGGCTCTGGGAGCCATCGCCGTGGGTCGAGCAGCCGGAAGGGCTCCGGCGTTAGTGCGGCAGAGCTGTGGGTCGTCAATGACGACAGAGTAGATGATGAGACAAGTGAGACTAAGTGTAGCAATTTCTGCTGTGGGCGTTCTCAGTCCGGTAGCCCACAAACAGAAATGCCCAATGGAGTACTTCCGACGATCCGGCTCCCCCTGCCAAAAAGATCCGGAAAGCCGAGAACTTCTGACTACGAATCTTCAGACAGTCCTGGCTCTAGTGATCACGGGGAGGAAGAGGCGGAGTGCTGCCCCTCCTCCCCTCCGTATGTGCAACTACCCGTTTCTAGGTTAGAGGAGGACTCGGAGGGTGATTGCTCCACGAAGGAACCACAACCGACGGAAGTTCTTGGCTATGATTCGTCTGATGAGGCAAGTCTTTTTTGCTTCATACGGTTCGCAGAATCCCTCGCTCCGTAGGCTCTCCCCCTTTAACATGGTCCAGTAATACTCAGAGACAGGCCAGGGCCCGGCTTGAAAGGAACGAGTTTGAAGGGTATTGTTTTCGATGTTGGAAATGATCGCAATTGACACCATCTGTACTTTTCTTTCGTCTTCTTGCTCCTCTCTGAAGTCTTGCTACTCCTTGTACTCATACGCAGAGGTGTTACTAGCCATTTTTTTTTTTTTTTTAGGGGGGCAAGGCATTTACCGACTGTTTTTGCAGAAAAAACTACTGTTTTCAAGAAGAAAACAACGGTTTTGACGAAAAATCGACTGATTTTCAGAACAAGAGCTGCAAGCTCATATGGCACTTGCAAGCTTTTTAGCTTGTATTCAAGTTATCGCAGTAGGATGTGAATGGATAGTAGCTTTGTCAGTGTGATGGGTTGTTTGGTATTACAGTTACGTGCAAAAGAAATGGTCACTTAGTTATATTTGCTGTTGTATAATATATTTGAACAATTTGTTTTAAATATTTTGACATCTTATGGAAAAATCAGCGAAATTTTCAAGCACTTCCTTTTCGACGGTGACGCTCGGGAGGTTTCGATCGCTCCATTCTAACCGTGTCACATGATTTTTGGTTCCTCCCTCCGACCCCCCCCCACATTCATCGGATCCGGTCTCGACTCGAAATGGTAGCCTACATCTGAGACATGAGGTCTTTCCAAATACCAAGTTTTATAAAGATTCAATCACCCGTTCGAAAATTATGAATGTCAATAAAGTTCCGGATTCCGGCTCCCCTCCCTCCCCCCACTATGGTCGGATCGGGCAAGTGACTATTTCCAAGTTAATTTGGCCGAGTCCATTATACGCCTGCCAAGTTTCATCGTCCTAGAACATCTGGAAGTAACTTAACTCCGTAACACCGGAATTCCGGAACCCAACTCCAACTCCCCCCATAGTGCACGAATCCGGTCCGATTCTGTCAATGATGAACCTAGGGATTGTTTTTGTTCCTCCCACCAAGTTTAATCCCGATCGCTCCACTGTAAGCGTGTCACATGATTTCCAGTTCCCCCCTCCGACCCCCCCCCCCCGCACATTAATCGGATTCGGTCCGGACTCGAAACGGGACATCTGAGACATGAGGTTTTTCCAAATATCAAGTTTCATTAAGATCCGATCACCCGTTCGAAAATTATGCATGTCACTAAATTCCGGATTCCGGCTCCCCTCCCTACCCCCACGATGGTCGGATGGGGCAAGTGACTGTTTCCAAGTTAAAGAAAATCATCTGTAATCAAAACTCTTGAAGCAAAAAAGATGATCATCACGAGCACGAAAATGTATATTTTGCTCAAAAGTACTGTTTGTACTTTAAGGAATTTTATTGTAATCAAAACCCTTGAGGCAAAAATGATCATGGGCTCATAGGGATCACGAAAATGTATATTTTGCTTAAAAGTATTTTTTTGCACTTTGCGATTAGCATTAGTAGGGATGGTCGGATCTTTAAGGGATGGTCGGATCTGGGAACTAACTATTTCTAAGCCAATCATGTCAAGTCTATAATTTTCAAGCCAAGTTTCATCGTCCTAGCATGTCTGGAAGTACCTTAACTTGCGATCGCCGGAATTCCGGACCCCCCCCCTCTAATTCCCCCACAATGCCCGAATCCGGTCCGGTTCTGTCACTGATCTACATAGGGCTTGTGCTTGTTCTTCCCACCAAGTTTCATTCCGATCGCTCCACTCCAAGCTTGTCACAAGGTTTCCGGGCCCCCCTCCGATCCCCCCCCCCAGCTTCATCGGATCTGGTCCAGACTTGAAATGGGACATCCGAGACATGTTGTCTTTCTACATATCAAGTTTCATTATGATCCGATCACCCGTTCGGAAGTTGTACATACCTCAAGATTCAGGATTCCCCCTCCCTCCACTCCCCCCACGATGGTCGGATCGGGAAGCTGACTATTTCTAGTTAATCTGGTCGCGTCCTTGATTTACCTGCCGAGTTTCATTGTCCTAGCCCACCTGGAAGTAACTTAACTCCGTATCACCGGAATTCCGGAACCCCATTCCAACTCCCCCCACAGTGGACGAATCCGGTCCGGTTCTGTCAATGATGTACCTAGGGGTTGTGCTTGTTCCTCCCACCAAGTTTCATCCCGATCCCTCCACTCCAAGCGATTCCCAAGATTTTCGCCCCCCCCTCCAGCTCCCCCCAGAGTCACCGGATCCGGTTCAGATTTTAATCGGACCGTCTGGGGCACGAGCTCTTTCCAAATATCAAGTTTCATTAAGATCCGATCACCCGTTCGAAAGTTATAAATTCCAAGATATTCCGGATTCCCCCTCACTCCACTCCCCCCACGATGGTCGGATCGGGAAAGTGACTATTTCAAACTTAATCATTTGGGGTCCCTGATATGCCTGCCAAGTTTCATCGTCCTAGCTCATGTGGAAGTACCCGAACTAGCAAAACCCGGACCGACAGACCGACCGATAGACCGACAGACCGACGGACGGACAGAAATTGCGATCGCTATATGGCACTTGGCAAAAACCGACTGTTTTTAAGCAAGAACCTACTGTTTTGATGAAAAATCGACTGATTTTCAGAAAATCGACTGTTTTTACGAAAAACGCGGCGCTTCGCGCCGACTCGGTTATTTTTTACCGACTGGCCGACAACGTTGGGAGGGGGGGAGCGCGTCCCAAAACGTCATGCAGTGATAGTGTGAGGATCCTTAGGGTCACAGTAAAGGTCAAGAGATAGGCTCCGTAGCCCTATATTCTGGGTGGGGGAGGGTCAATATTCCTTCAGCCCAAGCTGACTGCGAATCATATTTAGTAGTGCAAAACGGATACGTTTTGAGGGGTTCCAAATTAAGCAGGGACAAAAATGTTTTTCAAAGGCTAATGGTATAGTCAATTTAGGGGTAAGACTAAGGAGACATGCTGAATCCGAATATGAAAATAATTTTCTCGCTGGACAAGTGCCAAAACCAGAAAGTTTGTTAAAAGGAAAAGTTTATCTGAAGTTGGTTAAAAGGGGTAATTTAGTGGTAAGGAAACATGCTGAATTCGATTTTGAACTTCATTTTCTTACTGGAGAAGTAGTTCACCCGGAATCCGGCCGAAACCGGAAATTTAGTAGGAAGTTTTAAAACCCAATGAGATAGTCGATGTAGGGTGAGGAGACATGCTGAATCCAGATCTGAATCTAATTTTCTCCCCGGACAAGAAGTTTACCCAAAATCCGGCCAAACCAGAAATTTCGTAAAAATAAAGTTCATTCTTAATTCGATTAAATGTCCATATTGGTGGTAAGAACACGCAGTGAATCCATATCTGATTTTTATTTTCTGTTCAGACAGGTAATTCTGCCGAAATTTACCAAAACGGAAATTTGGTAGACTCGAAAAGTGAAACTCTTAAGTCGACTATTGTAGTTACTGATTGTCGGTAAGTGCCAACGTAGCACAGAGAAGGTTAGCTCAACCGTTATGACTACAGATCGAGGGGTTCTTGGTTCGCCTGTCGATGTCACCAGCTGTTTTACTCTGCATGCAATTTCCCCGGAACTCAGCGAAAACGAGGAATTTGGTCAAAGTAAAATACTTTACAAAAGTAAAAGACCCGATCGTCTGGATCAAGAAATCCAATAAATATTCAGTTTTTGGGATCCCATCGAAACCTTTGATCTTGTGAAGCTCGGGACTCAGCAGCACGTGTTCTGGAAACATTCGTCTTAATCTGCCTCTTAACATGGAAATGCTGGACTTGGCCCAGTGGACTGTTTACATTAATCAAGATCCACGTCGCTGACATTGGTTAAAAAGTTGTAACCCTTCATTTTACTGCCTACCGTTGGACACATGGACGCCAGTATTTGCCAGCCAGCCGTGAGAAGTTGTCCGCCAAATTCTTTTTTCGGTCAGGTCTGCTTGTAATCAAATGTTTACTCGTGTTGAGATAAAAATTGCTATTTTCGTCCCTAATCCATCTGGAAACACGAATAGATTGCTCTGTCTTGGATCCTTACGTCTCGTGCTGGACATCTGCAGGTTGTGAGGTATCTGTTAGTCTAGCCAAAAAAACACGTCAATAAGAAATAGGCTTCAAAAGAGTGGTCCCGATAATGCTACATTTTTGGTTGAAAAGCAAGTATGAGGTCTAGAATGTTTCTATTTCTGCTAGTATTTGAAACTTCAGATGTGATAGTCCAGATAGCGGTCGCAAAGACCTTAGCGTGTGGAGCATGTGTTGCCATCCCTGTTACATGAGAGGGAACGGCCCTCTCCACCCCGTGGCTGCGGACCTCATGTTCACTACCGCTACAGCTTCAGACAAACCTTTGTGAATCACGTGTAGCCCTGGGGTTCCAGGTTTTTGGGATCCCAAAACGTAAGTGGCGGGATACCTATGACATCGCAAAAGTTGTCCGTCTGTCTGTCCGTCTGTAAGCACGATAACTCTCAAAGGGATTTGATTAAACTTGGTGGGAGGATCCTTTGGGTCAAATTACAAGTCAAGTTCGAAGATGAGCTGTGTAGCCGTATATTTGAGGGTGGAGGAGGGGTTTCAAATTAAGGGGCACAAAAAATGAAGTTTTTAAACGCTATTGAGGTAATTGATGCTATTTAGGTAGTTGATTTAGGGGTAAGGAGACACGCCGAATCCGAATATGAAAGTTATTTTCTCGTCGGACAAGTAGTTCGCCCGGAATCCGGCCAAAACCGGAAAGTTTGTTAAAAGTAAAAGTTTTATTTGAAGTTGATTAGATGTTTGATTTAGGGGTAAGAAAACATGCTGAACACGATGGTGAAAACTATTTTTTTGCCGGACAAGTAGTTCGTCCGGAATCCGGCCAGAAACGGAAAATTTGTTAAAAGCAAAATTTTGATTTGAAGTTGATTAGATGGTAGATTTAAGGGTAAGAAAAGACGCTGAATCTGTATATGACAATCATTTTTTACCCGGACATATAGTTCGTCCGGAATCCGGTTGAAACCGGATTTTTTTTTTTTGAAGTTAAAGTTTTATTTGAGGTTTATTAGATGTTCTTTATAAGGATAAGGAGATACGCTGAATTTGATTCTGAACTATCTTTTTTTGCTGGGCAAGTAGTTCGCTCGGAATTCGGCCGAAACAGGAAATTTGGCAGAAGTAAAGCAGGAGTTTCGATCAGTATCGTAAAAATAGATATGGCTTATAGAGGTATATCCGAACGTGGTTTTCTCAGATGATTAGCCTGGCGAAGACTGGATCTGGCGAAGACAAGACCTAGATGTCTGGATCAAATATTAAATTTTTGGGATCCCATCGAAAACTTTGGTCTTGTTTTAGAACTGTGGTCTCGACCTCGATACCTTTGGGCATTGAGTTACCAGTACAGGCTTTATTAGGCAAGACACAGTCTCGAATAGGAGAGAAAGGTAGACAGTCCGAGGTTTCGGAATGACTCTCCCCAGATTAGAATATAATTGACAGACAAGAAGGAATCGACAGCTTGCCATGCGTATGCTGTATTTTCTTTTACTAGTCTATTTTCTTTTAGTATCAAGTATTTTCTGTTAGTAGGACACTGAATTCTTTCGGCGCTCTATGCACCTGTCAGTAGATCTGTTGCCCGAGCGGAATTTGCCGAAACCGGAAAAATCCTTAGTAGATTTGTCTGCAAAATCTCCAGAGAGGCTTGGATTGCTGAAGGAGAGATCAAGCGACATGTTCGTTTTGTATTTTTCCTATTTGACAGTTGAACCGGAGTCCGGTCACCGAATTGTTTCTTTATGAAATATGGATGGAACAATTAACAGAGCTTTGAACAATAGTGACTCTCCAGCACTGGCAATTGTTTTTCATGGTAAAAGAAGGAAGATCGACCTTTTCGAATCCAGCAGCTCTGGGGCTATCTAACATCTAATGTAGGCGTAGTGTCCCTTAGAGTTACCGAAATCCGGAGTTGATCTTGCAGAGCACGAATGTTTGAAGTAGAAACAATGCGGTAACCACGCAACGAGATGGTGAAGGAAAGAGTCTTATCGGAAAGAGAGGATTTGATATGGATTTGTTTAACGATTCCCTGTACATTCTTGCCATCCTCCACACTCGTAGTACCTTGTATAATAAACAAATAAAAAGTCTGTGACAGTTCTTGGTGGACGCGGAATCTGACCGGTTCGGATATTAAATCAGAAGAGGAAAGAAAGTTTGCGGCGATGCGAAGAATAGAAGAAATATAGAAGGCGTAGGGTCTTACACGAAACAATTTATTTGGTACCGCTCCGAGGCATTCTTTTCTACTTAGAACTATATATTGAACTTATTCCAGTGAGTGAGTGACTGAATTTAGATTAGAACCCGTAGAAGTGCATCGGTCAACTCCTGAGAGCACAGTTTAAAGGTTCTCTCCCTCGACTCCTTTTCTGTTTTCCTGACGCCTTTGATTCCGCTTGTTGTTGTTATTATGGAATGCTCGTCTTTTCGTTCCCTTTCTCATGAATTAAATTTTGGCAGCTCTGTTTAACACCTTCACAGTTAATAGTCTTCTAATATCTTGAGCTATTTGATACTAATAGCAATAATAATAAGAATAATGTAACGGAATAAAATTGCTAGGGGAGTTCATCTGAAACTTTGCTCGTTGTATATTTTGTAATCCTTCAAAGCGTTGACATACTCAGTCACCGCATTATTTCAGATATCTGCTATTACTTCCCTCATTTCTTTTCGTCTGATTACTCTCATTTCTTTCCAGTCGTCCACTCGAACGTCCCGAGTCTTGACAACGTGCGACGGAAGTGCCATCTACGACCTGGACGCCATGGACTCAGATCCGTTACTATGCTCTTTACAAATGTGGGACTTTCCGATATTCAGTCTGTTGGAGAAAGCTGGGGAGCTCGTCTTGTCAACGGTAAGTTTTCGTGGGTAGGTGGGGGGGGGAGTAACAGCAAGCCTGGTCGTATCTGAATACTAGGCTATCTTACCTTGCCGTAGTTCACCCTGCATCTCAGGAGTAGCTTAGGGTAGAAGAGTTGACAGTCTTCTCTCACGATATTTCTTCAGCCCAAGCTGACTGCGAATCATATTTACGCATCATATACTATCGAATCATACCGACGCATTCCTTTTGCACTATCAAATATCTGTCACGTTAGTAACATGGATGGTGAAAGACCGGCGAGAGGGGGGGGGGGGGCAGGTGGTGAAAACCGGTGGCGAAGACCGCTAAATTCGTTTGAAATCCCTTTGGCTGTCACTACTTGGGAGTCCTGTGGCTTGTCTCCTGATGGCACGGGCCTGAGATATTCAGCTGTAGATCTTGATGGCTTCTATTCTAAATTAAAATGCTTTTCTATCGTCATGAAAGTATTTACCGAAGTACAGCAAGCATGCGCATTTCACTGTCGAGAGTAATGATCCTTTTGAAGTTTCTAGTTGTCTCCCATGAAACCCTGCTTAGTGTAAAAATATAACACGTGCTTTCAACGAGTATTCTCCAAACCTCGGTCTGCTTGGCTGCGATGCGAAAGACGGAAAGTTTGCGTAATAGTTCGGCCCGGGAACGGCCCGTTCCCGGGCCGGAGATATTGATCGAGCAACCAAAAGACCATTGTTGGCACGGGGAAATTTCGTCAGGGTTCAAACAAGGACCAGCCGTTAGAGAATAAGAATAGGCGAAATCTTCATTGAAGTATATCTGATTGTTATTACCAGTGAAAAATCTTCGTTAAGCTTAGTTCTTACAAACTTCGAGTTTTGGTTTTCGTATACGTGGATTTTTGCAATAAATGCCAAAGTAGTTCAAAGTACATATAATTATCCTTCTTCCTGTATATTTCCTATCGATAAGATCGTTTCTATTTTTGAGGTTTTTTTTAATATTTAATTTCACATATTTTCGTATGGCTAATTTTTTTATGAGATTTTATTTCCTCTAAGAACCCTATGTACGCCACACGTACATTCGTCATTCGGCAGCCACCCACATCCTTCAAATATTTCTATCCCAAGCTCACTCAAGTTTCACATTTATCCATCAAACGCTTTAGGATCTCATTTATACTACCATTCGTCAGTACCGGACCGACCCTTGGCCTTCTCACTATACCGTCTTTTCGGGAGGGAGGAGAACGTTATCAATGATGGAACGTGAAGTAGATCCTTCTGGGCTCCAAGATCAAGACTTTTTTGAAAAAATTGTTTGGAGTGTTTTTATGTTCCAACGTCTTCTGATGCATGGTCGGAGTTTCTTCAGCACACTTCCTTCCCCGATCGTCGATCTCACTTTTCTTGCCCTTTGTGGAACGGAAATTGGCGAAAGAAAGAAACAAAATCGGCCAGTAAGGACGAATTCTTCACGCCCACTCGCCGCGCTTGATCGCTTTTGCCACGTGGCGCGGTCTCGAGAAGAGGAAATGGATCTGCTCGGGTTATTGTAATTTTTTCCCTGGTGTCGCCCTGAGCAAAGTAACACTAGAGAATAGCAACAAGACTTGACAAATGTGACACACATTTGAATAGCAGCGACACTAGCACCACTAACGATAGAGAACGCCCCTACTGACACTCAATCAGACATGTACTAGCGCTGGCTCCGATAACTCCATGCAGGGGAGGTGCAAGGGTAATCCCGTTCTGTATTAGAAATTCCTGGAGGTCAGTTGGAGCAACGCTGACGAAGTGTTCAACGACAAATTTCTCGATGATAGCGTCGATGTAGCACAGACAGTCGGAATGCTGTCCGTCGCCACGTCTGCTCTCCATCGTATCTGTTTCCAACCATTTTCTTGCTGTGATTAGTAAGTAATCGGCAAACTCAGTGTAGGACTCACCGTTTCTCTTGGTTGCTTGTCGGAAGCGTCGCAAGTACGTCTCACTATCATGCTAGGGCTTACTCACTGAAATAATGATGTATTGGCTAAGTGAGGGGTTACTCACTGAAAAAAATGGTGCAATGGATTGCGAGGGGTTGCTAAGTGGAACAAAGGTGTACTTGATAAGTGAGGGGCTACTCGCTGAATGTACTAGTCTGGGTGAGCGCGAAGGGTTACTCACTTAAAAAAAAAAAAATCAGGGGTTAGGAGCTGGGTGTATCTCGCGGTCCCCGGAACTTTAGCTCATTATTATAAGAATCCCTCTTGAGTCCTCACCTTTAATCACTACTGAAATGGCCCAGAAATATCTTTTTTCGAAATACCATTTGTCACGGAGTGATTATTTGTTTTTGTGTTTCCGACACTGATTGCCCCCATTGCATACGTCTCTGATTCATTTCACGTTTGGGTTTGTTGCGAGGCGCGGAATGGTATTTTTGTATGGAGGAGTTAAGTTAGTAATAAACTGTATGTTGAGACGGCAACAAGTTGTCTTGAAAGCTTCAGTATAAGGTACCGAAAGGGTTCGCTCGGCCAGGTTGTCACACCATTACTTTCCACGTGAAATGAGCCATTTTTCTGTTAGCGCTTGACAACTCTCTCCAGCTTTCTCGCTGTCCAATGCGGCGGCTGGACGCAAAATATTTGAAAACCGAGCGTACAGTGGTTAAAAAGGGGGAAAAACAAGCAAAACAAAATAAGTCCAAAACAGAAGGTAGACCTGATGGTCTACCAGCACAGCAAAAAAAAGGTCACACAAACACGGTACTACGCAAGAAAAATTTGACATTACGCTCGTTTTTTCCGGTGCTCATCACAACATGTCACAAGCCCACATTGCGTCAGCACAGATACTACCAAAAAAGAATAGATGCTACCAAGTATTTTGCTGTTTGTGTTTACTATTTGCTGATCTACCAGCCGAATGTTTTTACTTGTGTCTGATCTGGGGAAAACGCCCCGTTTGGGATCCTGCCGAAACCTTTGGTCATGTTCTTTCCCCTGTACCAAGCTGTACTGAGAGTCTGATACTATCAGTACACCCCCATCAGTTCAGCAACTGATAGAGGCATCACCAGACCAAATGTTGGGGTGGTGGAAGGGGGCAAGATATTTATCTACTGACTGGTCATTTTTACTGATTGTTTTTGCAGACACATCGACTGCTTTCTAAGAAAAACTCGACTGTTTTTAGAAAAAATCAATTTGTTTCCAGAAGAAATCGATAATGCTTTTGTATCGACTGGCCGAAAACAGTGGGGGGCATGCCCCCTTCCCATATGTGACGTCACTGGCGACAATTTCTCACAAGGAAGCATAGACAACTAATCCGCCAGGAACATTACCCTCTCCCGGCACCTGCTAGACGCAACCTTTCCCGGAACCGGCCGGCACCGACAGAAACCAGTGGTGCCGGTACCGGCCATACGTTAGGCAATTCCTGCTTCCAAACATGCCGATTTTAATGTTCTAACACACGGCAACCGGTGCCGGCACCGACCGGCCACCGCTGCATCGGGCACTTGCTGTACACTAAAATCGAGAGTGGTCAATCCCTTGACAGTCATTCTGTCAGGTATTGCACGACAATTTTCGCTGTCGCCTACCTAAACATACTCCTGCGAAAATGGTACTTCAAACAATAACGTCGTCCTTTTCTTGGAAGACATACCTGCTTTGTTTGCAAGGCTATTTCGTCTGACTGGGGAAAGGAATGATAGGGAGCTCCCGGGAGGATCCGAAGAAAAAGTAATAGATTCGAATAATGCGGGTTGATGAGTCCACGTGCCGCCGGGGCGTGTTTTTACCTTCTGTTTATCTCGGTTGTGGCAGGGAATCGACAGCCGTAGATTTACGGGAATAGGATTTTCTTTGCCAGGAGTCCTGGAGGAGTGTCAGTGGATAAATTTATGTCACTGGCAATCCCTTGCTTTGCAGTAATCAGGATTTTTTTCCTACTGTCCACGTTCCACTTTAAGAAGAATTACTTGCACGTTCAGAGTTGTTAACTGCGAGCTCGCGCGGTCACATCGTGCCCGGTTCCAAAATTTGTCCAAGTCCAAGTCGGAGCCGGGTTCGCTGGTAAATTTAATATTGGAGTAGGAGCCGTGTTCGTTGAGTGAAATCAAAACAGGGATCCTGTCTCAGAACAGGAATTCCGACTGATGGAAGAAGAATAAGAAACCCAAAAAGAACAGGAATCCCTACTTTTTCATTTTTTGGCGCGGCTCTTCGCTATTCGTGTACTTGGCCGAAAAAGGAAGGTCCGCATGTTACCGAACTTTGGACGGGCCAAAATGGATGCCGAGTGTTAACGATCCGACGACATTCCTCAGTACATATACAAACAAACCAATTCCGGAAGATCCATTTTCGTTCGCATAGTTTGCTTTCACGATCGACCGAACGAGACACCATTCGCCAAACGACTACGGCTAGACCCTCAACCGCTTTCTTTGCGTCCTACACTATAAACTGATGCTGAAGTTAGGCACATCGACTAACGATTGTCACTGGGCTCAAACCATGCATGTCCCCCTAAAACAAACCCCTAAAGAACTGGCTAAGATGCAGCAAAGGCTTTATTTGTTATTATTAAAATACATGCTCTGTTCTACGTTTTCAATAATAGTCTTAAGAGTTTTGAAGCATTGGGAAGTTAAAGAAGAACACATAAACTAATGTTTTGTCCTCTAACCTTTTATGATCTTCTGTCATCTCGATAAGCCTTTGAAGGAAGGCTATATTTGAACTTACACGTATTTGACCTTCTTTGTACCATATTTTACAGACGCAATTAACACATTTGATAGATTCAAAGTGACAATTTTTATGGCACTTGCCTACCGGCCAAGTGCCATATACCGATCACTTTTCCGTCGGTCTGTCGGTCAGTCCGCTGTTTGCGAGTTAGGGTACTTCCAGATGTGCTAGGACGATGAAACTTGGCAGGCATATTAGGGACCCGACCAAACTAACTTGGAAATAGTCACTTGCTCGATCCGACCATCGTGGGGGGAGGGAGGGGAGCCGGAATCCGGAATTCAGTGGCATGCATAACTTTCGAACGGGTGATCGGATCTTAATGAAACTTGATATTTGGAAAGACGTCATGCTTCAAATGTCCCATAGCAAGTTCGGACCGAATCCGATGTATGTGGGGGGGGGAGTCGAAGGGGGGAACCGGAAATCATATTAAACGCTTAGAGTGGAGTGATCGGGATGAAAGTTGGTGGGAGGAACAAGCACAACCCCTACGCACCTCATTGCCAGAACCGGACTGGATTCGTGCACTGTGGGGGGAGTTGGAGTGGGGTTCCGGAATTCCGGTGATACGGAGTTAAGTTACTTCCAGGTGGGCTAGGACAATGAAACTCGGCAGGTAAATCAGGGACGCGACCAGATTAACCTGGAAATAGTCAACTTCCCGATCCGACCATCGTGGGGGGAGTGGAGGGAGGAAGGACCCTGAATCTTGAGGTAGGCTATGTATAACTTCCGAACGGGTGATCGGATCATAATGAAACTTGATATGTAGAAAGACAACGTGTCTCAGATGTCTCATTTCAAGTCCGGACTGGATCCGATGAAGCTGGGGGGGTCGGAGGGGGGAACCGGAAATCATGTTAAACGCCTAGAGTGGAGCGATCGGGATGAAACTTGGTGGGAGGAACAAGCACAACCCCTAGGTACATCACTGACAGAACCGGACCGGATTCGTGCACTGTGGGGGGAGTTTGAGTGGGATTCCGGAATTCCGGTGATACGGAGTTAAGTTACTTCCAGGTGGACTAGGACAATGAAACTCGGCAGGTAAATCAGAGACGCGACCAGATTAACCTGGAAATAGTCAGCTTCCCGATCCGACCATCGTGGGGGAAGTGGAGGGAGGGGGAATCCTGAATCTTGAGGTATGTATAACTTCCGAACGGGTGATCGGATCATAACGAAACTTGATATGTAGAAAGACAACGTTTCTTGGATGTCCCATTTCAAGTCCGGACCGGATCCGATGAAGCTGGGGGGGGGGGGGGGTCGGAGGGGGTCCGGAAACCTTTTGACGTGCTTGGAGTGGAGCGATCGGAATGAAACTTGGTGGGAAGAACAAGCGCAAGCCCTATGTAGATCAGTGACAGAACCGGACCGGATTCGGGCATTGTGGGGGATTATAGGGGGGGTCCGGAATTCCGGTGATCGCAAGTTAAGGTACTTCCAGACATGCTAGAACGATGAAACTTGGCTTGAAAATTAAAGACTTGACATGATTGGCTTAGAAATAGTTAGTTCCCAGATCCGACCATCCCTTAAAGTACTAATGCCAACCGCAAAGTGCAAAAAAATACTTTTAAGGAAAATATACATTTTCGTGATCCCTATGAGCCCATGATCATTTTTGCCTCAAGGGTTTTGCTTACAATAAAATTCCTTAAAGTACAAACAATACTTTTGAGCAAAATACATTTTCGTGCTATTGATGATCATCTTTTTTGCTTCAAGAGTTTTGATTACAGATGATTTTCTATAACTTGGAAATAGTCACTTGCCCGATCCGACCATCGTGGGGGGAGGGAGGGGAGCACTACTATCCATTCACATCGTACTACGATAACTTGAATACAAGCTAAAAAGCTTACAAGTGCCATATGAGCTTTCAGCTCTTGTTTATGAACTTGTACATGTTCATTTTGGTTTAATCAGTTAAGCGTAGGCCTATCACTAAAAATGTAGGTCTATCTATCGTTAATGTCCGTGGCGGCTGATCTTCATATCTGAGATATATGTGTATACTTCTGACGGCTGATTTATGGATCGTCGGAAAGCCTAGAGTGGGAATAAGCCAGAGCCTGACGAAGAAAAATAGTGTCTGTATTGCGCCGAATGGAATTGGATTGATTTATCGTGTCAGTAAAACAACACGCATAGGCACTAAAATTGGCACTGTTTTATCCTATTGGCACTAAACAGTCGAGGTTAACTTCGTTGATCGCATATTTCGGCCGGATTTCGACTCGGATATTTCAGATATTTCAATCGGATTCACACAAATCGTTTTGATTTGTATTTTGCCAACTCCAGGTACAGCACGTCGTAAATTATGGTAGTAGTTCTACTTCAATAGTGTTTCCATCCAATCTCGTTCCCGAGATTCTACAGTTCCTCAAGTGTCTCCTATCTCCTCTATTAGCAATATACTGATTATCACGCTTGTCACGTTTGTTCTCTTTACGTAACGTATCAGGCGTTTCTGAGGAGCTTATTCGTCCGAAGATAGGTTATGCAAATATTACCAAGATTGTCATCCAAGGCAAGGGACATGGAAAGAGGCTGAATTCAGCCGAAGCCCTGGGTGATTTTCTGTAAGCATAGTAAGCATAGTTGTAAACTGGTCAAATATCTCGGGACATCTGAGCAGAAACACTAGCCTATGTAGTGCGAGGTGGCCTTAGAAACAGTTGCTATGAAAAAGAAGCAATTTTCCACCGAATTCCGACCGAGAAATCGAAATCCAAAATTAGCTACCTGTCTTAACCGTTTTCTGCGTCCTATAGAGTTTGATGTATTTGTTCTTCTTTGACATTTGGAAATAAACACTTATCCATGTACAGTAGAGGTGTGCTTATGTGAACAGTTACTTTAACGTGAACACTGCCGTTTTGGGCTAAACGGTAAACTGAAGATCCAAAATACCTGTACAGGTGTTTTCAGTCTTACCTACTTTGGCTAACTGGTAGATAGCTTTAGACACAGCAAGTGCATGAAAATGGCAAAGTCCGAAGTCAACAAACGTTCACATAAGCATTGTAACGCAGTAGTTATTGTAATATTGTAACGCAGTAGTTTGATTTTCTACCAAAGCCTGCGGAGAGAGTTTTCGCTTTCGAAAACTGAGCTTAACCGTCTAACAGCTGTCTCTGCAGTTTTGCAGTTTATTCGTCGTGGTTAGCGCCGATTATGTGTGTTATTAACTCGCAGTATGAGATCCCACGTTAAAATTGATCAAACTGTTCTTTCAAGTACATTGGTCATGTTCTTCTGCGGTGAAATTTGATCCGCCTTGTCATTGAAAGAGATAAACCTTGGCAATCGCTACAGACCACACTAATGTTTGTAGGTACTGAATGAATCACGCAAGTAATAAGACCAAAGGTTTCGATGGGATCCCAAAAATTGATCCAAACAGTTGGGTTGTTTTCGCCACTCAGTCTTCGTCAGATTCCTTGAAGATTTGTACCATTAAAATAAAGTTCAATAGTGGATTCAGCATGTCGCCTTATGCCTCAATACCGAATCTCTAATCGACTTCAGAAACAACTTTGATCTCCAACCATTTCCAGTTTCGGCCGAATCCGTGATGAATCATTTGTCCAACAAGATAACTAAATTCACATATGGATTCAGCGGACCTCCTTACCCCTTCGATGAATATCTTATTAGCGTATAAAACATACATGTTTTTACCGTGAATTCGAAACCCCTCCTCTGCCTCTAAACATAGGACTAAAGGACCCATCTACGAACTTGACCTGTACTTTGCCAGTGAAGCCACGGACGAAGTTTGAACAATAAATATCAACCCCTTCGACCTTCGATTACACCCATCTCTGCGCGTTATACATGCGACTGAAGTCCCTCCGACGCTCATAAACAAAGAATGACGTCATTCATGCTCAGAGCTTTCAATTGTCTGAGCAAAGAGGTAGGGACTGCTATAGCCGAAAATTGGTCGATACAGTTTGTGTCCGGTTTTCGCCGGATTCCGGGTAACTACTTGTCCGGCGAGAAAATATTTTCTGATTCAGCATGTCTCTTTACCCCTAAATCAATTACCTCAATACCTTTAAAAAAAATCATTTTTTGTGTCCCTTAATTTGAAACCCCTCCCCCATCCCTAAATATAGGGCTACAGAGCCCATCTACGAACTCGATCGTTCCCTTGACCTAAAGGATCCTCCCACCAAGTTTCATCAAAATATCTCATTCCCTTCGAGAGTTATCGCGCTTACAGACAGACACACAGACGGACAGACGGACCGACAGACAACTTTTGCGATGTCAGAGGTATCCCTCTACTGACGTTTTGGGATCCCAAAAACTAACGACGTTTAGGCCGCGGTCAAAAATGGAGAAAGACATATTTTTTTTGTTATTAAAGGACCACCTAGTGTTTCTGCAACGGTGTTTTGGGTTTTAGCTCCTCTCCAGACCCATGCCACGGACGGGAAACGTGGCAAATTTTGCGTAACCGGTCATCTGACCAATAAGCATCTCGTAAACGGTGGTCGGGGAGCCTGATCGTCGCGTAAAGAGAAACACATGGCAGGAGTAAGCATCAATATGTAATGTTAAAATGGGGGTCAGAATGACCCTATGAAGTGCAGGTTCTGGGGATAAGAATGAATGGAAATGTTACGGAAGTTAAATGAATTAGCTAAGACAGGTACTTTAACCCCTTCGCACACGATTTTTTTCCTGGTGAGATAAAATTCTACCAGTGCTTGGAACTTACAAGTCCAGACCTAAGTAAGCTTGGAAATTCGTCGTAGAATTTTCCTATCACTAGAAAGGTCCTTCTTGGACTGTCCTCGTCTGAGGACACTGTGCCTCAATTAGTGTAATTCGGTTATGTTTTAACATAAGATGGATAAGGGACAGGGACCATTTGGGACCCCCATGTAAGGGACCATTTGCTCGTGAACTGATAGGTTTTCGGCATGGGGAAGCTGGCGCGACCGCTTTACCACTGAATCAGTCACTGGTCGCACTTTCCACAGGCGGTCAGCAGGATTCTTGTCGGTGGGAATGTCCACGACATGCAGATATGATCGAAGGCACTGGAAGCAGTTTAGGTTCATGACCTCCGCGACTAGAGGAATCTTTGTAGCTGGTCACCAGAACATTCTGTATCGTGGAAACTTGAATACGCCGATTGCATATGCATGCCTAAAAGTTTCCTCATTTCACTCGAGTTTGTTCCAGTGATGTTACCCAAATGCTGGACAGAGTACAAGCTTGTATGGTGTGTACATCTCTCGTAAAAAGCTTCATCAAAGTACTTTTCATAATAATCTAAAGGTTTCTTCACCTCGTCCTGGTCAACTACGGGTGAAAGCCATACGCCATCGTTTGTCGGGAATGCCTTTAGTCGGAGGCGAACCTTTCGTTTGGTACTTGGTGCCCTAAACGTATCTCCTGGTTGTCCAGATCCTGAAGTTTTGGTATTCTGGTTCCTGTGGTGAATCGCCAGAATTTACTTCATAAAAATATCCGTCATCCAACGAATCGTCAACGTTATCCGACAGCTCGTAATCATCGGATGGTAAAAATTTATCTTTTGCGTCGCTGCCCGACAAATTGCTATCTAACTGATATCTAACATATCGCTATCTAACTGATCTAGTAGGTCTCTCGGTTTGACCTGCGCTTGTTTCCTAACTCATAGCACTCGACTGGAAGGTCCTAGGAAAAAAAAAATTCGGATAGCAGCTGATCAGGGCTGACAACTAATAAAACAAAACGGTCCATTTCAGAATGAGACGGATGTTTCAAATGCGCGGCGCACGCTGTCCTCGCTCAAGGACAAAACCCCCATATGTCTTATCAGGCAAGTTTGGCCTTCTATCGGACGAAATTCTATAGCTAATCGAGTTGATAACCCGTCTTGCTGAGCAATAGATGTCACTTGGTGTTCTGCAAAAGCAGTTGTTCCGTTTCGCCTAGTTTGCTGCGTGCGATACACACTGTCCTCATAAGAGGACAGTCTCCTTCGTATCATACTTACCATAGTTACAACCAACAACAGAGACACAACAGTAGTACTTTTCTATTCCTCTAGATGTGGTTAGTGATCCTCTAAAAGAACAAAAGCCAGTATTCGTTGTGGAAACTGGAAAATCAAATCTTCACAAACCTGATTTTGTACTATTTTCTGAATTTGACGTGACAAGTATTTGAAAAATCGCCAAAAATCCAACATATAGTTTAGCGCATAACAGAAAAATGTGTCACGTTAAGCAAATCTTGTATTACACAGTGGCGCACGAAAAGTCCCTGAACTGCCATCTGGAGGTCTAAAATAAAATAGGGGTTGGTATGTTCTCATACGAGGACAGTATGTGCGAAGGGGTTAAGGTGGAATCTGCTCTTTCTTCGATATTCAGTCCATTCGACCGTGGATTTCTATGACAACAGCTTACAACATTACAACAGCGTAACTGGACCTTCACATTAGCTTCGAGATGCAGACAAAAACTAACGCGCCGAACTGAGGGATACAGTTTCCAGTCGGAGTGGATCACCTTTTTAAAACTGGATTTCTCATTTTTCACCGTGGAAATGAAGCGGAGTCGGGTTTCGCAATTTGCAGTGACGACAAAGCCTTTTCACTGACAACGATCTCAGTCTTGAGAAGTTAAATAATCTTTTAGTAGATAGCTGAACATATTTCAACTCAATTTTCCGAATTCATTTAATTTGACATTTCCGGTTGAAGTTTGTATATTCTCATGTGCTGTCGTGTCTCACACGCGTGTATCATAGTTTAGTTGAGGAATTCGGTCGTTTGGTCCATGTCCAAGTAAAGGAGATAATTCAGTCCTAAGTTAAGTTACCTGTGACAGGCTCTTTTGCTTATCCAGGATTAATTATCTACTACGGTGCTGTGTCTACTATTAATGTGTTCCCATACTGAGTATAAGTGGATTTATTTTTCATTCCTTCAGGTCTGCTATCGGATATTCGTCGAGGTCGGACTCTTTGAAACGTTCAAAATCCCCGTGCAAGAATTTTTCAATTTCTTCCATGCCCTTGAAATGGGATACAGAGAAAAACCCTGTAAGTATAATATCAAACATTTACTTAAGGTCTCATCACACTAACACGTAATAACTTTCCCGTCAGACTGGTTTCTTCGCAAGATTGCGGAATTTAATTTCTATAATTTACATCGCTTTCATCGGAAGCAACTTATTCTGTTTTTTTCTAATTATTTTTTGTATCTTGTAATAAGTCCAAGACCCTCCTGGGCACACTCTTCTCATCATGCAAAACCTTTTTCTTTGCTTTTGCTTTCTTCCTCTTTTTACGTTGCCTTACGTTAGGTTTCTGGAGTTGAATAATTTTAACTTCGAATTTATGCAGAATTTCCAATGTTACGGTGTAAAGTGAGTGCCTTACAGGGTTTGGTGTAAGGGGAGTGCGCATAAAGTATATAAATATGAATAAAATAAATAAATATAAAATGCACGTTGGCGTTGTCCACCCTTTGCCAAATTCTAGAAATCGGATAAGTCTTTTGGAATTTATTCTCTGATAGGCTCGCCGCGCTTGAGAACGCCAAACTTGTACTACGCCAGTGTTGCCAGATTGTGTTTGCAGAAAAACGCCCTGGGATTTTGAAAACAAGCCCGGCTCAGTTTTACCAAAATATTCGTTGATCAACTAACGATTTCAGGCAGGTCATTCGGGGGAACAGGGGCTCTTAATTTAAGCCTGAAAAAAAGAGTTAAAAATGTCGAATCTGTGTGAAAACCTGGGGTTCAGACTCAAAATAGATTTCAAAAGGCAAAATACAAAGCAATGACTTAACTTTTAGAAACAGTTGAAGAATGGTCAAAAGATACCCCAAAAAATAAATATAATAGTTCTTTTTTATAAGAAATAATAGGTTTGTAACGTACTATTTCCCCATTTCCAAGAAGACGCCAAAACAAGCCACATAAAAAAAAAAAAACAGTAAGCCCACTTCCCCGCCCCAAGCCCATCGAGAAAATCTTCCGCCCCAGCCCTCACAAACAAGCCCATGGGGCGGGAAACAAGCTCATCTGGCAACACTGTACTACTCACAGTTCTCTAGTACATTTCAGAATGCAAGGGCTCTCTTGCTTGTCAGACTGCTGTCTCTTGCGAGCACTTTGCCTTCCGTCATTATAAGAGTTCAACAGACGACACCATTAATTTGTTACCTCGAGCATTTTGGAAGTTGTAACTGGGGGGGGGGGGGATTTTGAATCCATATGGGTGGGGTAGGTTGACTTTACGTTATTATTTCGCAGGAAATGAGACAGAGGCTTGAAAAGGGAAAGGCTGAAATTCGTCCGATTTTTTTTCTACCTGTTGGAAGGTTAATTGGGAAGCAATCTGCTTGTCAACTGTCAATGTATTTTCTGAGAAAGTTTTTCGGTCTTCTGTTCGCTCATGACTGTTGAAGCTTTATCGTTGAGCGAGTCGTCCAGCGATCCGCCCCACTGAACGGCTCCTTGTCTCTCCCTTTCAGACGGTACTCACCATCTCTAGAGCCGCATTTGCTCGTGCCTTGAACGCAGACGATCAGGGTCGGGTGCTTACAAAATGGAATTCCTGCCCGGATTTTCGGCACCATCATCAACTCCATACGGAAAAGTTGAGATTTTTTCAACTTTATGATGAAAGTGAAAAAAATCATGCAAGGAAATCATGATCGTGTTTTCGTAAAATTAGCTGTGTTTTTGCAGATTCCACGGTAGCTGGATCTGCATTCTGTCGTTTTTGCAGTTAAGTCTGGTTTCACCTTCCGGAATCTGGGTTCCCAGATTTTCCGAGATTTTTTTTGAATTTCTTCTGCGATACTTAAAAATTCCGGAAATCTGGAAGTTCAAAATCCCCTTTTTCCGGATTATTTTGATATACTTTCGGACCGGTTCATGTTCCAGATGCAATTTACAGAAGACTTCAAAGAATAATCTGGAAGCCCAGATTCCGGAAGTTCCGGGAGGTGAAGACCGGACTTTACCGTGGTATCTGATACTACGGTAACTTTGCAAATACTGCCGAATTTACGCATTTAGAAGTCAATCCACAAGAAATACTTTCTTCCACTCACATCAAAAGCGCCAAACTTCTTTCCCACCAATTTGACAAAAACCTAGGCCCTTGTGTTGGTGATGGTGAAAGCGAGATGATATTTTCAGATACCACGGCCAATTACTACGGTCGGGACCGTGATATCTGATTATCAGATCCCACCGTAACTTTCCAGATACTCTATAGTATCTGACCGTTGTGTCAGAGTCAATGCAAAAACGACTTTAGACAATGGTATCAGGCATCTGCAAAAACGCAACTATTATCTGAGTTCAAGAGCGGCCCAACAGAGCAAGTCCTACTGCAAATCTTTTCAGAGTTTCAGGGCTACTTACGTAACCGTCGTTTCAGTTAAGCTGTGAAATAATTATTTTAACCATTGGACCAGGAATAATTCCTGATCGTGTTTCGTTGATATCAAGCTTAAAATTATCAGCATGTCCAATCCAAAAATTTAGCTTTTTAAGTTCTCAGATCTCGCTGACAAAAACCGCTCAGCGGTGCACTTACGAAAGAATTACTTTTTCTGTTGCAACATGAGCGAGGATTTCATTCACAACTCTTCGTTTTTGTTTCGTTGGTTTAACTGCATTATTTTGACAGATCACAACCGCACTCATTCAGCTGACGTCCTTCATGCTGTGTATTACTTCACATCACAGCCAATTCCTGGGTTCCAAGTTCTACCTCCGGATACTGAAACAAGTAACAAGACAGGTGAGATAAAATTCCATGCAAGACTTCCGGGAGATTCCGGGATCCATTTCTAGTGAACGAAGCGCATCTCGAAAACTTCGAGAAAAATATCCGGGGAATCGCCTTCCACTTTCTATTTTCATCTACAGCGGAAGTCCATAGAAAGGTAGGATCAATCAATCAATTATTGTAAAACCGTAGCCGGACGTAGCCGACCCTTGGCCTCGTCTTTCTGGGAATAAATTTGAAAAATATATATATATATGTACAATTGCGAATTAAATGTGTCGTAACAGCTATAATGTACAAACTAGAGTGCAATGATTTTAAACCTAATGATCTTAAAGTACTCGGTTTCTTGTCTAACTATTGTTCTGACACTAAACTAAAACTAACAAAAATATTACATGACGTCACTAGAATAAGAACTAATTGAAATACAAAATAGAAATTTAATTTTATACATTTATTCGAGACATAAGCATTTGCTTAAAATCCGTATCTGCTAATCATGATCCACTTTTTCTTTGTACAAAAACTTGCCTGTTGTAGCTCACCGTCAAGATGAGGCCAGGCTTCAAGCGTCTAACATTCTTGTGATGTACAAAACACACTCAAGCAAGAAAGAAAAAATAATATTAGATTCATTTCCCATCATAGTGCACAAATGTACAAAAAACGGAGTAATAAATTAAAAAAATACCCTTAAATTGTTCGCCAAAAGTAACTTTGCAAGTTAACAACTAAACCTAGTGAAAATAGCATTTTTAATCAGACATAGATGATTCATTAAGCTGATGGAAAGAATTTAGGATTTTTTCCGTCGTGGTATCGGAAGAAAATAGTGGTATATGGGGGTTAGACTTTGCAATTAGTACACACTGAAAGAAGTGGATGGTTGTGTAGTTCTGTAACTGTATCTTATACTTCGGCGGAAAGAAAGCAATAGGCTATAGTAGATTTAAGCAGGAACTGCGCATTTGCAGTCAATCTTTAGGGATTACTGGTTTGTCAACATAACACCTCTGCAGACTCTTCTTTTCTGACAAAAGCTCAGTTGCTCATGCACCCTCAAACGGCAAAATTGCGGCGTCAGAAGCATTGCAGTAGTTTTTTCTTACTTTCATTACCGTTCGAAGTATCCCAACCGAAGAGCAAAACGTTCGAAAATAAAAAGCAGACGAAGTTAGATGAGCCAGATTTCATTATTTCTGTCGAAAGATTGCTGAGTTGCTGGGCAGATTTTGATTTCTTAATTTATCATTTTGGGTGCGAAAAGCAAACCCAATGTTTAGAGAGTGTTCAAGTGCTCAAAGAAACATGCCTCTATTATACTGTGTATTTGCTGCCCCTTAGTAGAGAGGGTTAGGATCAGTTTTGGCCTCGATCTTCGGAACAATCGATCACAAACGTTTCCTGGAACACTACGTGGAGAATCTCGGTTTGATGTCTCCAAGGTGTCGACATTCCTAGTTGAAATTGCTTGGAGCTTCGGAGAAAGGGAGCCGACAATCTGTATAAGGTGACGACTTGATCCATCTTTGACGTCATTGTTTTCGTGAGAATCTTCAAATGGTCTTGAGTACTGCTTTATCTTGTCTCCAGCCGCTGGAAGCATTTCGTGGGTCGGCGAAGAAAGAAATCGTCGAATTGGATGTCTTGTTGATGGCTTGGCGTAGAATAGAAGGCCGCCCCACTACCGTGCTTAAATCCCAATAATGTACGAAAACTAGTGGCAGTGAACAATATAGTTATTCTTATTATATAGTTTTCCGTGCAAGTCACAGAATTCATCGACCCTGATTAAGTGAGAAGCTCTTCTTTGCCACTTGGCTACTGAAAATCGAAACGTGAAGCTGGTGTCATCTTCTTTCCTTGAGATGCTGGCGATTTAAGCTAAGTGCAAATACAGTCCGATAAGTTTTCACAATACACGTGCGAATCGCGTCACTATGCTATGCGTAACCTATGCTATGCGTAAAAATTCCGGAGCGGAAGTCACAAAAGAAATACCACAGATGGGTAGTATAGTTTCCGGACTCTCTAGACTTTAGAGCTTAGTTCCTGTGAAAAGTACCACCAGCTCTTGGCAAGAGGTGACACTTTTCGAGGTCTGACATTATTTTGAATTGGTGAACGTGGACAAATCTTAGACCCAGAGAGGTCGTATGGAAACACGATTTCACTTAAGCTTTCCGTTAGAGACTGAACCTGTAATCTTATTTCATCAGATTTTGCAGGGCATAATAATTAATAAATTAATCATTGTACGCCTACTGATATATTGTGTAGCTATCGGCCACAGCCGCCCTTGGTCTGCTGTATCCCTCAGCGCCTAACGCGTAATAGCTTTCTTCGATCCCCCTCCGCACTCTTTGGCTGGTACTCAGGCTTGACTAATTTTCGTCCTATTTGAAAGCCTCCCACGTGTGTAGGAGATTGCGGGGATGAAATGAAAAATCGATAGTTATTTCATGGGGAGAAGGGAGGAAATTGCTTGTCCTCTCGTTTGATTGGGCGCTGCCGCAAACTTTGCTTACGATTAGTGCTGTAGCACGGTTTCTGAAAGTAAAAAACAAACCAGGAATGTTGAACAGTTGGAAATTCGAGGGGGAGTATTTTCCTCCCTCCCTACACACGATTCCAAGGACCAACCACTCCAGCTGCCCTCACAATATTCGATTCCACTCTGGACCTCTAATTGAACATCTGGGACATGTGATCTTCCAAAAACTGTCCTCTTCGAGTGGCACAAAATATGTTTATACTGTGCGCGTTAAGATGCATACTTTAAGGGGGCTAGGAAATCATTTATAAGTACTCCAACTCCCCCTACGGTGCTTGAGTCCGGTCCGGTTCTGTAAATGATTCATCTAGGGATTATGCTTGCTCATCCCACCAAGTCCCGTCCCGATCCCTCGACTCTTAACCATGCCGCGAGCCTGAGACCTGAGACACGTGCTCTTGCCAGCTATCAAGTTCATTTCAGATCTGACTACCCGTTCGAATGTTAAACATGCCTTAAGGTCCTGGATTTCACCTCCCTCACTCCCCCCAGGGTGGTCGGATCGAGGAAATGACAACTTTTAGGTCAATCTGGCCGGGTCCAAATAGCCTGCCAAGTTTAATCGTCCTAGCCCGTCTCGAGTACCTGAACTCGCGTTGACCGGACTGAAAGACAAGCCGACCGACCGAGAAAAAGCGATCGGTATATAGGAGGGTTTTCGCGAGTTGGAAAGCAAAGTCGGAATCACTTTCCAGTGGTATTCGCGCTAAGTCGGAAAGTTGCCGAGCTTTCCACCCGGTTTTCGCGCTTTGGAAACCGAAGCAGCTTTCCTGGAAAGTGATTCCACGAAGTTAGTGGAAAGCTCCGCGGAAAGTTGATTTTTTCGGCGGGAATTTCAGAAGTATGAAAAAAAACAGTGGAAGTATCACTAATAAATAAAGAAAAATTGCAAGCGTTGTTAGGATGACTTCGGTGAATTGTATGAGATTCAAAGAAGTACTAAAGTAATCATATTTATTCGAAAGAGCTTGTAATTCAATATTTTACCGGCGACGTCAGCTTTCTATGCGTTTTCGCGATCGGTCCAGCGGGAAAGTGGAAAGTGATTCCAGGAATCGCTTTCCCGCAGTTTTCACGATGCGCTTCGCTCGCCGGAAAGTGATTCCGAGATTTCGCGAAAACCCTGCTTATATGTCACTTGAGCCGAAGGCTGCAAACGCCAGAAAAAAGCGCTGCAGTAGTCATACAGATGCCAGGTTTTCCATTTGAATTTTTCCAGGAAGGTCAGAGATCTCTTTGAAAAGGTCAGGAAAAACCTTTTTTTTTTTTAAACGATTAAAGGTGTTTGGGTTCTCGATTCCGTGCTTGTCTTGGGACATTGTACAGGGAAGGCAATCATTGGGAAAACTTGTACTTGATACCAAGAACAAATAATCGGAAGAACTACTGTGTTCAGTCACATGCAGCGACTATGAATACCCCGACAAAAATGAGCGGAGATAGAGGTATATACTCTAGCTGTGAGCTGATGCTGATGCCCGTTTACTCCAATTCGTCTTCGCCGTTGCATCTTGCAGAAAAAATAGTGAAAGATTGCTTCCAGGAGGCGTACTCCTCGCGCTGACCAGCTCCGGAGCACGTCCTTAGAGCCAATCAGGTTTGAATGCTACTTTTCCTCATCGGGCGCTTCACGGCGATATGGCTATTTGTAGAGGTAACGAAACATGATGTGGCGCGAAGCTAGTCAACTCCGCTCATTTGCGTCGGGAGTCGGCCGTATTTTACTCGACGCAGGATGTTTGTATGACCGATATAGGGAGACATCATTTCTGTCTCGTCATTTGTTCTTGTTGATACGGACCTGCTACATAGCTTAGACTGCTCGCGTGTTATTGTGCTACAGACAGACAGACAGAAATAGCCTACGATATAATAGGTATGCATCATTTTAGTTATGCATATGAGAAATCAAAAGCAAAAAAGCAAACTTTCGTATCCAACCAATTGAAGGCTGGTGCAGCTCAGCTGCCGATCTCCTGATACTCTGCCCTTGACCGCAAACAATCCCACACTTCCCGTGCTTTTCCCGAGGTTTCTCTAGGTAGCAAGTCACTTGAAGTTGGATGAACTTTTTGCTTTCCTTACAGGGAAACCCCACTAACCCTTGCCCCAGACCGAACGGTAGACACCACCGAGACTCGAACTATCGACTCTTCGCTTGTGAGTTCAGCTCGGCCAGGACGGACATACATAATAATGAGCGCCTACAAGGTGAATAGGGTAGGGACCGATCCCATGTTCCAGAAGTTCAGGTCTAGCCATTTGCTGTCCCACATTTTCTCTGGGTGTCTCTTGCCGTGCCAATGGCTTAGGCGCAAACAAGCACTCCGTTGTGGATCCTTAGTCTATTATACCACCACCTCAACTACTCGACTCGACTGCGCCACTTGCGCTATATATTACGAACCACTATTAGTAGAGCTCGCAACATTAGAATGCTCTTTGTGCTCCCTACTCTGGAACAGCACATGGAGCGGTCGTTTCATGCAAAGATCGGTTTCATGGAATAGTGTTGCCTAGCAGAAAGTGCTTCTTGACGGTAGCACTTTGGCACTTACGGGAGTTCGTGGAGCGTAGGTAGTCTGATTCATAGGAGCTGTTCCAGGGGGTGCCCCCGCTTTGTTGGTGATTATCTCTGTCGTACGTTTCGAAGTCGTTCCTTCATCCGCGTACGCACACCTACTATTATGAAATAGCTATAGTGAGCTGACGGATCTACCTAATTAAAAGCACAAACCAAACACACGACCGGTAATTACCATATGTACAAAATATACGGCTGGCGTCATTTGTTATTATCAACCTTCACATCTGGTTCTGCTTTTATTTTGACCAGACACATGATTGCCGCTAGCGATAAGGGTTTATTAAGACCTGTATTCGGCCAGGTTGGTTGGTTTGTGTTTCGGAGGTTACCCCAATTTTACACTCCTGCGTTACATGCGACGCGGCTTTTTCTTTGATTTTCCGATATACGAGGAAACCACATTTGTTCGGGCAGTGTTGCCAGATCGTGACCTAAGAAATAAGCCGCTGTCTTTGAAAAATACGCCAGAACTTTTGTTTAACTCAACATTCCATGAAAACTCCAAAAAATTGAAGTGAATTGTCAACAGAACCCAAACAATTTTAATACACCAGTTAAAAAGAAAAATAGCCGAGTTTTACTCCACACGCCAGTTGCAAAAATGTTTACACCAGTTTGGCGTAAAATCCGCCAGTTTAGCGTAAAATCCGCCAGTTTAGCGTAAAATCCGCAAATATGGCAACACTGCTTTCGTGAATGCGGCGGCAAGCGCTGGGATACTTTCCACACCCACTCTGTCAGTTTTCGTCGCCTCGCTGACGTATTCTCCACAGCTGTCAACAAAATGTGTCAGCAGTCTTGCTAGTGTCTGTGTTTTGCCCAAGCTGTCCGCTTTGGCTTGAATAGAAGCTTCTTACGACTTCAGTTGGCTTTAATTAGACTATTATTCATTCGGATTTGGACGACGTCTCCGTCTTAGAGTTGATTCCGCCTGTGGAAAGTTTTCATGTGGTCTCCCCTTCTAAGCGCAGACAGTAATCGGATTTTGAGTTTGATTTTCCAGCCAGCGTCTGTGCTGAGTCAACAGTAGTCCGATGTCGAACTTTACGACGGAAAGTGCGCGTATTTTGAAGAAAGTCGGGTTCCCACGATTAACTATAGACGGGGAAAATCGAATTCTGTGTGCGTGGCTAATGAGGGGGGGCTTAGAGAGGAATTTTAAGAACTTCTCCAACGTAATCTGATTAGCGACGCTGGGCTCGCCGCTGAACTTGGAAATTGCTTATTCATTTGATTTGGAGTCAGTCAAGAGCAACTTTCCTTGCATCCCTAAAAAGCGAGAGCTGCAGTGCCTTGGAGTCGTTCTTCAAAGTAAAGTCAATATGATTGGAAGGGAACTTGATTTGCTTCGCTCTGTAATTCAAGACCCCGTATTACAGAGAAGATGCACAGGTCGTAGATTGAAGGGAAAGATCTGCGAAGGGTTATAGTACGAGTGACGGAACAAGTACCGGAACAAAATCCAGTTAAACCTATACCCCAGGCGGGGCCCAACACCTCACAAAACAAAAAGAACAAGAAACTAAAGCAAACGAGCAAGGCCACTGTGGGCGGGCAGATACTTGTAAGTAGACTGGGAAATTTGCCAGCAAGCTCCGTAAGTTTCGACCCGATATCCGGGAAACTGTAAACAAGCTGGTGTCTCCCACAGATAATTGAGTGAGTGTGACGAGGGATCGATGGCTGATGACGTCGTTGGTTACTGGAAATAACATCACAAAGAACATCTCGTACAAGAATAAAATTGATTTAATTAATCCAAACTGGAACGATGTGAAAAGTTTGCGTATTACAATGCTCAAATTTTGCAACGAATATTTTGTTTCAGGAAGCAATGGCAGCCCTGGCTTGCACCAACGACAAAGTTTCAGTTTTGAAGACACCTATGGAATTATGGGGGCCAACTTGCCGGCCCTCGAGTTGATGGCCCTTTACACGGCAGCTGCTATGCATGATTATGACCATCCAGGCAGGACCAATGCTTTTCTCGTCTCAACTTTCGCTCATCAGGTGAGGATTGATTTATCGGTCTTAAATTTTTCAGTTACAAACAAATGTTCCTGAAAAGAAGCCACTATCCCTCCTCTAAAAAGTGGAACTAAAACTATCACCTGAACAGGAGCAAATATCTATAACTGAAGTACAGAGAGAGAGAGATATCGGAATATTCAGAAACTATCATAGCACAGCTAAATTCAGTTTCTTACAAATTCTGAATAGCAAACATATAAATAACAAACACACACTACGATTCAGCATTGAAAACCGAAATTAAAAAGGTTGAAAACCGAAGTAAACAAGACCAAAGGTTCCGATGGGATCCCAAATCTTCGATATTTGACCCAGACAATTAGGTTTTGTCTTCGTCAGATCCGGTCTTCGCCAGACTCCATGAACATTTATACTCTTAAAATTTAGAAACAGATTAAGGCCAAATAGCTAATCATTAAGAAAACCAAGTTCTGATATGGATTCAGCTTGTGTGTTTACCCCTATGAGTCGATTGAAACGATCCTGGCTTACTTCTGCGAATTTTCCGGTTTCTGGCGGAATTCCAGAACTACTTGTCCGACGAAAAACTAATGCTCAAAAACGAATTCAGCGTATCTAGTTACCCCTATTTCCGACATCTAATCAACTTCAAAGAAAAATTTAACTTATCACAAATTTTCCGGTTTCAACCGGATTCCGGACGAACTATATGTCAAGCAAAAGAATTATGGTCATATACGGATTCAGCATCTCGTCTTACCCCTAAATCGGACATCTAATCAACTTCAAATAAAACTTTTACTTTTAACAAACTTTCCGGTTTTGGCCGGATTCCGCGCGAACTACTTGTTTGGCGAAAAAACAGTTTCCATATTCGTGTTGAGCATGCCTTCTTACCTGTATATCGAACGTCTAATCGACTTCAACTAAGACTTCCACTTTTAACAAACTTTCCGGTTTTGACCGGATTCCGGGCGAACTACTTGTCCGGTAAGAAAATGATTTTTATATTCGCGTTCAGCATGTCTTCTTACCCCGAAATCAAACATCTAATCAACTTCAAATAAAACTTTTACTTTTAACAAACTTTCCGGTTTTGGCCGGATTCCGGACGAACTACTTGTCCGGCGAGAAAATGGTTTTCATATTCGTGTTCAGCGTGTCTTCTTACCCCATAATCGACTATCACATTAGCTGTTTAAAAATATTTTGCTTGCCCCTTAATTTGAACCCCCTCCCCCACCCCTAAATGTAGGGCTACAGGGCCCATCTACGAACTCGACCTTACTCTTGACCCAAAGAATGCTCACACCAAGTTTCATCAAAATATCTCATTCCCTTCGAGAGTTATCGTGCTCACAGACGGACAGACGGACGGACGGACAGACGGACGGACGGACGGACAACTTTCGCGATGTCATAGGTATCCCTCCACTTACGTTTTGGGATCCTAAAAAGTAAAACTATTCTATCAAACTTAACCAACAACTTTCGTCGCCAAACATTATTTGTATAATCACCCTTCCTTAAATAAACTTTAAATACCCCTCACCCCCTCGCCAAAAAGCAAATTAAGGGCTTTAAAAAAAAATCACTTGTTTTTTAAATTAAAGCGTTATCCGACTCCGTAACCCTCTCCGAAACGGAAATCCACTTATTTACACCAACGTTCCTCATTACAAAACATGCAATTTCTTCTCTTTCTTTGGGATCGACTAAAATCGGGAACGGAACGGAACGACACGGGGCAGGAGGAACGCGTACTAAAAACGGGAACACCGTAATGAAATATGCCGATGCATGCAGGGGGAACACGTACTAAAATCGGGAATGCACGTCCCCTGTTCTTTAGCACAAAAAACTGGATTGACAGGATCCCTGTTTTTTAGGAGGAACGCATACAAAAAACGGGAACGCGTACTAAAAATGGGAACACCGTAATAAATATTCCGATGCATGCAGGAGGAAACAAGTACTAAAACCGGGAATTCCCGTCCCCTGTTCTTTAGCACCCGATTTTAGTCGATCCCAATTTCTTTTACTAGCCTATTTGATTTTCTTGTATCAAACGTCTGACAATCTGAATTAAAACTACCAAAGTTAAGTATTACACTAAGTTATAAATTTATACATATACATACACACATATATACACAAATACATACATATATTTATGTATGCACAAAAATACCAACCTGCAGATCCCTAATTTGTTTCACAATTAACACACTAAATTAGCGTTAATACGCTACTCTATAGTGTTTATACAACTTTTAAAATCACCCGAGGACAATAAGAGCTAATTCATTGAACATGCTTGTGCTTGAAATGCTTCATACTTAACCCTATACTAGCATTAAAACAATAACTGTAAATCAGATAAGGAATTCACGAGCCGTAAAACTGATACGTGTGAAAGATGCTTAAAACGACGCATTACACCAAGACCTCTAGCCAACTTTGTAGGAATAATCTCAAAATGTTTTTTTTTTCGGATTTAAATTCACATCCAAATTAAAACTAAGATGTTTACAGATATATACACATGTGCAACAGAAGATCTCCAAATAAAATGTATCCGTAAGGAGCGTCACTACCTTGTCTGCCGTAATGTTCAGATAGTCTGCCGCAAAGATATGTTCAGATATGTCTGCAGCAATGTTCCAAATGTTCAGATAGTCAGTAATGCTTGTCATGATCTAATATCGAGTCAAACGTCCTAGCACGCAGACCGACTCGGGATTTTTTTTTAGCACCATAGGCCCACAACCGATGACAATTTCGGAATCTTGCATCTTCTTAAGGGTGGCCTCAGCGTTGGAAGTGCGTGGAGAGAGAGAGAGAGAGAGAGAGATTGGTTTAATTGAAAACTATCGTAGCATGTAGCTGATGTAGCTAATTCGCAGTTTCAAATAATTTTTTGGGGTTGGAGTTTTTTATGGTAGGCGGGTATGGCTGCGTGCATGCGTTTTATCTTTATTGAATATTAGTATTTATAGTTAAATCAGTAGTTAGTTACTGACTTCTATGGTCCGACCTTCTCGTGCTCTGCGCTCTCGGATTTGTTTGAACTTTTTCTTTTTTCAGAAGTAACTATATCAATAAATGAACCTGAACCTGGACTATGAAACCACAATACATGTAAATGAAAAAAAGAAGAGAAAAAATACCTTTTATGCTTTCGCGGTGTACTGTCTATACTACCTGTCAAAGGTTTTCTGTCAGCCAGGGTCCAGAGCCTGGGCCCAAGTGGGCCCGACCCATCGAAGACAGCGCGGATCTAGGCACGCTGCAGTCTAAGTATGGGAACAGTGTATTTAGTGAATTTCCTCCCCCCCCCCCTCCCCGGGAAAATAAATATTCCGAATCAAGAAAGTAAAAACATATCCTAGTTCCGGATGCCCTGTGCCGCTGAAACTTCATGTTTTGTAATGCAAAGTTGGAAGGGGCGCCAAAGGTAGTCAGATAAAAGTGGAGCAGAGCAAAATAACATTAGGGAGTACCACCAAAACCTATGCACCGGAAATGGGCTTTACTCGTAGTCACTCACTGCGCTCGGGGCATTTAAAGCAAAACAAACTGGGCTTAGAAAATGTCTAGTACAGCTAAGATGCGGCCTGCACACTTCGAGGAAACAGGGGAGGTCGTTTGTTTTGTTTTGTTTTGTCTGCTGTGTTCGAGATGTCGGAGCCAGCGCTGGTGCACGACTGATTGAGTTTCAGTAGGGACGTTCTCTATCGCTAGTTGTGCTCGTGTCGCTGCTATTCGAGTGTGTGTCACTTTTCAAGTCTTGGTGCTCCTCCCGTGTGTGTTTTGCTCTGAAGTGGAGGAGACTTAGCCAAAATTACACAGTCAGAAGTTTGATATCAGACAACAGAAGGATGCGCGGTTTCAACAGACAATGCGTAACAGACAACACTTCGGATATTGTCTATTGTGTTTGAAGATGTTATGCATAACAAGTGTTGCCATCAGGAAGACCCGAAAAATTGCCAAAAAGCATCTGCGGAATTTTCCGACATCATGATGACAAACAAAAAAGTCAGCAGATCTTTTTTGGCTGTTTCTTGGCTCTTCTTGGCAACGTTTATGAAATTTGTTGTATAGCGTTTTCCAACACAACAGATAACATCTCAAGTGCTGTCTGTTACGCACTGTCTGTTGAAACCGCGCATCCTTCTGTTGTCTGTTATGAAACTTCTGACCGTAAAGAGCCCGGTTGGGTGAGAGTGAGCCCCATCACAGCAAGTACTTCAGCTTCTTTATTTCTAGGCTATCTTGTACAACGACCGGTCGGTGCTGGAGAGCCACCACGCTGCTGCCGCCTGGTCTCTGTTCCTCTCAAGCCCGGCCTTCAACTTCCTTCAGCACTTGGAAAAAGCCGAGTTCAAGCGATTCAGGTTCCTTGTTATTGAAGCGATTTTGGCAACAGATCTCAAGAGACACTTTGAAATATTGGCGGAATTCAACGCCAAGGTAAGACTTTGATATCCTGTCATTCAGTTTCGGGACTTCGGAGCCGGGATAAACGGAGAAATTGGAGACTCATTGTTCCTTCAGGTGCGCTAGTAGCACGAACATTGATCTGTATCTCTAAACTTAAAGAAGAAAAATAATACGAAAAATCTCGCACTAAGCAATACGTCGCAAACGTTTATCGACTATTACTATGATGAGGAGTAGCGAATAAATCATTGCAAAAGAACTCCAAAAAGCTAAAAAAAGGAAATTTTGAAAGTGACCAGAAAATATCAGAATATTTTAGCCGCGGTGGACACAGTTAGAAGTTTCAAAACAAATAATACAAGGATGCGCGGTTTCAACAGATAACACTTGGAATGTTAGCTGCTATATTTTTCAAACGTTACGAATAAAACGTTATGAGTGCATGTAAAGCCGAAAAACTGCCGAGAAACGTATGCTGACTTTTTTGTTTGTCATCATGTTACCGGAAAAGTCGGCAGATGCTTTTTGGGCAGTTTTTCGACACGTCATGGCAGTGCTTTTTAGACACAACGTTTGATGCATAACGTTTACAATAATCATAATATCACAAGTACTATCTGTGAAAACTGCGCATCATTGTGTTATCTGTTTTGAAACTTCTGGCAGTGTAGTTGTCGCGCTCATAATAGCATGTTATCTGCAGATTCGCCGTTATCTGGAGTTACTCTATTTCATCTCTCAGTGTATGGATACATCGAGCGCCAAAATTAAATTAGAAAGTGTTAGTAGGCTTCTCAAGCGTCAGCAAATTAAATCTTTGAATGATACTTCGTCCTTGTTATTATATATTATCGCTCTTGCTGAGGGTGATAGCGGAAAAATTTGGCCCGTGGGTGGCATGATTATATATTATCGCCCTTCCTGAGGTATATTATCGCCCTTCCTGAGGGCAGATATCACCCTCGCAGCGCTCGGGCGATATCAGCCTATCATGCCACCCGCGGGCCAAATTTTCCGCTGTCGCCCGAAGAAAAGCAAGGGCGATAATGATTATAACACTAGTACGTTTGTTTTAATTTTGTGGTATTCCCCTGATGTTAAAAGAAAAAAATTGGCTGGCCGGGCGTTATCAAAATAAATAACGCCCAGGCGTTATTTATTTTGATTTTTCTTTTTTTTTCTTTTAACACCAGGGCAATACCGGAAAATTTTGGCACTGGTTAGGATAGGACTGATATCATGGGACTGCACGGTGTACTGGTGTTATAGGCTGATATCGCCCGAGCGCAGCGAGGGTGGTATCTGCCTATCATGCTGCCAAAGGGCCAAACTTTCCGCTGTCGCCCGAAGAAAAGCAAGGGCGATAATGATTATAACACTAGTACATTTGTTTTAATTTTCTGGTATTCCCCTGATGTTAAAAGAAAAAATTCCAACCGTGCGTTTTCACTTGATATGGCATGGCTGGCCGGGCGTTATCAAAATAAATAACGCCCGGGCGTTATTTATTTTGATAACGCCCGGTTGGAACTTTTTTCTTTTAACATCAGGGAAATACCAGAAAATTTTCGCACTGGGTAGGATAGGACTGATATCATGGGACTGCACGATGTACTGGTGTTATTGCATTCTATGCTTTTTGTTTGCCTGTATGTTAGTTATCTAACGAGGTGTGTCCGCAGAGGCTCCCTTATAGTACAAGTCGCAGTAGCTACAGTTTCCATTTCAGTATTCTAACATACAAACATTAACATGCCCGACTCCATTAAAGCACACAGTTCACTGTTCCAGTATTCAAAACTACTCAAATACTGTAGAACTAGGCTCTGCTTTTAACCAATTACCCACGGTTTTGGTCGTATAGAGTAGTACGAAAAAGTAGCATGCAGTAGTAACTGTTGCTACTAGATGCTACTACTAGCAAACTGGATGCCATCGAATACTACTACATAAGATTAACCCAGTCGGAGGCATGTTTTTCAAAGTATCCCATACTACTCCGTATCACTAATCAAACTATTCCATACTACTACATATCATTCCATGCAACTTTTTCGTAAAAGTTCCATACAACTACACAGTTAAAGACTTTTTCATCGGGAAGCCTTTTCCCGGGCCCACTGACTTGTAGCAAAACTCGGCAAAATTGAGATAGCGCGGTTTTACGCATCAATAGCATGTATACGTAAACACTCGTGGGGCCCTCGCGAGCATAACGCTCAGCAAAAATAGCGGATCGTGGCAAGTGCACAGATTATGAGGTGTCGTTAGCGGGTTTAAAATGTAACATGGAATTTAGGTCTCCTGGTTTAAGGAACCAGTCGTTTTTATAATCCGAATGCGTCCTACTTCCGTAACTGCGTTCATCAATCGAGTCCCAAATTTCATATGTTACATTTTAAGCCTGCTAACGATTACTCACTAATTTTTGCACTATTTCCCATGCGCATTATGTTCCCGACGGGTGTTCGCGTATCATGATACTGATGCATAAAACCGGTTATCTGAATTTTGGCCGAGATTTTGCTGTAAGTCAATGGACCTGGAAAAAGGCTTAAAACAGCAAAATCCATGGACAATTTGTTAAAAGCAGAGCCTAGTTCTACAGTATTCAAATAGATTTGAATGTTGGAACATAAACAGTTAGTAGTACGAGGTGTGCTTTAAGAATGAATGAATGCAATTACGGAAGTAGCTTGCATTGGCAGTATAGGTACGGCTGGTCTTTTAAAACTCTACTGGGTTTCTCAATATTTAAAATCTGTGCCGGCTTCGATCGGATCACTTGATTTTGATGAACCAGACAGAAAACCTTGCATAACCGGATTCCTGAGTTGCGTTTTCAGACAACAACGAGTTTAACACGGAGTTTAACACCAACGTGCAAAAACCGTTTTCATCCCACGGTGTTTACTCTCGCCTAAACACGCAACATAACTTGCTATTCGGAAGAGTTGCGTGTTTTGGATAATCGGTGTTAAACGCGCGCATAATACGGAGGCTTCAAACGCTTTCAAAGACAAACCGACATAAACACAGTAAAACAGTGTTTGAGTGACAATTTGAAAACGCGTTTTGCTAAACTCAGGGAAAACACAAGTGTCTGAAAACGCAACTCTGACCTATGAGCTCCTCGTAAGCAATAACTGGGTATCTGTCTGAAAAGAGCCAAAGAAGGCAAAAACAAAAGTGAGCGTAGTGCCGTTAGGGTTGGGACGTTATAGCCGTTATAGTTTTACCGCAGTGCTGTTGGAAATGAGAATGAGTTAGAATGATTGGGGAAGTAGAGTGAAGCATAAGTAATGAAGGTGAGACTCATCCTGCTCACCCTTTGAAAGAAAATCGAGTCACCGGAAGGCCTCACTGTTCATTAGGCACACTAGCTCCATTCTGAGCTGTCTGGATTTTCCGTCTCACATTCGTATTGCTCATTTCGGAAAAAAACAAGACCAAAGGTTTCGATGGGATCCCAAAAATGTAATGTTTGATCCATCACCATCGTGTTCAGCATGTCTTCTTACCCCTAAATTAAACCTCTAATCAACTTCAAATAAAACTTTTATTTTTTACAAAATTTCCGGTTTTGGCCGGATTCCGGGCGACCTACTTGTCTGGCGAGAAAATGGTTTTCACCATCGTGTTCAGAATGTCATCTTACCCCTAAATCGAACATCTAATCAACTTCAAATAAAACTTTTACTTTTAACAGACTTTCCGGTTTTGGCCGGATTCCGGGCGAACTAATCGTCCGGTGAGAAAATAGTTTTCACCATCGTGTTCAGCATGTCTTCTTACCCCATAATCGACTATCACATTAGCTGTTTAAAAATATTTTGTTTGCCCCTTAATTTAAACCCCCTCCCCCACCCCTAAATATAGGGCTACAGAGCCCATCTACGAACTTGACCTTACTCTTGACCCAAAGAATCCTCACACCAAGTTTCATCAAAATATCTCATTCCCTTCGAAAGTTACAGACCGTACAGACGGACAGACGGACAACTTTTTGCGATGTCATAGGTATCCGTCACTAACGTTTTGGGATCCCAAAAAAATGCGTCACTTAGCAGACTAGAACTCAATGCGAAGGCAATCCTTATTTTTTTTTTTTTTCTCCTGGGGCTGATATTCTGGAACTCTCGAGTTTCTGAGTAGTTCCTTGCAAGGGGAGGGTAAGAGGCCATTACGATCGAAGAATAATGGTAGTACGTCAGAGGTTGGTGTTCCGGAGAACATATGCATCAATAGACAGAAGTCTTGGTTCGCAAATCCAGCCGGGGAAGTCCCGTAGGGAAAGCAGTCTCAGCATACAGCATAACCAGCGCTTCTTTATTCCTGGAACATACCTTCGATGATTTACACCAGTCAGTTCGTGTTCGAAAATGCTGCCGTTCGGTTGAAAAAAAATATCCAGCCTCCCGGTCTCCAAAATAGAAGGTTCTTGGCGCTGGGGGGGGGGGGGGATGGCTAGAACCGAGCAGTCTCGAGCCTTGGCATTTGTGGTTTTCCTCTTGAAACCAAAAAATGTGACGGGGAATGACAATAGTTGCGTTTTCGCCGATACCCGTGAAAACGGTCAAAAGGCGTTTTAGCAGTTACCGTGGTTGCTGGCCAGGTACCGTATCAGATATACCACGGTCGGACCGTGGTAACTGATCGTGGTATCTGAAAACTTAATCTCACTTTCATCATCACTAAGACAGGAGTTTAGTTTTCTGTCAAATTGGTGGGGAAGACGTTATGTCACTCTATATGTCAGTGGATATCAGTGTTTCTTTCTGGATGATTTCTAAAAGCGCAAATCCGGTAATTGTCATTTTTGCAGAGCAACCGTTCTATCAGATACCAGGGTAACGACTAATTCTGCAAAAAACGCAACTAACGAAATGAATCCTGGTCTGTGACAATGAGTGAAGATTGCCTGGTCCTGGGACCTCGGTTCATTCAATGATTCGATTTCAAAAAGATCGGATTTGCTCTGCGAACTGGATATCGAGATTTGACCGGAAACCGCCGTCGAATAATAATATCGATTGAAGGTCAGCACTCTCTAAACCACCGAAGCTGTATTTTCCAGCCCATTCTGTCATTGCTAGTACCAATGGGGAGGGAAATTTTATTGTTCAAAACCCATTATCTAATGTTGTTGAAATCAGGCTCTGATTTTGGTTGTATCTCTTGATTTTTCTTCATTATTTTCATTTTGTATATAGTTGTGTGTAGTAAAAGTGTTCATTCATTCATTCATAGTGCAAGTTAGTAGTTATTCTGTGGTATTGATCTTCGGACACTCTGGAGTTTTCGCACGGGCAAATGTCTTGAGCCAAGAGTTAGGAGTAAGCTTAGCACGTTGAAATTATTCGCTAGTCAACCAGCCAAAATCGCAAAACACACGTATCCAAAAACCGCGTGAAGCGAGTTTTGATGAAGAAAATGAATATAGATGAATACAATAAATACTGAAAAATATATATGATCTTACAAATTTTTGAAATTTTTGTTTTAAAAATAGATTTTTTCTTAGAATTTTAAGTAAATAGAGGGCTGATTTATTAGAAACATTATGATTAGTAAGATTTCCATTTATCGCGCTTCTATTTTTGTAAAAGAATGCTAAATAAGGACATCAAATATTTTATTGTTGTTTGCTCTGTTTTTTCACACGTTTTTCTCGATTGAGAAAGATTCTGAAGACTTGTTAAAGTTTAGATGCCCCTGAAAGAAATGGTCCCTATGGGGAAGAGAAGTATGGTTGGCTATGTTTTGTTTTCTGTACTATAATTTGTCGTGAAAATGTAAAGCAAAGGAAAACACCTAGACATACAAAAACCTTGATACTATTTTCACTTTCGTACGAATATTTCCCTTACCCCTAGTTGAACTCGCTATTTAAAGTGAGTAAAATGTTTTCGCGGTTACGACCGTTTTTGCCATGTCGCTGTTTTCACAATGCACGGTTTTTGCTTTCTCGTTTTTGCCCGTTGCTGATTTTGCACGAGACGGTTTTTGCTTCAGTGGTTTTAACCGTCGCTGTTTTTTGGGATCCCAAAACGTAAGTGGAGGGATACCTATGACATCGCAAAAGTTGTCCGTCTGTCCGTCCGTCCGTCCGTCCGTCTGTCCGTCTGTCTGTCTGTAAGCACGATAACTCTCGAAGGCAGTGAGATATTTTGATGAAACTTGGTGTGGGGATTCTTTGGGTCAAGAGTAAGGTCGAGTTCGTAGATGGGCCCTGTAGCTTTACATTTAGGGGTGGGGGAGGGGGTTTAAATTAAGGGGCAAGCAAATTTTTTTTAAACAGCTAATGTGATAGTCGATTATGGGGTAAGAAGACACGCTGAACACGAATATGAAAAAAATTTTCTCGCCGGACAAGTAGTTCGTCCGGAATCCGGACAAAACCGGAAAGTTTGTTAAAAGTTGAAGTCTTATTTGAAGTTGATTAGATGGTCGATATAGGGGTAAGAAGGCATGCTGCACAAGAATATGAAAACCGTTTTCTCGCCGGACAAATAGTTCGTCCGGAATCCGGCCAGAACCGGAAAGTTTGTTAAAAGTAGAAGTCTTATTTGAAGTTGACTAGATGTTCGATATAGGGGTAATAAGGCATGCTGAACACGAATATCAAAGTTATTTTTCGCCAGACAAGTAGTTCGCCTGGAATCCGGCCGAAACCGGAAAGTTTGTTAAAAGTAAAAGTTTTATTTGAAGTTGATTAGATGTTCGATCTAGGGGTAAGAAGAGATGCTGAATCCGTATATGACCATCATTTTTTTTCCAGACAAGTAGTTCGTCCGGAATCCGGCCAAAACCGGAAAGTTTGTTAAAAGTAGAAGTTTTATTTGAAGTTGATTAGATGTTCGTTTCAGGGGTAAGAAGACATGCTGAATCCTTATATGAAAAGCATTTTCTACTCGGACAAGTGTTTATCGTTACATAAGCGATTACATTTGTTTTTACCATGATGTCTAAAATTCGTTTTCTTAATGATTAGTTGTTTCTCCTTAATCCTTTTCCAAAGTTCATCAGTAAAAATCTTCAAGAAGTCTAGCAGACACTGGAGAAGACAAAACCGATTTGTCTGGATCAAATATTCGGTTTTTGGGATCCCATCGGAACCTTTGGTCTTGTTGTTTTTGACAGTTTTTTTTAGTGGTTTTGACCTTCGTTTTTTTTTTGGCATGGGACGGTTTTGTTTTAGCGGTTTTGACCATCGCTGTTTTTGTTTTTGCATTTGGAAGGTTACCATTTTAAATTGCATAGTTGCGCTAGGCGAAGTCGTATGGGCACAAGGCTTTAAGCGATTCGTCTTGGCCGACAGGAAACAAAACCGCTTTCATGTCAACTTTGATTTCCAGGCAAACGACGACGACGCACCAGGCATTGACTGGACCCAAGAAACAGATCGACTGCTGGCAATGCAAGTATGCATAAAACTTGCCGACATTAACGGACCATGCAAGAAGAGATCGATCCATGTGCAGTGGACGTACCGGATAGCGGAGGAATTTTACGAACAAGGTGCGTCGCTCTGTCAAGCTCTTTATCACTCCTCGTCACTGTCACAGCATAGCCAACCTAGTGGAAAATTATTATCAACATGGTAACTCATTTTTGTTTTTGTTTGTATGGTGCTTGCAGCCTCCGGCTCAAGCGATCGTGAAGTCTGTCCGTCGGTCGGTCTGTCATACCTTTTCTAGTTGGGGAACTTCCACATAGGCTAAGAGGATGAAACTTGACACGCGCATAAAGCGTCCTACCCAATGCTGTAGGAGACCTCCGTTTTCCGGACTCAACCGCCTGGGAGGGGTGGCCCGGGGGCACTTGACGGGTGGTAACAGAAGATGACCATATATCCAAACTGGATTCGAACACGGATGGGGGTGGAGGGAGGGTGGGGGGATGTCCCAGAAATGTTGTGGCGATCGGGATGAAACTTGGAAGGTATGCGCGCCCTAGATAATCATTTTGATGATTATCTATAGGTATAACCTAAATGGTATGCCCTAGATAGCCCTATGCCCTAGGTAATCATTTTGGGTCTCCGGCCTCTATGGGGGAGTTGGAGGAGTACCGGACACCCGGAAATGCTCAGAATCGATTGTAACTTGGTAGGTGGTAAGAGAGAATGCCTTAGATGATCTTTGTTTCCGAATCGGATTTGGCCACGGTTGGGGGAGTTTGAGGAGGGCCCCCAAAATTTTGTGGCATGCCTAGGAGACAAGCGAGCTGAAACTCGGAAGGTACAAGGATCATATAGCTTACATAAAAACGAGTGGAGCAATTTGAATAATATCCCTAAGGTGTGAAGATCATAGGCCGTAAATAATCCGTTCTGGGGTCCCGGCCGGAGGCGACCTGGTTGGGGCGGACATTTCTCGGAGATTCAGTTGCAACTTGATGGGTGGTAGGAGCAGAGTCCCTAGCTGTCCCATTTCCAGGTCTGAAAAGTCTATACGGAGTAGCGGAGGAGTTGGAAGGGGGGAATTTTATGCCTACCTCATTTACTCTCGTGCATTACCTACTCATAACACCAGTACACCGTGCAGTCCCATGATATCAGTTCTATCCTACCCAGTGCCAAAATTTTCTGGTATTGCCCTGATGTTAAAAGAAAAAAGTTCCAGAGGGCGATAACAAAATAATTACGCCCTGTGAAAACTGTTATCGCCCTGCGACAACAATTAACGCCCTCCGACAACTATTAACGCCCTGCGACAACTACTATCGCCCTCCGACAACTATAACCCTATAACCCTTGGAAAAAGAGTTTTTAACTTTCCCATGTGTTGCCGTCCAAAAAAAGACAGTGGGCAACTCCATGAGATGGTCTACCGAAGGACAAATTTTCAAATAAATGCTGGTGGAACATATTTAGGTTTTTCTTATAGAGCATACCCTGGGCTTTAAGAATCTGTTTCAATTATGAAATTCGGAGCATCCTTTCTATTTTTTTGGGCTGTCCAAATCTTAAGCTGATCAGTTTCAGGGATTGCAAGATTTTATGATCATTTTTGCTGCAATGAGAATCCATCTGGGAATTAGCCTAATCCTCTTAATTTACCATACTTAAAGAACTGCCAGCCCTGAACGGAATGTAGTTCATTCGGAGTCGCTATCTTTGACGGATTGGATTTGATCAGTGCTGAAAAGTAAGCTTTCCAATGTTACGTTTGTAACGAAAAAGTGGCATATTGTTTGTCTACAACTGAATCCAAGCAAGATAATAAAGTGCCAGTACGTTAGCAAATAGCAATTTTAGTGGTTATTCCAGTAAACAAGACAAAAAAAATTAATTTCATACCTGAAGCCAATAAAAGACGTTACAAACGCAACAAAATTTGCGTTACTGACGTAACATCCCAATGGTACGTCAGTAACGTAGAGAATGTCTGCAAATCTGGCAAGGTTTTAATCTTAGTATCGATCATCTTGAGTAATATAAGTGCGCTGTATATGCAAATATTACATATCAGTTGATTGGAGAATGGGGGGGGGGGGCTTGGGGCCTATCAGTGAATTTCTTGGTCCGTCTGTCTGTGAGCACGATAACTCTCGAAGGTAATGAGATATTTTGATGAAATTTGGTGGGAGGATCCTTTCGGTCAAGGGAAAGGTCGAGTTCGTAGATGGGCTCCTTAGCCCTACATTTAGGGGTGGGGGAGGGGGTTCAAATTAAGGGACAAACAAAATATTTTAAACAGCTAATAGATAGTAAATTTAGGGGTAATAGAAGACATGCTGAACACGAATATGAAAACCATTTTCTCGCCGGACAAGTAGTTCGCCCGGAATCCGGCCAAAACCGGAAAGTTTGTTAAGAGCTAGTAAAATTTTTATTTGGAGTTGATTTAGATGTTCGATTCAGAGGTAAGAAGGCACAATGAACACTTGTGTGAAAATCATTTTCTCGCCGGACAAGTAGTTCGCCCGGAATCCGGCCAAAACCGGAAAATTGTTAAAAGCAGTTCCGGAATTTTGTCGAAACCGGAAAATTGGCAGAAGCAAGGCAGGATCGTTTCGATCGGCTTATAGGGGTAAACACACACGCTGAATCCACATCTGAACTTGGATTTCTCGGATGATTAGCTATTTGGCCTTAATCTGTTTCTGAATTTTAAGAGTAAAAATGTTCAAGGAGTCTGGCGAAGACAAAACCTAATTTAATTGTCTGGATCAAATATTGAATTTTTAAGATCCCATCAAAACCTTTGGTCTTGTTTATCCGAGACGAGACATAGTAAAAAGGCTATCTCTCCCCCTGTCTGTCGGTGGTAGTAGCAGCCGTGCTTCAAACAATTATGTAGATTTCACTTTTCTTTTACAAACAAAACCGTTTTGCTAAAGATTCTGGTGAGAATTCGTACGAGTTACGTTGGTAACGAAAATCTGTTACGTTTGTAACAGGAGAAAAAAAATCGTTGAAACAAAGCATGGGGCTCAATCGCTATGAATTTCGGCCTCAACAGTCCTAAGACTGTTGGTAACTGACGAAAAAAAAAATCAGTTCGCTAGACTTTACAGATTCGCTGAAAACTAAGACTATGTGCACACTACCAAAAAGTCACTTCCGTTTTTTGTTACGTTGGAAACGCGGGGTTTTTGGAGCCGTGCACGTAGACCGTTTAAAGGAAATTGCTGAAACACTGGACGTAAGATAGAAGAAGGCTTGAGCTTTGTTTTAGAGTAAAAACGAGTCCTTCAAGTTGAAAATCGGTGACGCTACAGCCTTTCAAAGCGTACAAAACGTTACGTAGGTAACGATGGAGTTGCCCCAGTGTTTTGAAAGCCTAATTTCAGCCACTTTACACCATAGTTCAGTCCAGAGGAATCACCTTGCTGGTGAATCAACCTGTTGAGTCAGGTTGGTTGTTAACAACAACCTGCTAACAACCAAGAATATCAGCCTATCATGCTGCCCGCGGGCACAAATTTTCCGCTATCGCCCTCAGGAAGGGCGATAATATATAGTAACAAGTACCATATGAGTTCGTTGCTCTTATTATTGGGGGAGTGGGTTCACCTTCCGCACAATTGCATTGCGCTAAATTAGTAAGCACGCCACTTAGGGAGTAACTGTATCGGCTTTTACAAATCCCTATCCAAGCTAAACCATTTTTTTTTTTCAATCAATCAATCACATTTGAATATGATTGTTATTTGTGCGGGGGAGGGGTGAAGGGAGGGATTCCGCAGGCACGTGGCATATGAATGGATGTCTAAATGAGTTGTTGATTGTGCGGGTTTTCCCTGATTCCGAGACTTGAGCTCTGTACTGCAATTGCCAATGGAGTTCGTTAAGTTCTTGTTTTCTAAAACCCTCGAACGAGAAAATCTGACATTTTTTCCGCCAAAGCTTTCCTACAAAACAACAGAGTGAACCCGCTGAACTGGTATAGACCTCGGATTTGACATTGACGTAAATGCATCACATGATTCAGCCCGAAAGAGACGTTTCAACATTCACAGCCCGATCTGACAGATAATTGCCCACTGTGGTCTAACTGGCAAGAGAAATAACAAAAAGTCGATTGTATTTTGTGCAGTAATTGTATACTGCTAGGGCGGTATGAGAGAAGGAAGTTACTCGCCTTTGAGAAAAGGGTTGCTATGTCCTCCATTTGACTCAAGCGCGCACACAAAAACGCGTTCGTACTAGCCAATCAAGACCCATCTAGCTGAAACTGTTCGCTTTTTTTTCCGCGCCACCTACCGAGTAATTTTCGCTTTCTGTTGCGGAACTTATGGAGAACAGCATTCTTCCAGTCTTTAAATTCTTATCACCGTTCTTAAAGTTGCTGGTTGTCAAAAAAAATTAGGAGGATGGTTGATCCTTATTCTGGATTATTAATTTTATCTGTTCTTCATTTTCAATCAATCAATCAATCAATATATTTTAATTCATGACATTATACGTCACATAAATAAAAGAACTGGACAATATAGCCTATATACACATTAACCATCTGGTAGTTCAGGGCAGTAGCATAGTCTGCGGTACAGACGATAAAACTGCCCGGAACGACAATCCTCGTTCTGGTGGACAGCCTGCAGGAGTGGGTTTCGAGTCCGATCAAGGCGCGTTACAAAATTAACCATCGCTTTCCGCCTCATAATATTAAACGACTCTATCTCATTATCTAAAAACATCTGACTAGCAGAGTAACGTCGATTATACGAAAACAACTGTCGGAAAGCACTATTAAAACAAACTTTCAGCTTACTCAATGTCGATTCCAGGTAATTATCAAACAGTGGAAGACAGTACAACTGCGTGCAATATGTTTTAAATAAAAGAATCTTCACTGGGTGACTACAACATTTAAAATTACGGATCAAATGGTTTGAACGCAGGCAAAGGCCACGATATTGACTGGACATGGCTGAATCATCGTACAGATCATCATCTAAAACATATCCTAGATACTTAACTTTGTGAACTTGAGTTAAAACAATACCGCCAAGCCGTATGGCAGGGAATATCAAAGATTTAAAATATTTCGGAATAAAAATCATATAATTACATTTTGCAGAGTTAAAAATAATATCATGACAACCAGCATACTCAGAACAAATGCTTAAAAGGCGGTTTAGGGCATTTGCCGACGGTGCAAGTAAAACCATATCATCTGCATACGCTATCGAATTCAAAAATACACCAGAAATATTGCAACCTACGCGACTCTTCATCAACTGTTTGCAAAGATCATCAATAAACACATTGAATAACAGGGGCGAAATTACTCCTCCTTGTTTGACCCCATTACCAACATGGAAAGAAGACGATAATTTAGAACCCCACTTCACGCGGAACTCTTGCTGAGCATACCATGTCGAAAGAAAATCCACAAGCATCCGAGGCATACCCCGTTTACGTAACTTTTCAAATAACATAGCATGATTAACACGGTCAAATGCTTTACGTATGTCCAGAAAACAAGCAAATACAGGACTACCAAACCCTAGATAATGACTAACTGTTTGTTTAAAAGTAAAAATGCAAAAATCAGTACCATGATGCTTTTTAAAGCCAAACTGATTAAAAGACGTTTCTAAAAATTCAACCGTTCGGTGCATCAGTAAATGCTCAAGTAATTTTGAAAATACGGTCGTAATAGCGATAGGGCGGTAGTTATCAACACTCGTCAAATCACCGCATTTATTCTTAATCAGGGGTATAAGAGTAACCTTCATAAGATCAGGCGCTAGGCACGTATGAGCAATTGCACAAGTAAAATACACTGACAGTAGAGCACAAAGGCGCTGCCTATTGCTGTATTTCACATGCTCGGCTGTCAGACCGTCATCACCCGCGGCTTTATTAGCTTTCAACTCCTTCGTAATCACCTGATCAATTTCATCACTGCTAAACCCTATTTTATCTGTGATACAATCGCAATCATGAGCACAATTTGTAGGTTGATCATTACTGGGCACCGAATTAAGAAGGTCACTAAAATGCGAACGCCATCTTTCGACTATATTCGACTCACCAACTTGACCATCAAGCGTAGAAGCAAGAACATTTTAATAGTTCTTCGTTTGTATTCTCCTTTCCCAGGCTTCCTTCGCTTTCTTTGTTCGTCAAGGGATTGATTGTGAACTTGACCTCGCCGTTTGGATGTTACCTTTTCTTGACGACCTAGTTGCCGTTGGTTGTTTTCGTTCTTAATTGTCCAATCAATGTTGTAACTTGTTAGACGCCCGCACTATGAAGAATTGGTGCACATGTAACCTCCAAGCTGCCTCTTGTTTGTACGGCATCTACTCAGCTTAAGTTGGCAATTGGCCGAATAGCGATCAGTAATGTCTGTCGGTCTGTCCCGGTTTTACTAGTTCGTGGTGGTTCAAGTAAGCTAGGACGACAAAGCTTGTCGTGCATATACAGGACCGACCCAGTGCTCAAAGAAACCTTATTTTCTCCGGTCCAGTCGTCAGTGTGGGGGTTGAGGCTAGAGGAAGGGGGAATCCGGGATCCTGTGAACAGTGAGTTGCGAATGGGTGGTCGGATACGTGTGGAAGTTTGATGGTTGGTAGGAGCAGATTTTCTATTTGTCCGAACCGAGGGGTTGCCCACTCTCGATTTTAGTGTACAGCAAGTACCCGGTGCCGCGGTGCCCAGCCGGTGCCGGCATCGACTGACATCAGCCGGCACCGGTTGCGACGTGTTAAAACGTTATAATAAGCATGTTCAGAAGCAAAATCAATCAACTTATGGACGACACCGGTGCCGGCACCGCTAATTTCGGTCGGTGCCGGCCGGTGCCGAGATAGGGTGTACAGCAGGTGTCGAGGAGTGGGTAACCCCTCGGTCCGAACTTCATCCGACCACGCTGAGGGGAGTTCGAGGGGTGCCTGAAAAATGTGTGCAGCATGCGTAGGGACAAAGCGGATATGTTATTTTAAGGTCCACACCGGATCGGACCTCGGGGTCCGCAAATACCCTAGATGTGACATTAACGTGGCCGAATCGCATCTGGAGAGAATGGGGGGAACGACCCGTGTTTTTTTTTTTTTATACGCGTAGGAACCAAACGGACGGAGGGATAGTGATGAAACATGGATGGCTTCTTGCTGTTTCGTAGTCGGTCGTATGGGAGTTCCTGACCCGAGACAAAATTGCGTAGCACTCGTGGAACCTTCAATCTATCTAACAATCAGTCAAACCATTCATTTCTTAGGGAAGAAGACAAGCGTCATGTTCTTGCCACCATTTTGATTGAGAGATCGTCCGCTCCGTCTCCATTATCCACCTCTCTCAACCGCCTGACTCTTTTACTGTTGCTTCGTTTTAAGACCCTCCTTTCCCATCGTCTTGATTTATCCATCCCCAATGCATTTGGGGCGCATTTCGTATTGCGAGACAAGTTATTTGGCTATAGCACTGGTATTGATTTTACGCGGGAGAGAGCCGGGGAAGAGAGAATAAAACTCCTAGCTAGTAAAAGATAGCTTCTTCGCGGGAAATGTAAAGATGAGCTTAAGGCATCGTGGAGAATGCCTCGTTTCCACCAGGGACTTCCATCGGATATTTGATAAAAGCAAAAAAATCCCTCGTAAAGTCGAAAAAGCTTTTGGACGGATTCGTGTTGCAATCTGCTATTGGCGAGTAGAAAAAAAGCAGATTGTCCAAATGTTTCAGTTTTTCATGCATGGTCGTCGACAGAATAGGCTTCGCTTTATAATTTGCGCAGAACAATAGACTCGTTATTAGCTGGATAAGCCGGTCAGAATGCAGTGATGTTTGTTCAAATCAGTGCCTGATGTGATCAGGCTTTGAAATGAGCATGGATTTCAGCTGCGTCTGAAAAGAGGGTGGTTCTGAGCGAAAAACACTAAGGAGTAGCGCCAAGACTTGAAACGAGTGACACACACTCGTATAGCAGCGGCACTAGCACCACTAGCGATAGAGAACGTCCCTACTGAAACTCTGTCAGTCGTGCACCGGCGCTGGCTCCGAGAACTCCTTATTCCGAACACAGCTAAAAAAAAAAGATACAACCTCCCCTGTTTCCTCGATGTTTGCAGACTGCATCTTAGCCGTACTAGAAATTTTGTAAATCCGCAAGTTTGTCTCACTTTAAATGTCAAGAGCTTTGTGGGTTGAGCTAAGGCTAAAGCCCGTTGCCGATGCATGGCAAGCAAAGGTCTTGGTGATACTCCCTGGTGTTATTTTGCTCAGGGGTGGTTTCTTTTTAACTGAAGGATCCTGACCAAGTATGTTGAAAAGTACCGCTACCATAGATTTGTAATATGTTCTTCATTCCTAGGTGATGAAGAGATGGCTCTGGGTCTCCCAATTTCTCCGTACATGGACAGGCGGCATCCCCAGCTTGCCAGGCTCCAAGAGTCATTTATCAACCATCTAGTGGCGCCACTTTGCAATGCTTATGCTGCCGCAGGGATGCTTCCGGGCGCTTGGGACGACACGCCAGATGGTTTGTACTCTCTCTGTTTTGGTGCATTCCAAACTCCTTGTTAAGCTAGTCTCCACGAAGTCCGATTGAAATTCAGATGAACTCAGTTTGGTGGTGTAGACCAGCGATGGATTCTTCGAATTTGGCTATGAATCTTCGGATCCGGATTTCATGGTCTTTGGTAACCAAACCTTAAAGGACCCATCGTACCTATAATGACAACTCAACCTACTTCCGTAATTACATTAATCGATTCTTAAGTCCGAAGACCCAAATTCCCCATGTTACATTCTGTTGTATACCCAGTTTAAAGTCTTTTACCCCTAACTTGACCTGACCCGACCTCAGTTAATTACCAAGTTTCGTAATACCCATGCATGGGATTATAAGATAATAATTAAGATTCGAGGTATAATTACCTATGTATGCGATAGAGTAAGGCAGTCACATTTCAGTTGCCTTTCAGTCACCTTTGAGTGAGTTTGGAGATAGTGTTGTCATGAAATAAATGAACTTTTTCATACGATATTATATGACACATTTTAACCCTGCTAACGACACCTCACTATCTTTGCAATTGCCGCGATTCACTATTTTTTTGTCCGATTGATGCGTAAAACCGGTTGTTTGTATTCTGTGGAGTTTTTGCTAGAAGTCAATGTATCTGGGAAACGGCTTAAACAGCCAAAGCAGTGGATAATTTGTGAAAAGCAGAGCCTAGCTTTACAGTATTCAAATAGTTTTGAAAATTGGAACATAAACAGCAAATAGTTGGCGTACTTTCAGCTACGTGCACACACAGTAAGATTTTCGCAGTCGGAGCCGAAAGTCCTCCTTCGCTCTGGCGCATAGCAAGCAGGTTTCCCTAAAGTGACACGAATTTCGCATGGGCCCTGCGTAATTTGGCATGCGAAATCCTAAATGGCAGTTTGTGACGTAGCTTTAGAGCAGGATTAGAGGTGGCAGATGCATTTTTGTTTGATGCCTAGTTGTACACCCAACTCTCAAAGATGGGCGTTCATGCTGTGAACCGAATTACGTATTTGTCGGTCGCGCTTTTTTGTTTTTACTTTTACATCCAAACCCTTGTCATGATTTGCGAATGGTTTATAAACTAGGCTGGTGCAAATTTGAGGTACGAAACCTGTTGAGAATATGTGCATTCATTACCTGTACAGACATACAGGTGTTGCTTGATAGATTGGCTAGTTTCCATCCGTTCTCAAAGTTTGATCTATATTCGCACGCTAGACGTAATCAGGCCAATGAAGGTTGTTACTTGGCCCGCATCTTTGACGCTTTCCCTGGGATGGGATGGTGACTCCGTCAATTTGTTCGTTTGGTTTTGGAGGATCCTAGCATTCTCGCTTTTGCCAAAGAAGATTTTTTTGAATTTTTGGAAAACGTTTGTGACGAGATAATATCTATGACCAGGGACGTCACGTATGGGTGGGGGATTCGGTGCGATTTCTCTGGGACCCTTGACAAATATTTTAATGGGGGCAGGACCCTGGTTCGTTGACAGAAATTTGAAAAAATCCAAAGTTGGGGTCGGAGCCGGGTTCGTTGACTGAAAATTGACTGTCCAAATTCGGGGTCGGAGCCGGGTTCGTTGACTGAAATTTAACCAAGTCCTAGGAGGCCCGGGATTGGCTGCTGGAGAGGAGTCTCCGCCTTGAGGGAGGAGTCAAGTGTGACAAGTGACAGGTTTCCGTGGCCCCGCCCTGGGGAATGACCTACAGGATAAGCATCTAGAGAAAGTCGATTTCTCTAAAAAAAAACAGCCATTTTTTTTTTTAAACAGTCGGTTATTCTTGAAATCATTCGATTTTTTCTCAGAATCAGTCAGTTAATATTATCATTCCGTATAAATTACCACCCTAGTACATTTGGCTAATAACGCCTCTGCTTATGACTTCGTAAAAGTTGTCCGTCTGTTCGTCCGTTAGCACGATAACTGTCGAAGGGGTTGAGATATTTTTTTCAAACTTGGTGTGAGCATTCGTTTGGTCAAAGTAGGGTCATTGTTTTCATTGTCACAGACATTTTGTTTAAAGCGAAAACGATTAAAGCGATTTATTGACAATGAGACATGTTAAATACATATTTGAAGCTTATTTTGTCTCTTGATAATTAGTTCGCCTGGAATTCGGCCAAAACTGATAAAAGTAAAAGTTGTATCTGAGGAGATTCAAAATGGGGGTAAGTAGATACACTTAATCCGTTTATGAGCTTCGTTTTCTTGCCGGCCAAGTTATTCGCCAGGGATCCGGCCAAAACCCGAAGATTGGTAAAAATAAAAATTGTATCCGAAGGTGATTGATATAGGGTAAGAAGACAGGTTAGTACGAATTTTGGCCGAGACCGGAAATTTGGTTGAAGCAAAAAAAAGATCTAAAGTTTTTTGTTTCACTTGGGACAAGTATTCTCTGACAAACCCGGGAAAGGGATAGTTATGTCCGAAATCGGTTATAATGTCGAGACCTGGGTAGGAAAACCCGCTGAATCAGTAGGCTGCATATGGTAAATATGTTGGACCGGAATACTCTAGGAGTTTCGACGAGCATTATTTCGGCCGTAGTCTGACATTACCTAATTAATCTGATTAAGTGGTTGATTAGGGATACATAACATGACTTTGGAACCTGGCGAAGACTGGAGATCTACAAGACCCGACAGTCAGGATGAATAAGTCCAATAAATGTTCGCCTTTGGGATCCCATCGAAACCTTCAGTGTTGAACAACTTACATTGAAAACAAATGGACCGCGAAAACAGGTTTCCTTCATGCTGACGTCACGCAGTGTGTCTGACGAATAGAGCGAAAATTTCTCGTGAATGGACAGAAGCAAAGCCACGCCCTACTGTACCAAAGACAGCTAAGAACAGAACGAGCGTTCATTGCTGAGGATTCGAAGAAACGTGCTACAGCGGTTGCGATTGATGATAGATTTTTGAGAGTTATGCCCTATTAAAGTAAATAAAAATAGATTATCATGTCGTTTGTATTTTAAAGGACAACCGCTGGATACTGTCTCTGTTTTAATATTCTAAGGTAACCAAAGATTGGCAAGGTAACGGGGCCTGGAGTTTACAGCGGTGCTTCAGTTTCGATTTTATTAAAAACAAAAACATGTGACGTAGAGCATGTGTCATGGAAAGACTGGTCCTTCCTTCTGCCCAATGTGGGGGGTTGTGGATGATGATTTGTGCCATTTTATGTGCGAGTATAGGGAGTTTAATGAATTAAAATCCAAGGTATTCGGTCATAGAGTGTTTGGGAAAGATTGGATGTTTGGATGTGAGAATGTTTGGAAAATTCCTCATGATTAAGTTACGCCACCACAAACTGATTACTCAGTAGTCATTCTTATTTTTTCTTTTTCATACATTTAAATATTTGTTTTCCATGGCCTTCGGGCTTTTGTGTAAATCTATTCTGTTCTATTCTATACAAAGCCGATTGTTGCTTTTATGTTTGTCATAAAAAAAATCTCTTTAGACTCCTTGGCCGACGGAAATCAAATCGGCGAAAACGCGGCGAGTAGCGCGTTCTCCAGCGGAGCGGCCACCCCAACTGCAAGTACAGCTCGAGGATCGCCAGCTGGCAGGAAGATTTTCTGTCTTCAAAGCAAGCATCTGGCCGATAATCATGCAAGATGGGTAGCAGTTATCAGAGTGAGTACCATTTCGCCGACAAGATGATTAAAAAATATCGTTTTTCGAAAATACCGATGCTTGCCCTGTGAAATTAGGGATTTTCTTGTTGGCGCTTGTCGACTCTGGACATCCCGCTCTGAGGTGGATTCTCGACGCAAAATATTTGAAAACTATGCGCGCCGTGGTTAAAAAATGGGAAAAGCCAAGCAAAAGAAATGGAGTCCGATCCCCAAGATAGACCTTTTGGCCTACCAAGTCTTCCAAAATGAAAAACAATAGTTGCATTTTTGCAGACACCATGGTATCTGTTACCACGGTAACTGGATCTGCAATTAGCTGTTTTTGCAGTTACCGTGGTATCTGATATACGGTCCACTGCAAAACGACTCCGAAATTGCACTTTTTGAAGTCATCCCAAATGAAAAACTGATATCCAGTTAAATGACTAAGTGCTGAACTTCTTTCCCACCAATTTGAAAAAAAATGATGAAAGTGAGATGACTTTTCAGATACCACGACCAGATACCACGGTCGGACCGTAATATCTGAATATCAGTTACCACGGTAACTAGCCAGATACCACAACAACTGCAAAAACGCTTTTTGACCGTGGTATCAGATACCACGATAACAGCAAAAACGACTTTAGACCGTATATCAGATACCATGGTATCTGCAAAAACGCAACTAACATCTTGCAGCTTTTCACGCCCTTGTTTTAAAAGAGTTGTCGGCGGACCTTTAAGCTTTCTGTGAAGTTTCTGCTGGACTTGGCACGGCCGAAAAAGCGTTAAAATGATAGGTGCAGCGCCAGGTGCTTGCGCCCAAACAATGGCGAAGTGCGGGGATTTCTGAAATTTAAATTTCCATTAAGTAAGCTAATAATAATAAAAGGCAGAACAAGTGCGAGGGGTCCTTTAGATGTTCACTGAAAATGGATTTTTCTTCACTTATACCATGCCAGAAAACTCCGTACCTGGACTGCCTAGTAATTCTTTGCTTTCATTTTGAGAGCCGTCTAGTTACTTTGCACGTGGTCTCAAACCTTAGATTATTAAGTCTACTGTATGCTGTTGTATGTGTCTGTGGGAGGAAGAGGTCGAAGCCAAACCCAAGATTTTTCTTCCAAATGAGAAGTTGAGACGCCCTTCCGCCGATTAGCAACGCGGTTTCAGTTGATGTTCTGTGGAGAAAAGCCTGTTTTATTTCGTGAACCACCAATCAGAGAAGAGAGAAAAGAAAGTACACGGACTTTTCGTTCTGTTCCTAAGTAATTGGGAAGGGGATGTATGACGTCAGAAACAACTAAGATGAGAGGCTACTGAGGCTAGCAACATATTCTCTGAGTCTCAGGAGGGAAGGAACAAGGAAGCAAGGGGCTATCGTAAAGTCCTAGGCAATATAATGTGATGAAGTTTCAGTTTCCCCTCCCCAATTTCTGTGCGTGAGATTCGAGACCAACTACGGAGTGATGACCATTGACCAGTAGGCTAATTGGACACGCGTACCTTCCGTTAATTTATTTATTAATTGAAAACAAGAGCTACGAGCTCATATGGCACTTGTTACGAGTAGTGGTACGAGGAAGTAGAAGAGAACTTCACAACAAACACCCCGGAATTCAAAAATGCGGTTCGGACCTAGAATTAGGATATCCAGGTTCATTCAATCGGAAAGCTCTAGATGACATATTTAGAACTTATGCTTGTTCTTCCCACCAAGTTTCATCCCGATCCCTCCACTCTAAGCGATTACAAAGATTTCCGATAACCCGTTCAATAGCTGAGCTTGCCACTGAATTCCGGATTCCCCTTTTATACACTCCCCCTCGACGGTCGGATCGGGGAAACGACATTCTCAAGTCAATAGTTCGGGCATCTGACAAGCATGCCAAGTTCATATCAGGAAGTACCGAACTCGTGGGATTACTACAAACTCGGATCCCCTCCAACTACCCCACAGTGACCGGATCCATTTCGGTTATGCTATTCACTTGCTCTTCCCACCAACTTTCATCCCAAACCCTCCACTCTAAGCGTTTCCCAAGATTTCCGGTTCCCCCGTCCGACTCCCCGCAATGTCACCGGATCCGGTTCGGATTTAAAATGGGGCGTCTGAGACACGAGATCTTTCTATACGTCAAGTTTTATCAAGATCCGATCACCCGTTCGCAAGTTAAAAATACCCCACTTTTCGGATTCCCCCTCTCTCCACCCCCACCCCCCAGATGGTTGGCTCCGGGAAACGACTATTCTCAAGTCAACCTGTTCGGGTCCCATACACGCCTGCCAAGTTTCATCGTCTTAGCGCATCAGGAAGTACAGAACTCGCGGGATCACTAGAAATTCGGATCCCCCCCCCCACTGTGAACGGATCCGGTCCGGTTATGTCAATCACGTATCTAGGGATTGTGCTTGTTCTTTCCACCAACTTTCATCCCGATCTCTCTACTCAGAGCGTTTCCCAAGATTTCCGGTTCCCCCCTCCAGTTCACCCATGTCACCGGATCCGGTCCGGATTTAAACTGGGATGTCTGAGACACAAGGTACTTCTATATATCAAGTTTCATTAAGATCCGATCACCCGTTCGTAAGTTAAAAATACCTCATTTTTCCGGATTCCCCTCCCTCCAGCCCCCCGGATGGTCGGATCCGGGAAACGACTATTATCAAGTCAATCTGTTCGGGTCCCTGACATGCCTGCCAATTTTCATCGTCCTAGCACAGCAGGAAGCACCGAACTCGCGGGATCACTAGAAATCCGGATCCCCCCCCTAACTCCCCCAAAGTGAGCGGATCCGGTCCGGTTATGTCATCCCGTATCTAGGACTTGTGCTTGTTCTTTCCACCAACTTTCATCCAGATCTCTCCACTCTAAGCGATCTTCAAGATTTCCGGTTTCCCCCTCCGACTACCCCCCATGTCACCGGATCCGGTCTGGATTTAAAATGGGAGGTCTGAGACACGAGATACTTCTATATATCAAGTTTCATTAAGATCCGATGACCCGTTCGTAAGTTAAAACTACCTCATTTTTCCGGATTCCCCTTCCCTCCAGCGCCCCCCCGGATGGTCGGATTGGGGAAACGGCTATTATCAAGTCAATCTGTTCGTGTCCCTGACATCCCTGTTAATTTTCATCGTCCTAGCACATCAGGAAGCGCCGAACTCGCGGAATCACTAGAAATCCGGATTCCCCCCCTCAACTCCCCCAAAGTGAGCGGATCCGGCCCGGTTATGTCATCCCGTATCTAGGACTTGTGATTGTTCTTTCCACCAACTTTCATCCAGATCTCTCCACTCTAAGCGATTTCCAAGATTTCCTGTTTCCCCTCCAACTACCCCCCATGTCACCGGATCCGGTCTGGATTTAAAATGGAAGGTCTGAGACAAGTGGTCCTTCCATATATCAAGTTTCATTAAGATCCGATCACCCGTTCGTAAGTTAAAAATAAGTCATTTTTCCTATTTTTTCCGGATTCCCCTTCCCTCCACTCCCCCTCAGGTAGTCGGATCGGGGAAGCGACTATTTTTAATTTAATCTGATCCGGTCCCTGATATGCCTGCCAAGTTTCATCGTCCTAGCTTATCTGGAAGTACCCGAATTAGCAAAACCCGGACCGACGGACGGACAGAATTGTGATCGCTATATGGCACTTGGCCGAAGGGCAAGTGCCATAAAAAACGAGCCCTTCAAATGTTTATGGTAACTATTACACTGTCAGAAGATTCATGACAGTTGAAGCTTTACCGCCAAAATTCTCTATTTCTCCCTTACATCCTATACACCGTCAGAAAATCACCTTCAACACAAGGATGTGCGGTTTCAACAGACAACACGCAACAGACAACACTTGGAATGTTATCTGTTGTCGCGACAAACGTTATGCATGAAATAGTATGCATAACAAGCATTGCCAGGAAGAGCCGAAAACCCGCCAAAAATATCTGCTGAATTTTCAGTATCATGACGACGAACAAAGCCAGCAGATACTTTTTGGCGGTTTTTCGGCTCTTCCTGGCAATGCTTGTTATGCATAACATGTCATGCATACCGTTTTTCGCGACAACAGATAACATTCCAAGTGTTTTCTGTTGAAACCGCGCATCCTTGTGTTGTATGTTATGAAACTTCCAACAGTGTAGTAGAGCTACCAGTCTTTCGTTTAAAATTTTGAAACATCTGTCAACCTTTCGGAAAATACAGTAGTTAAAACCGTCTTGAGCAATTAAAAGGAAACGCAATGCCTGTTATGCCGATCCGCCTTCCCCCCTAAATTGAAAAGAGGCATTGAATCTTGTACAATGTATCTGATAGCATTGTCTCCTGCGACAAATCTAAGTGCGGCGAAATCTAAGTGTTGAAAATTCTTCTAAAAGGGGTGTGTCATGCCGGGAAAATGGACCATCCAGGGCGTATGAACTTTGTAACCAATTGCAACTTACGCATTCCGCAAGCTTCCGGATTCTCCCTCCCTCCAACTTCCCCCACGGATTATCGAATCCGGAAAACGAAGGTATCGTACACCATTGGGTAGGGACTTTGTATGTGTGGAAATCCCCCTAGCTTATGTGGAAATGAACTAGCAAAAGTGTCACAGACAGACCGACGGAAAGACTAAACGATCGCTTTATAGCACTTGAGCCGGAAGCTGCATGTGCCATAAAAAGAAATCGAAAACGGTCTTGCTTCGTTTAAAAATTTGTCCGTCGTTTTTTTCTGGATGGTTCAAACCAAAATTTTAATTCTTCTTCCTTGTTACTTCACACGCCTCATCAGTTCCAGTCTCCCGCCCACTACAACAGCACGGCAACCCTATTATAGGGGAACGATTTTTGCTAAGACTGGGTGTGCTGATTCTTGAAGAATGGAAAGCTTCATTTCTAAGTTGAGACCCCTTCCCACTTGATCCCATTGCGTTAAACCTATTTGGGGAATCACTGTATTTGAAGATGGGGACGCTTGTAATGGATTTCCGCTCGTTCCCTTGGGAGAACCGAAGCGAAGCCTAACTCCCTGCTTCTTCTTCATAATTACGAACTTAGCTTTCCTTCTATCCAGGTACGGGATTATTGAAAGATGCATGTGACATTTGCGTCATCAGAGCATCTCCTGATGCTTTTGACGCACTAAGATTCACTAATTTTCCTTCGGCTTTTCGAGAGCAATCTTTAGGGATTTATCCGGCGTTTCCCAGACGACTAGCAAAGGAGTGAGTTAGCTGAGCATGAGCATAGAATAACAAAGTACTTTGGAGAAAACATTCAAGCACCTAATAGTGTGCGTTGTGAAAAGTATGGCATTTAAGCTTAGGAATTTTCGACAGGAAAAGATAGAAGCACTTCCTGCCGTCCATATGGACGACGGGAGGAGTCTGAAGCAGATAGCAGACTGTTCCGGTATGACACACTTTTAGCAGTATCCTAGAAGAGGTGGATCTAATTTTAGTTTCAGTTTTTTTCTGTTTCATTTACTGTGTTTAAATAAAAAATACAAAACTAACATAATATTTCTGCCAGGAAAGCACAGAAGGAAGGCTTGGCTAGGCCGACAATTTGGAATTTACTACCGTTCGATATCCAGAATTCAAATAACCTTATCTCCTTATCTCCTTTAAAGGATCAGAAAACTTGACTCAAACTTGACTCCGGGAGCTAGCTGACATATCCAGAATGTACCCTGAGTCGATATTGAGAGTAAGAAAAATTCTCGTTACGACTATTGCAGTTTCTGGGCAGTTTCCGAGAACTCGACTTTTGAGTCAGTAGAAACAAGACCAAAGGTTCCGATGGGATCCCAAAAACCGAATATTTGATCCAGACAAATCGGTTTTGTCTTCTCCAGTGTCCGCTAGACTTCTTGAAGATTTTTACTGTTGAACTTTGGAAAAGGAAGGTGAAACAACTAATCATTAAGAAAACGAATTTTAGAAATCATGGTAAAAACAAATATAATCGCTTATGTAACGATGAAACAGATGTATTTGGCTAACTACTTGTCCGGCCAGAAAATGGTTTTCAAATTCGTGTTCAGCATGCCTTCATACCCCTAATTCGAACATCTTTTCAACTTCAAGTAAAACTTTTACTTTTAACAAATTTTCCGGTTTCGGCCGGATTTCAGACGAACTACTTGTCTGGCGAGAAAATGGTTTTCATATTCGTGTTCAGCGTGCCTTTTTACCCCTATATCAAACATCTAATCAGCTTCAAATAAGACTTCTACTTTTAACAAACTTTCCGGTTTTGGCCGGATTCCGGACGAACTACTAGTCCGGCGAGAAAATGGTTTTTACCATCGTGTTCAGCATGTCGTCTTACCCCATAATCGACTATCACATTAGCTGTTTAAAAATATTTTACTTGCCCCTTAATTTGAACCCCCTCCCCCACCCCTAAATGTAGAGCTAGAGGGCCCATCTACGAACTCGACCTTACTCTTGACCCAAAGAATGCTCACACCAAGTTTCATCAAAATATCTCATTCCCTTCGAGAGTTATCGTGCTTACAGACGGACGGACGGACGGACAGACGGACGGACGGACGGACAGACGGACGGACGGACAACTTTTGCGATGTCATAGGTATCCGTCACTAACGTTTTGGGATCCCAAAAAGCAAAAGGTTTGTGTGCCGGGAGTAGGAATCGAACGCACGACCTCTTGCCCACTATCCCGATACACGGCAAAAGGCGAATTTTTGCAGTGCATAATTACAGTGCATAAGGGGCAAGAGCCTGCCAGCTAGCTTTGAGAACACTAAGGAGGGGGTTCGAGATAACAAAGAAGGGGGTCCTGTCGACAAATAAGTCCCTGTATATTTATCTAAGCCCCCCAAATTGCGTAGTCAAGTTTTCTGTGCCTTTAAGCGAGCAGCGAAAGGTCATTACAGAGAAATTGTTCAGTGCTGTCCTCGTTCAGACCCCCCCCCTCCCGGTTTTTTGTTTTCCTTCGTTTTTGTTTATTGTTTCTCTTGTTTTCCTCTCCTCTCTTCTGTTTTTTATGGCACTTGCAGCCTCTGGCTCAAGTGCCATATACCGATCGCAATTCCGTCCGTCGGTCGGTCTGTCGGTCTGTCGGTCGGTCTGTCCGAATTTTTGTGTCCCACATGTTCGAGTTAGGGTACTTCCAGATGTGCTAGGACGATGAAACTTGGCAGGAAAATCAGGGACCCGACCAAACTAACCTAGAAGTAATCAGTTTCCCGATCCGACCATCTGGGGGGGAGTGGTGGGCCGGGGAAATTCTGAAAATTAAGGAGTTTTGTCACACTTTTTCGAGTTGGAGTACTTCCAGATGTGCTAGGACGATGAAACTTGGCAGGAGCATCAGGGACCCGATCGGAGTAACTTGGAAACATTCAGTTTCCCAATCCGACCACCCGGGGGGGAGTGGAGGGCTGGGGAATCCGGAAAATTTGAGTAGTGTGTAACTTTAGAACGGGTGATCGGATTGGAATGAAACTTAATAACTGAATAAATGGCATAGTTCTGATGTCCCGTTTGAAGTCCGGACCGGATTCGACAGCTATGGGGGAGTTGGGGGGGGGAGACCGGAAATTTCGAGAAACGGTTAGAATAGAGGGATCGGAGTGAAACTTGCTGGGAAGAACAAGCATCTGCTCCAGGTAAATCGTTTATACATTTGGACTGGGTCCGACCACCCGGGGGGGAGTGGAGGGCTGGGGAATCGGGAAAATTGGAGTAGTGTGTAACTTTCGAACGGGTGATCGGATTGGAATGAAACTTAATAACTGAATAAATGGCACACTACTGATGTCCCGTTTGAAGTCCGGACCGGATTCGACAGCTATGGGGGAGTTGGGGGGGGGGGAGACCGGAAATTTTGAGAAACGGTTAGAATAGAGGGATCGGAGTGAAACTTGCTGGGAGGAACAAGCATCTGCTCCAGATAAATCGTTTATACATTTGGACTGGATCCGGACACTAGCGGGGTGGAGGGCTGGGGAATCCGGAAAATTGGAGCACTCTGTAACTTTCGAGCGGGTGGTCGGATTGGAATGAAACTTAATAACTGAATAAATGACATAACTCTGATGTCCCATTTGAAGTCCGGACCGGATTCAACAGCTATGGGGGAGTTCGGGGGGGGGGGGAGACCGGAAATATCGGGAAACGGTTAGAATGGAGGAATCGGAGTGAAACTTGCTGGGAAGAACAAGCATTTGCTCCAGATAAATCGTTTATACATTTGGGATGGATCATGACATTAGGGGGGGGGGTGGAGGGGAGTTTCCCGGGATTCCGGTTATGGCGGTTTTGGGGATTTTCACGACGAATCTTGGGAGGCGAATCAGGGACCCGATCAAACTGACTTATAAAGAAAAATTTACATGATCTGATAGCCGTGGGGGGAGTAACGGGAGGTGGAATCCGGAATATTGAGTCATGCGTAACTTTGAAACGGCTGATCGGATTTTAGTGAAATTTGGTAATTGAAGAGAGGACATGTTTCTGTTGGTCTTTTTCATGTCCGGACAGATCCGACAGCAATTGGGGGGGGGGGGGGCCGAAAATACGTGACCGACTTAGACTGGTGATATCGGGATGGAACTTTGTGGGAATAACAAACAGATGCTCTGGATAAACACTTACGGAAAAGGATTGGCTCCGGCGACTGTGGGGAAGTTTGAAGGGGGGGAGGTCCGGGATTCCGGTGATCACGATTTAAGGTACTTCCAGATAATCTAGGACGATGGAACTTGGCTGTAATATTAGAGATTTGACAAGATTGACTCAAAATGGCCACTTTCCATACCCGACCATTCGTTAAAGTACTAATCTTGACTGCAAATTTAGAAAAATACTTTTAAACCAAATTCATATTTTCATGATCCCCATGAGCTCATTATCATTTTTGCCTCAAGGGTTTTGTTTACAAATGACGTTCTAGCTCCCTTAAAGTGTGAATTGAACGGCCAGGTCGAAAAGTACTCTATTTCAAACAATACACCTCAACCCATGATCATTTGTGCCACAAGGATTTTGCTTAAAAATTTATTTCTGTCACCCTTAAAGTGCGCATTTGTAATGAAAAGCGAAAAAAAACTTTTGACGAAACGGTATACATCAAGAATCCCTAAGGGCCTGTGATCGTTTTTGCCTCAAGGGTTTTGCATACAAATGCATTTCTAGCGCCTTTAAAGTGCGCATCATTACACCCAAGTTCAAAAATAAAATACTTTTTATCTAGCTCCCTTAAAGTGCGCATTTTAACCACAAAGTCGAAAAATACTTTTGATCAAACAAAACATCTCAACACATACAAGTGCCATATGAGCTTACAGCTCTTGTTTCTTTTCTTGATATAAGTTATTCAGTTAGTTGACTTTGTTCGTTTTTATGGCACTTGTTTCATTAATATCGGTTAGTGCCCTGCCTGAGAAAACACATAAGCTTCTTGCGGTCCATTATTAAGCGGATGTCGGAAGTATTATGATGGGTCGGAAGTATAAAGCTGCGTACAGAGACAGTCCGATAAGTTTTCGGATGCGAAAATACACATGTGAAATTCGCTTTACTATGGGGGAACATGCATGCGATGCGTCAAAATTTCAGAGCGAAGACACGAAATCCGTGTCCAGGAATTTATTTCGGGGGGGGTTGCCCGCCGGTTGGAACTAAAAAGTACCAAAAATCAGAGGTTAAAGTCTATAAAAAAAATGATTATTTATGCATGTTTCGGGGGGGTGAACCCCCTAACCCCCCCCCTCCCTGGATACGGCCTGACCTTCCTTTAGTCGGTTGTTGAATGCCATTGAGAAGCGTACACAAATAAACTTCTTTTCGAAGAAATGGGCTGGCAATACGCTATCTGACCCTGACCCGCGTTAGCAGGACGCCAGTTTTTTTCATGCACATCAGCTAAGTTCTCCCAAGGATTGACAGGGTCCAGTTGGCTAAAAACAATCGCCATGACAAAGTTAACTTCGAACTATAGATCTGACAGGGAATTGCTTTTTTCCGTGAGAAGCCAGTCGGTCAGTGTCAGCGAGTCTGTCAGTTTTCTCAAGTACTGGACCATAGCGCGACTGACAGCATCTTGGGATCCATTTTTGTTTGACAAAACGGATGATCAAAAGCTGTATCTGTTTATTGGAGAGCAGACAAAAATTCTTCCGAAGATTGACACGGTCTGTTGGCTTAAACAATTGCCATGACGAGTTAAAACCCCAATTATAAATATGATAGGTAATTGCATTATCATCAGTAGCCCCACGAGTATAATTCTAAGCATCATCCGACCAGTTTTGTTTAGTACTGGGCTGAAACGCGGATGACAAGCATCTTTGAAATCTTGTTTGTTCGACTGACTGTGATCCAATATGTCGCTTTGTCATCAAACGACGTTGACGGATAGAAGTGATCCAGTCCGTAATAATATCGTCCCCACGTGTAAGGAGTCGTCGAGAGAAGATGATGGAGTGAGGATTTGTCTGTATGTGAAAAGACACGAGCGTAGGGCGACTGGTCGGCTCTGGAATTTGCATACGCGCTTGACCTAAGGGCGATTCTGGCGGTCTGGAAAGCTCCGCGAGCTTATACGCCGGCTGTTCTTGCAACTTTGGCTAAAAGTCGCTTCGCTTTCCAGAGCTGTTCTCGCGCTCCGTTAGTTTCCGCCAGCACTTGGAAAGCGAATCCACTTCGCGAGTGGAAAGTGGTTTCGGCAAGTCAGTGAGAAGTTATAAGGCGCAACGACTTTTTGCTTGTTCTTGCGCTCGGTGGATTCTCGCTTTGCTTTTCAGAAAGCGAATCCAAGAGATCGCCAGAATCGCCCTCTAAGCAAGCGGCTTGGAGGCTTGCGGAAGGAGTGAGAGATATCAGACCGCATCCGCATGATTTGTTGTCTGCCGTTCATACTCAGTCCTGGTTGGTTCCGTTGCAGGTCGGGCCAGGGCAATAGAAAATCGGTAGCTATCGAGCGCCCGAAAGGTTTGGGAAGACCCAGTAAAGACAAGTGACTTTAGGATATGAAAATGGAACTTGAAAATGACTTGGTGTTCCTGCCACGAGGAATTTCCAGTGTCTAACTAGGTGACCAGCTAGGTGAGGTTTCGTCAGCTGCCGTCGTTGGGCGCGGAAAAATCTTCTATTTTTTAGCCGTTTCCTCGATGCAAAATTCATTACATCAATCACGGGTCATTTCCAGTTTCGCTTTAACCTAGAACGGTAATGAAAATGACTTCCCTCTCTCGGTCACTGCACCGAGCAGACATCCGCGACCTTGTTCTGTCACCATTAAGCTGCAGCTACTTGTACCGGGTAGCTTGTGGACCATCTGTATTGCATATATAAGACAACAAAGCTAGTTTAGTTAGCTAAAATTCTGCGAAACATCCCCATGTCAGTCCTCGTGGCGCGACGTCCCCTACCAAAATGTCCCTCACGAAACGTCACTGATTAAAAAAAAGAAAAAACAAGAGCTGGAAGCTCATATGGCACTTGCAAGGCTGGGTCAGAGGATGAAAGTAGGAAATCGTCAGTTTGTGGGTTTGTTGTGATCATTTGTAATCAAGACTCTTGAAGCAAACATTATGATGAACTCATCGGGAGCACGAAAATGTATATTTTACTCAAAAGTACTGTTTGTACTTTAATGAAATCAGTTGTGAGCAAAACTCTTGAGGCAGAAATGATCATGGGCTCATAGGGATCACGAAAATGTGTATTTCTTAAAAGTATTTTTTGTACGTTGTGGTTACGATTAGTAGGCTACTTTAAGGGATGCTCAGATCTGGGAACTGACAATTTCTAAGCCAATCTTGTCGAGTGTCTAATTTCCAAGCCAAGTTTCATCGTCCTAGCATTGTCATTGATTTATCTAGAGCTTCTGCTTGTTCTTCCAACCAAGTTTCGTCCCAATCGCTCCACTCTAATCTTGTCACAGGATTTCAGGTTCTCCCCTCCACCTCCCCCCCAACATTCATCGGATTATATCCGGACTTTAAATAGGACATTTGAGACATGAGATCTTTCCAAATATCAAGCAAAAGTTGTACATACCTAAAGATTCAGTAGGAAATCGTCAGTTTGTGGGTTTGTTGTGATCATTTGTAATCAAGACTCTTGAAGCAAAAATTATGATGAACTCATCGGGAGCACGAAAATATATATTTTACTCAAAAGTATTGTTTGTACTTTAATGAAATCAGTTGTGAGCAAAACCCTTGAGGCAGAATGATCATGGGCTCATATAGGGATCACGAAAATGTGTATTTCTTAAAAGTATTTTTTGTACGTTGTGGTCACGATTAGTAGGCTACTTTAGGGATGGTCAGATCTGGGAACTGACAATTACTAAGCCAATCTTGTCGAGTGTCTAATTTCCAAGCCAAGTTTCATCGTCATAGCATTGTCATTGATGTATCTAGAGCTTCTGCTTGTTCTGCCAACCAAATTTCGTCCCAATCGCTCCACTCTAAGCTTGTCACAGGATTTCGGGTTCTCCCCTCCACCTCCCCCCAACATTCATCGGATTACATCCGGACTTTAAATAGGACATTTGAGACATGAGATCTTTCCAAATATCAAGTTTCATTAAGATACGATCACCCGTTCAAAGGTTATACATACCTAAAGATTCAGGATTCTCCCTGCCTCCACTTCCCCACGATGGTTGGATCAGGGAACGGACTATTTCTAAGCCAATCATGTTAAGTCTCTAATTTTCAAGCCAAGTTTTATCGTCCTAGCACGTCTGGAAGTACCCTAACTTGCGATCACCGGAATTCCGGACCCCCTCCCTCTAACTCCCCCACAGTGCCCGAATCTTGTCCGGTTCTGTCACTTACGTACATAGGGCTTGTGCTTGTTCTTTCCACCAAGTTTCATTCCGATCCGACCCCCCCACCTTCATCGGTTCCGGTCCGGACTTGAAACTGGGCATCCGAGACATGTGGTCTTTCTACTATCAAGTTTCATTATGATCCGATCACCTGTTCGGAAGTTATACATACCTCACGATTCCGGATTCCCCCTCCCTTCACTCCCCCCACGATGGTCGGATCGGGGAAGTGACTATTTCTAAATTAGTTTGGTCGGGTCCCTGATACGCCTGCCAAGTTTCATCGTCCTAGCACATCTGGAAGTACCTTAACTCGCGATCACCGGACTGACCGACCGACAGACCGACCGACCGACCGACGGAAAAGTGATCGGTATATGGCACTTGGCCGGAAGGCAAGTGCCATAAAAAGAATAGAGGATTGCTTGTTTTCGGATTTTCAGAGTTTTCATCTGACCCCCGATACTTTCAAAGTGGATTCCTTTCTGTATGCGTAGTTGGCATTACAGAAACGCGAGTATACAGAAGATTCGGGTACAGTTGGGTCGGGACTGGCGTATAGCCGGAGCAAGGGTGCATTCCGAGGAGTGAAAGACGGATATTATCTTTCGCAGTAAGTAGCCTCGCACCGGATATTGGTATGTCATCCTCTACGCGAGTTCTGAGGTGGGAAATTACTTTGCTCGGTTATGAAGTAGAAGTGCTCTTTTCTGTGTCTCTTGAAACGTAACTTCCAGTTTGGGTCTTCCAGGAGGAGCAGCGAAGAGAGGAGGAGGCCAACGCTCTGAAAGCCGAGTCTGAACGGACTGAACCATCAGTGTCTTTTGAGCAGTCGGAGCTGAAGGTTGACGAGGAGTCACAGACAGAAGTACTCACCTCCGATGAAAGGGGACCATCGCCGCAACCCTCCATGGAACCAATAAAAGAAGAAAGCCCGACGAACTACCAAAGTAGCTTTAGTTTCGTAAGTATCTCCTTGGTACGGAGGAACGAAAGGGCTCTCTCCCCTTAAAGGACCCCTGAATAATGAAACCATACTTGAACACACCATGGAGAATGCATTTACGGACATGGCCACGGAGAGCATTCTTCTCCTGAGCGTGACGTTTTCAAAATAGGGATGTCCGTTTCTGGAGGTTTGCACATGCAGACTCCAGGACAAAAAGCGCAATTCATTCAAATCTTGTACAGCGCTGGCCGGATCGTATTGGAATTTCTTCTAGATATACGTTTGGGCTTAACCGGTTAAAAAATATTCCAGAAGAAGGGTTGATTGGAGACATTTGTTCATTTCTAAAATTGTTCGGTACTGAAATAAGGACAGATGCAAAATGGAGCAAAAATCATAGCTTGGAAACACTATTTCGTATTTGGATTGGGTTTTCTGCAGGCAATGTTAACGGAAGTCATACAGATAGGGATGATACTTGGTACTCTTCATTCAGGTGTCCTTTAATACCCACCGCGAAGATCAATTTTTCTGTCGAAGATTTCAGTGTCGCCGTGGTTGTGCATATTTGCCGAAAACGCGCGTGGGCTAAAATGTATTAAAAAACAAAAAGTATTAGAAAATAAAAACGAATAGGCTGAAGCCCTCCGCCAAGCCAGAGGCAGGCCACTGCAGGATTATAAAGAAATAAGTTTTCTCTTCTAAAAAGGAAGAAAAAAAAATAAAAAAAATTAGGTGGATTTTATTCAAATTGCCTGATTGATTTCCATTTATTTGTGCTTAGGGTAGGCCACTCAGGCCACAAACGACCTTTTGTCTCAATCCCCCAAAAGAAAGAGAGTCGTCGTGGGTATGACATATTTGCCAAAAACGGTCGTGGATTGTAGTAACAAAATGTACCGAAAAACAAAAATTCTTAGAAAATAAAAACGAATAGGCTGACTTCGACAGCCCTCCGCCAAGCAAGAGGCAGGCCAGTGCAGGATTGTAAAGGAATAAATTTTCTCTTCTAAAAAGAAAGAAACAAAAATTAGGCGCATTTTATTCAGATTGCCTGATTGATGTCCATTTATTTATGCTTTGGGGTAGGCCAAAAACTCAGGCCACAAATAACCTGTCCTCTCAACCCCCCTCCCCCAAAGAAACAGTTGATGGCCAGTCATGACTCCACACACAACTGAAAAACACCACTCCTTATAAAACTTCTTATCGGGTTTTTCCAGCTTTAGAAACTGTCTAGTCTTCCCGTCAGTTGGAGGAACTTGGACTTGTCCATGGGTGATGCTTAAAAGCAACTGACGTAAACATATCTGAGCTTATCAATATGACAGTCACGATGCTCGGTTTCTAAACTTGATTCTCTCCGTTTTTAGTGGCCCTCTCTGTGCATTCCCTGCCTTTGGTGAAGACATTTAATTTAATTTGAATTCAAAATAAATGCGGCAAAACGTTTCGTGCGCGAGCAAATTAATTGGCACTTGTCATTAACCCGCTACTAAAACATATACACAGTTGTCGTACAATAAATACCCTTTCTGGACGGGATTTTCACGGTTTTTTCTGCATTCTTAGCCCTTTAGCCGTATCCTTTTTCAGTTATGATTTCTTCAGGGGATCATAATTACGCGTAGCTTGGTCCTCATTAATAGTTTCGGTGATTTAATTTAATATTCTCGCCGTTCCGCGAGGACTCCACTTGAGGAGTCCCCGCGTTTTTGTTTGTCCCGGGGACTCACTCCCCGTATTCTCGCGAGTCCCCGCCGACAGGGAATGCTCCGATTAGCATCACCATCATCAAAAGGACTCTCTTTCAGATTCGAGGGGAACCAATTTTTGCTGTTATTGTGATCTAAAAAAAAAAAATCATAATCGAGACTGGTATACAGACAGACACGGACAACTCTGTACATGCGATTAAGCTTCCAAGTGACCATTTGTCCTGTCCTGACACGCTCGCAACCAAGACTCATATCATGTCGCAAATATCAGATCATTTGTTCTTGGTATGACGTCTTGTGACAAAATTTTCCATAAGACACACTATCCGAGAACCGACTTTTTGCTCCAGTAAAAGCCAGGCTTCACCTTCCAGATTTTTCTTCCGGATTCCAGACAGCCGTTTTCGTCGAGACGGATCTGGAAGTGAAGCCAGGCCAAAACGTCCGGAATTCCGGGGTGTGGGACACCCCAGATTCCGGATGTCTGGAAGGTTCCATAGTGAAAACGCGTTCGAGTGACAATAAATAAACAAATGTCGATTGACATCTGCAATTGGGAAGCAAAGATCTTTGAATTTTTGAAGGGGACATCTAGGAAATGTGGAAAAGTAGAAAAATTAGCTATCATCGTTATCAGGAAAATCCGCAAGGGTTCACTTGGGATGTAGGCTAGTCTGTTGTGATTTTGAAAATGCTATGAATGAAATGGTATGCATAACAAGCATTGCCGAAGAACCGAAAACTGCAGAAAAGCATCTGATAACTTTTTGTTTGTCGTCATGATATCGGAAAATTTAGCAGATGCTTTTTTTACTTTTTTTTTGCTCTTCCTGGCAATGCTTGATCTGCAGAACATTTCATGCATTACGTTTGTCGGGACAACAGATTACATCCCAAGTGTACTCTATTGAGTGTTGTTTGTTGAAACCACGCATGCTTGTGTTATCTGTTATGAAACTTCTGAGAGTGTGGAAGGTGAAGCCTGGCTTTAAGCCACCACACAGTCAGAACAACAGACACAATTGCAGTACGAAAGGAACATCTGATGATCAACTGGCAATAAAATAAAATAATTATTTACGTTCTAGGAGGCTGAGGATTCAAAATTGTGACGCAGAAGAAGTGATTATTCAAAAAGGCGAGCGTGTTGCGATGCTCTATAGTCGAGATACATACAGAGCCAATGTCGCGCACAAGACCTGTCCCAAGATTAGTGTTTGCGCATAGCGATTTGCGACAGTTTCACTCTTTCCAAGCAGACTTTCTTAACGCACAGATCTTCATTTTTCTCGGTGTCATCGAGTGATTTTGAAAACGCTGTCTAGTCGCATAACCGGTTGGTGCTTTGTTTTATGAAGTGTCGAGGTATAATTGTGTCAAGTCCAGTACATTCCTCTTGGTAACTTTGATTTGCAAGCCAAAGATTGAGCAAAGTATGAATCGAACCGAATTGAGGCGTGTTCTTTGTCTTATTCCCTATGAACGACATGCAAACTCTACGCAAAAATTGTCGGTAGTAAGCGTTGTAAATGTATTTAAGGGTGGCGCTTTTTGCGATCGTTTGTTGTAAAGCACATTGTGCATGGACAGTTGCCAAGGTAACTTTGGAATCAAGAGTGGCCAAATATTTTGCAAATTTGATTGTAGTACGGTTTTGGTCAGGTCTTTCCGGTGTTAAAAGTTGAATTCGTTAAATTGATTAGTTGTGTATTTCAGACTGCTTCAGAACTTTTACCGCAGAAACTTGCATGTGTAGTGGCAATGTTGACATCTAGGTTGACTGGATTTTGGGGGGAGACTGTGAAATACTTTAACTGCTGCTGCATGCATAACCCGTTACTTCCAGTCTCTGAATGCAGAACGCATAATCGTTCATTTTAAAGTAGAACTGAAAAGCTGCACAGTCCTCTTTCCGACTCGTGGAACCATTATTAGACGGTGTGTTCAGGAACCTAGGACGATTGGATTACACCTCCTGAGCTTTCACGCCCAAAACATATCTTATCCACAGTGAAAATGGACCGTTCCCGACCCCTCCCCCCCTCCCTGAAACGCCGGTATTAATGTTTGATATATCCATCCGGTGATAAATAAGACCTTTGTTTAGGTGTACTAGGGAGAGCTACTCGCGACTCTAAGAGCTTTTTCAGACAATTTCCTTGCACCGTACACGAGAGTTCAGGATTTTCACATTTTTTTGCATTTTGTGATCTGTTCACGGATGAGGTTGCGATGTTTTGCTGTACCAAGATGACTGCCAACGAAGATGCTCCTAGGGAAGATGTAGTTTTCTAAGATGCGAGGTGTACTTCTCAGCGGAAAAACTTGAAAAACTTGCGGAGAACTGATCTAGCCAGACCTCCATAAATTTATGGATAGATAGATTTATTAATAGATAAATTTATTGCCTTCTAGTAAGAAACGCCGAATTCGTTAGGTCCCCCGCTCTAAAACCCACCGAATGCGCAACATCTTTTCGCGTACGTCGTTGAAACATCTTTCCGCGTTTCCAACGTTTCCAAGAAAAGGCGGATCAGGGACCCAAACCAAGAAGGCCTACTTAGTACCTAACCTTTCCGCATGTTCGTCTCCTAGTACAACAGACCGTGGTTTAGGGTTTGTCCTCTGGAACTTTTGGTGGCTAAATGTAGATTCTACCTGCCCAGATTTTTTTTTCGGCAATCTGACAGACCATTTTTCCGAACGGAAGTTGAGCCAGGCTAGGATAAAACCGAGTTTGATATTTTCTAACCAGAATCTTCAGAAACCACGGTGTTCTTCAAAGAAAAATAGGACCGAAAATTCTGATTTACGCTACGAAAAGACGATCAGAGTTGGGTGCTTGCGATCTGGTATCCCTGACTCGATTCTCGCCACCATCATCAGTTCCATACGGATAAATTGAGATTTTGATCGTTTATCCGCAGCATTACTTATTATCACTTCGGTGTTAACAAACAGGAACACTGAAATCTGATCAGATTTTATTTCTGGCTGGAAATCTTACCACTTACAAAGGCGAAGAATTTAGGCAGCACCCCGAACCCTTCTTAAAACGCACTATACATCAAAAGTGTTGACGCTAACTTTCCTGTTCGTGGGTTCGACCCGTTGGAAAACCATTTGGTTTGAGGCTGTAGAACCGATCAAACAATCCACGCTGGTCATACTGAAAGAGTCTGCTTCCAGTATACTAGTTGTGGTTTTGCAGATACCATGGTATCTGATACCACGGTATCTGATACCACGGTATCTGATACCACGGTCTAAAGTCGTTTTGCAGTTATCATGGTATCTGATCCCACGGTCAAAAGGCGTTTTTGCAGTTACCGTGGTATATGGCCAGTTGTCGTGGTATTTGATATTCAGATACCACGGTCCGACCGTGGTAACTGATCGTGGTATCTGAAAAAGTCATCTCACTTTCATCAGTTTTTGTCAAATTGATGAGAAAAAAGTTTGGCACTTTATGATGTGACTGGATATCAGTTTTCTTTTGAAATGACTTCGAAATGCGCAATTTCTGCAATGGTCGTTTTTGCAAAGCAACCGTATATTAGATACCATGGTAAGTGCAAAAACGACTAATTGCAGACCCAGTTACCGTGGTAACAGATACCATGGTATCCGCAAAAACGCAACTATTGTTTTCGTTACCAATCTTTAGTACTAGCGTTGATCACCCGCCCCACGCCACATTTTCAACCTGTGTATTTGGGCGTCATGTCCACTGAATGTAGTGTTCCCTCTTCTCGTAAGGACCATGCATCCCTGATCGTCACTCCCGTAAGTTAGGAATAGGTGTTTTTTTCTTATGGTGCTTTCTTCACACGTTCCCCCTTTCAAAAAGTTAGTCGCCTAAACCGAACGTTGTGAAATGCCAGAAAGTTAGCTGAAAACGGGGTATCACTGACCCGGGAAATACCCCGTGTAGTTTGCTCAAACGGAAAGACATTGCTTGGAATTTGAAAGGTCACCTGAGAAATTCTGAATGCCCTCTTAGCGTTTGCCAACTTTTTTGCTTCCTAATTGTGTGATTTTGGGACAGAAAAAGCTGGTACGAGAATGTTAGATTTTTAGATTATTTTCTCGTAAAATTTTCTTAAATTAAGAGCAAAATAAAATGATCGATTTTGCTTGAAGCATCGCAGCTCGGTGTAGAGGGCTACTAGCCGTTTATGTGTAAAGTGAAAAAGTGTACGTGATTACAGATTGCCAGTGAAAGACTCTATTACCTAGGGAAGAAGTGAAGAAGGTATCATGGGTCATTGGTGTTTTGCTGTTACCATTCTCTTACAGATTCAGTATGTAACGAAACTTTTTCTGTAAGTGTAATCTCAGGTACTCTCATGCCAACCATTTTCTTCAACTTTAGCTCAGTATAAGTGTTTTTTATGACATTAGCTCTAGTCGAGGTATAACGTAAATAATTTCGCTTGACCACGTCACCTTAGTCACCGTACCTAAGCTCACACATTACTTGAAACTGCTATTGCAGAGTCTCCACAACTTTTTTTTTAATGTTCGCTATCTGCTGCCAGTTTTTTTCGGGGTGTTTACGATATTAGTGCTGCAAAATTCCAGATTGCGAGCGCTGCGACTTCGTATGGACTGACTGACGAGGCTTTGAAGAATCATGTCATTTGGCTGTGTTATCTATGTTCAAATTATTCTCTTCTTCGTGTACTGATCGTTTTCTTTTTTCGGTTTACGAATAAAGAATTTTCAGAACCTAATTCTTATGTTACTCCTTCGGCACCAGCAACAGACTAATAAACATATTGCTCAAAAAGCGTCATTTTAACATTTAGTCAAAGTTTAATTTGTCAGTTTTTAACATTTTTAAATTTGGAGCGTGTTCCACCCTTCTAACAGTTTAGTAACTATAGTTACTATTTTCGTTCCAACCTCATTAAAAGTTACAAAGGTGACCGTTCCAACCTTCTCGAAACAGTACCTAATATAGAAACTATTTGCTTACCACGCTCGGGAGTGTAGTTAGCGTGGTAACTACGAGCTCTGTGGCGTGATTGGTCCGATCAGCCCGCGACACGATGTTTTGCCGAAAATAGGAACTCTCGTTCCAGTCTTGACGCCAAGAAGCCAGGATCCGTGACGTCATGCGTACTAACTGTGGTATAAGTAGGGGTGGAACACGCTCTTAGGGACGGTGTAAATTCAGAATAAAGCCAGGCTTCACTTTCCGGACTTCCACATCTCTGGAGCTTCCGCATAGTCAAGTCAACCCTTCCTGATTTTCATGATAATGATGATAACTAACTCTGCTATTCTTAAACATCTCATACGTGACCCCTTCAAAAATTTAAATTATGCTCCCGAATCACAACTATCCATCACTCTCGGAGGCGTTACAAGCCAAAATGTTTAGGGGGGGGGCAAGGTATTTATCGACTTTCTGATCATTTTTACCCACTGTTTTTTGAAGAAACACGACTGTTTTTAAGGTAAAAACAATTTTTTTGACGAAAAATCGACTGATTTTCAGAAAACCCGACTATTTTTAAGAGAAAATCGACTGTTTCCAGGAAAAAAAATCCACTGTTTCTACGAAAAACACTCTATTTTCTCCCTACATTTGTACATTTGCATTTTTAGTGTAGGAAGGTGCCCCTATGGCACCTTTCAGGCATGACGCCCAGACTTGTAGGCGTTTTGGCCTGGCTTCACCTTCCTGACCCTTCTCGATGAAACGGATGTCTGTAATCCGGAAGGAAAATCTGGAAGGTTGAAGCATCACCTTAACCCAAGTAGACTATATAATATAAAAGAACCAATAATAATCTAACTACCGGTTTAGTGAGCAAGACGTCGAACGCAAAAGCGGAAAGAAACAAGACCAAAGGTTTCGATGGGATCCCAAAAATTTAATATTTGACCCAGACAACTACGTCTTCTCTACGCCAGATCCAGTCTTCGCCAGGCTAATCATCTGAGAAAATTAAGTTCAGATATACCTGTATAAGCCATATTTATTTGACGATACTGATCGAAACTTCCTTCTTTACTTCTGCCGAATTTCCGTTTTCGGCCGAATTCCGAGCGAACTACTTGTCCAGCCAAAAAAAGATAGTTCAGAAACGAATTCAGCGCATCTCCTTATCCCTATAAAGAACGTCTAATCAACTTCAAATAAAACTTTAACTTATAAAAAAAATCCGGTTTCAACCGGATTCCGGACGAACTATATGTCCGGGTAAAAAATGATTGTCATATACAGATTCAGCGTATCTTCTTACCCTTAAATCTATCATCTAATCAACTTCAAATACAAATTTTACTTTTAACAAATTTTCCGGTTTCGGACGGATTCCGGGCGAACTACTTGTCCAGCGAGAAAATGGTTTTCACCATCGTGTTCAGCATGTCTTCTTACCCCTAAATCGAACATCTAATCAACTTCAAATAAAAGTTTTACTTTTAACAAACTTTCCGGTTTTGGCCGGATTCCGGGCTAACTACTTGTCTGGCGAGAAAATGGTTTTCACCATCGTGTTCAGCATGTCTTCTTACCCCTAAATCGAACATCTAATCAACTTCAAATAAAACTTTTGCTTTGAACAAATTTTCCGGTTTGGGCCGGATTCCGGGCTAACTACTTGTCCGGTCAAAAAATGGTTTTCACCACCGTGTTCAGCATGTCTTCTTACCCCTAAATCGAACATCTAATCAACTTCAAATAAAACTTTTACTCTTCACGAAGTTTCCGGTTTTGGCCGGATTCCGGGCGAACTATTGGTCCGGCGAGAAAATGGTTTTCACCATCGTGTTCAGCATGTCTTCTTACCCCAAAATCGACTATCACATTAGCTGTTTCAAAATATTTTGTTTGCCCCTTAATTTGAAACCCCTCCCCCACCCTTAAATATAGAGCTACAGATCCCATCTTCGAACTTGACTTGTACTTTGACCCAAAGGATCCTCCCACCAAGTTTCATCAAAATATCTCAATCCCTTCGAGAGTTATCGTGCGTACAGACGGACGGACGGACAACTTTTGCGATGTCATAGGTATCCGTCACTAACGTTTTGGGATCCCAAAAAAAACTACACGATTACAATGTTTTTCGGTCCTAGCTATAGGACTGGGACTACTTTTTCGTAGATACTTCCCTAAAGAGCTTTCCGTGCGTTCTTTGCTCACCGTGCACACTGCTGTCGGCTCCATAGCCCTCTCGAAGTGACCATCTGCTGAGACGGAACGAAACGTATTCAGGCAGAGGAAGGTAGCGGACAGATAATCCATCTGGGCGCAGGCAACGACGAAACCATATCATGGATCTTTGCTTTAACTAAAATTCCGACCTTTACGACATTTTTCGTTCCTGGAGGCCGAAGGATTCGACACTGCGCCATCTAGAATAAAAAAAACGTACTTATCCTGAACGTGATCTCGGTGAAATCTGTTCAAATATGTGAGTCTCTGAAACCTGAATCACGGACAGATCTAACCCACATTAAACAGGGATGCATCAAGAGCCAAAAATTTAGGATGGCTAGAATTTATCTCGCCAACTTTATCGCTTGGTCAGGGCTATGGTTTATCAGTGAGATTAAAAAGGCCATAAAAACTCGCAATTTCCCCTTAAAACTGATTCATCTCTAGATATATGTTGCTGCTCTGCCATACCACAATATTACTGCGATATCAGCAACCTTTTCCTTCTGCGAAAGTACCAAGAACGTTGAAGAAACGCCATGCCTTCACTTCCTTCACTTTGCTGCTCGCAAGCGGCTAACCTCTTCGCTACCGCCTGGACTCGGTTCGACGACAACGGGATTCTTAATTTCCCTTCATGACCATTAAAAATACACTGAATAATCAGCAAATGTAAATAAGTTCATCCTTCCGAGTACTCTCTATGTCTCCCTTTCATTTTTATTTATTTTCTTGCTCGAAATTGGTTACTATGTGGGACAAGATTGTTTCATGCCTGAGATCTTGGCTGGGACTTGCTCACCCCACAAAAGAGGGTAGGGTTGTGCCAAGCAGAAGCTGGAGATTGGAGTACGACTAGCAGCGTATGGCCAGGTTTTGATATGGACTTTAAAGGGGTAACTTCTACAAGCCTATGTTTTAATGCTTTGCTTTTGCCATGATTCTGAAAGTGACCGTACTGTCCGCGCGCTATGTCCATGAAACGCAAGGTCAACAGAGCAGACCGAGCTCGAGACCGAAGCGGCACTTTTCACACGAGGACAACGTATGCATCAGCCTTATGCGAGAAAATCTAGATGGCGATGTTCGCGCTCCTTATGTACAAAGTCTGAGCGCAGCTTGAGTCTCACACCTGCTCTGCCCTCTAGCTATAAAATCGCGTACCATTCAGATATCTTACATACCGCGGAAATTGCCAACCGGACTTCGGCGAGTTTCGCAGGAATCAAATTGACGAGATTTTTACTGAAACAGAACGAAACAATCAGGCTCACACAACAAAAAAATATCAAAGCGCTTGTGCATCCATAGAAAAGGACCTATTTCCACTTAGGCCGTAGGCCAAGCTCATTCACTGAATTATTACTCAGAGTCTTTTTAGCTGGCCTGATTCCTAAGGCATCAAAGTTAACACTAGGAACTAAAGGCCTGGACAACTGTTGCCGGTTGGTTCCAAAATGAAAACTCGCTGTTCGACCGACTGAGTGCTTCCCGCACGTGACAACCGGTTTGGGTGGCAGGCTCATTCCATTCGGTGTGCTTGGAACCGAGTTACCCCTCCGAGGAACGTCCAAGAAAGATGTCGGTCTCTCCCGGACTCGAGATTGGGTATTCCCCGACACATCGCCTAAGGGGTGCCTACTCCCATTCAAGTGATCTGGGGTATCGGCAGTTCTCGCGGGAAGGCGAGCTGTTTGTGCTCGGCGTACGGGCATGACCCGCCGTGGGGTCGTTGCAGGCGAAAGGTGATCGAGGTCAATTAAGCATGGCGTCGAACCAATCTTGGATGGCGCTGAGGGACTCCGTCCATAGACAGATCGAGGCCGACTGCTCTCTGACGGCTGCGATGATGTGGAGGTTTTCGGGGTAGTTCGTGAGAAGTCCGGGGTCGGACTCCGGCTCTTCATTTTCTTTGTTTGAGAAGTCCCACCTCTACACGGATCGTGTCGGATCAGGAAGTGCTCTAGAGTATCCCAGCCACCGCCAACTCTCACCATAACATGACGGTCCTTCAGTAACTGTAAAAAAAAGGTCTATATTGACAGCTAACTTAAGGGTGAGTACTTTATATACTTTATTCAAGTACCAACCAGTCATAACTGGTTGGACCAATATAAAGTAACTTTTATTATAGTCACCAAGAACAATGAAGCCAATAGAACCTCCGTCTTTGGTCTCATGCACCGACAAAACTGAGCAGAGCTAGAGCTGCTTGCTGAGCTCTGAGTTGACGCCCGTCTACTGTCCACTTAACCGCTGGACATTGACATCAAAAGACCGTAGCAGGCGTGTATGGCCCGCCTCTATAGTGACATGTTAGGGAACCAGCAGTCGCTTACTCTCGACATTTCTTCCCCGGGGCTCTACTGCGATGACGTGTTTATAGAGGTAACGAACTGTGATGTCCCGCGTAGCTCCTTACCTCCGATCGTTTGTATCGGGCAGGGCATCGGGAATCTATTCAACTCCGCATGGTCGTGTTACAGAGATCGGGAGATTTTGCTTATTTGTTCTTGTAGTCACTAACTTTCCAATTTACAAAATTTCTTTTCTACCGGAATCGCAATCAAATTTATATCAACAGAACATGTTTATGCAAGGCCCGAGCAGAATCTAATCCTCGACTCGCCGGGCAAACTTGATAATCTAAAAGCAAATGACGTCAACACAACCATTGGTTTTCTTGCAAAAGCCATATGGCTTTGCCGTTCCACTTTATGGTTCCGGAAACTAGAAAGGACAGAGCTTTCAGAGCGACTGTGAGCCCTCTATGTCGTTCATGATGCGGACGGATCTGATTTCCGGCCGGATGTTCTGCACTTTCATCATCGAGTTGACAATTGCTGACAAAAAGGTGCTTTTTGACACCTCGAATTTTTTCTCGCAAAATCGAATAATTGTTAATAAGTGAATTTGTGACAACATTTTTCAAAACATTTCTTAAAGGACACCTGAATGAAGAGTACCAAGTATCATCCCTATCTGTATGACTTCCGTTAACATTGCCTGTAGAAAACCCAATCCAAATTCGAAATAGTGTTTCCAAGCTATGATTTTTGCTCCATTTTGCATCTGTCCTTATTTCAGTACCGAACAGTTTTAGAAATGAACAAATATCTCCAATCAACCCTTCTTCTGGAATATTTTTTAACCAGTTAAGCCCAAACGTATATCTAGAAGAAATTCCAATACGATCCGGCCAGCGCTGTACAAGATTTGAATGAATTGCGCTTTTTGTCTTGGAGTCTGCATGTGCAAACCTCCAGAAACGAACATCCCTAATTTGAAAACGTCACGCTCAGAAGAAGAATGCTCTCCGTAGCCATGTCTGTAAATGCATTCTCCATGGTGTGTTCAAGTATGGTTTTATTGTTCAGGTGTCCTTTAACTGTTACATCAGAGTTTTGTAAAAAATTTAATCGGAAATGAGCTTTATCATTTGTTCAGCATTTTTAACACCGAGTTAAAAAATCGCAACTTTTCCAGACTGATTAGACGATGGTGCCAAACATCCTGGCAGGAATCCCAGTTCAGTCTACGACATAAACTCCTCATTTTTGAGTCCCCTATGCCAAACGCTGGGTATATCTAGTGTTTGGCATGCCCTATGATATGCCTAACCCTATGCCAAACGCTAGCTACGTGTAGTTACCCCAGCCCTGACCTACTCCACTACAAAGGAATTCTTATTGGTTGATTTCTGAGCTTCAATCAAATAATCTATATTTTAGTGGATTAGAGCATTTGGCAAATGATATCCAGCATTAAGCATAGGGTATTCCAGACGATAGACATGCCCAGCGCTTGGCAGGGATTCCAAAAATCGGCGGTTTGTCGTAGACTGTCCAGTCCACGATCGCCTGATCCCATCGTCTCCTCGCACCATTACTAGGAAATGCTTTATCTGTAGGAGCGACTATGGGCAAAGTGAAAACTGGCCCAAATTCAAAAGCAAGTTTCAAAAGCAAGTATAAACCAGCTGAAAAAAAAAATACAAGATAGCCTATACATATTAGGATGGGCGGATATCTGAAAGTGGTTAATGACTTAACAAATTTGTCACCAGTGCCGTCTCGTAGTCGACTTCCGCTTCACAGTAGGTTTTAGCTAAAACTCGGTCCCAGCCAGTTCCGAAAGTATTTCCGGGACCGCGGTTTTGCTGGGTTTCTGCCGTTCGCAGTGGGGACTGGCGCCGATTTTGGGTACCAGCTGGTCAAAGATCAAGTTGAAATTAATACGGCGGAATGTTTTGCTAGCGTCGAACCAAGTCTGACAGACAAAATCCCATCCGAACCTTGTTGTTTTGAACCAAACTTGACTTAGGTCGGATTCGGGTCAAATCGAAAAATTCCGCAAACTAATCTGATAGACTAGTAGGCTTGAGAGCTGAATTCATCTGACCTTCGGTCTCAGCCAGTCCCAGATGGTATCACCACGTGTCCGTTGGGAATTGGCAGAACTGGCTAGCATCGAGCTTTGGCGAATACCCCTTGTGCGTCGGCATTAAGTGACAACTGACAGAATATCCACTGCAAAGTGCGTCTCATGGCACACCCATTTGCGTATCCATGTTTGAGGGGAAAGAAGACATAACTAGTGGCAAGCTAGTGGTACAAATATCAAGAAACGCAGAATTTCAAGATCCACACGCCATCTCGTACGAAATTCCCACCTATTCAAGGGTCAGAAGACTGTCGGAAGTTTAATAAGAGATAGAGCGGTGCGCATTCCTGACTTAGATTCTGTCAAATTCCAATTCCATTTCCTTGAAAGATAAAAAAAGGTTATACAGGACAACATTTAAAACTGCGCGTCCAACGTTATCAAACTTCTGACAGCGGAGCCGAAAAGTTGGAGGATACACTGTCAGAAGTTTTCATAACAGATAACACAAAGATGCGCGGTTTCAACAGATAACACAAAGGACGTTATCTGTTATGTTTTTCAAACGTTATTCACACAAGAACAGCCGAAACGCCGCCGAAGTACGTCTGCTGACTTTCTTGTTTGTCATCATGATAGCGGAAAAGTCAGTAAATGCTTTTCGGCGGTTTTTCGGTTTAATGCATAACGTTTGATAAAAACATAACAGATAACATCCCAAATCTGTTGAAACTGCGCATCCTTGTGTTATCTGTTACAACACTTCTGAGAGTGTAATAGTTATCGAATCCTTTTTCCACGTCATGTATCGATCCCCGATAATATCAAGGACAAGAAGAGACTTACACGGATGAAAACATTCCTTCCAGCGACGAAATACAGTCCTTCGGAGATTTTCCGTATTTGAAGACGAGCACAATGCTCTGCGGCACAGCGACACTCAGCCTGACTAGCAATTGCAAGTTGTTCCACCTGGAAAATTCGGGTTGTTTAAAGTTTAACTGAAAAGGCAGCTTGTTTTTACATCTTATATCTGAATAAACTGAAATATTTTGACTCATCTAAGCGATTTTGTATTTTTCCCCCCCGGTCTCTAGTAATAACGTTCAGAGTGTGCGCTGCTTGCACGACAGCCCGAAATTCCCCCAGACGCAAAGAATTTTAATTTCAACAAAGGCCTGCATGATAAGCTCGGAAAAGTTACACCTGTAGATAGTCGGAAACTGATGTATAAGCATGGATCTGACATTTTTACTTTATTTTTCGGCAATGGCTTACATTTATAGTTGGTAAATATTTCAAGCGTAGAGGGAAAAGCACATAGAGGTACCACAAATCTGTAAGAATAAGTTCATTCGATGAAATCGATTACCTACGGATAACGGACAAACGAAGTAACGCATTTTTATCGGGTTTTCAGGCCTACTGAAGCGAATGAGAGATGTGTAATTAGACTGTCAGATCTCAGCCGTATTCGGTTAAACTTTAAAAAGGAAATCGATAACGACGATAGGCATATTTACGCTGCCGGCAGTTGACAGGTGGCTACTGGGTGCTTTTTCCGCGATCCCAAAAAGAGGCTGTGGCTATTTGCACGATCGTTTATGTGGCTCCGACAAGTCTGTTCCTGCTGCCAACAGGGATTTTGTGGCTCGCACTATGGCTCAAATTTAACAAGCAACTTTTGACGTGATTTTCGATTTTGTGGCTTGAAATTTTTTCGGCAAATTCAAGTCCACAACAATGAAATGAGCTATTCTGATAAGCGGGTAGAAAACAAACTGAGGATTCTTCTCGTAAGAAAGGATCAGGGTAAGTCTGATATTGTTCCTGAGATTTAATTTTTATTGTCAGATATCTCAAATTACCGCAAAATAAAAAATAACGTTTTCGAGACGAAACTTCTGTTATGATCCTTGTGTTACGTTTCTTGAAAAGATGGAATTTAAAGGGGTCATAACAGTGACATTATCATAACGTTTAACACTGTTATCAAACTTCTGACAGCGTGAAAACGAATAAAACGAGATTTGCATCTCCGCAGTCAGTTTGTTTGCCCTCACGAATTCTCAGCAAGCATCCTTCTAACTTAAAAGGTATACCCTGTTTCGTGTAAATCAGGTAAGTTCGGGGTCGGATTGGCCCAATCAGAAAAGATTTCTGACGGCCAGCCTCAGTCATACACAAATCCTCAATTTTTGGGCATGGTGCCCCAACGTCTGGGCATACCCTAACGTAAGGGCATGGTGCTCCTACGTTGGGCACCACGCCCTGCAGGAAGGGCATGGTACCCTCCATAAAAATCTGTTGAACTGAGAATATGAAATGGGAAGTTACATTTCAAACAGATTTGTACGGGGGTACCAAGCCCTTGCTACAGGGCATGGTGCCCCAACGTATGAGCCCCATGCCCATTAGTTGGGGCATGCCCTGACGTTTAAGCATCATGCCCAAAAAATGAGAATTTGTGTATGACTGGCAAGCCTCCTCCGAAGCGTTCAACCTGAAAGCTAAACAAATTCACCCTAAGATCTGTCTTGACAAGCTATTTTGACCCTTCCAATCACCTGAACAGATTCCACCCCGTCCAGTAAATGAGCCCCTGTGCATAGTCGAGTCAGAGGCTACAGAGGGCCGAAGCTGAAGGGGGAGGGGACTAATCCAAAATTTCGAGCAACACACCTTTCTATCCAGTTCCGTCAGTTCTCCCTCGTGCACCAACACAGGCGATCGATCACACGATTCTCTGCAAAAAAATAAGTTATATTGAACATGTTCCACCCTACTTTTTGGATGTTTCAGTTGCGGTATTTTTTCCCCAGGGAGTTTCCCCCCCCGAGTCTCAGGTGTGGGGTGCAAACCCACAGCCTAACCCTCCTCGCTTTATCCAGGCTTGGGACTGGCTGTCCTTCGGCAGGCACCCTTCGCCGTACCTGCCAGTCGGATCTCCACAACATCAACGCGTCTATCCAGCCCGAATGGGAAGATGTATGGGCAGCGGCCCTTATGAGAGACGACTGGCGGCTCTTCTTGGATGCACTAAGCACCTCTGGAGGTGCAGGAGGAACTAAGGTAAGGTAAGGTCCACCCTACTTACCGTAGTTATTACGCATGACGTCACAGATCCTGGCGTCAAGGCTAGAACACATTTTTCTATATTCTTCAAAATACCGTGCCGCGGGCTGATCTGGCCAATCGTCACAGATATCGTGGTTACCACGCTAACTACGCTCCCGAGTGTGGTAAGCAAATAGTTACTATTACACTGTCAGAAGTTTCAGAACAGACAACACAAGGATGCGCGGTTTCAACAGACAATGCGTAACAGACAACACTTGGGATGTTATCTGTTGTGTTGGAAAAATTTATGCATGAAATGTTATGCAAAAGAAGCATTGCCAGGAAGAGCCGAAAAACCGCCAAACAAGCATCTCCTGAGTTGTCCGACATCATTGACAAACAAAAAAGTCAGCAGATGCTTAATGCTTGATATTTATTTTGAGAACTATTTTGAGAAGGTTGGAACGGTCAGCATAGTAACTTTTCATGAGGTTGGAACGAAAACGGTAGCTATATAATAGTTACTATTGTTAAAAGGGTGGAACACGCTCATTATCGATTATAGGTGCGTTCTTTGGATGTAGTTTCACTTTAGTTTGACGTAAGTTTTGTTTCCGTTATGAAAGTGCCTACAGTATGTGTACTGTTTTACTTGTCTATTCCACATACTGTACTTTCATAACTAAAACAAAAGTACGTCAAACTACAGTGAAACTACAACGACACTACATCCAAAAAAACGCACCTTACGTAGTCTTTCGCTAGCTTGAGAATCAAGGATGTTCAAGTATTACTCGTGCTGGCAGAAGTTTCGCAACATTTTCACAAGGTTGCGCAATGTCAATATATTACGTAAAGTCTGTTGACGTTACGGAATATTCCCGTCAATACCTTTCAAAGGACCCCAATGCTTATTCTGCTTTTTATATTACCCACATCCACACTGTCAGAAGTTTCATAACAGATCGCGCATAACACTTTCAAGAATAACACCTTTTCACTTAGAAATAAAGTGTTATGACAAATTAAGTTTACACTATTTCGTGCCTAGATCTCCAACAACACTTTCAATTCGTAAAAATACTACACTGTCAGAAGTTACAAAACGACAACAGAAGGATGCCCGGTTTCAACAGATAACACTTTGGGATGTTATCTGTTATGTTTCTTTCGTTCCCGTTAGTATTTTTACAAATTGAAGGTGTTGTTGGAGATCTAGGCACGAAATAGTTTAAACTTAATTGGTCATAACACTTTTTTTCTAAGTGAAAAGGTGTTATTATTGAAAGTGTTATGCGCTATCTGTTATGAAACTTCTGACAGTGCAGTTTTTAAATATTTTGCGTCCAGACGCCGCGTCGGAGACAGGGAAGTCTTTCTAGAGTCGACAAGCACTGACAAGAAAATCGCTAATTTCACATGGAAAGTCCCAATATTAAAAAAAAAAGTATATTTTAAAGAAACGTATAAAAGCCTCTCAACACAACTTTACTTGAACATCAACAGATAGTGGGTTTCTAGTATCTGTAGAAACAGCATATCCTTGTCTATATGTTATGAAACTTCCGACCGTGGACTGTTTCCATGACACTTATTGGAAAATGCTACTTTCGCCATTTTCATCAACAGAGAAAACGTTACTTTTGCCATTTTCACGAATACAGACAGACGAAATTTCCGAATAATGGAAGATAGCGTGACAAGGATAATTAAACGTCGGAATTTATTCAGTAAACTGGGCAATTTCAAACACGTTTGAAGACAAGCCAAAGTGTGATCCAAAAATGAATGAATGTATTCATTATGTTTACAGACACGAGCCTGTTGCCTGATTGCGGTATTGCATGCCATGAGAACTAAATGGAAGAGATGAAAAACGATAATTGACAAAGAGTCTGGTTAAAAAAACATCGTTCTTCGCCACCTTTCTCTTTTTTCCTCCTCTTCGGTGTTTCTTATACGTCAAATTAATTAACAGTTTCGGTCGCTCCCATTGACTTTTTAAGTAGTACAATTGGCTGGTAATCAGAACGGAGAAAAAGGATCTCATTTAAAGGGATAGGAAAAACAGTTCTACCAACAGACGGGAATGCCACTTCGTCCACCAAACGGCTGAAGGGTATGTATGGTTGATAAGCAATGCCTCCTATAGACAACCCACTTAGAGCGTGTTCCACCCCTCTACCAATAGTAACTATTAGTTACTATTTCCGTTCCAGCCTCACGAAAAGTTACTACGCTGACCGTTCCAACCTTCTCAAAATAGTAACTATTTGCTTACCAAATTTGGGGGCGTAGTTAGCGTAGTAACTACGCATCTCTGCAACGTGATTGGTCCGATGACCGAAAAATTTAAAAAGCGTTCCAGCCTAGCGTAGTAACTACGGTAACTAGCGTAGTAACTACGGTAACTAGCGTAGTAACTACGGTAACTAGCGTAGTAACTACGGTAAGAAGGGTGGAACACGCTCTTAATCGACCAAGGAAGGAGCCAATGCTGGTGATACGCTCTAGCAGGTTTAAAACAAAAACAGAGAGTGAAAGAGAGAATTTATCATCAATGAATAAAAAATGAAAGAAGGTTTTCCATCCGAAGAACGAAGGCTTTCCATCCAGTGCATTACGAATTTGTCTTCTCAGCCGGCTCTATGGACATTTTGTTATTTAACTTATTATTAAAAAGAACCTGAATCTGAACCTGAACCGGGTCCATCCCCTTGAAGGTTTCACCTGCCCTATGGGGGCGGCAACCCCACAGTATATAGTCGTAATATACATTTGCTAAACTAAATATTCCTTCAGTCCAAGCTGACTGCGAATCGTGTTTGACAGTGCAAAACGGATACGTCAGCTGAATATTATTAGAGCCGTATTTCGGCCATTCGACACATAAACCGAATCATGCTGGGGGGGGGCACTAAAACAAAACCTAATTAAATTAAAAGTAATTCTTTCGAAAGAACTTACATATTACTCCTTAGGTGAGAGGGGCTTCCAATGACAATGTCGCTATCTCCCCTCTCGTACAGTTGCCGGTCAATATCTCTTTCAAGTTGAACCAACGCAGGGGCGTCCATTCCAAGTCGCGCAGCTTTCCTCCCGACGTCCAATAGGCAAAGGATTACATTCCGCGGCTGCGTACGCAGAACTGTAAAAATAACGCACATTTAAAGAGTAGCTGAAGGGACCAGCCGGCGATTGGTCAATGTCTAGTAACATTACAGCCTCATCTAAGCCCTCTGTACAAAACATAATCGTGTTTCTTTTCTTCTGTGGTCTCTCTAAACGTGGCTGTGATTCAGCTTCTTTTGCTTCTTATCTTTCATTAAATTCCACGAGACCACTTCCTCTATACGCATTAGTTGCGTTTTTGCAGATACCATGGTATCTGATTTACGGTCTAAAGTCGTTTTCCAGTTATCATGCGGTATCTGATACCACGGTCAAAAAGCGTTTTTGCAGTTGTCGTGGTATCTGGCCAGTTACCGTGGTAACTGATATTCAGATATCAGGGTCCGCCCGTGGTATCTGGTCGTGGTATGTGAAAAGTCATCTCACTTCATCAAATTTTGTCAAATTGGTGAGAAAGAAGTTTAGCACTTAGTGTTGTAACTGGATATAAGTTTTTCTTCTGGGATGACTACGAAAAGTGCAATTTCGACAACAGTCGTTTTTGCAGTGGACCGTATATGAGATATAAGATTGTATATGATAACTGCAAAAACGACCAATTGCAGATCCAGTTACCGTGGTAACAGATACCATGGTATCTGCAAAAACACAACTATTGACTTGTCTGGGTCTATACCATATCACTACACGGTGTCCGATCTTGCTCCGTCGAAAATTTCCGATTTTACCAAATTTCTGTTTGTTCGTGCGATGTGCTTTGTTCTGTTTCTGGACGTAAAAGAATCCATCAAATGGTGATTTCGACACTCTGCAGTTTCACGGTTCAAAATTAGCGATTTAACATCTTCCCTAATATGACTGGCTTTCATCGCGACCTAACTGCTTTAAAACTTAGCTGAAAAGCCAGCTTATTTTTTTTTATCTTGGATTTAAATACACGTAATTATTTTTGCTAAGGGATTTATTTATTTTTCATCTTGGTTTCTCTTCTTGGGTGACGTTCAAAATATGCACTGCTTGACCGAAAAGACGAAGTCCATCCCGACGCGAAGATTTTGATTTCAAAAAGTAGTACCCCAGGAAATTTTCGGTCCCAGGTCCCTCCTCAATTTGGTTAAATAGCTAAGTAACTGCGGAAGTGGCAGCTATAGCTGTGGACTGTCTCGGGAACGTATGACGGCAGGCTATACTATGGTGGCTTTTCATGGCCATCAATCCATGCTTCATTCATGCAATAAATCATGTCAAGATAATGTAACGCATAACCTTGTACGGTACTTGTTTGCGGCAACCTCAGGTGCATAAGGGGCAATTAAAAGACTGTCTACATAAGTAAATTAGGCAATAATATAGGAAAATTAGACGAACACAGGCAATTACAATACTATCCACATAGGTCCCGCAGATGCCTTGGGTCGGAGGTCGTTTTCTTCAAAAGAACATTGTTCACCCCGAGGGTTTATAAGGCTGATACTAGATTTGTAACTACTGTAGCCCCTCGTACAGATATGGTGTTATATTTAACCATTCCTTGCTTTTATTTGTATGTGCTATCACAGTCGGTGTTTATACAGTTATAACGGCTGGTTCGTCTTCTAATCCAACATTCGGTGCAATTCGTGCGGTGGCACAGACTATTTCTTACGAAGTTTCTTTAATCCTAGCTCTTCTTTATCCTATAAGATTGTTGGGGACTTATAACTTCCATAAATATTCCTTGAGCCCAAACTGACTCATATATTCATATAATATATATACAAAACGGATTCGTCAGCTGTGATGCTTATGAAGCGATATTTCGGCTCTTCTTGGCAAGGGTCCTCTTCAGGTTGTGATTGCAGGTTTGTTTCCTTCCCCAGCGTTGGCCCAGAAGAATGACAGCATGAAGAGGACCCTTGCCAAGAAGGACCGAAATATCGCTTCATAAGCATCACAGCTGACGAATCCATTTTGTATATGTTATATGAGTATATAACTTCCAATTTATCTACTATTACCTATTGCTTTAATCTGGCACGTGTTTCGGTGGAAACGAAGAGGTCAAAGACAATCAGGCGATTGAAAAAATCGTCGATGCGCAATTCCGATAAATAATGGGAATTGGAGTGACGGGAACTCGGGTAGAGCAGCAACACATATTACATGCGTTAGCAGCATCACCGACATCAAATCAATAAGACATTAAAAATGGCGGCTTTTTTTTCTTCCGAACAGACCTACAGCTAGGAGTTACTTTGACTGTTTGTTGGTTACTGATTTTCCCAAGTGAGCGTCTAGTAGTGACTTTGAAAGTGCGAAAACACGATCAGGCCAGCTATCTCGTCTTTTCCGTACGGAATCGATGATGGTGAAGAAAATCACGGCCGAAATTCCAGTCTCGCACCAGATATTGATCGTCTGTACAAAGCATGAGAATTTGGGCGGTTTCCCGACAAGACTAAACTTTTTTTTTTTTGTCTTGTTTAGTGTACTATTTCGTGTCTTTTACTTTGTTTTCTTTTACTCCGCTATAACTAACAAGACCAAAGGTTCCGATGGGATCCCAAAAATTCAATATTTGATCGAGTTTGTCTTCGCCAGATCCAGTCTTCGCAAGACTCCTTGAACAGTTTTACTCTTAAAATTTAGAAACAGATTAAGGCCAACCAGCTAATCATCTAAGAAAACCAAGTTCAGATATGGATTCAGCATGTGTGTTTACCCCTATCAACCGATCGAAACGATCCTGCCTTACTTCTGCGAAATTTCTGGCTTCGGCGAAATTCTAGAACTACTATTCCGGTGAAAAAACAAAGCTCAAAAACGAAATCAACGTATCTCTTTGCCCCTATATCCAACATCTAATCAACTTCAAATACAAATTTAACTTATAACAAATTTTCCGGTTTCAGCCGTATTTCGGATGACCTATAAGTCCGGCTAAAAAATGATTGTCATATGCGGAACTACTTGTCCGGCGAGAAAATCGTTTTCTTATTCGTGTTCAGCATGCCATCTTACCCCTATATCGAACATATAATCAACTTCAAATAAAAATTTTACTTTTAACAAACTTTCCGGTTTCGGCCGGATTCCGGGCGAACTACTAGTCCAGTCATGCACAAATCCTCAATTTTTGGGCATGGTGCCCCTACGTTGGGGCACCATGCCCTGGAGCATGGGCATGGTACTAGCATGGCACCCCCATGATATTTGGTTGAACTGAGATTGATTACATACCTAAATAGGGCTGTCTTCCTCTCCTAGACCACAAGATACTTGATCTTATGTTCTATCTAACCTCTTTTTCCAATTTTAAAAATATTAGAGAACTTCCAAGAAATGAATGAATTCCCATTTTTCCCTTGTAAACCATGGTAAACCAATAGGAACAAGACCAAAGGTTCCGATGGGATCCCAAAAATTCAATATCTGATCCAGACAATAAGATTTTTTCTTCACCAGGCCAAACAGCTAATCATTAAGAAAAGCAAGTTCAGATATGGATTCAGCATGTATGTTTACCCCTATAAGCCGATCGAAACGATCTTACCCTACTTCTATGAATTTTGCGGTTTTGGCGAAATTAAAGAACTACTTGTCCGGCGAAAAACTAAAGCTCAAAAACGAATTCAGCGTATCTCCTTACCCCTAAATCAACATCCCAACTTCAAAGAAAAATTTAACTTGTAACAAATTTTCCGGTTTCAGCCGGATTCCTGAAGAACTACGTGTCCGGCTAAAAAATGATTGTCAGGATTCAGCATCTTTTCTCACCCCTAGATCTATCATCTAATCAACTTCAAATAAAACTTTTACTCTTAACAAATTTTCCGGTTTTGGCCGGATTCCGGGCTAACTAATTGTCTGGCGAGAAAACAGTTTTCGTATTATTGTTCAGCATACCTTCTTACCCCTACATCAAACATCTAGTCAACTTCAGACAAAAATTTTACTTTTAACAAACTTTCCGGTTTTGGCCGGATTCCGGGCGAACTACTTGTCCGGCGAGAAAATGGTTTCCATATTCGTGTTCAGCATGCCTTCTTACCCTAGATCCAACATCTAATCGACTTCAAATAAAACTTTTACTTTTAACAAACTTTCCGGTTTTAGCCGGATTCCGGGTGAACTACTTGTCCGGCGAGAAAATGGTTTTCATATTCGTGTTCAGCATGCCTTCTTACCCCATAATCGACTATCACATTAGCTGTTTAAAAAATATTTTGCTTGTCCCTTAATTTGAACCCCCTCCCCACCCCTAAATGTAAGGCTACAGGGCCCATCTACGAACTCGACCTTACTCTTGACCCAAAGAATACTCACACCAAGTTTCATCAAAATATCTCATTCCCTTCGAGAGTTATCGAGCTTACAGACGGACGGACGGACAGACGGACGGAAGGACAGACGGACGGACGGACAGACGGACGGACGGACGGACAACTTTTGCGATGTCATAGGTATCCCTCCACTTACGTTTTGGGATCCCAAAAAGTGGTCTTCATTAAAGGCTAAATTTCTTGGAAGTTCTCTAATATTTTTAAAATTGGAAAAAGAGGTTAGATAGAACATAAGATCAAGTATCTTGTGGTCTAGGAGAGGAAGTCAGCCCTATTTAGATATGTAATCAATCTCAGTTCAACCAAATATCATGGGGGTGCCATGCTAGTATCATGCCCATGCCCCAGGGCATGGTGCCCCAACATATGGGCACCATGCCCATACCTTGGGGCATGCCCTGACGTTGGGGCACCATGCCCAAAAACTGAGGATTTGCGCTTGACTGGACTAGTCCGGCGACAAAATCTTTAAATCGAACTCAACTTCAAATAAAACTTTTATTTTTAACAAACTTTCCGGTTTTGGCCGGATTCCGAGCGAACTACTTGTCCGGCGAGAAAATGGTTTTCATATTCGTGTTTAGCATGTAGATATTTCGACCATCTCGACTATCTCATTAGCTGTTTAAAAATATTTTGTTTGTCCCTTAATTTGAACCCCCTCCCCCACCCCTAAACGTAAGGCTACAGAGCCCATCTACGAACTCGATCTTTCCCTTGACTCAAAGGATCATTCCACCAAGCTTCATCGAAATATCTCATTCCCTTCGAGAGTTATCGTGCTTACAGACGGACGGACTGACGGACAGACAGACTTTTGCGATGTCATAGGTATCCGTCACTAACGTTTTGGGATCCCAAAAAGCGGGTCATGAATATATAAATAGAAAAGAGGGTCGCCAGCGCAATTTGAATTTCAGTAGAATTTAACCCACGGAGCCTGAACTTAAATAGATTTTCGATAAGCAAAGCTATAGCAAAACACGAATTCGTATGTATACGCGCAGGTCAGTCCAGGATGGATTAAATCCTCCTTCTGCTTCATAATATTTCTACTTCATGTCGATTTTTTTGTCTCTATTCCTCAAGCGATATTTTTTGCGTATTGTGTGCACGAAGCCTGCGCAGCAGCCAATCAGTGATCACACCAGACACCAGGGGTGTCGCTATGCGGGGGGGGGGACATCCCCCCTCGAAGAAAGAAAAAAGCTAAAATGGGCGCTCACAGAGCGCCCGACCAAAAACTTTGAGCTAAACTGGGGGCTCTGCGAGCGCCCGACCACACAAATTTAGCTAAACTGGGTGCTCGCCCAGGAAAGCAAAATGGGGGCTGGCAGTGCACCCGGAAAAAGTCAGTAGGGCTAGTTCAGGATTACCAAGACTTTTCTAATTAAAAAATCTCGCAGAGCGAAAATGCAGAGAGCCCGACCATAAAAATTCAGCTAAACTGGGTGCTTACCCAGGAAAGCAAAATGGCAGTGCGCCCGGAAAAAGTCAGTAAGGCTAGTTCAGGATTATCAAGACTTTCCTAAACCGACACGATGTGTTGTGTACCAACATCTCTCGATTCAATCAAAAATCAGGCTGATTTTGCTTGTGGTGTATATTTTCAAGAATTTGTTAGTTTCATGCATTCTTTGCATTTTAACAGATAAGAATCTGGTGAAAAGAATTTCCCTCCAGTGCTACATTTAATTAATAAATCGGCTTCGTGAGTGAGCAATGAGAGAAGATGTAATGACAGGCCTGATTATTACAACGCGTCATTTGATTTTTTATTTTGTTTTTTAACTATGCTGGAAGAAATAGCGTACCCGCCATTCAAGTCTGGATAAGCTAAGAGTTAAATTCAGTAACGAAGCGAAAGCTCGAACCTTAATTAACACCAGTGAAATCCATGTTGGTTTATGATACTGTTCGTCACGTCCTCCAGCAAAGAGCCATGATTAACGTACAATGCAAAGGGAAAATTTGCTGAGGTAGCATTTATTTTAACGGATGCGACGACTTACTACCACCATAGTCGCAGAAGAGACGATAAAAGAAAAGTAATTGCGTAAACTGTAGTGGAACAGTAGATCGAAAACCCTGCCCTATACCTGAAGCCAAAAGCTAAGAGCCATCCGGTAGCTGTGGGGTCAAATAAGAACAACAGAGGGGTTAGAAACTTCTCAGCACCGGATGTACACCATTTCCCGGTACCAGCCGGTAGACAGAAATCAGCGGTACCGGCACCGGTTCCGTCCGTCGTTTTTTAATTTTAACAAAAATTATAATACACAGTACAAGCACTGTGGAGAACAGACATTCGAACATGCAGTGCTTGTTGTTAATTCAATGTTCTTTTATTTCAATGTTCTAGCACGTGTCTACACCTAACGGTCTACACCAAGGGTCACCTGACGTCTCAAGCCCTCGCGACTCAAACTGGAGCTGATCTTTGGACCATTTCTAGTAGGCCATACAGGCATGGGCTGTGCTATGTGTATAGGATATAAAATAAGGTAAGGTAAGGTAAAGTACAATTTTATTGACAAATATCAAGAAACCTCATGTTTCTTAAAAGCATCAGACATGCCAGTGGCATAAAAAACGACACTTCACTAAGTCTGATTTGTTTATAAAAACATTAACAAAATCCTATCCCAAGAAATGCATTTTGAGCTCGAGACGTTTGATTTTGTGACTGGTCTAAACTATTATTTGATTTATCCTTGATCCATAATTAGACGGTGGATAACATCACATTTTTCTCCGAAGCACTTTTGTTTTGTTTAAAAGACGGGCTCAAGTCTGGCTCAAGTTCACGTTTGGTAGTCGAAATTCTATTCGATGTGACAGGTTTCTATTTAGGGGCATTCTACCTTTTTTGTGCTACTAAAGGGCTACTAGAGGTACAAAGTGAATTCGGAACTTACCCAACCCTTCACTCTCGAAGAGCACACTTTCATGAATCCCCAAATTCCTACAAAACTCCAGGAAGTTGCAGGCATTTTCTCTGGAAAAAAAACTCCGCCGCGGGGCTCTTCCCCAACATTTGATTTTCTTCATTGGCACTTGCTGAAAAGATCGAAATGAATTAGCAACGTCCCTTTAAAGTTTAACTGAAAAGGGCTGAGACAGGACAGTCCTAGTTACCCATCACTTATTCACTTAAAGAGGCTCGAAGACTCCGCTATTCACGTCATGCTAGAGCAAATAGTGAAAAATAAAACCATCCCTTAACAAAATCCAGATAATGCAGTGTGTTCAGTTAAATCATACAAAAATAAGTTGGCTTTTCAGTTATACTTTAACGTTTAACCAGATAGGATTTACTACAGTCTATGAAGATGCGGTACCTCGTTTGTCCGCTATTTACATAATCGATTTTTTCGAAGGATTTGTGGAACCTCTATATGCTTGACCTCTTATATGCTTGAAATATTCAGCGACTAAAACGGTAAACGATTGCCGCGAAAACAAATATTTTCGGTTAACCGCAATAGAGAGCTTTCTTCAGAAGTGACTTAACAATCTGAAAATGAACATTTCCTGAGCTTCGGTTCATTAGCCATTGAAATTCACGCTTTTGTTGAAATTCAAATTCTCCGCGTAGGGATGAACTTCGTCTTGTCGAGCCAGTAGTGGACATTCTGAACACCACTATACTAGGGCCTAATGTGAAAAAACTAAAAAATATCCCTTTGGGATTTGTAGAGGCAATTAATTCAGTGCATCCAAATCCAAGACATAAAATAAGTTGGCTTTTCGGTTGAACTTTAACACTTTGAACACACGATCTTTTTTTTTTCGGCCAATTAATGTCATTCGAAGACAACTGCGAAGAACCCCGTCTAGTTATGTCATATCTGTATGCCATCTAACGGAAATCAGAAAACTTTCAAGGGGCAAGAAGGCTGCGGAGAAAGCATACCAGTGTAGAGCCTTTGAAAATACCAGTGAACAGCAAATAATAGGCCCTTTATTCCACGATATTCCAGGATTTTGTATCCGATTGGCATGATATTATATACTATCGCCCTTGCTGAGGCTGATAGCAGACAAATTTGGCCCGCGGGTAGCATGATAGGCTGATATCGCCCGAGCGCCAGCGAGGCTGATATCTTGCCCTTGTTCACTGAGGAAATCAAACCCAACCTACCGTTCTTTCCGGCCAACAGAGAATAAGCCAAAGATCCGTTTGATATTAGCACAGCAATATTCTCCTAACTTGGAACTTGACAAAGAGTCGTATAATGAACCAAGTTAATTTCTTTTGAGCCATACTCGCTTCGAAGTGGTGGCTCCAGAGTGAATACTAAGTAGAAATAACCCTCAGTACAGGACCATAAAATCCAATGGCTTGGTTCCAGAAGTCTTTATCGGATAGATGTGGAAGGATAATAAATAAATCAAAATGGTCCTAGATTCAGAGGCTGTAATCTTCTAGCAGTTTTGAATCCTTGAAAGGCATCGGACCACCAATAACTGCTAATGAGCATCGTTTTGAACCTGGTGCATGAAGTATAGTTTAGGGCTTGTTAAGCTATTTAAGCCATGATTAAAAAATCATTGAGGTGAAATTATCCCGTTTTTTCCAAGTGTTCAACATCCCGCAGCACTGTCAGTTTTTTTGTCATATGACCAGCCAATAATCGAATATGGTGATTGAGAATTTTTATCATAGATTTCAAGGTCAAAATTTTACTTAGCCTTTTCTTAAAGGAGTGATTTGATATGAAATACAATAGGGGAGTACTGAGTAGCTTGGCTGATACACCATTTTTTCTTAATCTTAGGGTGATTGTCACACAGAAATGACATAGGCTAATAACCTCAGAACAAGTTATTGTAAGAAACATGTAGGCTACTGCCAAATTTTTAGCTTTTATTGTTAATTCTACTCCAAGCCGGAGCGCAGGCTCCACCTGGAGTAAAACTGAGGTATATGCATGCGATCGCCTGATTTCCCGATGCTTAAAGTCCACCTCCCACTATTTACTGTTTATGTTACAACGTTCAAAACTACCTGAATACATAATAACATATATTTCAAGGTCAACATTTCACTTAGCCTTTTTCTTAAAGGAGTGATTTGATATGAAATACAACAGAGCGTACTGAAATACTGAATAGCTTGGGTGATACACCATTTCTTCTTAACCTTAGGGTGATTGTTATACAGAAATGACATAATAACATTAAAACAAGTTATTGAAAGAAATAGATTCTGCCAATTATTTAGCGTTTAATGTTAATCTCTAATAACACCAGTACACTGTGCAGTCCCATGATACCAGTCCTATCCTACCCAGTGCCAAAATTTGCTGGTATTCCCCTGATGTTAAAAGAAAAAAGTTCCAACCGTGCGATAACAATTATTATCGCACAGCCAGCCATGCGATAACAAGTGATATAGCACGGTTTGAACTTTTTTCTTTTAACATCAGGGGAATACCAGAAAATTCAACAAGTGTACTAGTGTTATAATCATTATCGCCCTTGCTTTTCTTCGGGCGATAGCGGAAAATTTGGCCCTTGGACAGCATGATAGGCAGATATCACCGGCGATAATATATATTATCACTCTTCGTACATTTCACTCCAAGCCTTCGAGTATTACTGAGGTAGATGCATGCGATCGCCTGATTTCCCGACGCTTAAAGCACACCTCGCACTATTTACTGTTTATGTTACAACACTCACAACTCCCTGAATACTGTAAACCTAGGCTCCACTTATGATAAATTACCCACGGTATTGGCTGTTTTAAGCCTCTTCCCAGACCCATTGACTTCTAGCAAAAACTTGAAAAAATTCAAATAACCAGTTTTACGCATCACTAGCATGATACGCGAACACTCTTCGGAAACATAATACAAACGGAAAATGGGGGATCGTGGCAACTGCAGATATTAGTGAGGTGTCGTTAGCGGGTTCAGAATGTAACATATGAAATTTGGGTCTCCGGGTTTAAGGAATAGAAGTGACGGTTAACTCTGAAGTCGATTAGAGCTTTGATTTGGAAGTATCCATATCTGTTCTTAATTTTCTCAGCGAACCAGTCGATTGACCGTAACTTAATTTCACTCTTCGCAATATGTTCTCTGAAATTTCCGGTTTATATCCGATCCTGATCGTACAGTTTACACGGTAGTAAAACAAAGCAGAATCTGCTTTATTCAGCATATTATCTTTAAAACGACATGAACAACCTCACAGTGAGAATTACCAGATCTAAATGTATACTAAATATTCTCCTTTCGGGTCCCATCGAAACCTTTGGTCTTGTTGTAGGAAAATCCTCCACGGCCATACTTAAAATATCCATAGCAGTTAATTTGAATTTTCCTGTGTGTGTGTGTGGGGGGGGGGCTCAAGACGACGGTTTACACGATTTGAGGCTAGAACAACGAACGAACTCACATATTTGTATACCTGGTACAAATCACACTTCATGTGAACAAACACAGTACTGATGGCAAAAAAACTGTGACAAGCAACTTCCCTGTTCAAAACCAAACAAAGCTCATCGTAAAGATGAAAACAATTGAAGTCAAACAGTCATAAGTATGAATTACAATATTTGCGCTATGATGGAGTGTCATAGTTGTATGGGAAAAGACTCGCAATCAGTCCTTCCTTCTGTCAGCAGTCGAATCAACGCTCAGAGAGCTAGAATGGATGTCTTGCAAAATGGCAAGTAAGAGCTATACAGAAAATGCGCTGTTTCAGGGCAAGAAGTTTCATCTCATATTACCAGGAAGCTGTACAGGGCGTGTTTCATCAACATTAAGGTGAATGGAAGCTGGTTGTTAAGGTAGCACGTTACGGTAGCCAGTTGCGTATTTAGGATCCGGTTTCGGTGGGGGAGGGGCTGACCTCATCCGGTATTTTCCGAGACTAGAATAAATTCTGCTTTTACAGCCATCTTGCCACGGTTTTGCGGTATCTGGCACTGTTGATCCTGCAACACTAGGTTAATCCGGCTTCTGGTATACAAGCTCAGAAACTGGGAGGCCAGGAAAAGCTCATGATTCGTAGATTTCCTGCGCAAATGTTATCACGGACGGAGCCTTATTCTATTCGTATTTATTGACAGCTCGTAGTTTGAGATGAGTTGACAGAGCAAGTGACAAAAACTGAGCGACCTCTAAATTTAGTTAGCCGCCTTAACCTGGGATTCAGCTGGTATTTTCTACTCTGCGCTTGCCCTAGCATCCGCGGTCGGAAAACCACATTTCCAGAAAGCGATGTATTTTTAGGGGAGGTCTCCACACTGCGCCGTGAGTGCTAAAACTCAAATCAGCAAAAATCAGCTTAAAAAAAAGCTGTATTCTTGCATTCGCATATTATATATTATCGACATTCAAATCGCTAGTTCAGATCAATACTCTGTACGGGCCATGGTTTACTTCTCAAATAAGAAAAAGAAGCTAAAGAATTTTGCAGTGTGTATTTCTTTCAACGCCTTGTTTTGAGGTTTAGTATCATTTCTGATTAAAAATCGATAAGAAGGAAAGGTGTGTCCATTAAGCCCATTGAATAGCTGGCATACCCCCTACATAATTAATGATCCGACGAGGATGGACGAGCGTTGCAAAATATTGGCTAGAAAAAAGTACAGTTGTGTTCAAATAATCACTTTCATTGAAGGGTTTTCTCCTCCATTCCAATAAAAAAGGGCAAACTTCCGCATCCAAACCATGCATTAACCAAATAGGGTTGAGATCCGAAAGTCTAGTTACACTTCACTATTGTGTTACTTCGTTTTTCCGCTATCCTCAAATCACCGGTTTCACTGAATGAATTTATTTTTTCGGATTTGTTGCACCTCTATGTGCTTGTCCCGCCTATATGCTTGAAATATTCAGCAAATACAAAGGTAACCATTGTTGAAAAACAACAGTCATAATAACAAAACGGCATATCTTATCATCACTATCCATTCGTCTGTAAGTTTCCCAGCTTAGCATCCGTAACACATGGAAATGCAGGCTTTTGTTGAAATTCAAATTCTCCGCGTCTGGGCGGATTCTGGGTTATCGTGCAAGCAGCGCACATTCTGAACGTTATTACTGGAGCCCCAGGTGAAAAAATGCAAAATCCCTTAGATGAGTCAAAATAATTCAGTGTATTAAAACATCAGATGTAAAAATAAGCTGCCTTTAAAGTTAAACCTTAAAGGAACAGAAAACTTGACTCAAACTTGGCTCAGGGAGCTAGCTGACATATCAAGAATGTATCCTGAGTCGATATTGAGAGTTAGAAAAATTCTTGTTACGACCATTGCAGTTTCCGGGCAGTTTCCGAGAGTTCGACTTTTGAGCAAAAAAAAAAAAAGCAAAAGGTTTGTGTGCCGAGAGTAGGACTCGAACCCACGATCTTTGCCCCCAAAACAAAGTAATACAATGTATGTCAACAGGGTTGCCACCGGTAGTACAATTGTGTTCACGATAGAACTTTCTTTTTACTTTGGCAGCAGATTTTAAGAAAAAAGTAGTTGTCAGGTTTTATTTCCAAGGTGACTATGACCCAGCAACACGTTCTGAGTACTTTTCTTGTTTGGTATTACTTTTTTCCTTTTGCATAGTGAATTTATTTTAGTAAAGTGGCAACCCTGTATGTTGATAACACAGACAATCGCGAACTTTTACAGTGCATGAGTGCGTAACTACAGTGCATAAGGGGCAAGGCCCTGCCAGCTAGCTCTGGGAACAATAAGGAGGGGTTTCGAGATAACAAAGATGGGGGGTTCTGTCGACAGTAAGTCCCTGTACATTTATCTAAGCCCCCCAGGCCGGTTTGATGGGCGAAAGTTGCCTAGTCAAGTTTACTGTGCCTTTAAGGTTCGCGCGTAGCGTAGGGGCCGATCTCCTAATACTTTGCCGTCCGCTGGGAGTGCGATGCGTGGTCGGGGGCAAATCATCCGACGCTTCCCATGCTTTTCCCTAAATTTCTCTAGGTACCCATTTGAAGCTAGGTGAACTTTTGGCTTGTCTTAGGGGGAAACGCCACTAACCCTCATCGGCCTAAACCAAACGGTCGGCACCACCGAGACTCGAACCAGCTGCCCTTCGCTAGTGAGTTAGGCATGCTAACCCATCCGGCTAGGACGGACATATTCCATTAAAATAGAGTTTATGTTGCCGAGGCGTCGATTTTCGCCACAGTCGTGATATTTTCGCCGATAAATCTTCAAGACCAAGCTTATGTTAGGACTTCCGCCTGGAATAATGAGAGGCTACCGGGCAAGATTATACTTTCTACAAGCTTTGAATAATGCCTCAGCTCGGTGGTAGTCGCCACAAGTTCCAACATAAATTAAACCGACTGAAATCACGTAACGACTTTTTATGCAAGATGCAAAGCTTCTCATCTTTGGTCATAGTAATAAGAGTCATCAGTAAAAGTCAAAAGTTGACTGATACTGTACAGCCTCTTTGTGTGATTTTTCCTTTTTGTTCACCACGGTTGCCATATGTGGTAGGGATTGCAGAGTCATTTCTGTCTGTTTGATATATTCTTTTGACAACTCTCATCCCGAGAAGACACACCTCCATCCAGAGGCGTTAATAACCAAAATGTTTGGGGCGGAGGCAAGGGCAGGGGATAAAAACCGACTTAAAAAAAAAAAAAATCTACTCTTTTCATGAAAAATCCGGTCGCTAGCGCTGCCTCATTTTACCGACTGGCCGTCAAGAGACAGAGAGCGCCCCCCCCCCCTTTCGTACGTGACGCCACTGCCTCCAGAAAACCCACACGGTGTATAAATATACGCTCTTCATAAAATTACATCCAGATTAGTTCTTTTTTGGCCGCTAGATGCGCTGGCATAAAGTAAACAATGACATGTTACCTCGAGGTATACGTTTATCCGGATTTGTTTGGCCATTTCCAAATTGTCTCAGGCCTAGCCATACTTGAAACTCCATAAAATGCCTCTACCTCTGTTTGTTCTCAATCCAACTCTGTTTTATCGGTCTACATCAAGTTTGTCAATTTTGGCTTCCGACATCAATGCTGACTGCTGAACCACTTTCCGACGGGGCTAATTAGCGGGTCGGTGTGAGCCGAAAGCCTAATCACTCATTCTCCCTTCCGATAACTTGTCCCCCCTTCTCACGTGTGATTGTTATTGTTCCTCTAGCACATCTGGCGATAATTCGGTATTGGATTTTATGAACAGCGTATTCTTTCAACCCGAACCTGACTGCGAATCATAGTTGGACCAACGGCCCGGATACGTCAGCTGAGTTTTATTAGAGCGATATTTCGGCCCTTCTTGGCGAGGATCCTCTTCACGCTCAAGCTGGGAAGTGAACTTTCCCACGCGGTGTCCTAGAAAGCAGGACCAGACCCAGACATAGAGATCCAGGCAGGGCACCTAGGCAGTTAACAGAGTTGGGCCCCCCTTTCTGATAATTTAGCAAAAAATAAAGTTCACTTTTATTTTTCAACTTAATTCGACGCTTAGCTTGGACAAAAAAACTAGTTTTTTTTTTTTTACAAACTATAATGAATTAACGTCCCCAGCCAAGCCAGCTGCCTAGATTGCTGAGGCAGAACTTCACCACTGAGCACGGCCAAGGGCCCAAGCTTCGCTTCCATCGCTCGACTTGTTTTACAATTTATGGCATAATTTCTGGGAAATCTGCTGTACCCATCACAAGGTAGCACCGTATGTATAACAGACGGACGTCTTACCTTAGCTGCTACCATTTTCGATTCTTCAGAGGACATCCTCCTGGACTTGGTTACATCAGGCATCGTATCACTGGAGGGGGTCGCTGAGTGGAGAATTTCTTTGGCTTTATCCTGAAGGAGTTGGGCCAGTTTACAAATTAGGACCCCGTCTTCCAATCCGTCAAAGAAGTCATCTGAATTCAGGTGTTCCAACCCTGGAATTGAGAAGTCAACTAAAAAGAAGGCTACGAAGATCGAGACAACAGAAAGCACTCTGGACAAGAGCTAGACGCTCATATGGCACTTGCAAGGCTGGGTAAGTGGATGAAGTGGGACTTCGCCAATTCGTGGGCTTGTTGTGATCATTTGTAAGCAAACCCTTGGGATAAAAACGATGACGGACCCTTGGAAATCGCGAGATGTATCGTTGGTGAAAAGTATTTTATATTTGCACTTGGCTGTGATAATGCGTACTTTAAGGGCGGTAGAAATTCTTTTCTAATCAAAAACCTTGAGGCAAAAATTATCCTGGGCCCTTTAGGATCATGAATATGTATGGTTTGATCAAAAGCAATTTTTTGACTTTTCGTTTAATTTAATTAAATTTCAATTTACTTTTTTTACGGCTTTTAAAAACCGTAAGAAAAAATAAGACACTCAAACAAACAGTACACTAAACTAAAACAATCAAGTCGAACGGGGGCTCCAGGTGGAACCTGGGTCACCCGAAGAGACCGCTCCCATTCCAGCCACACTGGCAGAGACAACCTCAAAAGCGGGGCAGATGCAGTCCAAACAAGTGGATTAGACGACCTGAGAATATGTGCACTTTTAGGGTGCTAGAAATTCATTTCGAAGCAAAATCTTTGAGGCAAAAATTATCATGGGCTCATACGAATTATAAAAATGCATATTTTGCTTAAAAGTATTTTTTGTACTTCGCGGTTAAGATGAGTAGCCTACTTTAAGGGAAGGTCGGATGTGGGAAGGGACAATTTCTAAGCCAATCTTACAAGTCCCAAATGTTCAAGCCAAGTTTCATCACCCTGGCACATCTGGAAGTAGGCTACCTTCAATCGTGATCAGCAGAATTCCGGACCCCCCCCCCCCCTCCAACTGTCCCCAGAGTGCTCGAATCCTGTCCGGTTCTGTCACTGATGTATCTGGGGCTTATGCTTGTTCTTCCTACCAAGTGCCATCCCGATCGCTACACTCTAAGCTTGTCACACAATTCCCCCCCACTCCCCCCACATTGATCGGATCCTGACTGCACGATGGGGCATCTGAGACAGAAGTTCTTTCCGAATATCAAGTTTCACTAAGGTCCGGTCACACGCTCAAAACTTGGACGTACCTGAAGATTCCGGATTCTCCCTTCCTCCACTCCCCCATGATGGTCAAATCAGAGAAACGACTCTTCTTACATTAAAATGGTCGAGTCCCTGATATGCCTGCCAAGTTTCATCGTCCTAGCACATGTGGAAGCATCTTAACTCGGGATCACCGGAATTTCGAAACCCTCCCTCCAACTCCCCAACTCGCCCGATCATGTCAACTATGTATCTAGGGCTTGTCTTTGTTTTTCCCACCAGGTTTCATCCTGATCGATCCACTCTGAACATGTCACACGATTTCCGGTTTCTCCCTCCAACTCCGTCACCGGATCCGTTCCGGACTCGAAGTGTATCATGTGAGACACGACGTCTTTCCGACAGCTTCATCAAGATCCGACTCCCCGTTCAAAAGTTATACATACATTAATATTCCTGATTCTCCCTCCCTCCAGTCCCTTAACGATGGTCGGGTCGGGGAAGTGACTATTTCCACATTAGTTTGGTCGGGCCCTAATATGCCAGACAAGTTTCATCTTAACAGCACATCTGGAAGTACCCTAACACGCGATCACAGGACTGACCGACCGACCGACCGACGGAAAAGTGATCGGTATATGGCACTTGGCCGGAAGGCAGGTGCCACAAAAAAATATTATGTTATATTAATTATATTATATTAATTTATTCCAGTTCAGAGCTACCATGCGGTTTTGTTCCTATTAGTTCCCCAATGATCATCACCATCGTTAATGTTTAACTAGAATTCCGCGAGGATGTGCTTGATTATGTTTCCTTCGGCAGAAAAAACTTACGAACCTCCCCGACGTTGAGAGTTTTGCAATACCCTTCAATTTATAAAGTGAAAGCTTCTCTTTTCTGTTCATTTACTTTTGGATCTATTGTACTATCTCCGTGTGATGGATACTGATAATCAGGCGAGGTGGGACAAACAGAGACTAATCCACTGGGAGCGCTGAGCTGGTCCAAGACCAATTACAAAGGATACCTCTTGGATATGATACATGCTCATATACCAAAGGAATGAACGAGTAGTCCTGTTACCAAATGGGCTGACTTAAATGTCGTTATTAAAATTCCACATTTCTTAAAACCACATTCCCTCGCACTATTTACTCCTAACGTTCCAATATTCAAAATTATTTGAATACTGTAAAAATGTGTTTTTAACAAATTATCCAACGCTTTGGCTGTTTTACGCCTTTTCCCAGATCCACTGACTTCTAGCAAAACTCGGCAAAATTCAGAGAACCGGTTTCACGCGTTTCACGCATCATCAGCATGATACGCGAACACTAATCGGGGGCATAATGCGCATGGAAAACAATGATTCGTTGAAAGTGCAAAGATTAGTCAGGTATCGTTAGCGGGCTTAGAACGTAACATATGCAATTTGGGTCTCCGGGATTAAGAATGATGAATACAATTACTGAAGTACGTTGCATTAGCATCATAGACACGACGGCTCCTTAAAGTTTAACTGAAAAGGCTGGGATAGGACAATCTAGTTTTCCATCACTTATTCACTTAAATTGGCTTGAAGACCCGCTGAAAATGCGTTACTTCGTTGTTCCGCTGTTCACGAACATCCGATTTTCAAATAGTGGAATTTCCTTGTGATTTATGGTACTGAATTTTTGTTGTATGCTTTACTAGAAAGATTTATGATTTTTTTTTGTTCAGGCAATAAGCAATCTTCACGAATCTCACCACTGTCCACTGAAAAGCTGCGTTTTTGTTGAGATTAAAATTTCCCGCGTCATAGTAGAATTTACGTTGTTGTGACGGCCGCAGATATTTTGAACGTCATGACTAGAGCAGATATTGGAAAATAAAAAAAAATCTCTTTGCAGAATCCAAATAATTCTGTGTATTCAATTGGATGACAAAAAACTAAATCGGCTTTTCAGTTAAAGTTTAAATGAATGCAAGATAGTAACGGGGTATGTATCAAAGCTGCACTGAATCAATTTGCAATGATTGCAGGTTCATTTCTTCCAGTCCAGCAACAGCCTGGCGAGGAACCTTGCCAAGAAGTGCCGAAATATCGCTGACTTCGTAGCTGATTTTTGGTTTTTAGCCATTTTTCAATATATGTTCCCTGTCAGCTTGGGCTCCTTACTTAAGGTCTGATGCACTATCGGAAGTCTACAAGGAAAACAAGCCATTAACATAGGATCAGACCCAAGTGTCTACAAATATTAGTATTTATGTTTTGGAGGTTCACCTTGCCATACTTGGTGACATGGGTACTTGTTACATCCGCAAAAATCCCTCCACACTGCTCAGGCATTAATAACTGACAAACGTCTGTATGTTGTCTTATGAGTTATGGTAATAATATGACATTCTGACACCCGAAAGCATCCAAGACTTACAAGTTAAATGCTAATTTCTCTGACCGACAAGCCAGATAGACACTGCAATACTACGAGTACTTCTAACAACAACAAAAAAATTGCATCAACATATCTTATTTCGGACCTGGGGATATGACAAGGCATGGGTACATATTCACCATATAATGTTTGCATAACAAGCTAGTTCATGAGCCCAATACCGCATGCTGGACGAAACAAATATTTGTAGTTTTTTTTTTTTTTTAAGTTGGCACTTCAGTGACCTCGGCTGTTCTCCAAGTAACATTCAATCAGATATCTCATTTCGCAACTACTGCCGAATACACAACGATCTGTGCAATCGATTTAGCGTTATAGAAGAATAAGGGCCGTGTGATCGAAAAAAAAAATATCCAAAAAAATAGTATAATAATCGAAAAAAATTACGTTCTGCGTGGCCAGACAAATGCAGCCTATGCAGGAGCAGGAGATAGTATCGAGATTAAAATTATTGTTAGGACGTTGCTTGCATCTCATCAGGTTTGGTGTTGTCTTCTAATTATTTTCTTGATAATACTCCACTAGTACTCATGCAATTCACTGTGTGAATGGAATGAAATCATCATATTCTTCATTAAATACTATTGTCGGGGCTCCCACAGACTTTGTTTTAGCGCATCTAAGTTTAGTCGTATGTAGCAGCCCCAGTTCGTTATAATTTAAATAAATAAATGTGAAAATACTACAGCCGAATAAGAGCAATTTACAACCGAATAAGAATCAAAGGCAGGGGAATCACCGAAAGGCATATCTTTACATGTAGGTGTCGTAACTCAAGAAACCCAACTAACTCTTCCCCCAAGAAAATTGTCCAGTTAAGACAGGGTATACTCTTAACCTAGACTTTTAGACCGAACAACTGTTGTCATCCACTTTTTGTGCTTTTCGAGGTTGTACTTCCGAAATATTCGTTTTGTTATCCAGTATTTTCGTTGGCCTTAAAGAAAAAAATTTCTTTTGTTTTCTTGTACAATAACTGTTTTCTTATGAGAAAATGTACGTGACAGCAAGCGCTAAACATGGTACCTAAACTGGCCTAAAGGTCCTTGCATAAACATTTCTGGGAACTCATATTTAAAGAAGAGAAAAAATATTCAAATAGACTGAGCAGTTTGAGAGCAATCCTTCATCCAACTAGGCAGGGGGCGCAGAAACCTCGTGCGCAGTTGGGCATAGCCGAAGGATCCTGAGACGACGTACGTGCTGGCGGGAGCAACAAAACAATTTATCTTACTCTAATCATTCACGTTATCACGGCAGGATGACCCACAATCGGAAATATGACAAAGTGCGTTTCAGGCAATTCTCAATAGTTTAGATTATTTAGGCATAACTGGCAGGCGAGGGACGTGATGGCAATGGGACACGACAACTGCTTTCCCCAGGATTAAGACACGCCGTTCAGGGGTAGGGGATACTTTTCTTGAGACTGTAACATTTGAGACCATTCAAATTTTTAGGAACGGGTAACCGAAGTTTGACAACATTTAAAGTCTTTCATTCATGTGGGCCGAGAAGGTGGGAGACATTATTCGATGGGTCAAATTTTTACGAACAAACTGTTAGTTTTCTTTAAAATCCTCACGGTAGCCAACGTTATCCACAAACTATTCGAAAACAGTTCACTCTTGAAAGCAAGGTCGCATTGCTCTTTAACTATTCATCAAGTCCCGTCGGAGGTCAAAAGAGTTACTAAACCTTCGAGAAGATTTAGTAACTTTAGTAAGAGGATTAAAACAACTAAGCATATCACCATGTGAACGTTTAGATATGTCGGAAGAGGATATCATCGGCCAGTTTCACATTTGTGGGTCTCGGAAGCTGAATATTATTTAGCTCAAGCTCAGAATCTTCAAGAAATCACTATAACGAATTTAGTATAATTTACGGCGTTTGTTTATTGTGATCTAGTTTACATCCTTTCTTCTTTGAACTTACGGGAATTAACAAGAAAAAAAGAAAAAAATACTAAAAGAAATCGGTAAAGCTAATAATTAGTTTGGCTTTTCTACACATTTTCCATATACTTGATAAAATAAATACATTTTGTTAGATCCATAGACAAACTATGATCCCAGCCTCCCCATGTCGGGCGCTTCCGACCCGCGCCACTAGATGACCCAGCGGTCGGACCGAGTCGTGGCTTCATCTTAGGTCTTGGGTGGGGGGGGGGGGGTTAGACTTCGCAAGTGCTAGAATGCTTACGATGCAACTCCTTTAAAACGAGTATGGTGAGTACAAGTAGTGAACTGAACTGAAAGACACAAAAACGTTCCTCCAGCAGGACTTTAACCCACGACTCTGGTTTTCTCCACGAGGCTGTCAATAGGGCCCTCGTCAGTAGCCCCGACATTGAAGTAATAGGCCCTGAATAGGCCTCTAAATTTAACCCACAATTGCTTCTGTTTATTTGTCATGGTAAAATTACAAATTCCCTTATAAAATTTTTGGCGGGACAAGTGCAAGTGACGTTCACGGTATGGGCATATTGTAAGTTCCAAAGTTTTCGATTACGCCCACTCAACTGCCCCTTACTTTTCAGACTGAGTTCCAATGCCAGAATCTACACTTACCACCGAGCTTACCACACATACACATCCATGTAAGATGACACTGCAAGATGGATTATACAAAGATTCTTCAGTTAAAAAAAAAAACAAGCGCGTACTAGTGATAGCAATCATAAAAAAGCATAGTACAACAACACCATAAATCAAATACTCCATTCACTCGTCTTTTCATTGATTAAAGCGGTATGAAGAAAATGAAAAACGGCACCCAAATTTGGCATGTACTTGTTCACGATATTACGAGGAGGTTTGATCTCTCATCGCGCAGCGTGTATAATACATTCGCATGGTAATGACATCGGAATTAGGATAGGAGGGGTATACCATCTATGGGCTGGAAGAAAACCTATCTTGAAGAAGAGATCAAACGCATGCTGAGCTTCAAATAGTCGGAAAAAGACATTTCTTCATTCTAATCGACACGATAGCATTGCCATATGGAAACGTGAAGCACAGCTGTTTACAAAGCAGCGGGGAAACGGCCCGAGATCACAAACTCGACTTGAGATGAAATTCGATGTCCCAATAAGAAAAAAAAGTGCCAAATAAGCAAAGAGTCAGCGACTATAGTCAGCAAGTAATAGGAATTTCAACGGCATCTAAAGCACTCAGGACACGAGTTTTGTTTTTAGGTGATTTATTTACGGCCTTTAGGTACTCAGTTCATGAAAACAGCTGGTTCGTTCACGTTCACACAAAAACGCACTTGTCAGTCAACTACGTAGGGCTCGGAGTCGCTCTGAAAACTGTTGGTGGATTTTTAAAAATGTTTGGATTCTTGACACTACGGAAGTTTCGCGACTAGGAGTTGATCGAAACATGGCAGTTTCTATTCCGCAGCTACAATTTTTTTTCGAGAAGTCAGTGTTCTAAAAGTGGCGACTCGAATGATAAGAATTATTTTGCACATGTTCCTTTCTTTTTCCATCAACAACATAAAATTAAACTGACAAAATACAAAAATGTCATTTTCCAGAAAACTCTTAAGGCATTTGCTTCACATCCTCAAACTAGTCAAATCCGATCCTGATCAGGCCCAAATATTTTGTGTCGTTGTCAAGTCCACACATCAGTCCGCTCACACCGAAAATACGACAGTTCGCGCAAACGTCAGTTCGACTGCAGAACCCGTCATACGCCAACGGATTGTTTACCAAAGCACTTAGTTTAACTAAAAAGTACTAAGACAGGGCAATCTAGTTACCCATCACTTATTCACTTAAAGAGGCTCGAAGACCTAATGAAAATGCGTTACTTCGTTATCACGAACAATCGATCTTAATATAGCGGAATATCCCTGTCGGATTGGTGGTAGGCTACCTCTATGAGCTTGTACCTGTGTCGTATGCTTGACGAAAACAATTTACGAAAAATAAGTGTACACGCAGTGACCTACCTTCCGCGAGCTGATCACTTATATTGAGATTCAAATATTCCTCGTCATAGCAGAATTTTGCGTTGTGAGGACGGCCGTTAAATTCTCAACATCATACTAGAACAAACAGTGAAAAAAAAAAAATCACTTCACTCAAGCCAAATAATGCTGAGTGTTCAGTTGAATGAAAAAAAAAGTTGGCTTTTCAATTAAACCTTAAAGTTTAACCGAAAAGGGCTGAGATAGGAAAATCGAGTTACCCCTCACTTATTCACTTAAAGACCCGACGAAAATGCGTTACTTCGATGTTCCGCTACTCACGAATAAAAGGTTTTCATACAGTGGAATTTCACTTCGTATCTGTGGTATCTGTATGCGCTTGTACCTGCGTTTAATACTTGACGAAAACGGTTTACGAAAAATATGTGTTCACTCAGTGAGCTACCTTCCACGAGCTGATCACTGGCCTTAAAAAGCCGCGTTTGTATTGAGATTAAAATTTTCCGCGTCATAGTAGAATTTTGCGCTGTGAGGACGACCGTACATATTCTGAACGTCATACTAGAGCAAATAGTGGAAATGAAAAAATTCCCTTAACACAATCCAAATACTGCGGTGTATTCAGTTAAATGATACAAAAATAACTTGGCTTTTCAGTTAAGCTTTAAGGATTTTCCCTGGACACGCGTGACGGCGTATCCATATACACTTTTCATGGAGATATAATTTTATTTAAAAAATTTGGGCCTAGTGACGTTTGTGTGAACTGACGAATTTTCATGGGCCAACTGATGTGTGGGCGAAATCAGCCCTTTTCTGCTAAAGTTCGCCGTATTTCCATAAACTTCCAAACTTTCATGCGGCTACAGATCCAGAACAGATTTATCGATTAGAAAGCCAGGGGGAACACTCCCTCGTCTCTGAATTATTCGTCCTACGAAATACCTGAGTCTTAGCGAGGGCTAAAATTCGGTATTCTCTGGAAATACTACTCACAACGAAGTATTTGGAAGGAATAGACTGAGTAATCTGTTTTTACAAAACTTCCAAACTTTCTGTTCGAAAAGAAGAGGTAGAACTCACCCAGTATTCTGTTGAGCCAATCCGCAAGATCCTCTTGTAAAGGCTCGAGATGCTTTTGTTGCGTTTCCATAATCCTATCGTGGTAGAACTGAGCAAGCTCGGCTTCAGTTTGCGGTAATTCTGGATTGCTAATTGCGCTTAGACCCCATCCGAGAGTAGCTTCGCCGCTCGCGCCCAAAGTTGCGCCAACCCATCGCTTGCCGATGCCGCGCGCCGGCGTCGAGGCTGCTGAGACGTCCGCGGCGGACAGCGGACGCCTCGGCGAGAACATCATCTTACTTTGTAGAACTACACAAGGAATCCGGCGATCTAATAAAAAGAGTAGGTAGTACAGTCGAATGTCTTTGCCTTAGGCTGGTATTGACTTTACACGAAGCACGGAAGTTAGGCTCTTTTGTGTTGTGTCTTCCCGCTACTTTCTGCAAACATTTCCTCGAGCACTTGTTGCATTTCCATATCGTACTCGCGGAAAAAAAGAAAGTCTATCGAAGGGTATGGCGACAGATAGTTGGCGACCAGAAAGATATGCAATAATTGTCAAAATATAATCAGTAACGATGTGTATGGCTAGGCTTGCTAAACACAAACAAAAATCCACAGATTGTGAGGGGTCGATGGAAATTTGGCAATAAGGTATTCTGACTTTGGAGGGAAGACCTTCAGGTGGTGCTGGATGGTTGGCTCCCAGCTAATCACTAACACCTAAACAGTAGGCTAATGCAATACAGACGAATGTTCTAAAAAGCGTAATGGTTAAAATCAGACCACATCACAGTCTTGATCCGGTTCTCGACTCGTCCAAATCAAAATATTAACAAACCACTTACCGTTGAATCTCTCATCAAACAGTCACTATCTAAGGTCGAACTCAACTGACCTCCGGCCTTCTGCGCGAATCGTTACCAAATCGAGTCTCGCTCTGGAAGCCTCAAAACAAATTACGCTAGAAACACTCGGTTACCACGCATCCCAAGTCCGGCACCGTCTTCCACAACTGGAAACCGAATCGATAGCTCCCCGCCTAGAGACAATCCCTTTCAAGCGAGGGAGTAAGCATGGCACGAGAGTCCGGACGTTTTTTTTGTAATCTGGAATGTAAACAAACAAAGTATGCGGGTTCCACGCAACACGCTTAAACCCATGCGTGACTTTAGTGAAACTTGGGTTGTCATGGGCTTCATCAAAGACTAACACGGCTACAATGTTTTGCCTCAGTTTGCTGGTTACGTGGTCTTCGCTGTGGGAACCTGGATTTCATCTTGATTGCATGCGATTCCGGTTGTCGATTATTCGTGTGAAACACAAAGATGTAAGAAATACGGAGGCTGTCAAGGAAGAGGCAGCCTACCACAAGTATCAGAATCTGGTTAGGGTAGACTAAGCTGAACTCCAATATATGCTAGGATCAGGGTCATAATGGTTAATTAAACGCTATGCACCCATATACCCTCTTAAAAGTTTGGCCGACCGAAGGCTTGAACTGGGACACATAAACTATGGACGAATCCTTTCTGAAGAGGATAGGATGTCTCGGCGTTCGGATCACCGATGACCATATGCAAGCGTTAAAGGACAACTCTTACTAGAAATGATCTTTTCCCTATGAAACCGTCCCGAAGAAACGCTTTTCGAAAATATCATAACTTTACACATCAAATAAGCCATTTTCTTGTTAGCGCTTGTCGATCCTATCCACCACTCCTGCTCTCCGACGCGGCGGCTGGGCGCAAAACGTTTGAAAACTGAACGCGCTGTGGTTGAAAAGTTGGAAAAACTAAGCAAATAAAAGATGTCAAAACAGAAGACTCTCATATTCCTTATATATGAAAGAGTTGTCAGCGGACATAAGATTCCGTCAAACTTTGCGTTGTGTGACGGGCAAAACTCGGCACGGCAGAAAAAGCGCTAAAAATTCGTGAGCACAAAACGAAACAATGGAGAAAGGTGGGGATTTTAGAAGCTTATAATTCCAGAAGGGAGCTAGATATATTTTAAAAGGCAGAATAAGTAAGAGAGGTCCTTTAAGCACAGCACAGACTATCATAGCTCTGACACATTAGGTGCGTTCGTTGCAATCAGTGCTGTTTCTGGTATTTTCTCTCCAGTGTCCGGTTCTACTCTTAAAAACGCGTGTTTGCGTCTTTACCGGCTTAATTAAAGTGCGAACACACGATCAGGCTTTCCCAGCCGGATTTTCTGCACTTTCATCGTCAAGTTGGAAAAATTCAACTTTTCCATGTGGAAGTGATGATGGCACCAAAATCCAGACAGGAGTTCCAGTCCAGTCTGATCCTGATCGTGTGTTCGCATTGGTTAGTCCGCAGCGGTGAGGAATAACCAGACACTGGTTAGCCCTACGGTTTATAAGACAGGGTATAAGCAGTCACCAGTGAATACAAAAACACCTACAGGTAAAACCAGGGACCACAGGTGAGTTCTCCCGGGACAAAGGAAGCAGCAATTGGTTACTGCAGCGTAGGGCAGACGTCAAACAAAGGTTAAATAATTTGTCGAAAAGGGGAAGTCTACCCTGTAAAATAAAATGCAAAATGAGTGGGAAAACAAATTTTCTCATCATTACGTATTTCTTTATTCGGGAACAACAAAAACACACATGAACAAACTTAGGCAAACCGGGAATACTTTTTGCAACATTAAAACTGCCGGTTCACTAAAGCTTCGTCCCAGGGTCCATAGATGTTTGACTTATACTTTTGAGATCGGACAAAAATATACGGTAAAACTACTACTAAGCAAAAAAATAAGACACTTGCTACGACGGCCCAATCCGGATCGACGAAATAAAGACAGATCAGCGAACTAGGGATTAAAAAGACAGCAACATGCTCTGAATAATCAACAGAGCTATAAAACTGAGGAAACATGGTAAAAACACAAATGGCAGTTGTAAGCAGTGAAAATACATGGAAGGGGGATGGTAACCGTGATGCCAAACAAATGGCAGCACAGAGAGCAGTGCTCAGTGAGAACTGCTTTGAAACAACGCCAAATGTCACTCCATAGTCATTAAACACTAAGTGGGAAATCATTAAAACTGCAGATATTGCATAGATACTATCGGTGCTGACTGATTCTGTTAACGTCTTCAGCACAGGGGCAAGAGAAAATGTGATAGCCAAAAATAAAAAATTATCCCTAAGGGTAACAGGCATATCCTTCTTGAGGAAGAAGAAAACCATTAAGAAGGCACCAGATGCAAAAGAATATTCAAATACATCAAGTGCACTCAATACTCCTTCCTTCAACCACGCGTAAATACAAATAAATATGAATACAGTGGAGACGTGGACCGCAATTCTAGTTGATCCACACATACTCTGAGAAAAGGATAAAGGTTGAAAGTGGACATTCTTCTTCAAGCCTTGTAAAAATGACTCATCTGTGTAGTTGTCGGGAAGTCCGAAGTCCTTGTACAAAACTTTTTCCCATTTAATACTAGTAGAGTTGTCTGCTTCGGGAAAGATGTGATGCAGCTCCATGTTCTGTAAAACGAGGACAGGATATCTAGTATGAATCAAATATTTATCACCGTTCTGACTGTGGATATATGTATTTTAAAGTGACTGTTCAGAAGGTAAAAAATTAGGGGGGGGGGATACCCAAGATGACACACATGCATTCTGCAAGCATCAGCACAAAATGGACAATTGCCTAAGATCATTTTTGTGTTTCTGAAAAAAAAAGTGGCTAAATTATGGATGCTGGCTGGCTGGAAGGCTGCCTGGCAGAGGGCCACCGGTTTTTCCCGTAGTCTCAAGATTCGCTTCAAATAAATAGTATCCCATCTCCAAGGAGTTTGATAACTCTTGGGGTCACATTTCTAACACCCTCAAACACTATCTACCAGTTGGTTAAATGTCATGCAACACGGTGATAGGTAAAAGGTAAAGGTGTCAGCTATCACCTTTACAGGCCAAGCCGGCGGTGCTGATCTCCGATTCTCGGCCCTCAGCCAGGAAGTGCAATGGGGGGTTGGGGGCCAGCCATCCTGTGCTTTCGCACACCCTTCCTGTCACCTTCCCCGGATTTCTCCAGGTACCCATTTGAAGCTGGGTGAACTTTGGCTTGTCTTACAGAGTTCCGCCACTAACCCCCGCACGAAACCAAACAGTAGGCACGACCGAGACTCGAACAAGGGACCCTTCCCTTGCGAGTTCGACGCGCTAACCATTCGGCCACGGACGGACGATTAGTATCAGTCGAGGAACATTGAGTTATGTCTGGTACTAAACACTGTTCGACTTGATCTCGTCATGCTATTCAAATCTACACTTACTAGTTTTTATGACCAATAAATGAAGTAAGTGTCTTGGAAAATACAGAAATCTAGAGCAGTGGTTCCCAACCTTTTCCGTACCGCGTACCCCTAATCAAGGTTCGAAAATGTTGCGTACCCTCTTTTCCAGAACGTTAAAAAGACGATTTTTATCCAGTGGCGCCATTTGAGGGGGGCAGGGGGGGGCCATGGCCCCCCTCTGAATTTTAAAGGGGCCCAAAATCCGAGGTTTATTTGTTTATATTCCTTGTTGTTTGACGTACTAACATAAATGCGTTTACCAAATCGTGAATTTCGACCTACAAGATACAATTTGTAATCTGATTTTGAACAAAAATCTTTGTATTTTTAGAAGAAAACGGGCTGATTTTTTTTTAATTTTGCCTGCGGCGCACAGTTTCAATATAATATGGTGTTGAAGTCTCTGCATCTTAGCGGTACACAGGTTGATTTTTTTTTTACTTGGTCCTGTAAAGCAAGGTTTCAACAATATAAGCGTTCAGAATCACATCTTTTTATACAAATTTATTTTATTCTGGATGACCACCACTTGTTTTGTAAAGGTCTGCGTGGAATAGCACAGACAGGGTCCGAAATATCTTTCACTCTGTTTGAGAGTTATCGTGCAATGCGAGGTGCAATGGCCACAGGGGGAAGCCATTGCTTTCATTTAGGATCCCAAAAAAAACGCTCTGATCGTGAATGTTTGATGAAATTTTGCCTGCGGCGCCTTTGTTAGTCTTCTCTATACAGGTCTGGTCGAAGGAGCATGTCATTTGGGTGTGGTTTTTGAAGCTGAAATTTTGTACGCGAAGTGTTTTAAAGATGTTAACCCCATATCCAAATTCAAAAGATTTCATAAATCAAAGATATATCTGGATAAAACTTCGATCGAGAGCCTCAGCTCAGAGGGTTGAAAGGAGCTTATTCTGTCATAAGGGGAGGCCTCAAACTCTGCCTCATAGCATGCTTCAGTAATTTTATTTTTATTTTTGAAGGATATTCGAACAACGCGTGACTCTTGCATTTTGCTCCTTACGATATATTCGAAAACCACTTTAATTTTGCTCCAAAACAGCAAATAAATTTTACATCTGATTAAAAAAAAAAAAACTGGGATAGGGGCCCAAAATGGATTTTTTGGCCCCCCTCTGAGGTTTTCTGAAATGGCGCCACTGTATTTATCATCATAAATTATTAGGTATACATGTGTAGAAATTTATACAAAATCAACGATACACTTGAGGCTGCTTTTTGGGATCCCAAAACGTTAGTGACGGATACCTATGACATCGTAAAAGTTGTCCGTCTGTCCGTCCGTCCGTCCGTCCGTCTGTCTGTAAGCACGATAACTCTCGAAGGGAATGAGATATTTTGATGAAACTTGGTGTGAGGATTCTTTGGGTCAAGAGTAAGGTCGAGTTTGTAGATGGGCACTGTAGCCCTACATTTAGGGGTGGGGGAGGGGGTTTACATTAAGGGACAAACAAAATATTTTGAAACAGCTAATGTGATAGTCGATTATGGGGTAAGAAAACATGCTGAACACGATAGTGAAAACCATTTTCTTGCCGGACAAGTAGTTCGCCCGGAATCCGGCCAAAACCGGAAAGTTTGTTAAAAGTAAAAGTTTTATTTGAAGTTAATTAGATGTTCGATTTAGGGGTAAAAAGACATGCTGAACACGATGATGAAAACCATTTTTTGACCGGACAAGTAGTTAGCCCGGAATCCGGCCGAAACCAGAAAATTTGTTCAAAGCAAAAGTTTTATTTGAAGTTGATTAGATGTTCGATTTAGGGGTAAGAAGACATGCTGAACACGATGGTGAAAACCATTTTCTCGACGGACTAGTAGTTAGCCCGGAATCCGTCCGAAACCGGAAATGTGTTAAAAGTAAAATTTCTATTTGAAGTTGATTAGATGATAGATTTAAGGGTAAGAAGATACGCTGAATCTGTACATGACAATCATTTTTTACCCAGACATATAGTTCGTCCGGAATCAGGTTGAAACCGGATTTTTTTTTATAAGTTAAAGTTTCATTTGAAGTTGATTAGACGTTCTTTACAGGAATAAGGAGATGCGCTGAATTCGTTTCTGAACTATCTTTTTTTGGCTGGACAAGTAGTTCGCTCGGAATTCGGCCGAAAACGGAAATTCGGCAGAAGTAAAGCAGGAAGTTTCGATCAGTATCGTCAAAATAAATATGGCTTATACAAGTATATCTGAACTTAATTTTCTCAGATGATTAGCCTGGCGAAGACTGGATCTGGCGTAGAGAAGACGTAGTTGTCTGGTCAAATATTAAATTTTTGGGATCCCATCGAAACCTTTGGTCTTGTTAGCTAAGATTTTAAGAAATCTCGGCTCAACGTCATTTACGGCAATATTTTTTTTACAGTCAGCCTGTTTCTGTATTTGGTTTTGATGTTCTCCGTGCTTTCATCAAACTGCATCGCAAACGTTTTCGTTAGCTTAATTCGTCACCTGAATGACAATATCACTTGTTATGTCTTCGATTCTTCTTGAAACAATGTTGTTAGACACAGGAACAGATTTTACGGCAGTAGGCTAGCTGTAGTCAGGGGCGTCACGCACTTGTTGGCAACACCCCTTCCCCGAAGTGGTCCTCCAGACGGTTAAAAAGAAACGAGTCGCCGCGAAGCGCCACGATTTTTCGTAAAAACAGTTTTTTTTTTTTAAACAGTCGGTAAAAACACCTTGCCCCTCAAAACATTTTGGTTAGTGATGCCTCTGAAGGTACTATTAGGCTTTCGGCAATCAAAATGAGTAAGGCGAGATTTTGAAGTTCCGAATTAAAACGATTTTGGTTCCTTCGCGTAACCCTTGCAAGGGCCTCGCGTACCCCCGGTTGGGAACCACTGTTCTAGAGGACCAAAAAATGATGGGAAAGACCTGGATGTTTACTTGTTCGTGGCAAAGTCTCTGTGGCAAAACGTCCCCATGACAAAACATCCCAATGACGAAACGTCCCCATGGAAAAATGTCCGCATAGCAAAACATCCTCAAGCATAGATTTTGAAGTTCGTCTTGGTCTTCCGGCGGATGATCAAAGTAAAACAACTTCCGAGTTTGCATTAGGCTACAGATGTAGGAACAATCTTTATAGGCAGGAAAGAGTGGACGTGGGAACCAGTTGCTTCAGATATCAGATATGCACCATTTCCTTTCAAAACATACAATGTAATATGACTTGCCCTGGGCTCGTAGCTGATCAGTGGTAGTTCTAGGTTGTTTACAGCACCATGCATAACCGGTATTTTTTATATATTTGATAATATTTGTATATATTTAATAATGAATAATATTTTTATATCTAGGCGATTTTAATCTCTCATTCCCATTCTCTGGTCTTGAATTAATCCGGTCTGAAAGGAGACCGGGTCTGATGTGAATCTCGAAATCCCCGAGAAAATATCATCATTTTTTTGTTCTTGGTGTATCTTGACCGGGGACGTTTTGGTTGAGGACAGTTCAGCCATGGGGATGTTCTGTCATGGGGACGTTTTGCAACGGGGATGTTTTGTCATATGGACATTTCGCCAGAGGACATTTCGATTGGGGACGTTTCGCCGACAACCCTTTCTAATATACCGTACTACAACCCAAATTTTACAATCTGAACAATTCTCGAATTCACAAAACAAACACAGATTCAGATAAACCATTTTGCAGATGGGTACTAGACTTTTTGAAGGGATTTCTTGTGCATGGAAAAATCCCTCTCAGAGTCTCAGGTAGCCTAGAGAAACACTGATGCATAGGAACATCTTTTGGGGGAGAGACAACAGCTAGGAAAGTTTTTTATGAATACTTCCCTACAATTTGCATTTATTAAAGCCCTTAAAGCAGCAATAGCTAAATGCTCCAAAATCCTTTTGCTCCCATTGTACGGGCCAAAAACTTCAACCTTGCATGCATATCGAGAAACTTCGAGGGCCCTAAATTTTAGTAGTGCTGAACAAAAGGCTATGATGCAATTTAAACCAAAACAATATTCACGCTTAACAATATAAAGAAATTCAAGTAAAATAAAGTCACATTCAAGCCATTTACTACAGTACGGTCAGGTTCGTCTGTTTCTTTTGCTAATTTTCGCTCAGTTAGCCTAACTTTAAAGCAGTTTTACATTACTTTCAAAACCGTTTGAAGTATACCAACAGAAGGAACAGAACATTCAAAAACAAATAGCAGATGAAATTAAATGAGTAGGCCTAAGCTATGATTTCATTTTTTTTTGTCACAAGCTAAAACACTTGGGTCATGACCTAAGGTAAAACACTGAAATTCGTACGCATTGATCGAACAATTCAAATCTATTGGTTAGAAATGGTTCTGTAAAAAAATAAATTGCCAGGAAAAAGCCAACGTTTCTGTTGTAGAGGGCTAATATATCGAGGTCACTGAAATTAGTAAATGTCACACTCAAATGTTTGAATGCTTGTGCAAAATATTTACTAGGACATAATGTTCATAATATTTGACAGCATAAACCTATTCGGATAACTGGATTGCATCAGTTCGTGACTAAAGGCATATCGAACAAGTACAGTAGATGTATGCTTATGTGAACAGTTACCTCAATGTGAACACTGCAGTTTTGGGCTTAATGGTAGACTGAAGATCCGAAATACCTGTACAGGTGTTTTCAGCTGTCCTTCTTACCTACTTTGGCTAACTCGTAGCCAGCTTTAGACACAGCAAGTGGCATGACAATGACAAAGTCCAAAGGCAACAAACATTCACATAAGCATACCTCTACTGTATATTACCATTGCTTAACGCCCAATAGCTGTCCGAGATGATTATTCCATGTTTGAGTATTAAAACAGAAGCCAGAAGGCTGCCAGAAAGCTTTTATTTTAAATTTATAAACAACAACAACATAGGCTACGTAGCAATTAAAAATTCAGGGACAGGCGAAGAAAACATGCAACATTCTACTCTTTCATCCAACCTACTTCACAAAGCTGTAAAGCTAAAGCCCTAAAGGCAGGACTGTTCTCACAATTGTCAATGAAGAAAAAGAATATAAATATCTGTACGAATTTCAATGGATTACCTTATGCTAAACCCTTAGTTAGACAATTCTGTCTGTATCTTGCAAATATCAACGCTTGCAAAATTTGGATTGAATTTTTGTTCTGAGACTGAGGCATTTTGATTTACAATTTACAAATTATTAAAGTTTAACCGAAAAGGGCTGGGATAGGACAATCTAGTTATCCATCACTTATTCACTTAAATTGGCTTGAAGACCCGCTGAAAATGCATTACTTCGTTGTTCCGCTGTTCACGAATAATCCATTTTCAAATAGTGGAATTTCCTTGTGATTTATGGTACTGAATTTTTGTTGTATGCTTTACGAGAAAGATTTATGACCTTTTTTTTTGTTCAGGCACTAAGCAATCTTCACCAGTCTCACAAACAACTGCCCACTGAAAAGCTGCGTTTGTGTTGAGATTAAAATTTCCCGCGTCATAGTAGAATTTTCACTGTGGGGACGGCCGCAGATATTCTGAACCTCATAACTAGAGCAGATAGTGGAAAATAAAAAAATCCCTTTGCAGAATCCAAATAACTCAGTGTATTCAACTGGATGACACAAAATTAAATCGGCTTTTCAGTTTAACTTTAACAAACGAAACAGACAAAAACCATTTCCTGTGAGCTCTATTTCTGTGACAAACACTCAGATGTGTGGGACATAAATACTTATTATGACGATTATGTGGCTAACTTATGTTATGAGAACAATACAATAAGTACCATGATGACAAGAAAAAATAAAATAACCTGCAAACCTGGAGATAAACACTGATTCTGTGCTGTTTGCCTTAATTTCTGACACATTAACTGAGGGAAAGAATCATCAAACGCAAGAAAGGAATAACAAAATTGAACAATTTGGTGTAAAAAGCATTTTTCACAATTCAAAAGCACTGCGCTTTGGGTTGCGAGGCTGTCTTTGTTAACTCTACGGTACAACACCGACAGCAGCGCAAGTGTTTCAAAAAATAGAAGCTGCGTGTTTCCACAACTTCATACTTTGATCTTGCTTGTATTCGCCTGAAATGCAGCTCCAACATGAGCTTGACGACGATACAACAGATTCAGACGATGAGACGCCATCATCGAGAATCATTGGTAGGTTAGCAGCTCTCTGTAGTCTTAGAACAGTAGAACTTCTCTAGCCCTAGGCTAGGGTACAATACAATATTAACTGCATCTTCAAGGGGGCCGGTTTTTTGTCTTCATACATCACGCTGATTTTTTAGTGAAAAATCTTACGTGGCAACACTGTGACAGAAAACTTCGCGTTCCACATAATCAGCGTTTAAATACGGTTTTGCACATGTGAAATTCATGGCAATTGGATAGCTTTTGACCGAGTTATTGATTTTAAAGAGTCAGAGTAAGTTTCAAGGGCCGTTTACTGGTCACTGTACCCTATCTTTTAGTAGGGAAAATATTTCCTTTCTTTCCAGTAACAGTGGACTGTGTGTCTATGTGAACATAGCCTAACAGTGAATGGTTGCTCGCTGAAAAAAAAACCAAACACAGCATTTTTTATTGCAAAATACTTGCCAAAAATATTTTTCGGTTCTTCTCTTCATTGTGTTTTGCTGCATTTGGCATAGCCGTAGGGAATCTGGGCCAGATCTGGGCCCCAGGTTTTTGGGACTGGGCCCCTGACCCAGTCTAGTACACTAGGCCCTTTTTTGATACCCATTCACAAACGGGGTGGCATGCCCGCAGGTGTGAGAAGGGTACTCATACGTATGTGTACCCTGTGTACCCCTTCTTTCCCAGAGGTCCAGCACTGGGGGCATGCCACCCCATTTGTGAATGGGTATCAAAAAAGGGCCTAGTGTACTAGACTGCCCAGACCTGCCCCGGACTGCCCCTTACAATGGCCCTGCCCATATCATTTGTTTGTCGAACCATTGTCAGGTAAGAAAATAACAGAACATAGTGAGGTCTTGCGTTGAAGACTGCTAAAACTGCATCAGCGCTTTGGGACAATAGACTTTTTTGTTATGTCATCTGTTCTTTTTTCAGATTCTGTTTTGAAGGCCTATTCTGGAGAGGTTTCTTGCCTGTCCAGGACCAAGGAGATATTGGAAGCCGCACTAAGGTGTGGAGAAAGTTGCTGCCTTGTATGTCTTGAAAGCTTGAAGAAGAATGATGCTGTAAGTAACCATCAAGAAACGCGTGAAAATTTGTGCTGTTGAACTGTGTTGAACCTGCAACAAAACATACATCTAGTCTTACTTAGAACGCCGAGAATCAGCGAAAAGACTGTTTGCATAAGTTGACATCTAAGAAAATGTATTGCCTACTATCATAACCGGAAGCGTGTATCTCATGCAGCTTTTGGGAGGTGTGGTTTACAGAGTTTGCAGCCGTATGCATTCCTGATTCGGCTGTCTGTCCGATTTTGTTTTCCTGAGACCGTGTAGGCTAACCGTTGTCCTTCTTATCCTATTGAATCGGTATCAAATTAATCAAAACAGGACACCTGCCTTCTGAATAGAATTTACAAAGAACTTAAACTTGTGGTAGGTTTCTTATATGTCGGTCAAATTTTTGCTTAGTTTGATTTATGGGGAATATGACATACAGTCCACGATCTAGCATTACTTTCTCAGTATAATTCAGACCCGAATTCTGTTTTTACTTGCAGATATGGTCCTGCAACTGTTGTTTTGAGTCCCTTCATCTGACCTGTATTCAAAGATGGGCAAGAGATAGCATTAACCAGCAGAGGGATCAAGCCATTGACAGATTTGGCGAATCAGCGAAGGTGGACATCAAGACGTTTAATTGGTCCTGGTAAGTTCTGGGCCTAACAGTGTCAGACAAAAGAACAAAAGGCGTATTCTCGCCGTCCCGCGAGGAATCGAAGGGAACAGCGAGAATAGAGGAAGTCACTCCACCCAGACTCCGCGTAGGCTACGGAAAACAACGAGGACACAGGGAATGCGCCCAAAATGGATTTTGTTCGAAAAAAAGTGCAGTTGACGAAATTAGTCTGAATCAACTTAATTTTTAGTTTGGTTTATTTTCATTAGTTTTAATCAGTTTTACATTGCACCAACACCAGCAAAAATTGATTCCCTCCAAATCTGAAAGGGAGTCCTTTTTGATGATGGTGACGTTAATCGGAGCATTCCCCGTCCGTTTGGACTCGCGAGAATATGGGGAGCGATTCCCGGCGACAAACAAAAACGCGGGGACTCCTCAAGTGGAGTCCTGGGAACGGCGAGAATACGCCTAAAGAATGACTCTGGCGCTCTCACGGATTCTCTTCCTGAAGCAAAACGAAAATGTGCCATACGCAAGAATGCAACTTTCCAAGATCACTTCCCTCTCACGGCGTGGATCCAAAATAATTCGCATTCGCTTTCTGAAACTATGAAACCAAACAACTCCGGAAACGGACGTGAGTTTTGGCCGAAATCGCAAAAACAGCTGGCGCATAAAATTTCGGAGCTTCCCAGACTGCCGGAATCGCCCTCACATAGCCTTGCAAGAAGAGAGGACAAAGAAATCTATTGACCAAAATCTCACATAGAGCAGACATCCTGGAAGATTGGAGGGGGAGGGAGTCCGAAATCTGATGGCACGCAAGAATACGTGCCCCAAATGGTTCATTTCAGGTCGGACTGGATCCGACAACTGCGGGGGAGTTATAGGAGTGTCCCGGAAATCTTTTACACTTTTAGATTGAAGAAATTCGGGCGGAACTTGACGGGCTGTACTTTCGTATGCTCTGGGGGAGCTGGAGGCGGATGGGGCCGTATCGGAAGATCTGATCTTGGCAGCATGATCCTTAGCTAACACCCATGTTAGTTACTCTTGCCTTGCAAGCTTTCAGCTCTTTCTGGATATTTGTATGACCGTATCAAAAATGGGTCGGCTATTCCGTCTGTAGACGTTAAGGTAAGCAAGATGGATGGACTTTCTTAGATGAGCGGTGAGTTTCGTTCTCTCTTGACCTACTCCTTTTCACCTTCTAATATCCAGTTAGTGAGAGGGCTGGGTCTGGAGAAGGTGTCTGCTTGAAAGTCCCTTTGTTTGTAACGTCTACCAGCATCGGGATACAACATCCTTATCGCTTGCAAGTGCAATTTACGGTAATTTAAGGTAATAAAATCAGCAGATTTTTTTTCTTTTAGTCCGAAGTGCCGAACTGACTACGCCTATGCATCGATACCAAGTCGATACTACTGCTTCTGCACCAAGGTCGCCGACCCTCCCTTTGACCCCTGGCTTGTTCCACACTCGTGTTCAAATATCTGCGATAGGAACTTGCAGCCATTGTGCGGGCACAGGTGCTTATTGCCTTGCCATCCAGGTAGGCCATGAAGAATGTGATCTAGACGCCGTCAGGGCACCATTTGGGAATAAGGTCAGCAGTTCTCTCCAGCTCCGCCCAAATTGATTCAGTCAAATTGAATCAGTTTTGACCACTGCGAAGTCTGCACTTTGTTACTAATCTGGAAAGTCTTGGCAGAATTGATTATTCACACTCCTAACGTTGTCTTTTTTAGATGTTCTCAAACATACCGTTTCTACATGCTTTCACCAACTCTATTGCCTTACACTTGTAATCAAAGTGTCGTAATAATATTACAAATCTGCGGTTACTTCCTTCAGTTGCTATTTGTAGAGTTTGTAACCCTCTTGCCTGCCTCTCTTTTCGCCCAAATACTCTATTTAAGTCCAAAAGAAGCCAGGGAAGAACGAGAGACGTCACCCGAACGATGATTAAAATCCTATTTCAACCAGTCAGTACGTTTGTTGGTTACAGCTGTGGCGACGTTTCCGGCTCTTAGCTAGTCGCGCGGCGATTCTTCATCGGTACGAAGAGTTAGTCATCAAGAGAAATCAAATGCCGGGAATTCTAAATTACTCCCCTGAGCAGAATGAATATTTTGAAAATAATTAGCAATGTCATATTTTGAGTTTAGACACCACCCTGTAGGCCTACCCTAAGCAGTTAATCCCTGCGATGTCTTCTTTCCTTTTTGTTTTCCGCCTTGGTAGACAGATGTCGCTTTTGAGGACAGGATAGCCTTCTAGCTAGTTGTGTGGACTCAGTAGGATAGCCTTCGCCAAAGAAGGAAAAGCTTTTCCTTCAGAATTTTGGTTATTACCCACTCTTTTCGTTTCATCCTGGTCACACTTGAAACAAAGAAACTCGAGAAGTATTACAGTCATCACTCACGGGAAAAAAAAACTAACAAGATTCAGTGACTTTGTTTTGTGATTGGTGTAAAGATACGTTTCAAAATGGCGGAGATGGATTAATGCCTGAAATCGTGTCTTGCCTTGACCGTGACCCAGACCGAGGGTGGATTTATATGAACCAAAAGCTAAAGATTTGATGGAGATAAAGAGGACAATGAATTTAGAGACGGACTTTAAAAAACAAAAACGCATCATCCGTGACGTGTGAATCAAAGGACTTCTTGGCAGCGGCCTGGGCGTAAAGCCGTTTTCGGGTTGTAGCGAGCGAGGGGTTACCAACTCCTCGGCACCCGCTGTACACCCCTTCCTGGAACCAGCTGGCACCGGCCGAATCCAGCTATGTCGGCACCGGTGCCGGCCATAAATTTGGCAATTCCCGCTTGTAAACATGCTGATTTGAGTGTTCTAACACGTGGAACCCGGTGCCGGCTTGTGTCAGACGGTGCCGACACCGGCCGGGCACCGCGGCACCGGGCACTTGATGAACACTAAAATCGAGAGTGGGCAACCCCTCGGTAGCGAGGGTAGCCTATTGGGGATCTTAAAGAAGCAGGAAAGCGATATCGTCGATCATTTACGGTTTGTTGAAGGACCCGAATATCATCCCTACTAGTTGTGTGGACTCAGTAGGATAAACCGTCGCCAAAGGGAGAAAAGCTTTTCCTTCAGAATTTTGCCTTAAGAGCAAGATGTACAGCAAAACATATTTTGTTCATGCCAATGAAAAAGATCAATTAGTAGTTTCAAATGTTTTGTAGATAAGATCTTTAGCTTTTCTCTGTACATTCATTCCCAATTTTTTCTGGATATCTGGAGGCTAAATCATTTTATGATGCAGTGTATAATTATTATTACTAATCGTAGTAGTAGTAGTCTCGTGTCTGCCGTGTCGACGAAGAAATCTCGTTAGCCTATTGCACAAAGACATGTCACACCATAATATACCGAGCTAAGAATTAAGCGATCGTTCACTGCTGCGATTAGAAGAATTGTGGCAAGCTCGACTTCAGTCGGGTCTTAAAGAGTTGAATAGTTTAAGGTTTCTCGAGTCGTCCGTGCCTTAATTTTCTTTTCGTCAGGTCCATGTCCACCATGCCCCAAGACTGTACAGGTCCGTTGTTACTGCTTAAAAGCCGGACCGAAAGTTCTTCGCTGCAGTTCAAAGACCTGGTCATGTGCGCAAGCCTGTGGAAGGATCCTCAACTGTGGACAACACAAGTGTGAGTCCCCTTGCCACAGTGGAGACTGCTCACCTTGTAAAAACCGGAGCGTTCAAAAGTGTGATTGTAGGAAGAAGGCTGTTGAGCGTCCTTGCTACGAGCCGACGTGGAAGTGTGACTCGGTGAGTGTGGATTGTTGCCTGGGCTGAGCTTCTTTTTTTTGTCGCGTAATATCTTTTACCTCATTCCCGTCGAGTATGATGTGACCAGGTGACTACGCTTCCACTTATCGCTATATATCTTGGATATATCTAATTAGCGTGACCTACACACTATCTCCGAATTTTCGTTTTTATACAATATTTGACCCTTTCGCTTACCCTTATTTTCCCTTAATTTTTAAAATCTCTTTTCTGTTTCATCTTTAATGAATCAGTTCTTTCTTAAATTTCTTCTTTTAAAAATTCAGCGATAAAAATATAGCCTACTATTTTTTATTTTATTTTAACAGGTAATCTCGGAAATATGCCATGTCCGAAACTTGGCATTTTTCCTCGGCTCTGTAGTTCGTATTTATTTGGACATAGCCTGCGTATTGACAGAGAAAGCGTGTCAACGTAAGTATCCACCGAATGTTGCCGATCAAAAATCTAAAAAAAAAGTTTTTGTTTTGATTTTGGGAACGCAGGGGGATGACGTGACGCATCAAGAGCTGTAGATTACATTGTGCTCATTAACTAGCATGAGAACATCTAATTTTTGGACTCTACCATTTCTAAGGGTGTGGCTGAGTGGATAATGGATTGAGAGCTGACAGTCGAAAAGGTAGTAGGATGAGATTGAACGTTGCAAGGTCATAAGAGCACTCGCCATTAGGGTGGAGCTTATTTTTAAAATTTTGGAAATATTGTTTTCTTACCCCCCTAAGTTGTTCCATATCACATGAAAACATTGTAGAACAAGTTTGAGCCATTTATAATAATGTTTAGGGGTAGCTCAAGTACATCAAAGATTCGGAAAAAAAGAAAAAAAGAAGGATTTCGAGCAACTTGTATTTTGCTTAAAAAACACATTTAAACAAAATTGAGTCTGTTTCCTGCTATCGGGATAAACTCTGCGGTTTTCATAGACAACTTGCAGCAAAAATTGCAGGGCCTCACCATCAGTCTTTTCGTTGACGAACTGACGTGACTGTCGAAGAAAGCCAAGCCAACAAGTTCGGGTGACAAATACCACAAGTGACCGGAAAACTTGTTTGATGTGGCCTTTGAGATTGCCAAATGGATGGACGAGTACTCGAGCAGCGACTTCAGTAGTAGTAGGTCACTGTACGGAGCACCTGAGGCTAAAGGTGCAGAGATCCAGGCTTTCAGGTACACATGTACTGCAAACACACACACATCATCCAAAACCTCTTTCTTCTGTGAGGGTAAGTCTAAACTGAGCCTTGAACATCCAGATCTTTAAACTGTAGCCTATATCACTTTGCTCATCCATCTGGCATGGTGCATCTCTCCGGGTGACATGAATCGTACTCCTCTCGCAGGAGTGGCACCAAGAAAAATGAGCACAAGTTCCAGGAATTCCTTGTAATCGTCCTTTGGCTGGCTCTGTTCAAGGTGCTTGTTAGTAAAATCGCTGGTACTTTGTTTGATGTCATCCACTAGACGTGCCACATCATCAGCTGCAATTCCTGTTTCATATTTATCAGTATCTATGAATCTCCAACAGTCCTAGAAGCGTTTGAAGAGTGGAACCTCAGGAGAAGATGTCGATACCATGCACAGTCGAAGCGCAGCACCAGTGACGAGTTCCATAATATGATGTCTACAAGCCACTGACAAGAGTTCCTTACCTAGCTTCTGCTCCAAAAGAACACAAGCACCAGAGATCCTGCCAGTGTTTGAGCTTGTAGTATCGAAACACATAGCTCGGATGCTGCCGGGTATGCCCCAGTCTTCAATAGCTCAAAAGACAGCAGAAGCCTGAGCCTCACCTGTTCCGGATGGAAGCTTGGCTACTGTGAGTAGCTGTAAAACCCTGAACAGAGCCAGCCGAGGGATGATTACAAGGAATTCCTGGAACTTGTGCTCATTTTTCTTGGTACTACTCCTGCGAGAGGAGTACGATTCCAGTCACCCGGAGCGATGCACCATGCCAGATGGATGAGCAAAGTGATATAGGCTACAGTTTTAAAGATCTGGATGTTCAAGGCTCAGTTTAGACTGACTCTCACAGAAGAAAGAGGTTTGCATGACGTGTGTGTGTTTGCAGTACGTGTGTACCTGAAAGCCTGGATCTCTGCACCTTTAGCCTCACGTGCTCCGTACAGTGACCTACTACTGCTGAAGTCGCTGCTCGAGTCCTCGTCCATCCATTTGGCAATCTCAAAGGCCACATCAAACAAGATTTCCGGTCACTTGTAGTATTTGTCACCCGAACTCGTTGGCTTGGCTTTCTCCGACAGTCGCGTCAGTTCGTCGACGAAGAGACTGATGGTGAGTGCCATTCAGAGTGAAGACGACCAGGAACAGGACCATACCAAGCGTATCACGGTTGATCTTGATTCAGCCAAGAACAAAAACCTGGAACATTTTGTTACAGCAAAGTCAGCAAAGCTTTTTCAAATGATGGATCTTGCGGATGGATTTCTCACAGTTGATCCAGACTTGTGGAAGGATAGACACGACTACAAGCTAGCGTCAGAAACTGTGAGGTCACTCAAAGTTATCAATGGCCACGCTGAGCGAGGAGTAGCACTCAGCGGTTTTATAACCCAAGATGAGTCCCAGCTGCAATTTCTGCTGCAAGTTGTCAATGAACACTGCAGAGTTTATCCCGATAGCAGGAACACCGCACAGTTTATCCCGATATCAGGAAACAGACTCTGTCTACAGTAGAGGTACAGCCTCTGTCCGTTTCCCATAAATAGGAACTAAACAATTTTGTTTATGTGTTTTTGAAGCAAAATACAAGCTGCTTGAAATCCTTCTTTTTTCTTTTTTTCTTAATCTTTGATGTACTTGAGCTACCCCTAAACATTATTATAAGTGGCTAAGTGGTAAGAAAATAATATTTCCAAAATTTTTAAAATAAGCTCCACCCTACTCGCCATGCTAATCTCATTCTGAGTTTCTGAGTAAAGCTTAAGGGATTTTCTTGAGTATTGCTCAAACGAAGACGAAAATGTCGATAAACTAGTGGAATGGTAGACTGACTAAAGTGGAACTTGGTAAGAGAATGTGTAGGCCCGACTCATCATGTATTACCTTCTCAAAGCCTGATTATTAGGGAGAGATATTCTAGGGGAGGGGAATATTGCACCATAGGCTATTCTCCGTGCAACGTGCTTTGTTAGATCCCTGGTCAAATAATTTGGTTTCCTTTGCAGTCATGTGGAAAACCGTATGGCTGTGGATCACACAAGTGTGACGTCATTTGCCACGATGGACCTTGTGGGCCATGCCCACTCTCCCTTGTCCGATCGTGTCCTTGTGGGAAGTCCAGTCATAAATTGCCTTGTACTACTACCACCCCTACTTGTGGGGACACATGTGGAAAGAAGCTGGCGTGCGGAGTTCATGCCTGTGCAGAGCGCTGCCACCGTAGCGCTTGTGGGACTGTGAGTAGCATTCTCCATCTTAAGCATGGACCAGAGCAAAATAACAATAATGAGTAGCACCAGCACTTGACAAAATTGACACACACTCTAATAGCAGCGATACTAGCGCAACTAGCGATAGAGAACGTCCCTACTGAAACCCATTCAGCCGTTCACCAGCGCTGGCGCCGATAACTTCATATTCTGAACAAAGCAACAAAAAATATATAGCCTCCATTGTTTCCTGGGTGTGTGCAGACCGCACCTTTGCCTTACTAGAAATTTCTAAACCAGCAAGATTGTCTCGCTTTAAATGCCGCAAAGCGTAATGGGCGGTGCTACGAATATGGCCCCTTTGCAAAGCATGGAAAGCATAGGTCTTGGCGCTACTCCTTAGTGTTATATTGCTCTGGCATGGACAGAGTAGGAATATTAACTAGTTCGTCGCTGACTCTGCCTATCTGATTTGCTAGCAGGGTCCCGTCGAGACGTAACTATAGCTCCACTCGATCGGACATAAAAAAGAAAGAAAAACGTTTCGTAGTGTTACTTTAGAAAGAGTGTATTAAAGGTTAACTTCCGACGTCGAGGTTGATATCGGATTATAACAACGAGACGACCATTGAAAAACCTGTCTGAGCCGAAGGCGAGGCAAGTTATGAAAAAATCTGCCGAGCGCAGCGAGGTTGATATTTTTAAATGGCCTTCGAGCTTGTTATTCCGATATCAACTGAGATGGAGGTATGCTAACTAGTATAGCTTTTTCGAACATAATTTTTATCATATTTGGTATCTCTTTGGTATAGTTTGTAGGGAATTTTTGTTTAGTTGAATGGCAACCCTAGCCCACTGTAGAGATGTGAAAATGACTACTGTTGTGACCCGGGCATTTCTGTTTATAACAATACAGTCCCCCCATCCAACACCGTCTTTTTCATTTTTGGCGGAGCGGATGCCATCTAGCGGTGGGCTGTTAGAGAGATAGAATTAATCATGCTTAAACCGGTGTTGCCACTGGTTTCTTCGACAAAGCGAGCAAGAACTCTGCTAACGCTTCCTTACCAGTAAATACAAAAATGAAAATAAAAGTTAAGGTGTATAATTATGAAGATGATAAGCGAGATTTCTCGTTAATAGTTTGTAAAAAGGAGCCAGTTTCGTAGGTGTCAAAATGTCATTGTGTTTTCCGGCCAAGAGTCACAGGCTCCATCGGAAAAAGTGGCAACACTGGAGTTTTTATTAATGGAGTGTTTAATTAGATTAAAATTAAGAAAAAAGACTTATAATTGCCCAGTAGCTGCCTTTTGGAGAGTAAAGGACAACAAGTTGAAGGAAGTTGGAAGTAATGTTGTTTAAGTTGACAAGCGGCATTTTCAGTGGGAATAGGGTTGTGACAAGGTATGAGCCAGGTTGGTTGGCTAGGAAAGCAATTTTTTCTTTCAGTTTTTTTAACATTTTTTTCTATAATGTTTTTCAGTTTTTTGTATTATTCTTTATTGTTTTTTTGTTTTTCTTCCTGAAATTGGTGTCTTTTATCTATTTTTTGGAGGTCAGGTTCTACTTTTAAGTAGTTAAGGGAAACTTGATGAACTTCTGTGGAGGTTGATATGCATGGCTTCATATCATCCTCCCTGGAGGCTGATGCAATATCGTATCAACCTCAACAGAATTTATTGTCATAGGCTAAATCATAATATAACTACCTGTGGGACATTGGAAGATATACATTACATACCTGTATGAGAAAAGTTATATACAAACACACACAAGGTTATATAAATTCAAATGAGAGGACAATATTAATTTTTAGTCTTGAGAATCTGAAAGTGTCACGAAAGATTGAACAAACCTTTTCCTGAACTTTCGTATTTGCGAAGTATTGGTTTTAGTTTGGGAACTTTCTGGGATTTTGCCGTGGGGTGTTTACTTCTGGAAGCATCTTGAATGGGTGGAAAAGATCACGGAACCTGGGATCAGAGTAAGCTCGAATTTCGCAGTTATATCACAGTGTTTGTTTCGTTTCCTCAATCGTTGCGTGCTCGAACTTTCAAGGATATACACATATGGGAGCCTTCCCGCCCAAAGATTCGTAAAGATCGTTTTTGGAGGCTGAAAGATCTTTAGTAAGGACAGATTGCTTTTAGACAAGCACATTCGAGAATACCCGGTACTTCGTAAAAAATAGAGCAAGTCTGAAGCGGGGGATGAAAATTTAACCATGTGCTTAAGGAGGGATAGTGAGCGGAAAGATTGTTTTGTCATAGTGGAAGTTTAAATCGAAACGGATCACCTGTTCAAATGTCCGGTATCCCCCTCCAACTCCGCCCACCGAGGCTGGTTCCGGCCCGGACCCCCAAAACACATCTAGGGCACAGAGGCGTCACTACTGGGGGAGGGGGGGAGGCCCCCCCAATGTTGTCGGCCAGTCGGTAAAAAATAGCCGAGTAGTAAAAACAGTTGATTTTTTTTCTTAGAAATAGTCGTTTTTTCTTAAAAACAATCAAAACAGTCGGTTTTTCGTAAAAATAGTCGATTTTTTCTTAAAAATAGTCGTTTTTCTAAAATCAGCCGATAAAAGTCGTTTTATCCGCAAAAATAGTCGGTAAAAGTGACCAGCCAGTCGGTAAATACCCTGTCCCCCCAAAAACATTTCGGCTAGTAACGCCTCTGCTAGGGCATATGACCCGTGTACCATTCCTACCACTTCGTAGGTTCGGTTCTCTTTGCAGCGGTACTTTCCTTATTGAAGTTTAACTGAAAGCCAGCTTGTTTATGTACCTTGGGTTTGAACACACTGAATTATTTTGACTCTGCTTAGTTTTTTTCACACTGGGCTGTAGTAGTGACGTTCAGTATATGTACTGCTGTCGACAAGACGAAGTTCACCCCGACTCCGAAAATTTGAATTTCAACAAAAGCGTGCATTTGAATGGCTAACGAAGCGAAGCACAGGAAATGTTCAATTCCAGATGTAAGGTCACATCTGAAGAAAGACCGCTATTGTGTGTGACCAAAGAGGTTTTACTTTTCGGCAGTCGATTACTGTTGTAGTTGACAAATGTTTCAAGCATAGAGTTACAAGCACATAGAGGTACCACGAATCCGAAAGATTCGTGTTTCGTTCAAGAAATCGATTATATGAATAGTGGAGCAAAGAAGTAATGCATTTTCATCGGGTCTTCAAGTCTATTTAACTGAAAACGCGATGGCAACTAGACTGTCCTATGTCAGCTCTGTTCGGTTAGAATTTAGTAGGCCTACCTGTTGTTGGACAGGCTTGAATTTCGAAAAATTCTTGTTTACCCAGAAAACTGAGTGAGTTGAGGAAAAGGAATTTGTGAGCGATTAAAGGTCAAACTTGGGGCGGTTGATCATGACGTTTGATAACTTGGCTTTTGCTCTGCTTTAACGCAATTAGGATGCGCTTCCTTGTATTGAGTGCTATAAAATGCTATCAAACTTATAACACTAATGCGGGCATGGGAATCTAAATGGAACATGATCTTATCGACGCTAGGACTGAACTAATGTTAGTCTATTATCTACTTTAGTGCCTTCAGATGTCCATCAAGCATTGCCGATGTGGCAGTAGACAGAAAGAGCTTCCCTGCTACAAGGATTTCACTTGCGAAACGAAATGCAAGCGGTTCAAAGACTGCCGCCGCCATCCGTGTAATAAGAAATGTTGTACCGGGGACTGCCCACCTTGCGAGCAAATTTGCGGCCGAGTTCTGAGATGCGGAAACCACAAATGTGTCTCAAGATGTCACCAGGGCCAGTGCTATCCGTGCCATGAAAAGGTAACTTCCATTCTCAACGGGTTTTAGCCAAGGATCGGTAGCGTGTTCCAACCTTCTAACCGTAGTAATTAATAGTTACCATTTTCGTTCAGACCTTCTGAAAAATTATTACGCTGACCGTTCCAACCTTCTCAAAATAGTAACTATCTATTTGCTTACAACGCTCGGGAGCGTAGTTAGTGTGGTATCTACCACCTCTGTCACGTGATGGGCTTGATCGGCCCACGGTACGATATTTTGTGACCCGTGACGTCATACGTAGTACAACTACGGTAAGTAGGATGGAACACCCCCATAGGCTTTGCTGGGTGTCTGCCGTTCTCAGTTAAGACTGGCGCAAGTTTGGGTACTAGCTAGCTTAAAACCCAAGTTGAAGCAAAAAGGTAAAGGAGTAAGAGAGAGAGAAAATGGTTGTAATGTTCGTACATCAGTATTTGCATATGTTAAATAGTAGTAAAGCTTGTATGGCAACGTTGTCCATTTGTGTAGGTAGGAAACATTGCCAAGTAAGGGAAAAGTCCTAAAGTTGAAGTCGATCCAACTTTTGAGGGTGTTAGCCAATCTGATTATTTTGTGGAATTTTCTGATTGTCTATAGTGCTGAGAACCAAGTCAAATAGAAAACCGAAGACCTAATTCATATTCTTTTTTCAAAACGGCAAGGTATGGATGTAGTTTTTGTCTATCTGACTTGGTTCGACAGTCAGAAGATTCCCCAAAATAATGCAACTGGTAATGGCAAAACTCTGTACGAAATTGAGTCTCAGAATAATTTTCAGAAATGGCTGAGACCGGGTGCTAGATGAAACTCATTGTGAATGCGATGGCTTTTTTTCCTGCTTGTTTGAAGAGATGGTTGGAGCAGAACGTGGTACATTAGGAAAGATGGATTCGCTCTGCTAAACGATGGATGTGGGCGACTTGGCGATGGGTGGGTGGTGATAAATAATAGCGAAGACAAGCTTAGATACTACCTATTTAAATAAATGACGAGCCAAGACGGTACTCGAATCTAGTGAATTATTGTCTTCTCTGGTTAATTTGTCACTAAATTTTCTGTTCTCTGAATTCTTAAAGGGCTTACTTTTATCCAGTAGATTAACGCCTCAATTTCCGGCAGAGAAAAATAACACTAAGGACAGAGCAAAATAACATATAATAGTGTTATTTTGCTCTGGCTACGGAGTAGCGTCAAGTCCTATGCTTTCCTTGCTTCGCAAGTGGGCCATACTCATAGCGCCGCCCACTACACTTGCGACATGAAGCGAGACAGACTTGTGGGTTTAGAAATTTCTAGTAAAACTAAGATGCGGTCTGCACACATCGAGGAAACAGGGGATGTTGTATCTTATTTTTGCTGTGTTCAGAATATGAAATTATTGGAGCCAGCGCTAGTACACGACCGATTGAGTTTCAGTAGGGATGTTCACTATCGCTAGTGGTGCTAGTGTCGCTGCTACTCGGGTGTGTGTCCCTTTTTTCAAGTCTTGCGCTACTCCCTAGTCTTATTTTGCTCTGGTTTCCGGTAGCATTACCGTAGACCAAAGTCAGAGCAAAATAACGCTAGGGAGTAGCGCCAAAACTTGGAAAAAGTGACACACACTCGAACAGCAGCGATACTAGTACTATTAGCGATAGTGAACGTCCCTACTGATACTCAATCAGCCGTGCACCAGCGCTGGCTCCAATAACTTCGTATTTTGAACATAGCAAAAAAAAAGATATAACCTCCACTGTTTCCTCGATGTGTGCAGACCACACCTTAGCTTCACGACAAATATCTAAATCCATAAGTTTGTCTCACTTTAAATGCCGCATTAACAGCGCTATGAGTTATGGCCCGTTTGCGAAGCATGGAAAGGATAGGTCTTGGCACTACTTCCTAGTGTTATTCTGCTCTGAATAACACTATGGAGTAGCGCCAATACCTATGCTTTCCATGTTTCGCAAACGGGCCATAGGCGTAGCGACGCCCATTGCGCTTGTGGCATTTAAAGCGAGACAAACTTGCGGGCTTAGAAATTTCTACTAAAGCCAAGATGCATAAGATACCACAGATTTTATGGATTTCAGGTTCAGTTGAAGTGTGCCTGTGGGGATTCCGTTACATCTGTTCCGTGCGGCCGAGAGAAGGTGACGAAGCCACCACGTTGCGGCAAGCAGTGCAGGTAAGATTAATGCTTCATAATACTTCCTTCGAACGCACAGGAGCCGCTAACAAAAGCATAGGTGTTTTTAATTCTGATTGTTGCTATTATTTTCTATTCCATCGAAAAGCACCATACGAAAAACTAAACAGAGTAAGTGATACTTTGAGATTAATCTACATGATAGCGTGGCAACTTTAACCCTTTCAGGCACACGTAGTGAAATTATCTTCTTAAAATTTCCTAGGTCCTTATATATGCTCATGAAAATGCAAATGTAGTAGGCTATTTGAAATTTTTTATTTCAATTGTTCTGTTATAGCCTACAGTATTTTATTTATGTGAGAAACCACTTTGTCGGAAAGGGTCAAACAATCATCCAAACGTAAGTAATTTTTGTTTGAAGGAGGGGAAAAAATCATGACAGGAGAAAATTACTGCCGATTTTTTGGGGAAAGGGACCAAGTTTTTGTTTGTAAATGTTCTCATCGGGTCTCGTGATTGTGCTTGTGAGATCCCGACTTGTAAAAAAGTTGTAGGCCCATTAGCTATTTTTTCGGAGGCTGGTCTTCTTCTTGTAAAATTGGAGTGGAAAGGGCCATTCCCTTTCTTGTGTCAGACAGACGCGCGTTCGCGTATAAGGGTCGTTCCACGACCACTGCGAGAACGGAAGCTAGCGGATGGTCCTGGGTTCAGATCCCGTTTCCTTTTCAAAATTTTCCTTTTTCCAGTGAGAAAGTGCCTTAACATGTTCCAAACTTAAAATCCCTTTGTTTCTTTAAAAGCTTTAATTTGTACGCCCACTGCACCCTCCCAATCACCGGCTGAGGGGCATTTTTGTCACAGAGTTTACTACTTTTAAATGAACTTTTATTTTTTTGAAATGAATTGAATGTAGATTTTGTGAAAGTGTATGATCTAGTTATTGGTCAGTTGTAAACCTATTATTTGTATTTTATTATATTTTTCTACTCGCCAGCTTTGGCGTATTAAATTATAAATAAATGAATTGAAGTGAACTTAAAATTTTTCCATTTCAAGGGCGTCTTCCCAATCATATTAAATATTTTGTTTAATTTGGTTTCACCATGAGACCCCGCCGTGTGTGGTTTGTCTACGAGGCTCCTATATTGGATTTTATCGTTCTAGATTATTTGTCACAGTGGTAGTCCCTTGCATAACGTTCCATCTAATCAGTATCTGGAAGCTAGGGTTTCTCTTGGCAATATTGTAATGTTTGAGTATTTTGCTTAAGTCGGTAACGTTGCCCGAATGAGGAAATTCCGTAGACTTTATTGTCTGGCAAAGTCTACTGTTTTCAGTAAGAAAGTGCCTTAACTTGATTCAAACTTAAAGTTTAACTGAAAAGCCAACTTATTTTTGTCTCATTTAACTGAATTATTCGGATTGCGTTAGGGATTTGTTTGACCGACCTCACAACGCAAAGTTCTACTATGACGCGGAAATTTTAATCTCAATACAAACGTGGCTTTTCAGTGGCCTAAGGTGAGCTTGCGTGAACACTTTATTTGTCATAAAACGTTTTCGTCAGGCATGCAACACAGGTACAAGCGCATAAAGGTACTACAAATTTGACAGGGAAAATCCACTATGTCAAAATCGATTATTCGTGAAAAGCAACGAAGTAACGTATATCCATCGGGCCTTCAAGCCGATTCAGCTGAAAATTTGATCGGTGACTAAACTGTCTTATCTCAGCCCTTTTCGGTTAAACTTTAAAATCCCTGTGTTCCTTAAAAGCTATCACTGAAGTCTTTATGATTTATACGCCTACAGCACCGTCGCAATCACTGCCGTTTCTGTCTTCCCCTCGGTCATAAGCGGTGGGATTAGCGACTTTGAAGCCGCCAGTTTAATCGCCCTAAATTTCGTATCCCTGCCGACTCGGAGATATTAAATTCCACCGCCGACAGAGCAGGACTTACAAATCAACTTCACAGGATCCCGCCTGATTGTCATCACCCGGAGAGGCGGAAGCATTTGTGCCATTTTGGAAAATGTAAGCCCTGTCAGCAACAGTGTGGTCTGAAGTTGCCCAACTGTAATCACATTTGTTTGGTCGCCTGCCACGACAACGTCTTGGTCAAAATCGATCAGAACGGGGGAAAGCAGCGAGCCGGCCCTTGGGAAAAGCCGAAGGAGCCGCTTGTAGAGACCAGAAGGCTGGCTTGTCCTCCATGTCAGGTGAGTGATCGTTAAATGAATACTATATAATAATAATAATATAATTGCAATAATAAGGCTTTCGCCAGTAGCATGAAGAAAGATTGGGTGAATGCTATTTATCTGTCGGTAGGAATGATTATAGTGAACACAACCGTATGTTTTTTTTGCAAAATTTTACCACCAGCTAGCATTACCTTAGACCTTATCATCCCGATGAACAAATTTCGAGAATTAGTCGTGTGGAGTTGTACGAAAAAGTAGCACGCGGTAGTAACTGTTGCCATTGCACGCTACTACTAGCAAACCGGATTCTACTACAGCAAAATCGGATACTATCGGATACTACTGCTTAAGATTAACCCAGTCAGAGGTTTGTTAAATCAAAGTATTCCATACTATTAATCAATACGTGCAATCTTTTCGTACAACTACCATACAACTACACAGTCAACGAATTTTTCATTGGGATACCGTAGATCCACTGTGCCAGAAGAAGCACCGAAATCATCCACAAGTAGGTGCCAGTCTTCCCTCTGGTGGGCTGCCCCATGATATCTTCCCACTCAGACTGCAGACTCGCGTGGAAGTTTGCAAGGTCCCTCTCGTAGGTGCGGCGGACCGTGTTTCTCGGGCTTCCTTGTTGACGTCTTTCTTTTGGTTGCCAGTTTAAGATGTTGTTTGGCAACCTGGATTCATCCAACTCACCATTTACAGAGACAAATTTAACCCTTTAGGATAAGTTCTCGCTCTTTCTCGCCTTCGTTAATTATTCACTAGGACAGATGCATTCAGTGACCCTATCGGACACAGTTTAGTTCAGTTCAGTTTATTTCTTCAACAAGTTCAGCTTTTCTTCTTGAAAATGTGGTGGGCAGAAATAGATAAGAACCTTAAAACAAATTAATGAAAGAAAAAGATACTGTAAAATATTAATCTGTTGTTTTTTTTACTTTCTATTCATGAACCAGCTAAATGTTTTTTTTTGTGTCTGATTTGCTCCTTTTTTTGTTTTTTTCTTTTGATTTTCTTGCTAGGATTTATTTTGAGCTTGCCGATTCGCTGGCTTCCAAATTGTGCCACTAGATGACTCCACTGTCTTACCGAGCCCTAGTTTTATCTCGCAACTTGTGTGGGGGTGATGTAGACATAGCATGCTAAAATGCGTGTCAGGTTTAAAATCTTTAAATAGTTTTTCGACTGTCTGAGCTGTGAGATTTTTGGTTTATATCCAAGTGGAACTCGACGTCAGCTGCAAGTTTTCACAGGATGTTTCTTTGCATTGCATGTGAAACTTTTATATTGGACTGGAGAGATGGCTAGCGATAGGGCCCAGATTGTGTTAAGAACTTCAGCGGTCGTGACTGCATTTGTTTTGCAAAAAACATGTACAAATAGCGACTCAGCAAAAATGAGTAAGAAGTGTAAAGCCTGTGTTTCAAGCTTGCCAGCCGTTGCCCCATCACCTTTGACGAAATAAAAGTAAGTGCAGAACAAGATAATCCTATGTTACTCTCCTGGTATTCTAAGATGTTCATCCTTTCTAATCAGTCGAATCTATCGTAAGAAATACCTTTTTCAATCAAATCTTTACAATGAAATCTAGTTTCCTCTAATGCGGGAAGTGAGGCGGATTACAAAACTGGGTTTTCCCTTGCGGAAAATCTGGTGGGAAACAAGACGCGGTAGAACTTCGAGTTCAAAGGTTCTTGAAAAATTGGATCTTGGTAGAGGCCAGAAACGGTCGTGTCTTTATGGCAGGTAGGATATTTCGGACTGTATTTCGTTGGATAAGGTGATAGGATACAGTGATGATATGATAATAAATTTACACAAAAAGCCCTAGGACAGTCGCAAAAAAAAGCTTACCTATTTTCCAAATTCAAACCAAATAAACCCTCTCGATGCTTCATCGAAAGCTTAAGGCATCCTCCAACGAGTAAGGACCAATCTGACCTAACCCACTTTCCACATACCTCCTCTTATCCCTGGCGCGGTTTTCTCGACGATATTTTGTTTTAGACCTTTTACTAAAGAATGTCATAATAATATGGTATAGTATAGCGCCCTTGCGTGGTGTTTACGACAGTGTAAAACAAGACCGAAGGTTTCGATGGGATCACAAAAATTTAATATTTGATCCAGACAATTGGGTCTTGTCTTCGCCAGATCAAGTCTTCGCCAGGCTAACCATCTGAGAAAACCAAGTTCAGATATACCTGTATAAGCCATATCTATTTTGACGATACTGATCGTAACTTCCTGCTTTACTTCTGCCAAATTTCCGGTTTCGGCCGAATTCTGAGCGAACTACTTGTCCAGCAAAAAAAAAGAAAGTTCAGAAACGAATTCAGCGTATCTCCTTAAATATCTAATCAACTTCAGATAAAACTTTAACTTATAAAAACAGATCCGGTTTTTACCGGATTCCGGACGAACTGTATGTCCGGGTAATAGATTATTGTCATATACAGATTCAGCGTCTCTTCTTACCCCTAAATCTGTCATCTAATGAACTTCCGATAAAACTTTTGCTTTTAACAAACTTTCCGGTTTTGGCCGGATCCTGGGCGAACTACTTGTCCGGCATGAAAATGGTTTTCACCATCGTGTTCAGCATGTCTTCTTACCCCTTAATCGACTATCACATTAGCTGTTTAAAAATATTTTGTTTGCCCCTTAATTTAAACCCCCTCCCCCACCCCTAAATGTAGGGCTACAGAGCCCATCACGAACTTGACCTAACTCTTGACCCAAAGAATCCCCACGCAAAGTTTCATCAAAATATCTCATTTCCTTCGAGAGTTATCTTGCTTACAGACGGACAACTTCTGCGGTGTCACAGGTATCCAGTGCTTCCACTCGACCCTCTCTGAAAACAAGATCAAAGATTTCGATGGGATCCCAAAAATTTAATATTTGACTCAGACAACTACGTCCTGACTACGTCTTGTCTACGCCAGATCCAGTCTTCGCCAGGCTAATCATCTGAGAAAATTAATTTCAGATATACCTGTATAAGCCATATTTATTTTGACGATACTGATCGAAACTACCTGCTTTACTTCTGCCGAATTTCCGTTTTCGGCCGAATTCCGAGCGAACTACTTGTCCAGCCAAAAAAAGATAGTTCAGAAACGAATTCAGCGCATCTCCTTATCCCTATAAAGAACGTCTAATCAACTTCAAATAAAACTTTAACTTATAAAAAAAATCCGGTTTCAACCGGATTCCGGACGAAGTATATGTCAGGGTAAAAAACGATTGTCATATACAGATTCAGCGTCTCTTCTCACCCTTGAATCTATCATCTAATCAACTTCAAATACAAATTTTTCTTTTAACAAATTTTCCGGTTTCGGCCAGATTCCGGGCGAACTACTTGTCCGGCGAGAAAATGGTTTTCACCATCGTGTTCAGCATGTCTTCTTACCCCTAAACTTAACATCTAATCAACGTCAAATAAAACTTTTGCTTTTAACAAATTTTCCGGTTTCGGCCGGATTCCGGGCTAACTACTAGTCCGTCGAGAAAATGGTTTTCACCATCGTGTTCAGCATGTCTTCTTACCCCTAAATCGAACGTCTAATCAACTTCAAATAAAACTTTTGCTTTGAACAAATTTTCCGGTTTCGGCCGGATTCCGGGCTAACTACTTGTCCGGTCAAAAAATGGTTTTCACCATCGTGTTCAGCATGTCTTCTTACCCCTAAATCGAACATCTAATTAACTTCAAATAAAACTTTTACTTTTAAGAAACTTTCCGGTTTTGGCCGGATTCCGGGCGAACTACTTGTCCGGCGAGAAAATGGTTTTCACTATCGTGTTCAGCATGTCTTCTTACCCCATAATCGACTATCACATTAGCTGTTTCAAAATATTTTGTTTGTCCCTTAATTTAAACCCCCTCCCCCACCCCTAAATGTAGGGCTACAGTGCCCATCTACGAACTTGACCTTACTCTTGACCCAAAGAATCCTCACACCAAGTTTCATCAAAATATCTCATTCCCTTCGAGAGTTATCGTGCTTACAGACAGACGGACGGACGGACAGACGGACAACTTTTACGATGTCATAGGTATCCGTCACTAACGTTTTGGGATCCCAAAAAGTAGCAGCCCTCCAAAATAAAGTAGAAAAAAGTAGATTTGTTCTGAATCAATGTAAAACAAAAACGTAGTTTTATATTGAAAGACGAGCTTAATGCAGGAGTAATGCTATCACCAGGACCGTCATTTCATATGTGAATGCTTAATTAGCTGATTCATTTTCAATGTTCCCCTTCATGAATAGTTTTTGAAAGCAAACAAAAACTTTCTTTTTGTTCTATAAACCAAATTTTGCTTAAACTGTGCGCCGCAGGAAATTTAAAAGAAAATCATCCTGTTTTCCCAACAAATTCAGATGTTTTTGTTCAAACCAGATTGTGTTAAAACTGCGACACAGGCAAGAATTCAGAAAAAAATTCGTGTTTCCTACTAAAATACAGAAACTTTGGTACAAAACGAAGTTCTATGCAAATAATTTACAAGAGGCAAAAACTTCAAAAATCAGACTGTTTTGTGCTAAAATACAGATCTTTTGGTTCAAAACCAGTTTGTGTTCAAAATGTGCGCCGCGCCGCAGGCAAAAAATTATCCTTTTTAGTGCTAAAGTACCGAGATTTGGGCAGAAAAACAAACTGTGCGCTGACTGTTACAACAGGGGGAATCAGCCTGTTTTCTGTTTAATTAAATATATTTACTACAGAACCAGATTAAGTTAAAACTGTGCGCCGCAGGCAAAAATTTCGAAAATCAGCCTATTTTATGGTAAAATTGAGAGAATTTTAAACGAAACCAGATTGTTTTCCAAAATGCAGTGTGTCACAGACAAAAAAGAGTAGAAATAAAGTAGTACAGTAGATTAGAAAATTAAAAAATTAAAGTATTCTACTTTGAAATAAAGTAGAAGTGGAAGCACTGCAGGTATCCCTCCACTTACGTTTTGGGATCCCAAAAATGGCAAACCTGCACGAGTGGCGCCTGTAGCTCCATGTCAAACAAACAAGAGCTGTAAGATCATATGGCACTTGCATGGGTTGAGATGTATTGTTTGATGAAAAGTAATGTTCGACTGTGCGGTCCAGATGCGCACTTTAAGGGAGCTAGAGAAAAAGTATTTTATCGTTGAACTTGGCTGTACTGATGCGCACTTTAAAGGCACTAGAAATTCATCTGTAAGGAAGACCCTTGAGGCAAAAACGATAGGGATCATTGATATATACGTCTGATCAAAAGTATTTTTTTTTCACTTTGCGGGTAAAACGCGCACTTTAAGGGTGCTAGAAATTTTGTTTTTTTGCAAAACCCTTGTGGCACAAATGATCATGGGTTTAGATGTATCGTTTGACAAAAAGTACTTTTCGACCTTGCGGTTAAGATGCACACTTTAAGGGAGCTAGAACTTCATTTGTAAGCAAAACCCTTGAGGCAAAAATGATCATGGGCTCATGGGGATCATGGAAATGCATATTTTGCTTAAAAGTATTTTTCTTAATTTTCGCTCATGATTGGTACTTTAAGGAATGGTCGGATTTGAAAAGTGGCGATTTCTAAGCCAATCTTGTCGAATTTATAATATTCCAGCCAAATTTCATCGCCCTAGCACATCTGAAAGTACCTTAACTCGCGATCACCGGAATTCCGGACCCGCCCCTCAAACTCCCCCCACAATCGCCGGAGCCAATCCGGTTCGGTTTCGGACTTGTTTGTTATTCCCACAAAGTTCCATCCCGATCTCTCCAGTCCAATCCGGTCACGTATTCCCGCCCCCAATTGTTTTCGGATCCGGTCCGGACATGAAAAAGATCACCACAGGCACGCCCTCTGTTCAGTTATTAAATTTCACTCGAATCCGATCACCCGTTCCAAAGTTACGCATGGCTAAATATTCCGGATTCCTCCTCCCTCCGATCCCCCCACCTCTATCGGATCGAGTGAATTTTTATTTACAAGTCGGGTCCCTGATACGCCTCCTAAGTTTCGTCGTGAAAATCCCACAAACCGTCATCCCCTCCACCCCCCCCCCCAAGTGTCCGGGTCCAGTCCAAACGTGTAAACGATTTATCTGGAGCAGATTCTTGTTCTTCCCAGCAAGTTTTACTCCGATCCCTCCATTATAACCGTTCCTCGAGATTTCCGGTCTCCCCCCCCCAACTCCCCCATAGCTGTCGAATACGGTTCGGACTTACAAACGGAACATCAGAGATATGTCATTCATTCAGGTATTAAGTTTCGTCCCAATCCGATCACCCGTTCGAAAGTTAGACAACACTCAATTTTCCATATTCCCCCGCACTGAACCACATATACAAACCCCTTTGACCCTCGAATGCACTAGCTCTTTCCGATGTTAACAGAGTGATCCAATGCAAAGAGTGACGTCACGCCACGCGCAGACCTACTAGTGTGAAGAAAGGGGTAGGGGTTTTACAAAAACTACGAAATTCTCAGGATTCCCCCGCCCTCTACTCCCTCCACGGTGGTCGGATCGGGGAAGTGACTATTTGCAAGTTAGTTTAGTCGGGTCCCTGATATGCCTGCCAAGTTTCATCGTCCTAGCCCATCTGGAAGTGCCCTAACTCGAGATGAGTGGACCGACCGACCGACCGACCGACCGACCGACCGACCGACCGAAAGGTGATCGGTATATGGCACTTGAGCGAAGCTGCAAGTGCCATAAAAATCGCACTAGAAGCTCCTCGTGCTACTCGCGCCAGCTGTGGGTTATACTTCCCGGCGTTAGGTTTGTCGTTAGCTCCACGAGTGGTGTCTTAACACGTAGCTGCCTTTAGTTCAAGTGTGGAAGTAACCTTGATTGGGAATCTTTTTGGGATCCCAAAACGTAAGTGACGGGATACCTATGATGAATACCCATTTTTTAAAAGCTAATGAAATGATCGTGTAAGGGGTAAGGAGACATGCTGAATCCAAGTAGGAAAACGATTTTCTCACCGGACAAGTAGTTCACCCGGAATCTGGCAAAAACCGGAAAATTTGTGAAAAGCACAAGTTTAATCTAAAGTAGATTATAGGCGCGACTTAGGGGTAAGGAGACATGCTAAATCTGAATATGAAAATCATTTTCTCGTCGGACAAGTAGTATCCTCAGAATCCGGCCAAAACCGGAAAATGTGTTAAAAGTAAAAGTTTGATTTGAATTTGATTAGATGTTTCGATTTAAGGGTAAGAAGACATGCTGAATCCGTACATGACAATCATTTTCTCACGGGATGTATAGTTCGCTTGGAGTCCGGCTGAAACCGGAATGTTTGTCAAAAGCAAAAGTTTTATCTGAAGTTGATTAGAGGTTCTATATAAGGATAAGGAGACATGCTGAATTTGTTTGTTAGCTTTATTTTTTTGCTAGACAAGCTGTTCACCAGGAATCCGGCCGAAACTAGAACGTTGCAGAAGTAAGGAAGGAAGTTTTGATCAGTTTCGTCTAAGTAGATATGACTTAGGCTATAGGGGTAAACACACATGCTGAATCCATATCTGATCTGAACTTGGTCTTCTCAGATGATTACCAATTGACCTTATGTATTTTTTCACAATTTATTTTTTTTCAAAAATAAAATCTGACAAGGAAGTTGAAAATCTCTTGTATTGTGCGTGTCAGAAAGATCTAGCCATTTTTTTTATTTTTTTTTTTAAGAAATGTGGCCAGTGAGAACCTAGCAGTTACGGATCGTGCAGTTTGGAGAGTCTTTAGAACCTGGTCTTGAATTGGGATAAATGATATGAAAGAATTCTAATCTGCTAAAGTAGACTGTTCCTCGTGCTGCTGGGAACCGGTCGTATTATCCCTGTCATCAAAAGAAAAATCCATTTGTCGTCTTTTCATTGTCAATACTCAGCTGTTTCTACCTCTCAGAAGGAAAAGCTTTTGTCTTCTTTTCATCGTTAGTCTGTGAAAGTCAAGGATTGGGACCGAGGAAACGAATTGGACCCGGATAAAAAAATTTCAGGCGAAACCAATAGGCCTTTTGGGGGGGGGGGATTTTGGTTAGATAAAGCATAACTACTTAGTTTTCTTTTCCGTTTGGTGGTCATCTTGGCCCTCGTTCACTTGTTGGAACCTGTGAACTCGTAAATTTGTTCCTCCGCCCGTCTGTCTGTAATCATGCTAACCCCTGATTGATTTTCTATATCTTAATAAAACTTGACATTTGTACGTAATATCAATATTCCTGCCGGAATCCGTTGAAAAAGTTATGGGTTCCGATGTATGGAAATGCATGCGTCATTGCGGGATACCTTTCGAACAGATATCGTCAAGGTCATCTTTTTTCCTATTTGACTTGGTTCAGCAGCAGCCAATCAGGAAATTCAGCAAACTAATCTGATTGGCTTGTAGCTGGTAGGCTCAGCTGGTACTGTTACGCAGAGTGTTTCATTTGGCAAAACCCTAGCGGAAATTTGGTGTCAAAATAAGATTCAGGGAGACATTTTCCCGTGGATGGCTCCATTGGATGTAACGTCCGTCACATTATGGATGTAACGTCCGTCACATTATGGGTGTTTTCGCGTCGATGCCATCGAGCTCAATACTCTTGATGACTATCTCTCTTTGCCTATGCAAAATCTCCGGCCTCTCCAGGTACCTAGCGGAAGAAAGGCAGAAGTGGTATCACAGCTGCTCCGAGAGAGCGCCGTGATTATTTGACACAGAATTTGAGTCGTTGAGTTTGAGTCGTCACGGAGACGTTCACTCCTTCGTCTTGAGGATCACTGGCGTGTTTTGGACTTAGTCATATAGATTATTGCCATTTTCATGTGAATAGCTCGACGGGTGACTTCACGATCTAGCTGGATGGTTGGCTCCCGTTCAACGACGCTCCTCGATCTCTGTCGGGTAAAGGAAGATGACATCGTCCTCTGTCTCAACCCGCTGTCGTGTGTGTGACATTTGCGCTTGGATGGCATCTTTTGTCGAGCTCTCACAGCCATTCACGCGAAAATGCACCCCAGAACTGCTGTGACCGAGTTTTTAGATGAAACCCATTGTGAATGTGCCTGAATTCCTCCCCTTCAGGTTCCCATCCAGTTTAATTAGAACATTCGAGTCCTTGGCGTCCCTGTTGACGCCATGTGGCGACAACAAACAAAGGGCTTGAGTAGAATTTCACGTTTTCAAAGAGGCCGGTTGTGGAATAATATTTGTTTTTGCTAAAATGACTTGACAGATAAAGAAGTAAAGGGAGAGGTTGTGAGAGTCCCATTAAAATGGGCGTTCGTAAATTAATTGACCGCAGAAATACCCTTCAAAAAACATTTTGGAGCAAAGGTAGCGTGTTGTCACCAAATGAGCCGCCTATTCCCCCTCCCCTCCCGTCGTCCGTGCGTCGGTCCGACAGGAACACTGGCAATCAGTTTTTGCCCTATCCTGCCAATTCGTCAACCCAATTTTTACACAGTGTCATTCTAACATTTATTTCAGGTCATCGCTTATAAAGTGTACTGAACATTCAAAATGCAAGTATGTGAACATTCAAAATGCAAGAAACAAAAAACGAGATTTTCTGTATTTTTGTAGGTCTGCTAATTATCCCTCTAAGATGTTATGCGAACAATAAATATAAGTTCGAATATTTCGACTGCACTTCCTACATACAAACAAAATAATTGTGATAATCACAGAATTGTATATACATACATTTTAAACATGCACACTTTAATATTTTATTTTGTCTTTGTAGCCCCATAAACCCGCATCGTTTATCTATTCATCTTATGGTTTTCCGAGTCCGCGTCATTTCCTCTGTTGTTGCTGTGTTAGAATATGTAATTTAGTTTGTTCTTCGCTGAAGATGGTTGCCGGAAGCGCTGCCGAAATATGCGAACTTGTATTTGTCCTGCGCATAACATCTTAGAGGGATAATTAGCTGATCTACAAAACCCCGAAACTCTCGTTGTTGTTTCTTGTACCTTTTGAGAAGATGTTTACAAAGATGATTGTTTTAAATACAATGGAAACTATAGCGGAAAAGAAAGAGATTTACCTACTCGATTAGATCTTAGTCAGACACTAACTATCGTGTGCTGAAGATATATAACTACACTATCAGAAGTTTCATAACAGATAACACAAGGATGCGCAGTTTCAACAGACAACACTTGGGATGTGATATGTTGTGATTTTGAAAACCTTATGCATTAAATATTATACATGACAAGCATTGCCAGGTAGAGCAAAAAAAAACTGCCGAAAAAGAATCTGCTGACTTTCCGATATCATGACGACAAATAAAAAAGTCAGCAGATGCTTTATTGGCGTTATTTTGCTCTTCCTTGCAATGCTTGTTATGCATAACATTTAAAGTTTAACTGAAAAGCCAACTTATGTTTGTGTCATTTAACTTAATACACTGAATTATTTGGATTCTGCAAAGGGATTTTTCTATTTTCCACTATCTGCTCAAGTTCCCGATGGAAATTCTTTGACTGTGTAGTTGTAAGGTAGCTGTACGAAAAAGTTGCATGTATAGATATGTGGTGGTATGGAATACTTTGATTTAACGTTCCTGCGACTGGATTAATCTTAAGTAGTGACATCCGATAGCATCCAATCTTGCTGTAGTAGCATCCGGTTTGCTAGTAGTAGTGCGCAGTTGTAACAGTTACTACTGCATGCTACTTTTTCGTACAACTCCATACGACTAATTCTCGAAAAATTTTCATCGGGTTATGACGTTCAGAATTTCTACGGCCGTCCCCACAACGAAAGTTCTACTGTGACTTGGGAAATTTTAATCTTAACACAGACGGGGCTTTTCTGTGGGCAGTGGTGAGATTGGTGAAGATTGCTTAATGCCTGAACAAAGAAAAATCATAAATTTTTCTCGTAAGGCATACAGCAAAAATACAAGCGCATCGAGGTACCACAAATTCCACTATTTGAAAATCGATTATTCGTGAATAGTGGAACAACGAAGTAACGCATTTTCAGCGGGTCTTCAAGCCAATTTAAGTGAATAAGTAATGGGTAACTAGATTGTCCTATCCCAGCCCTTTTCGGTTAAACTTTAACGCATAACGTTTTCGAAATCCCAGCAGATCACGTCCCAAGTGTTGTCTGTTCAAACCGCGCATCCTTGTGTTATCTTTTGTGAAACTTCTGACATTGTATTATCCCACCTAGTAATTTTCCCCCTTTTCTTCTTGAAATTTTTTCAAGAAGAAACAATCTCTTTAATTTTCCTGCTAGTTTCTATCTTGATATCATCATGTACGTCCGAATCGCTGTGCTAGATCATCCCATTGTCAGGAGGTCCACCCTCAAGATTGATTATTTTGCTTCACAGTTCACACTTTGTTAACAGTTTATCTGTAAGAATCTTTGAAAGACTTCTTTCTTTTTTGTTTTCTTTGCTCGAACTTTGTTCCTGTATAGGATGGTAACGGTTCTCGCTTGAAATCTTGTATCGTCTTAAAAATGAAATAAAAGGCGTGGTTGGATTGTAGCTTATGTGGCAGAAGCTGAAATTAAGATTAAGATGCGGTAGTTGCATCCTGTTTTGTAGGGTCATCTACGATATGTCTCCGACGAAACGTGTCTATGGGCTAAAAAAAAAATATGAGAATTGCTTTTTTTTAAGATTTCAAGATTTTTCTTTTCTTTCAAAGCGGATTAATTTAAGACCACGGCATGGGGATAAGAGAAATCCTTCTCTTAAAAAAATAGTAATAGTTCCGTTTTGTCGTTTCTGTTATGCTCAGTTGGCTTATTTGTGTGCTCTATCTAACTGGTCTCATTTTTTCGCTACCATTTGATCTATTTTTTGTACTATATTTAATTTATTGTTTTTTTTTTCATTTATCTCATTCTTTGTTAAAAAGAGCTATTGCCAGTTTCAACAGAAACTGTAAATAGCTATCAATATGACAGGTGCTTTAAGTCAGGTTTTCGATTTTTTTTTTTTTCGCTGGAAAAAGGCAACGAACCTAATCCGCAGGGGAGGCGCTAGTCTTTTACCTTTGGGGGGGGGGGTCCAGGTTGTGCCGACGAACTTAAAAATTCTCCGACAAAATGCGCCGTTGCTGCTTTGACAAACTAGTGAACTTTCGCCTGGCTTCGCCTGATGAAAGCACTTTCTCAAGACCTTTGGGGGGGGATTCCCCCATAGTGACGCCCTTTCTAATCCGGACCTAAAAGGCATTTTGTTCTTTTGCAAGTGGCAGAAGGAATGAATTTCGAGAATTCTATTAACTTGTCATCGATTTTCTTGGTTCCTTACGTCGTAGTCCCAGGTTTGTGCATTCCAAGTCGCTTTTATTGGGAGTCTTGTTCCGGATTTAGGAAGGATTACGGAGTCTCAGGATGGAAAGGAAATTTGCGGCACTCCCCGGATCCAGGTCCTTATATATCAGTAAGAGTAATTCCCTACACGAAGATATTTTCCGTCTGGTTAGAAAGGAATTGTTGGCTACAAAGGAATGAGAAAACTTGTTTCGGCAGAAAACTTAGAGCTAACGGAAGTGATGAACGAGGGGTTGTCGATCTATCTACTGTGGGAGGGTGTAAGCCATTGAGCTGGGCTGCTTTTCGTTCAAAAGAACGAGGGGTGCGTCTTAGATTCTCATCAGTTTTGCTATTCTTAACTTAATTTTTACGATACTCGTAAAGAAGGCATGTGTTGGAGCCAGCATTGGTGCACGGCTGGTTGAGTTTCAGTAGGGACGCTCACTACCCCTAGTAGTGCTAGTATCGCTGTTGTTCGACTGTGTGTCACTTTTTCCAAGTCTTGGCGCTACTCCCTAGTATTATTATGCTCTGCTCGGTACTACCCTACTAGTGGAGGTAGACAGACTGGAAGCCAATGTCTTTCTGTCGGTGCCTCAGTGCACAGCGAGTGCTGGAAGCAGATCAGACAGCAAGAAAAGAGGATCTTTGCCTTTCAAACCAACTATTTTTGCAGAATCCCAAATAGCAGTTTTTTGTTTTTTTTTAATATTGACTGTTGATCAGCAGATACAGCTTTTGTTCAAAACACACCGTAGCCTACATACGTATCTCACTTTACCACATATAGCCTACACATACATTTTATAACTACATACAGTATCACATCCTAGATTTTGTTTTGTTTTTGAATTGGCTGTTGATCAGCAGATAGGCTACAGCTTTTGTTCAAAACACACATACGTATCAAGCTATATGCAATATCACACTTTTATAGACGACATCCTACCAAAATAAAACACTGTGCCACACATTTCTGAGGTGTATGTCATTGAAACAGCGTGATTGCCACACACTCGACCCACAAGTTTAAACTCGTGGGAACGCCGATGTGTTGATTTTAATTTTATTGTCAAGTGTCTGAAATTAAAAATAAAATCCAGATAAAACCTCAATACACAGAACTTCAGGCTTACGTCCTTACATTCTTTACAAGAATGATCCTCAGTTTTATGTCTATATGCGTGATAAAGTAGGTCATTTTATTCGAGCCACGAAATGAGCCACAGAAACCTTGTTGGTCGCGGAAACACTTATGGGCTACTATACACATATTACCGCGGAAAAACACCTTAAATATATACCAACATTCATTCACTTTTCCGCATAATGCTCCTAGTTTTTTTTCTTCCTTTTAAGAGGGTGTGTAGCGTGTTGTAGATACCAACCCGTCGTGATATATGTAATGTGTACCATGCTCACTGTTACTTATGAAACAATAATACAGTGTCTGGCAATTTCTTGTCTGCTTATTTGTCTCAGTCGTAGAATCCAACTCGAAATAGAGAGTCGGATCTGTGTCACCATCTGATTGCTTGAATAAAAGATATCTAGCCGTTCATCTCATCATAGCTACACGTTCAAGAAATGTTACGAACGTCTAGAAATCGAGACATCGCAGACGAATCTGTGCTTCTCCTGCTGATTTCATGGAAGAATGGACGCTGATCAATATTCCATAGAGGTTCCACCGGAAACGCTCTCGATATCGCCAGAGAGGAAGACACTTGGCTTTCAGCTCGAGAGAAGGGAAGGAAACGGGGCCTTTCTGTCACTTCTTTTCCCTAGATCAACTGAACGTCAGAAGAATGGTTTAGATTGTATCTAAAATTGCGCCAGCTGCTTTTTACTGCGTCGATACTTGTACCTTATCGTACCTCAGACCTTACTTTCTTTTCTGCGCCGTCAGAGGCAATTATGGCTTCCAGATGTTTAAAGTCGTTGAATCTCTCATGTTGCCGCTGCCCAAGCGACTTCTCGTTCAGGTTGGATCAAACAAGAACAGATTTTCTACCGATATTTCTCTATGTTTTGTTTGATTGTTTACGTTTGTTTTCTTTTCCCTTCTTCTTCTTTTCTTTTTTCTTTTCTTTTTCCTTGTATTTCTTTTCTTGACAGATGAATGAATACTGTCACCCGTTACGGGCAGTGCTCACTTAGGGTGTAGTTAGTTTACTGTGTATGATTTGCTTTTTGTTAAAGGAACAGTAAACTTGACTAGGCAACTTTCGGCCATCAAACCGGCCTGGGGGGCTTAGATAAATGTACAGGGACTTATTGTCGACAGGACCCCCCATCTTTGTTATCTCGAAATCCCTCCTTATTGTTCCCAGAGCTAGCTGGCAGGGCCTTGCCCCTTATGCACTGTAGTTATGCACTCATGCACTGTAAAAGTTAGCGATTTTCTGTGTTATCAACATACAGGGTTGCCACTTTACTAAAATAAATTCACTATGCAAAAGGAAAAAAGTAATACCAAACAAGAAAAGTACTCAGAAGGTGTTGCTGGGTCATAGTCACCTTGGAAATAAAACCTGACAACTACTTTTTTCTTAAAATCTGCTGCCAAAGTAAAAAGAAAGTTCTATTGTGAGCACAATTGTACTACCGGTGGCAACCCTGCTGACATACATTGTATTACTTTGTTTCAAGAGGCTATTGAGGCAAAGATCGTGGGTTCGAGTCCTACTCCCGGCACACAAACCTTTTGCTTTTTTGTTTTGTTTTTGTTCTACTAACTCAAAAGTCGAACTCTCGGAAACTGCCCGGAAACTGCTATGGTCGTAACAAGAATTTTTCTATCTCTCAATATCGACTCCGGGTACATTCTTGATATGTCAGCTAGCTCCCTGAGCTAAGTTTGAGTCAAGTTTACTGTTCCTTTAATAAATAAACTGAACAAACTGGCGGTGTGGGAAAGATTGTTCTTCGGTCTTCCTTCATCTCTGAATCCATACACTAGAAAGGTCTCTTTTCTTGAGCCCAGTAGAACTTGCCTAATGGCAGACCTTGACGATTTCGGTGATTATGAGCGAGTTCCACCCTTCTAACAATAGTAACTATTAGCTTGCTATTAGTTACTATTTCCGTTCTAACCTCACGAAAAGATATTACGCTGACCGTTCCAGCCTTCTTGAAATAGTAACTATTTGCTTACCATGCCCGGGAGCGTAGTAAGCGTGGTAACTACGGATGTCTGTAACGTGATTGGCTGGATAACCCTGTGGAGTGATATTTTGCCGAAAATTTAAAAATGCGTTCCAGCCTTGACGCCAAAGCTCTTGACGTCATGCGTAGTAACTAATTAAACTAAGGTAAGTAGGGTGGAATACGGCCTGTGTCTCAACTTCAACTCCAGGGTAATGTTCTATTCACAGCTAAACATTGTTCGTCTCTTTTGCTTGGCGAGAAGATTAGAACTGAGATAACCCAATATCTTTGATAACGTAGTATTTGGGATCCCGAACAGAAGCGAAGGATACCTGTGACATGACAGCATACATTCGTCTGCCTGCCCCATGTCGGTCTGTCTGTATGTAACAATTGTGGATATCGAACGCTTTGATAGATTATGGCGATACTTCTCAAGGGGATGGGAAGTTCAGGTGCCAGATTCAGTTGAAAGGTAAACGGGTGAAACAGGTAAAATGTATAATTAGTACGGGTAAACACAGACACTAACACAAGTAGTGGTTTTAGGATTTCTCTCATATAGATGATTAGTTGAGCCAGAATCAGAAGAAAGGGGAAATAAAATTGACTAATGAAACCGATTAGAGGAAAAATGCGATAGTTTAAAAAATAATCTACTCCTATGGGAACTGGCATTTTTTTCTGTTTGTATTTACCGTTTGATTCTTCATATTTTCCCATTTATGACTTTATCGGCAGAAGTAAATCATCCCGTTCGGGATCCCACTAAATTGTATGTTTGTATTTTATCAAAATTTATATATTTGGTAAAATATAATTAATATTTGTATGTTTATTAGTATGTTTAATAAAAGTTGTTGCTGATCGCTTTTCCTTTTCAATTTTCCAGGTGCCAATTCCTGTTACCTGTCTTGGCGGACATGAAACGAAAGAGTGGCCATGCCACAAGTCAACCCCGTCGTCCTGCCAGAGACCTTGTGGCCGGCTGCTGACGTGCACAAACCACACGTGCTCCATGACCTGCCATCGTGTTGAAACCCCAGCGTCAGAGGAAAAGGTAAGAACTGATTTTGCAGGGGGGTTTAAGGGGTTGGGTAACAGCAGAATGCTTTCGAATTTATATTTTAATTCAGCATTGGTGCCAACTAAACAAAACGAAAGAAAATAAACACAAAGGTAAACACAACGTTCCCGTGCAAAATTTTCTCACTCCAAAATGTGCTACTGAAACAATGTCCCCGGCTTCGTCTCTTGTCCAGCCGAATTGCTGGAACCAGTTTGAGAGGTAAGTCTGAGTACGCCTTTTCCTGAAAAAAGTGCAGAGATTGTGTAATGTTTGTTTTTGTTCAGTTTCATTTTAGTTTCATTTAACACTCCTGCCAGGAAAGCACAAAAGAAGTGCTTGGCTAGTGCAGGGAAATACCCTGTAATAATTAATTAACAACATCAACTAACTGAATACCTTATACAAAAAAATAAGATGAAAACATCTATGGTTTCAACTTTGAAACAAAACAAGAGAAACAAGAAACTACAAAGAAAAAAAGAAAAAACGGAGACTCTAGAGGAGGAGAGTACTAAACAATTTTCCTGTAATGACCTTTCGCTGCTCGTTTAGAATTCCGGAATTAGAATTCCGGATATCTATATAGCGGTAGTAGATCCTTCCGTAATCGTAAATTGGTTTCGAATTTTAATGTCCAGGATAGTATCAATACACTCCTTCGTTCACATTCAAATCTATTTACCCTCCACAAACATCCTGCCTTGTCAGCTCACGAAATTATTGGCCAGTTTTTCAATCCTGAACCCGTTTAATGTGCTTGTCATTGTGTAAAATTCTGTAGGTCTATTTAGTGTGTTGTTAAATTATATGAAAAGATTGTAGTCATGGTTATTTACATTGTCTTGTTTAGTGTTTTAATGTGTATTTTCCTTTGTGTATTTATTCATACTCCGCTGTTACCCAAAAAGCGGGTCACAAATAAATAAAATAAAATAAAATAAAATTCCAAATAGTTCTTTTTTCATATTTTATTGGTTTCGTTTTGTGCTATATCTAATTGTTTTGCAGAGCAGTACTAGTTTTGTCCCGTTTTATTTTTTCGTAGTCCACCTATTTCTGCTTAGTGCTAGAAGGTGGTAAGGGTCTACCTAGCCTGTGTGACAAACAGTGGACATTTGGCTAATAGCGGACAACATTCTGTGTTCATATGGGGGTAAATAAACAGAAATGGAAAGGTTAAGACGAGAAACGTGTTATGGTTTGTCATAAGTGAGTGAAAGTTGTACACTTCCTCCCTTTTTGGAAGCTTTATGTGTGTTGTTTTGTTAGATGAATGATAAAATAAACATGAACTGAAATTGAAATAACACGTGGGAATCCGTGCCGGAACCAGCCGGGCACGGAGTACTTGCTGTACACTTAAATCGAGAGTGGACAACCCCTCGGCATTAATGTGCAACGAAAGATTAGGATCGGTCTAGGGTCATTGCAGGCCAAGGAAGAAGGATTAGATACAAGCGTGACAGTAGTTTGTAAAGGCCCATTCACAACGGATTTTAGCTAATACTTGATACCAGCCAGTCCCGGAAATCGCTCTGAGACCGAGAATCAGCTGGGATCCTGCCGTTCGCAATTGATATTAGTGCCAGTTTCGGGTACCAGCTAGTCTCGGACCCAAGTTGAAATCAGTTCAACTTTTGAGGGTACTAGCCAATCACATTACTTTGGGGAATACTGAGGAATATTCCGATTGGCTAATGCTGAACCACGTCATTACAGAATAACAATGACCTAATTCACTTTCGGTTTTCAAGACAGCAAGGAGTGGATGTGATTTTATCTATTGGGCTTGGTTGGAAACTAGCCAATCAGAATATTCCTCAATGCTCCCCAAAATAATCTGATTGGCTAGTACCCTCATAAGTTGGACTGATTTCAACTTGGGTGCGAGACTAGCTGGTACCCGAAACTGGCACTAATATCAATTGCGAACGGCAGAATCCCAGCTAATTCTCGGTCTCAGAGCGATTTCAGGAACTGGAAGGTATCGAGTATTAGCTAAAACCCGTTGTGAATGGGCCTTAACCCGGATAACGGCGAGGTTTTCTTCAACCAAAAGTCTGATACGGAGACAACTGATATATGCTTCGGAGATCACATTCTTCAACCTTCACCTTCGATTCTGTACCTTGATCTGCCTATTGGGTCGGACATGAAAGCAGCGCGTTCCTGTCTGGTATCGTTTTTTTGCGGAAAAGGCTAGAAAAGCATAGGAATACTCATTACTTCTAAGTGCCGTTACAATAGGCACATACTAGCCCGGCTATATTCCGCATTCGCTATGCCGCACATACTAACGCTGTCGTCTTTCTGGTCACTACTGACTACGAAAGATAAAAATGCATTCGTTCCCACATTTTATAGGTGTTGCAAAAATCTTCTAGGACTAGCCTACCGCTGTGGGCCCGTAAATCTAGATTGTCGGCAAAGTATAATATCACCGATCTATTTATTGCAGTATTTGAGCGATTTGCACGTTTTATTCGTTCGCTTGATGCTAGCCACACTTTGCGTAGGGCTATGTTGCCCCATGTGCAAATAAGATATGAAAATCTTATGTGTTACTTGTTATGTGTTCTTTTTATCCCGAATACTCCATAGTTTCCTTCTTTTAGCCTTGCTTTTGCAAGTGACCCTAGTAGCTGCCGTGGACTTCAGATCTCGCCATTCGAAACACGCTACAACCATTTAGTCACCCTTAATGCTAAACGTCTCGTTCAGGTTTTTCCAGTTTGGTCGTCAAGGACCTCTTTTCGGCCCCTAATGCCTTCTGTAGCTTCGCCATTCTGTCCTTGGAAAACAAAAAAAGAAGTTTCATTTACGAGCGTAGTGGGGGCGTGGGACGGCCGGAATGAAATTGTTGAATAGAAAGTGGAATCCCAGCTCCTTCTTCTCCTGTTGCCATGTCAAGGGTTTGTTTACAAAAGCGTTACAAGGATAGAATAGGCTTTCACTTGGCTAAAAGGTCTATTCTTTAGTCCGTTGACTTACCGAAAAAAATTTCATAAGGAGATTTATTAAACCTTAGTTTTGAGGTATATACCGTTGTTGTACGGATGCAAAAGGCAGGTGAACAGCTTCGGCGGTCTTGTGAATGAAAACGAAGCAGATTAACTGTTCTTCCGTAAAAGATTTCTTTTGTCATATGCATTGTGTCCTCCGGAATCTCTTATTAAGGATTTCTTATTAACCTATTATTAATTAAAGTGAATTGTTTGAAGTTTTCAAGTTAGAAAATGATTAGTCATCTTCTTCCAGGCGTCCTTGAAGGTTAAATGCAAAAACGGTGGAATCCACCAACGATGTGGATAATTCAGTGTGTGCTGCCCAAAATTGCGTAGCTCACGAGCTCTAGATCTTTTAGCTGAGCTTTCGCTTTTGAAATTTTGTTTTCCTTGAACGACATAATGACTTATGTCTTGCTCTACTACTCTACTACATGCTCTACTATTCTACTACTTGCTTCTTTCTTATGCCATTAAAATGTCATGGAATATCAAGTTTCAGTCCATAGGAAAATACTCGGTTTCTGGCTTTGCGTCCAAAATCCTTTTCTTGCCCGAGGCAAATGATAGTTCATGCTGGCTGCGGGCATTTTTTTTTGGCACAGTCGTATCCATTAGCTACGGTGGGGAGCCAGCTTGATACCTCTTCATATACGTTAGGTTAATGTTCCAGAAAATAGAAAAATCGTAAACATAATCTCATTTAGTTCGTATACTATTTCTGTTTTACACTCCTGCGTTGAAACTTTAAAAGAAGAGAAAGCACTAAGCTGGAGCAGCCCACGAATAATCATGAATTCCGGACCCTCCTCGTTATCTTTGTTCGATTTTTCTCCGTGATTCCCATGGTTTTGAAATAGATGAAATAGCTCATTTCACACTGATTAGTAACAATGGCAAGCCGGTGGGAACGAGGAGGTAGCCTACCCTTCATCTCATTTGTTTGATTAAGACAGAAGAGAAATGCTACATCACTTCTTCGCTCTCTTCAAAGGCGTCCTCCAGATTCGACAAAGTACTGACAACCCGTTTCACATGTTACATGAGGCCAGTGCTGTTGCCGTCGTTGTTGAAAGTTTTTATAAAATGCAGGATGGCATACAGGGGCATTCTCAGGATGCATACAGCGGCACTCCTCAGGGGAATCAATTCCTGGGGATCTCCAGGAATTGATTCCCCCTATAGTCGCTGTTCCCCTTGACTTCAGAAGGAGTCCCCTCGTTTGACAGGACAATAGAGAAGTGGCACCGAGGCATGATACAGTGGGCATTATTGAAGACAAGCGTGAAGACCCTCGGAAGAAATGTGTGAGGGGGGAAACTCATTTTCAAAATGGTTTTCCGCAATTCTTGCTGATCGACTATTTGCAATATAATGGAATTTTTTCACCATCCTACCCTCTGCATACAATTCTGCCTTGGTAACTCACAATAATCTATATGACTAAGTTCGAAACACGCCACTGATCCTCAGGAAGAATGAGAAAACATCTGACTATAATTGTATACCCCTTAGTATAAATAACGACTCAAACTACAGTCAAATCCTGTATCAACCATTCACGGCGATCGTTGGGCACAGCTGTGGTGCCGCTTCCGGTTCTTCCGCTAGGTACCCGGTGATTTTGCATCGGCAAATAGAGTTAGTCGTCAAGAGTATTAAAGATGGAGAGCGGCTGTCTGGCGTTTTCGAGACTTTCTTTGTTTATTATTTCCTTTTAGGCTGGTCTTAACTGTCAAGTCTGCGAGGAGCCCTGTCTAAACGCCCGGCCTGATAACTGCACTCATTTGTGCCCGAGTCCTTGCCACCCCGGCGACTGTCTTTCCTGCTCCCAGACCGTGAAAGTCCGTTGCCATTGTGGAATCAACTGGGCTTACTATCGCTGTGGGGAGTGGACGTCCGGAAATGAAACTAAGAAAGAGGATATGAAATGTTGCAAGGACCAGTGTCCCAAAGTGGTGAGTACGATTAAAGTTTTGAAGCTACGAAGGAAGTAATGATGTGGAAAGTTACTGTTTAAGGACCCGTCGTACCTATAATGCCAATGCAGCCTACGTCCGTAACCTCTCCATCTGTTCTTAGACTCGGAGACTCGAACTTTAATGGTATATCCCCCTCCCCCCCCCCATAACGAAAACTCAGTGATTTTCACACATACGTTGTTTCGCTGCGTAACATGCTCCCGACGAACAGGAAAACCGGCTTTGTAAATTTGTCCAGTTTTCAGTTTTTTTTTTCAGTTTCTGTTTTCTTTATTAACAAAATTAAATAATACACTGTAAACTATCTATATCCTAAGAGAGCACTGCCCATAACGGGTGACACTATTCATTCATTTATCAAGAAAATAAATACAAGGAAAAAGAAAAGAAAAAAGAAAGAAGAAGGAGGGAAAAGTAGAGAAAACAGACGTACATCGATAAAACAAAACATACAAAACAACTATCGGTAGAAAAAATTCGGATCTAATTCAGTATTTTTCAATAAGAAATTTTTATCTTATTTTTGAATTTTGGTATACTATTAGCATTTTTCAAAGCATTTGGAATATAATTCCATATCTTCGGACCGGTAAATTTGATTGAAAAACCAGATGACGTGAGACGTCTCATTTCTGTAACTAGTTCCGATGCATGTCGAGTATCATGTTGGCGAATTTCATCGTTCCGTCGAAAAACCGATCCCTGTTTCTACTGGAATTCAGTGGGCCAGGAGAGGCTCAAACAAGACCAAAGATTTCAATGGGATCGACTATCACATTAGCTGTTTCTAAATATTTTGTTTGCCCCTTAATTTGAACCCCCTTCTCCGCCCCTAAGTGTAGGGCTGCAGAGCCCATCTACGAACTCGAGTTTACCCTGACCCAAAGAATCCTCACACCAAGTTTCATCAAAATATCTCATTCCCTTCGAGAGTTATCGAGCTCACAGACGGACGGAAGGACAGACTGACAGACGGACAACTTTTGCGATGTCATAGGTATCCCTCCACTTACGTTTTGGTATCCCAGAAAGCGAAAGCAGTGGGGAATTTGTTAACATCCGAGCTTGGTTTTAAGGTGTTTAACAATTTTAAAGTAGTGCAACGGAAAAGGTAAATAAAATGCTCGTGAAGGCTTTCACGGTTCTTAAAAAGTAAAGGGTGCGAGGTGTGCTTAGTATACCCGATACCCGATTGGACGAATGGGGATCGCCTAAAAGTGGGAAGGATTGGTGCAGTGGTTAAAAAGTAAAGAGTAGGCCTACTAGTAAAGACAGAGTGTCGACGAATCCCCGAGTGGATGAATAGATACTGCCTTTTGCGCACCGTATGTAAACTTCCTTGCTGGACTATATTTAATACTCAGGAAAAAGGACATTCGACGCATACGCTCGACATACTTCAGATATCTGAGATTTCTGCTCTACTTACCACGGCGCACGCGGAACCGCTACCTGATCCGCCGTCTGTCAATTTCCGACCCATTGTTGACGCTTGAAGACCTCTCCTCTAATTTGTGTACTCCGATTGGAAATTTACCTATTCATGACTCGATCAATTTGATTCTAAATTAGTGAATAACCTTTCTGGAAAATATTGTTGAGTGTTTTGTGATTATTTATTTTTCTTTGTCTTTTTCTACTGCACTTATGCCCTTGGGCAGTGCGTAATAAATCATTCATTCATTCATTCATATCGCCTAAAAGTGGGAAGGGGTTGGTGCAGTGGTACCTAAGAAGCTGAGCGAGCGGGGAGGTTGCGGCACGAAATGCTAAAAGAAGGACATGGACAGGCCGTGCATTAGGCCACTCCCGGTTTGGTTCTCATGATGGATGATTCTTTACTGCGATTTCTCTCCGACTTGAGTCGTCTTTTGGTTGTCGTTTGTAATTGTTTAGTTGGGGATGTCCCTTGTTGGTCTTTAGTAAGATAAATGATAAAGAATTTATATAATGAGGGTGTTAGAAGCGGACAAGAATGGGCAAGCTCCACCAGTGGAGGAACAGATCGCCCATTCCGTTTCTTCTTTCCGTCTTTTTTTTCTTGGCTTCTGTTTGTACCAGCGGTGTCATTAACCACCTTGCCCGCGTATAGTCACCTTTCCTCCGTGTACCATGCCTTTCCTGCATTTGGTTCTTCCTGGGTGAATTGATTTTTTTTTTTCTCCCTGCAGACAAGCGATATGAGACAATTCGATTTTTGTCAAACTGTGATGATGTTTTCCGGAGTTTGCTGAATATATTAAGTGTTCTCTTGTCATGATCAGGTACTAGGAAGAAAACAGCAAGCACATTTTGTATCTAATTTGGATGAGGGTGGGACGTTAGAACAGAAAATATTTTGTTGCTAAAAAGCCAAATTCTACACAATGCAAGTGTTGGTAGAGAAGAAAGAGTGGATGGAACCAGATTGGTCAATTATTCCTTTTTCGGGGTGACCGTGGGCGAGTTGTATCTGAGTCTTCTTTGAGCGTACCTCCTCCTGCCTGAAATAGACCCAGACAAAATGAAGCAGACTTCCAATTCCACCAGAGATCAGGTTAGTTTCTTCCAAATTGGACAAACAAATTTTTTTGGCCGTTTTCTTCCTAGCGGGGATTTATCGGGATTTCCGTACGGGCGGTTCTGCGGCCAAAAACCATATTTCGTTGTAACATTCTAAAGTGAGCCCAAGCAAATTAAAGTACGTCTTTCAGAAGGGTGTTCTTTTCTAATTCCAGATGAGTTGTGGTCATCGTTGCCTAAAACTGTGTCATTCCGGAACCTGTGCTGAACCCAAAGAATGCAATAAGCGAACCAAAGTCTGGTGTCAGTGTAAACGTCTTAAGAAAGGCTTGCTCTGCAACCAGATTCAAGGCAATGGAAAGCTAGACTGCGATGCAGCCTGCTATGAAAAGATGTCCGCCTCTGAAAAGGTGAGCCCAAATCAGTTCTGCGTAGTGCTGGGAATGCACTACTTAGATCACTACCTGCAGTGATTCAGCAGGCAGTATTGTCCCAGCGTTTGGGCACTGTCCTGACAACTCCCATGTTTCTCATTTCTCTCGTACGTAATATTCTCAGCTAAAATACGTTATGCGTGGACCGACATATAGTATACCGACATTTTTTGTTGGCAGATTCTTTTGTACAAAAATCAGCGTCAGGAATACTTCTGAAGAAATCCGTCGACACAAGTTCACCCAAAATGGCTACTGTCGGGAAAGAAGTCCCGACGAAAACGCATACCGACGTGCATTTTTGTACAAAACTTAACTCCTGGCAAAGCTTGTTGTGGCAACTCATAGTACTGACAACACGGTCGTTCTCTACCAAAACACCTATCGCATTTTAGGTTAAGCTAAAGTTCGTGCATGTTCCAGTTGTGTGCGTGTTTCACGAATGTAATTTCAGAATCTCTAAATAAGGCCTTTTTCTGGAGATATTGGTGAAATGGTCATAAAAAACTGAAAACTGCTAAAAATTGCTGAAGTTGAAAAAATGCCTTCAGCGTCCTAAATGGCAAGATGTACTCTGAGCTCCACTGTGTTGGGAGAAGTCGGTACCCGGAAATCACGTTTCACGCCAAAGCGCCCAACTGATTAAGTTTGAAAGAAAGAAAGTTATTATATTCCCAAATGTTCCATTTTGGGGTTTTGTTGGGACCACTTGCAGAGCACCCCTGCTAAATTCCGGGAAACGTACTTTCACACAGGTTAAGAATTCGAAACACGGCAGGTACTTTGAGGTCACAAACACGTTCAGTGAAAATTTTAATTTTTCTATCCTGTCATCCGTGGGAGGTGGAAGGAGGGAGAATCCAGAAGGCTTGATCCCGAACAAGTGATCTAACTCGGGTGAGGCTTAATTGCTTGATAAGAGCATTGACGCGATCGGGCCAAACTGGACAAGGCTAGTTTTCGCTGTACACAATTCATATCGTATCGCTGGTGTGGCATGTGGGTCGACTGTCAGACAGCCGACTAGCTACTCGGTTTGCTGGTTTAACGGCTGCAGAGGCTTCCGCCACTTGCCAGTTGACTTCCAGCTGCATCAGACGCCTTTAGCTCCCGTGGCTGAATTTCCTTTGCCACCATTGTGAGTGTTCCACCCTATATACCGTAGTTACTACGCATCACGTCACGCATTCTGGCTTCTTAGCGTCAAGGCTGGAACGAATTTTTCTATTTTCGACAAAATGTCGCGCCACGGGCTAATTTCTCTGAAGGAGCAGAAACCATTTCGGATAAGTTATCCGTCTTACGTTGATTCCACTCATCCATCATAATCTTACTATTCCCTCGACTCCGCGCTGTTGCTTGATTCTAGTGGCCTATCCTGCTAAGTCCTATCCACGTTCTCCCAAAGACTCGGAAATTCTTAGAAAAGGAATCGATTAGGGATCTCATCCGGAAAACATGAGAGACCAGCTTCGGAACGATAAGGTAAAAAGTCATTGACACGGAGGGATTCCCTTGATGGGGAGTTGAGCCACTGACCTAATAGATAACGGAATGAGGGCATTATTTAATATTAATGGGAAGGAGATTCTTATACGAGTAGTCAAGGAGGAACGAAAATGTGTGGTCTCGAGAGATGAGTTTTTCTCTACCCGTCTCCAAGTAGTTTGCTGATTCAAAACACGCCAAGTTCCCTGGCTTTCTCAAACATACAAAACTTTTTGTATCAAAGCTTCGGAGGAAGTAAACACATTGAGACATTTGTCATCTTGCTGAACTTTGAAAACGTTGTTTTATACATAATAAATAACGTAGAAGCTGAACGTGACCCCCATTTATTTCTAGTATTTTGGTGGGGGGGGGGGGCTTTTTGAGAGTGAGGTTAAGGAGGAGTTGGAAAGATTCGATTTCACTCGAGATATTTCCGCTGAGTTAAAACTATGCTGCTGCGGCTCCCACACGTAAGTAGGATCTTGATGTGAAATAGCGTCTCTTAGGGACGCTACAGAGGGAAACAGAATGACAATTCGATCTGAAGTGAAGCAAAATTTTCCCTTGCGAAAGTAAATTCTCGGTGGGAATCGGCGAGATCGTTCGGGCTCCTTTGTAGTTTCTTCGAGTCTGTGTCCGAGTCATGTTGCGATAGATGCTGGTAATTTCTTTTGAATGTAAGAATGATTTTATTAACCCATTTTAAACACAAGATGTGACAAATGGAGTATAACAAGGGAAACAAGAAGAAGAAAAAAGGAATCGCACTAAAGTAACAAACAAACAAAGAACTAGAACAACTGGCCTACTTCAGAATTAAATTAAATTAAATTAAATTTTATTTATAACCCGTCTAGGTAAAGACGGAGTATAGTAAAAGATAAAAAAGAGAGAAACACAACAACAACAACCAAAGTAATTAACATTCACTAAACCGGAACATCATGGAGCCATGGGTGGTGACAATTTTCCTTCATCCTCTTGATGGATCTCAGGACAGCCGCAGACGGATCCGCTATATGAAACTTTTCTATGAGATGGCTGTTCCTTGTCCAGGGGGGGAGGCGTAGCAAATATTTGGAAAACCGAAAGAAAATGGAACGAATTTGACGAAGATTTTCGTTGCTGAAGACGGTCCAGAAAGGGGAAAGATACAAAACGTGTGGAAGAGCAGTGGCATTGTAGGAGTAGGCAAGAATCTTTCGGTTAAAGCCCCGTTCACAAGCATGCCTAGCCAAGCACAGATGTCTAGGCGCGTGTCTAGCATCACCGTTCACACCCATGCCTAGGCACAAATTTGGGGCCAGGCGCGGAGTTCCGGGCTCTGGAACTCGGTGCCTACGCCTGAGCACGCGCCTAGGCGTCTGTGCTTGGCTAGGCATGCTTGTGAACGGGGCTTAAATCGCAACTTTCCGGGAACGATACGGGCATAAGCTCCACTGATGCGCTTCAGCAAATGCCTGGTACAGGCTGTCCTGGGGATCCAGCGACTGCAGAAACTTTTCCGTACGGATGTTGATGACATCCATGGGATCAATAACACTGCATTTAACGCTTAGTGAAGTATTTCTCGTCCAAAGAGGTACTCCAAACTAAAAAGTATCAGTGTAAAAAGTATCCAAAAAGGCGACAAAGCGAGAATGTGCGGGATAACCAGAGCGATATATAAAGGCGCCCTCGAATCAACCGGTTAAATTTCACCTTAGTCCTACATCTTTGTAGATAGATCGGAAATCAGACCCGCTCGCGTAGATTTCAGATCTGAAGCAATCGGCAACCCTAGATAAACAAGTACCTCAGACGGGCGCATCTCTTGGTCCTCAAACCTAACCGACCGTGACGACGATTTACCATTGAAAATAAGCACTTCACTTTAAGTATTGTTGAACGCAAGGCCGACACGGGAATACTCAGTACTCAGAATACAATAATTTTCTTCAGTAGCCTACGCGAAATAGATCTGCTCAAATTCAAAATGTCATCCGCATAATTTAGCAACGAAACATCAATACCGCGAAAAATAGAACTCATCTTTACCGGGCTTTGAGCCTCCGGAACATTATTGTTGAATAACGGTGGAGACGATGTCGTGCCTTGTCGAATACCCCTCGGAATACCCTTGTACACTGGTATATTTTACCCGACAGAGATAGACCACCAGAACTGGGATTTTTCATACGCACTCGAAGCTTTTTATACACATCAAAAAACACTAATACAACTAAAGGATCAAGGCCTCTTTTTGCCGCTGAAAGTAATAACTGAGGGCCTTAGTTGAAAGCCCGCCGTCGAAAACCAGCAAGGACTAAAATCTCACCAATTTCATCAGCTTCAAGCCATTTTCAGGAATTTGTTCCAGAAATTTGCTTTGGTGAGTTGGTTTGGGTTTTGAAGGATTCGGTATCGAGCGAGTCTTGGTGCCTGATCAGATTATAGTTCGGGAAAGTCAAGAGCGATTTATGTATATTTGGCTCATTTTAATAAACATTGTATACCACTTCCTACTGAGATATGCTGTAGATCTATTATTTTTATTCATTTTTAGAGGAGTTTTCACGTATGAACAGTCCACTCTTGCGAGGTTGACACATGTATGGCTTTACAATGTTTTCAGTATTTTGGAAATAAGAGGATACACAAGTAAAGTGACAGTTGGCACATTAAGTGATTGAATTTTTATGGCATATCTTCGACACCTGAATTGGATCCGCACTTTTACACTCGACGATTGGGCGCTTGCGCACTTGTTGTATCTTGTTATTCTCTCTAGGCAATGTGTTGCGGGGCAACACTTTGATTTGTCCGTTTTCTTTTTCCTAGTTCACCAATTTCTGCTCAGTTGTAGAGGATGGCAAGGGTAATGGTAGAATGCCTGTGGTTTCTATGGAAAGTTTAGATCTCTGCCCAGATTGATGAATATGATATTGCATGTTGGAAAGCTTCATAGAAACCTTGCCTGTGGATAGTTTTCGCTCGTAGAAGACCCAGAGCTTACAGCGTGTGAAGTTCATTAGTCCGTATCAGAAAGGCCTGCCTGAAAGGAAGCTTCCGTTTCTTTAAATTTATTTGAGTAGAAAGCTCCGTTGGAGCAGGCAACCAAGCAGGTACAAGTTTCAAGTTGAGTTGAGGGTAGATTAAAATCTGAATATCCTGAAGATGAGCGACGGTCCTTTGTGCCTGTAATATATATATATATATATAATATATATAAAACTTTTATTTCAGCGTAAGTCATATAAACAACACAAAAAATAAAATTAGAACATGTATTTTTTCGAATTATGAACCTTCACATTCAGACGCGTTACTAGCCAAACTGTTTTTTTTTTTTGGGGGGGGGGGCAATGTTTTTACCGAGTAGCTGGTCATTTTTACCGACTGCGTTTACGGAAAAACGACCGTTTTCAAGAAAAAAATGACATTTTTGATTAAAACCCGACTGATTTTCCGAAAAACCGAGTGTTTAAAAAAAACCTACCGTTTTGATGAAAAAGCGACTGATTTTTTGGAAAGCCGACCATTTTCATGAAAAATCAACTGATATTACGAAAAACGGCGGCGCTTCGCGCCGTTTCGGTTGTTTTTAACGACTTGCCGACGACATTGGGGGGGCATCCCCCCCATACGTGACGCCCCTGTTCACATTTGCAGAAAGGAAGTCGTATTTTCCCACGGGTCCGAAAAGACCGTTACACGTGTAATAGACCTTTTTTCAGTGAACCCTGTTAAATTTGTCGCCCAGTTCCTGTGCTAGGGACTAATGCTGAGAAATAGTACCGTGTGTGCCTGCTAAACCTTAAAAGTTCTCTCACTGCCGAATAAATTGGAGCTTAACCTGTTGCCCTTTCCAAGTGGTAATTCTTAGAAAGTTGACCCACGGCAAGGAAATAAATAAACGTTTGAAATATTAGGGATAAAATTTCATTTGAGCCCTGAATGATAGCTTTTCATGAGGTAAATAAGAAGTGTGTCATTTTTCTTTTCGTAATTTTACTTGTGTTGATCAGCTTATCGCCGTAAAACAAGATTCCCAGTCAGTTATTTAGGTAAACGAAACCTTTTTCTGGTGCCCTGTCACCAAATGTTATCTCATTTCCGGTACCGTCTGGTGATTCCACGTTACAGTGGCAGAGAACTTCGAAACACGTTACTTGCAATTCAACAAAAATGGACGATTACGAAAGTTTGGACTTTTTGTGGAAAAAAGTAAAGAGCCTAAACGTCAATAACTTTTTGTGGTGAACTTTAGACCGGCTTTTAAGTAAAACAGACGATTAGAAAATTTCGATTTTTGCGAAGGAAATAAAAATTTATGTGACTTTTTTCTGGTCAAATTTGTCAAATTTGATTGTATTTTCGGTCTCATTGTCATTTGGCGCCGATTACGAGAATAAAATTATGATTGTTCATGAAACAAAAGAGAAAACGTACTATTTTATTCTCGACCAAGGTATGTAACTCTAGGTAATATATTGTTCAGCCTGATGGTGGTGTACAAATTATTTTTGTCGCAATTTACTTGGATCGACCCTTTTTGAACTCGTTTTTCAGCTCATGCAATCCACGGTCTCCTAGGGATTCAGAGAAGCTTTTGAGACTTCGGATTTTCCCAAAATGGAATGCGCGGTTTTTGGTTTAAACCCGCATAAAATACACATTTTCTTCGTGGGTCCCATCTGGTCTCAGTTTGTCTTTCCATAGACAGGCACAGCCGGTTCCGGCGGGGCCCTGGGAATGATTTTCTGTATTTTATTCCCACGTGCTGGCAGGCTGCTTTTAAGTTTGTTGCCCGTAACTCATTCCAAGTTCTGAGGACGCCCGAGGTCATCATTTTGTTACCTAATTAATCATAAAGTTTAGATTAGGGCTTGTTACACTCCATCTAAGTTTCGAGACCCTCGCAGTTGAGCCTCGAAAATTGCTGGGACGAAGTGTCAGGAAAATGGAGAAATCATGAGAGCTGGTGGGGGTTAGAGTCGCTATAAAATATTAAAGTTTTAAAAAGTTTCAATACCTAAATACAGTTTGAAGAATGTTAGCAAAGGTCATCAGTCCAGTTAAAATTTTGTGCGAGTCAGAAGGCAAAGTGAGACCCACGAACTTTGTAGCATCCAGGTTTCGTCCCAGTTCCTTCATCCGTTTGGTCCCGACGCATGTTAAACTTCCTCCCCCCCCCAACTCTCCAAACCATCGTTGGGTGCGGTTCGCATTCGTTTGCGGAGCATCTCGAGCACCTGCTTCTACCACTAAGTTTCATTCGAATCGGGTATGCCGGTTGCAACTTACATTGGTCCTTAATCACGAATTCCACGTTCCCTCCACCCCCATACGGATCTGATCCGGGAAAAGAAGGTTTTGTTTATCATCGGGTCGGCTTCTTACATGCCTGCCAAATTTCTTCGGCCTAGCCCATAGGGAAGTGCCCGAGAAGTGAGAAAGAGGGACAGACATTTACAGCACAAACATGTTCGGCTACTGGCCGACTTTTGCCATGAAGTATACTGCGCAAAGAACAACAAGAAACATCCCCGTTTGCGATTTAACAACCAAACTTGACGTTTATTATTGTATTTTTTTAATTTATTTTAGCTGCTGTTCAGCAGTATACGAAAAGTAAAAGTAGAACCTGAGTGAACTCCCAAGTGTCACATTTTGATCTGCGTTCGCACGCGGCATTTTCATTTCCATGTTATTGATAACGACAGGTGACTTGATGTCAGGTAGAATAATGGAACCATCTGTTGCCACGAGTGTGGTCTTTGGCTTGCCGAAGTTCCTACGGCAGCATAGATTCTCTTTTCGAGAAAACAAGAAATCTGCCAGAAGAGATTGCTAAAAATGAATCAGACTTGGAGTCTTATAACTTGGAGCGGTGGTAGTAAGTGGTACAGTAAAAGCTGTGTGACTATAGGAGGTTTGTACCATGAGAAATCCTCAAGAAGATTTTTTTGTTTTGTTTTGTCCTTGTCTATGGCTATTAGTCTTAGCGTCTGAAGCAAAACCCCTCTAAATCTCCCGCAGCAGCCATTCCCGGATTCATTCTGGACGCGGTTCGGGCGAAGTCATTTCTACTATTATCTAGGCGTGGATTTTTGGATTTGATATAAAAAGATGGATCGTCGAGTAGATTTGGTGGATGACGAATATTCTGGAGAGGTAGATTACCCCCAAAGAAGTGCATGTCTGCCAAATCTCTAATCCAAGCTGATGTTCTTTTCTAAGCACTGACGTTCTATCCTTTAGTCTCAGTACTACTGCTACCCTTGGATAAGCAATCAAATATTGACTTGTTCAGGACACTTTCAGTTCTCCCTAGCGTTAATTAGGGATTCAACTACTTGTTTGCCATTTCGTCGTTTCGAAGGGATATATTTGACCATAGAGACCCTAGTCCTGCGGCACTCTACAGCGCTTTTAACAGTCGGGCGATTCCCGGCTGGAACACCCTTCTGCCACGGCTGTAGTATTTATCTCTAGGAATACTGACTAGGAGAGGCGTATGGCCGCGCAAGGCTCCACGTACAGCCTCGTGAGAGGGAACACCCTTCGCCGTTCGTCCTACTAGCTCGTGGAGAGCGTTGACGAAGGGGTTAAATCAGAGACCAATTTGACTTAAAGAAATGATACGTAATTGTGAGCCAACCTCACAGAAACATGCTGAGCCGGACACCTTCCCAGGATATTCTCCCAAATTCCAGGTCCGGATTTTCCACCCGGAATTCGCTGCGGCATCCGGAAAATCGGATGTCGGTCCGTACCTAGCGTCATCGAGCTCATTCCGACTAATATCACCCCACATTTTGCGCCATACTCGTTGGGAAACCAGCATTGGACTATCGCCGTCAGGACCATTTGCCATAAATAGCTGACGACTGTCAAGGAGCATACATATTAAAAACTTCTTACTATAATAAAGTCCCTAGCTGTTATTTATGATTCCGGCTGCTGCTTTCTTTCTTGCAGTTCCTTTTCCGCAACTCCAACGTCTTTATTCCCAGTTTCCACTGGAAAAGCTCTTGCTCCAAGGGGATTTCGTTTTTGGCTAAAGTAGTATGTGGATCAAAAGATGCCCTATGGGAATGATGCCGACAGTTTAAGCCTCTGGTGCTCCGGTTGGTTCTATTCTTTCTTTTTTCGTGCATCTGGTCAGTGATTGCGCATGCAGACTCTCTTCAACCTGGCATGATGAACTTACCACGAATAGATATTAAAGGTTATTTTCCGACATCGACATCCGTAACATCGAGACGGTCATTTAAAATAACCTTTCGAGCTGAAGGCGAGATAAGTTACGAAAAACATTCACCGAGCGTAGTATGAGGTTCGATATTTTTAAATGGCCGACGAGCTTGTGATTCTGATATCAAAGGAGATGGAGGTATGTTAACTAAAATAACTTTTTTGGACAGAACTATTAAAAACCGTCACAGTCCTACAGGTGATAGTAACAGTCTCGACGGCCATGTAAAAATATCAACGTCGCTGCGCTCGGCTGATATTTTTGTAACCTAATGGCCGAACAACCTTTCAATGGCCGTCTCGTTGTTATTTTCCGATATCAACCTCGATGTCTGAAGTTAACCTTTAATAACTTTTCTCGAACAGATATGTAATGTATATCTTCCTATGTCCCACAGGTAGTTATATTATGACAATACATTTTTGGGGGATGATAAGATATCGTATCAGCCTCCACAGAGGATGATACGAAGCCGTATCAGCCTCCGCAGAAGTTCATCGAGCACTTTTCCTCAAATACTGAATTTATCGAGCACTTTTCCTCAAATATTGAAAAGTAGAAGCTGACCTCCAAAAAATTAATTAAAAACAATCTTTCAGTAAAAAAAAACATAAAAAATAATTAAAAATTGTATAAAAAATAAAATATAAAATAAAATAAGTTTAAAAAATGACAGAACATCTTACTCTCTTAGACAATCAGCCTATGCCCTAGGTCATACCTTGTCACAATCAGATTTCCACTGAAAATACAGCTTGTCAACTAAAACAACATCCTACTATCCCTTGCTTTCCAAAAGCTAGTTATTCAGCATTGAAAAAATGACAGAACATCTTACTCTCTTAGACAACCAACCTATGCCCTAGGTCATACCTTGTCACAATCAGATTTCCACTGAAAATACAGCATGTCAACTGAAACAACACACTACTATCCCTTGCTTTCCAAAAGCTAGTTATTCAGCATTTACCACTTTCTTTGTCTGGAATTTCTTGTCAACACGTGGTTTTGTTTATTTTCGTTTACTTGAACGACCCCTAGCGGAGTCGTTTTAGAAGATCTGTAGTAGGTTTCATGGCCGCTAGATGGCATCTGAATCGCGAAAAAAGTGAAAGACTATTGGTAGAAACTGAAGTGCTTGGGTCCCAACAATAGTCATTTTAGTAGGTCCACAGTAGGCTTGGGTTGCTACTTCACTAAAATAAAATTCCCTACCCCGTTAGCGACAGAGTACAACAAAAGAAGAATAATTCCTACCTATGAAAAATATTCTGTTCGAAAAAGTTATAATAGTTAACATACCTCCATCTCGGTTCATATCAGAATAACAACCTCGACGGCCATTTAAAAAATATCAACCTCGCCTTCGGCTCGGTAGATATTTTTCATAACCTACCTCGCCTTCGGCTCGGATAGGTTATTTTCAATGGCCGTCTCAGTGTTATTTTCCGATATCAACCTCGATGTCTGAAGTTAATCTTTAATAACTTTTTTCGAACAGGCGTGTAATGCATATCTTCCTATGACCCACGGTCAGTTATATTACGATAATCTTCACAATGAAAACGCCACGGAAAATCCAGCCAATCACGTTTCAGAATTAGTAATAACAGCCTCGGGAGAGGATGTTATTTTGTCATATCATCCTCCCCGGAGGTTGTTATGACTAATTCTGAAACGTGACTGGCTGGATTATTTTCAGCCCCGAAAAGCGGAAATTTTGTTCGAAAAAGTTATAATAGTTAACATACCTCCATCTCGACTGATATCGGAATCACAAGCTCGACGGCCATTTCAAAATATCAACCTCGCCTTCGGCTCGGCTGATATTTTCCATAACCTGCCTCGCCTTCGGCTCGGACAGGTTATTTTCAATGTCCATCTCGCTGTTATTTTCCGATATCAGCCTCGATGTCTGAAGTTAACCTTTAATAACTGACAGTGGGTCATAGGATGGTATCCATTCCATCCCTGTTCGAGAAGAGTACATTCATGTGTCTCAAGCAGTAAGATAAAGCTGCAGAATTCTCCTTGTCAAGCAAAACTGGATGTGCTGATAGCCAATACTCAGCCCTCGGCCGGGAAATGCAATGGGCCACACAATCCCCTCCCCCCAAATCCTTTTTCAGTGCTTCAACTTCTGGCACTTCACATGGAGTCGTTCCCGGTTCCCGCCCACGTGTTGATTATCAGTTCGCTCGTGCCGGAACCAAACCTGCAGCAATGACTTGTCTGGACCAGGGTATATCATTGAAATTAACTTCGTTAATACCCAACGAAATTGTCCAGAATTATACAAACTTTAACAAACATGGCGAATGGTAGCAGTGTTTGGTTTCATTAGCTGTTCTAATGTTATTATCTCTAGCAAACTGGTCTCTTTTCTCCCCAGCTATAGATGAAGCTCTGAAGATAGAAAGCAAGTCTTTATTGAATTATTAAGGGAGATGGGTCAAATCTTCAGATAGAAGTCAGTGCCGTCGCGATACTTACCTTGCGATAGCGGGTGAGAGTTTTATATTTCTCCAGATCACTGCTCTATATGCTATTCTTCTAAAATATGTTTCACCAATCGAAATGGTCATCAGGTCCGTCGTTCCACGCGTAGGATAACTCCGAATTGATAAAAATCGTATATTGCTCCAAATAACCTGGCTTAACTTGTTTGGGTGATTTTAGCCGGAGCTTTTTCATCTGAGTGATTAATTTGTTCCATAGAGAACACATGCCAAGTTGGCAGGTACGGTGTTATCTGTTGGAGTTCATGTAGTATTTTGATATATTGGAGCTCGATTGTTTCCTGCAATAACAGTTGTAATGTCGGTTTATTTAGAGATCCTTGACTTGTCCTGGGTACTAGAGGTACTTCTAAAGATTGCAGCAACTTTACCTCGTTTAACTGACTTAAAGATGCTACATAAACTTTCTGTTTACCTTTCCAAAGCAATCGTGACGCCGAAACTCAAGTATGTTTGCCTTTTTCTGCAGTGTTGCTGTTGGGGTGGGGAGATAGAATAATGTTATATAACTGGTAATTTTTTTCACGACCATAGTTACTGCTTTTACTCTTTATTTTCTTGTTTAAAAGAAAATTGGATTAGTTAGATTGTTTTTTACGGAATTTTCTTTTCCCTCTCCCCGGTTCCAAGAGGACTAGTTTCTGTTAGCCTCACCGTCAGCACTTGGATCAGACATTAAAAAATAGATCCACGGGTTAGCAGTGGAAAACCTGTCATTGCGTCCCGGGTAATTGAGATTTTACATATGTCTCAGCAGCAAAGAGTGAAAGTTACCCGTTACCCTATGGAACCGACTTTTTACTATGTCTACACAAGTGTTGAGCCTGAGGAAATAGGAGACTGTTACTCCACTTGGAGCGCTGAATTGTAATAAGGCCAAACTGAAACCTGGCGTGTCTCTTTGGATTTTCTTGTTGTCTTCTTGTCTTTTTCGTGTGTTGGAAGAATCAGAAACGCTGTAGGGATGGTAAGCACTGTATCTCTTGCCGAAATAGCATTTTTATATTTCTGCTTTAACAGGTGGCTAACTAAGGTTGCTTGAGAAGTTTGAACAGAGGAGTTTCGTTTTGCAGCCGCCAGAGGTTGGGGAGCACGTGGATAGAACTAACAGTTCGCTCACTGACATCTCGGCGCTTATATTGCTTTATACTAGGTTTCTCCTCATAATTCGCAAATTCTTCGTCCCAGTTCAGTAATGAAAGATACATCAACTGCATAAGAGTTTTGCGAAGCTCGGATTTTTGCGCTGAATAATCTGAGATAACTAATGGTACTTAGAGCCACTTCACATGTACGTCCCTCCGTAAAGTCATTAGAATCCCAGGTGAAGTCCGTCGGTCTGTGACCTCGATAAATCTCCGACAGGTTGTTAAGGGCAAGAGTGAGGCCAAGCTGTGGATAAGCTATACCACAAGATTACCTGGGGGGCTAGAAATTGTAGGACGGATTTTTTTTTTCGACCAGATTGATGGGAAGATCGGTATAAAGGTAAAAGGAAATGCTGAATCGGGGAACGCTATTAGTTCCTGCCTGGAATGACTATTCCTGTCGAGACCAGAAATTAACGGATGAGCCAACTAGTCCGATAAACTGGATTAATTGGTAGATGTCAGGTTATAAACCACGTGCTGAGTCTGGAAAAGCTATTAGTTCTTAGATTGGATAGAGAGTGGTAGCCTACTCGGCGGTAAAAGAACATTGCTGAATTAAGGTAGGCATATGCAGTCAGCCTTCGCCTCAGTTGGATAGTTTCGCTGGCGTCCGGAAAAAAACAATATATATTGTATATACTTATATGAACTCCCCGATAAAGTTTGTCGGAGTGTTGAGTGTAATGTCTAGAAGAGCTTTTCTTCCGTGTACTTTGGCCTGAATCGCATGAAAACCGGAACTTCAGTAGAGCTGCATGTTTCTTAATCAGGATGTTTTACTTGCAGAGATAAAATATTCTAACTCTTTTCTTCTGATCGTTTTCTCCCCGGACTAGTATCTCAGATGGGGTTTAGCAAACCTGCTACGGGCTTTACTGTCAAGGGGTCAGCACTGTCTGCGGTCGGCGCGCGACAATCTTGTTTGCGGTCAACTTCCTTTCAGGTGCCTTCAGACTGATACGTAAAATCTTACGTTACGCTTCCGAATCTCTTACGTTACGCTGACTCTTTCACACCTCCAGTAGACCCCTTCAGACTGACGTAAGAATAAAATTGAAGAATTCATTTTATTTATCAGTTTTTGTCAGTTTTGACGAAGAATAAGACAAGGAAAAGATGCCAATCAACGTATTTCAACAGCTAAATTCTATCTACCTTTTTTGGAAGTAATTCAGAGTAATCCTAAGGAACTAGAAAGAAAGTCATTTCAGTCTACATTGGTCCAACGGAATTTAAAACTGAACTGTCACACAAACTGGTTTGATTTGAAACCCAATTTCAGTTTCCTGACTGTCCCCAGAGTAATTAGGGTGCAGTTTCCGGAAGCGCTACCATGACAAATATGCTCCATTTCAAAATTCTGCGCAGAGTAGTCGACTATTTTTCAGTTGTTTGTCCAATTTGTGCTGTTTTGAACTAATGTGACAAGGATACTATTTTTCCATCATAAATCCAAGGTCTCTCTTGGAAAAATAGGCAATCAAACCAGGTAAATCCTTTTTATTCTATTTCCCCTTCATCTTCTTACTTTGCCTTACGTTACGTTTCTTAAGTTGAACAAATTTCAACTCTTGATTTTTACGTTACGGAGGAAAACTTTTACGTTACGGAGAGCTACGTAGGCTTCTTACGTCTACGTAACGTCCGTAAGTGTCTCAGTGTGAAGGGAGTACGTAAGAGCTTTTTTCAGTCTGAAGGGACCTTTCCTCTCCGTGCGAAATGGCTGGATTAAGATAGGCAAATAGGCCGAAACATTCGGTTTTGTTTCTCCAGTCTACTCCTTGGAGCATGCTCTGGGCCTGAGACTTGTGTTAAATGAAAAGTTTATGCGGTACGCCTGGGATATCGACGCTGGTCTATATTCTATAGCCAGGATTTGGATGCACCCGAATTCCAACCAAATGCCACATAGATATCTAATTCAAGCTGTAAGAGTACGGTTGTTTGGGTGGCGGACCGGAGATCTGTATGCGGAACGACGGTTGTCGTGATGTAGGGTGCCTCTGTGCTGTCGTGGTGGTGAACTGGCTTGAACACACTGTGCTAGACTCTCTCGGCCACTGGGTGGAAGGTTGATTGTCAACGAGCCCTTAGAAAAAGTTCTTTGGTGTATTTTCTGTAGTCCCTGGTCTCTTCGTTCCAGACCAGTGCAGCAGCTACATATGTGTATTTTCACCAGCTGATGCACTGAACCGGCTTTATAGACTGGACATATTGGGCACACTGACTTACTTTAACTCTCACAACCAAACTTTGTACCACTTGTTGGGGAACCTGTTAGAAACTATGGAGTTGGCCTTGAGGATCCCCGCTGTAAACCCATATTTCTTCGAGCCAAGACAAAGGAAGACGAGAAGTGGAGAGGGTACCTGTGCATTAAAACGGAGAAGGTAGTTTACGCTGTGCCTGACAACAAGCATAAGCCAAAAATAATTATACAAAGTTTAATAAGTCTCACCAAAGTTTACGAAGCATACCAGCTTTGCTGTGGAGCTTACTGCAGTCGGCTTGCAGACAAACTTCTTGCTCTGAATTCAAACAACCTCAGAGGCTACGAGTTTAATCATTACTTCAAGAAATATGTCGGCAGGTGGAAGTTTCGAAAATCGCATAGTGGAGGCGTGGAACCAACTTCTGTCACATTGGACGTTTTGAGTGACGCAAAGGCTATTGTTTTAATTATTTATATGTTGTTGGTACGGCCAGTGGGCTATTTAGACTATTATAAAATATAAACCATGATTGTACTTAAAAGTTTCGTAGAATTTGTGGAAGCTTGCGTCTATTTTTTTTTTCTCCTATGAATGATCATAATACGGACACGCAGGCTGTTATGTTCATAGCCTGTGCTGGACAAAAGATGAAGCACGTAACCTCAAGTAGGCTGTAGTCAGGTAATAATAATAATACTTTATTGTGTCCGAACAATTATTGTGTCAAGATAAAGTAAAGTCACACTTCCCAGCATTAAAGCCAGTGTTTAAAAGGAGTGCTCACCCCTCCCTATCCGTCTCCGTCTAGTTGGCTGGGTCGATTCCTTCCAAGATTTATCGTGCATTCGCTTTTATCAAAATAGCAATATCGATTTTCTTCAAATTTTGATGATGATGTATTGTTAAAACTAACGTTAAAGGAACTCTGGTTAAAGATTAATGTTTGGAGCGGAGGGATGCTAACAGCCTTGATAAACGGAGGGAGTTGAATTTTGGATAGGAAACAGGTTTACATTTGCGACTCTCGGGCTCTTCTGTTCTCCGCAGAAGATAATCAAGATAACCTTTTAGAAGATAATCAAGAAAGCCTTTGTAGTTCTGGTCTGGTCTTCTCTCCGAAGTGCTCGTTCTGTCTGATTCCCAAAGTTTTGAACTTCACATGATCTATCCTAATCGCAGTACACGGATTTTCACTTGGACTTTTTGGTCGCAGTGCCTTTTTATGGCACTTGCAGCCTCTGGCTCAAGTGCCATATACCGATCGCAATTCCGTCCGTCGGTCGGTCTGTCGGTCTGTCGGTCTGTCGGTCTGTCGGTCTGTCGGTCTGTCGGTCTGTCGGTCTGTCGGTCTGTCGGTCTGTCGGTCGGTCTGTCCGAATTTTTTTGTCCCACATGTTCGAGTTAGGGTACTTCCAGATGTGCTAGGACGATGAAACTTGGCAGGAAAATCAGGGACCCGACCAAACTAACCTAGAAGTAATCAGTTTCCCGATCCGACCATCTGGGGGGGAGTGGTGGGCCGGGGAAATTCTGAAAATTAAGGAGTTTTGTCACTCTTTTTCGAATTGGAGTACTTCCAGATGTGCTAGGACGATGAAACTTGGCAGGAGCATCAGGGACCCGATCGGACTAACTTGGAAACATTCAGTTTCCCAATCCGACCACCCGGGGGGGGGGAGTGGAGGGCTGGGGAATCCGGAAAATCGGAGTAGTGTGTAACTTTAGAACGGGTGATCGGATTGGAATGAAACTTAATAACTGAATAGATGGCATACTTCTAATGTCCCGTTTGAATTCCGGACCGGATTCGACAGCTATGGGGGAGTTTGGGGGGGGGGGAGACCGGAAATTTCGAGAAACGGTTAGAATAGAGGGATCGGAGTGAAACTTGCTGGGAAGAACAAGCATCTGCTCCAGATAAATTGTTTATACATTTGGACTGGATCCGACCACCCGGGGGGGGGGAGGGCTGGGGAATCCGGAAAATTGGAGTAGTGTGTAACTTCCGAACGGGTGATCGGATTGGAATGAAACTTAATAACTGAATAAATGGCACACTACTGATGTTCCGTTTGAAGTCCGGACCGGATTCGACAGCTATGGGGGAGTTGGGGGGGGAGACCGGAAATTTCGAGAAACGGTTAGAATAGAGGGATCGGAGTGAAACTTGCTGGGAGGAACTAGAATTTGCTCCAGATAAATCGTTTATACATTTGGACTGGATCCGACCACCCGGGGGGAGTGGAGGGCTGGGGAATCCGGAAAATTGGAGTAGTGTGTAACTTCCGAACGGGTGATCGGATTGGAATGAAACTTAATAACTGAATAAATGGCACACTACTGATGTCCCGTTTGAAGTCCGGACCGGATTCGACAGCTATGGGGGAGTTGGGGGGGGAGACCGGAAATTTTGAGAAACGGTTAGAATAGAGGGATCGGAGTGAAACTTGCTGGGAGGAACAAGAATCTGCTCCAGATAAATCGTTTATACATTTGGACTGGATCCGGACACTAGCGGGGTGGAGGGCTGGGGAATCCGGAAAATTTGAGTACTGTGTAACTTTCGAGCGGGTGGTCGGATTGGAATGAAACTTAATAACTGAATAAATGAAATACCTCTGATGTCCCATTTGAAGTCCGGACCGGATTTAACAGCTATGGCGGAGTTGGGGGGGAGACCGGAAATATCGGGAAACGGTTAGAATGGAGGGATTGGATTAAAACTTGCTGGGAAGAACAAGCATCTGCTCCAGATAAATCGTTTATACATTTCGGATGGATCATGACATTAGGGGGGGGGTGGAGGGGAGTTTCCCGAAATTCCGGTTATGGCGGTTTTGGGGATTTGCACGACGAATCTTGGGAGGCGAATCAGGGACCCGATCAAAGTGACTTATAAAGAAAAATTTACATGATCTGATAGCCGTGGGGGGAGTAACGGGAGGGGGAATCCGGAATATTGAGTCATGCGTAACTTTGAAACGGCTGATCGGATTTGAGTGAAATTTGGTAATTGAAGAGAGGACATGTTTCTGTTGACGGACAGATCCGACAGCAATTGGGGGGGGGGGCGAAAATACGTGACCGACTTAGACTGGTGAGATCGGAATGGAACTTTGTGGGAATAACAAACAGATGCTCTGGATAAACACTTACGGAACGGGATTGGCTCCGGCGACTGTGGGGAAGTTTGAGGGGGGGGGGAGGTCCGGGATTCCGGTGATCACGATTTAAGGTACTTCCAGATAATCGAGGACGATGGAATTTGGCTGTAATATTAGAGATTTGACAAGATTGACTAAAAAATGGCCACTTTCCAAACCCGACCATTCGTTAAAGTACTAATCTTGACTGCAAATTTCAAAAAATACTTTTAAACCAAATTCATATTTTCATGATCCCCATGAGCCCATTATCATTTTTGCCTCAAGGGTTTTGTTTACAAATGACGTTCTAGCTCCCTTAAAGTGTGAATCTGAACGGCCAGGTCGAAAAGTACTTTATTTGAAACAATACATCTCAACCCATGATCATTTGTGCCACAAGGGTTTTGCTTAAACATTTATTTCTGTTACCCTTAAAGTGCGCATTTGAAATGAAAAGCGAAAAAAAACTTTTGACGAAACGGTATACATCAAGGATCCCTAAGGGCCTGTGATCGTTTTTGGCTCAAGGGTTTTGCATACAGATGCATTTCTAGCGCCTTTAAAGTGCGCATCATTACACCCAAGTTCAAAAATAAAATACTTTTTATCTAGCTCCCTTAAAGTGCGCATTTTAACCACAGTCGAAAAATACTTTTGATCAAACAAAACATCTCAACACATGCAAGTGCCATATGAGCTTACAGCTCTTGTTTTGTCTCCTGCGGTACACGTATCTTGTTTGGAAATCGGTACAACTGTCGCATCGCAGCGAAACAATCCCGTATGCTAAAAGTATAGAGCAAGCTGCCCCCCCCCCCTTCTTCAGCAGTTGGACTACAACCAACGCACCCTACTGTCTGGGCAAATGGAGTTGCAGCAATGTATGCAACACAGTTGATCGGGACGCGGACGTCGGGTTTTACGGCTCAGTTTTCGAGAGAACCCGAAAGCTAAGTACTGGTAGAACTTTTCTTCTTGCTTTGATTTGACCAAGTACTGCGTTATCGCACCTCGCTATTTTCGAGAAAGTGAGACTATACTCAGTAGGCTACTGGCAGAACCCGTATTTTACACAATTGTCACATACCGATTTCCGGTTAGCATCCAGTCCATGCGTCGGCTTACCTCTCATTTGTTCGCACTCGTTGTCCTTTTTGCTTTTGGTTCGACCAGGAACTGCGTTGTTGTTCCTCGCTATTTTCGATAAATGCGAATTGTTCGTGATACATGCGATCTCGCAGTTCGCTAGAAAATGAGTTGCCTTCTTAGCATGAGAGAGGTCAGAGAAGCAGATCGACATTATGCGTGATGAAATTATTTTACCGGCGTGCACTTCTCGACTGTTATTCCGAAAACGGAAAAAAAAATCGTTCCGCATGGTGGTAGTTGATACTCGATGTCCACTTGATGGTTTCGTGTCACATTATCATAGGGTCAAACTGTCCTTTGTCCGCAATCAAAACTTAGTATGACAAGTAATATATATTAAATGAAAGAAAAGAAAAGATCTGAAATAAATTTTCCAGTTGCTACGGCGGGATCTCAATTTTTGTGTGCGTTCTTGCTAGGTCCTTTCGTTGAGGTAGACTGTTGAAGCTGACGTTTTGTGCTGTATGGTTTGGACCTTACGATTTGCTTGGTTCGTTCCCGGATTTCGATCTTACAAGTACAAGTCCTACAGTTGCATCAAACCCCGACTCAGCAGGTGTTTTACTTCCACTGGCAAATCTGTAGACCACCAAATTTTACCGGACTTGCCGCTGAACCAACCTATCGAGCTGCATCCTAAAAGAACACGTAGACCCCACCCTCAGTTTGCTCGGGCAATTTGATCCGTTCCAAGGATTTCCGGTTTTTATGGCACTTGCAGCCTCTGGCTCAAGTGCCATATACCGATCGTAATTCCGTCTGTCGGTCTGTCGGTCCGTCGGTCCGTCGGTCGGTCCGGTTTTTTTTGTCACACTTATTCGAGTTAGGGTACTTCCAGATGTGCTAGGACGATGAAACTTGGCAGGAAAATCAGGGACCCGATATAACGAACCTGGAAATAATCAGTTTCCCGATCTGACCATCTGGGGGGGAGTGGTGGGCCGGGGAAATTCTGAAAATTAAGGAGTTTTGTCACACTTTTTCGAGCTGGAGTACTTCCAGATGTGCTAGGACGATGAAACTTGGCAGGAGCATCACGGACCCGATTGGACTAACTTGGAAACATTCAGTTTCCCAATCCGACCACCCGGGGGGGAGTGGAGGGCTGGGGAATCCGGAAAATTAGAGTAGTGTGTAACTTTAGAACGGGTGATTGGATTGGAATGAAACTTAATAACTGAATAAATGGCATACTTCTGATGTCCCGTTTGAAGTCCGGTCCGGATTCGACAGCTATGGGGGAGTTGGGGGGGGGGAGACCGGAAATTTCGAGAAACGGTTAGAATAGAGGGATCGGAGTGAAACTTGCTGGGAAGAACAAGCATCTGCTCCAGATAAATTGTTTATACGTTTGGACTGGATCCGACCACCCGGGGGGGAGTGGAGGGCTGGGGAATCCGGAAAATTGGAGTAGTGTGTAACTTTCGAACGGGTGATCGGATTGGAATGAAACTTAATAACTGAATAAATGGCACACTACTGATGTCCCATTTGAAGTCCGGACCGGATTCGACAGCTATGGGGGAGTTGGTGGGGAGACCGGAAATTTCGAGAAACGGTTAGAATAGAGGGATCGGAGTGAAACTTGCTGGGAAGAACAAGCATCTGCTCCGGATAAATCGTTTATACATTTTGACTGGATCCGGACACTAGCGGGGTGGAGGGTTGGGGAATCCGGAAAATTGGAGTACTGTGTAACTTTCGAGCGGGTGGTCGGATTGGAATGAAACTTAATAACTGAATAAATGACATACCTCTGATGTCCCATTTGAAGTCCGGACCGGATACAACAGCTATGGGAGAGTTGGGGGGGGGGCGGAAATACCGGGAAACGGTTAGAATGAAGGGATCGGAGTGAAACTTGCGGGGAAAGAACAAGCATCTGCTCCAGATAAATCGTTTATACATTTGGGATGGATCATGACATCAGGGGGGGGGTGGAGGGGAGTTTCCCGGAATTCTGGTTATGGCGGTTTTGGGGATTTTCACGACGAATCTTGGGAGGCGAATCAGGGACCCGATCAAACTGAAAATTTACATGATCTGATAGCCGTGGGGGGAGTAACGGGAGGGGGAATCCGGAATATTGAGTCATGCGTAACTTTGAAACGGCTGATCGGATTTGAGTAAAATTTGGTAATTGAAGAGAGGACATGTTTCTGTTGATCTTTTTCATGTCCGGAGAGATCCGACAGCAATTGGGGGGGGGGAAATACGTGACCGACTTAGACTGGTGAGATCGGGATGGAACTTTGTGGGTATAACAAACAGATGCTCTGGATAAACACTTACGGAACCGGATTGGCTCCGGCGACTGTGGGGAAGTTTGAGGAGGGGGGGGAGGTACCCCCCCCCCAGATTATGGAACTTGATGGAACTTGACCATTCGTTAAAGCACTAATCTTGACTGCCAATTTAGAAAAATACTTTTAAACCAAATTCATATTTTCATGATCCCCATGAGCCCATTATCATTTTTGCCTCAAGGGTTTTGTTTACAAATGACGTTCTAGCTCCCTTAAAGTGTGAATCTGAACGGCCAGGTCGAAAAGTACTTTATTTCAAACAATACATCTCAACCCATGATCATTTGTGCCACAAGGGTTTTGCTTAAAAATTTATTTCTGTCACCCTTAAGCGCGCATTTGAAATGAAAAGCGAAAACAAACTTTTGACGAACCGGTATACATCAAGGATCCCTGAAGGCCTGTGATCGTTTTTGCCTCAAGGGTTTTGCATACAGATGCATTTCTAGCACCTTTAAAGTGCGCATCATTACACCCAAGTTCAAAAATAAAACACTTTTTATCTAGCTCCCTTAAAGTGCGCATTTTAATCACAAAGTCGAAAAATACTTTTGATCAAACAAAACATCTCAACACATGCAAGTGCCATATGAGCTTACAGCTCTTGTTACCATATTCCGTCACCAAATGATCGGAAATTTTAAATAAATAAATGTACTTTATTTCCTTAATAGCTTGTATCGTACACGCTAGCATTGGATCGTCATCTTACAAATAACACATGCGAAATTACACAAGTAAACAATTTATCTATTCGCACAACTTAAAGTTTAACTGAAAAGCCAACTTATTTGTGTGTCATTTAATTGGATACGCTGAATTATTTGGATTCTGCAAAGTGATTTTTTGATTTCCACTATCTGCTCTAGTTATGAGGCTCAGAATATCTCCGGCCGTCCTCACAGCGTAAATTCTACTATGACACGGGAAATTTTAATCTCAACACAAATGCGGCTTTTCAGTGGGCAGTGGTGAGATTGGTAACGATTGCTTAGTGCCTGAACAAAAAAAAAATGATAAATCTTTCTCGTAAGGCATACAACAAAAATACAAGCGCATAGAGGCACCACAAATCACACGGAAATTCCACGATTTGAAAATCGATTATTCGTGAATAGCGGAACAACGAAGTAACTCATTTTCAGCGGGTCTTCAAGCCAATTTAAGTGAATAACTGATGGGTAACTAGATTGTCCTATCCTAGCCCTTTTCGGTTAAACTTTAAAATATAACTTGACTTAGCTAGAATTAAAATACTGCGTGAAATAAGGTACAAAAGATTTCAAATAACGATCAGTCGAGTGTATCGGTGGTCTTTCAAGTCTCTGGGAAGCAGCGTCCCTCTGTCTTTGTCTCGTATTAGGCCTACTATCTGCTGGGGTCTCAAAATCTGGTAGAATGGCACGATGCGCATTTGATGCAAGACACTTACTCCCGAACGCTATTGTCACCTGATGCCGCCTTTCAGCAAGGGTTGGCAGGTCAAGCTTGACCAAGCCAACCTCGTAAGAAATATAACCAGGGCCGAGAATAATCTTAACAGCTTCAAGTCTGTCAGTCTGTGCGTTGGTGAGTCCTGGGTGCCAAGCTGGACAAGCATACTCCAGGCAAGGTCGGATGTACGTGCAGTAAATACTGCGTAAATCTCGCGTCGGGATAGCAAAACGTCTCAGAACCGCAAACGACGAAGTGGTGCTGCTTTCCGAGTAACATACTGTACGTGGGAACTCCACTTAAGGTCATCGTCAATCAACAAACCAAGGAGTTTAACTGTGGTTTTGGACTCAAGACCTATATCCTCAATTTCAGGAAGTTCACGTTTTAAAAAAGACACTCTTGAGTACAACACTCTTCCCACGGCTTACTGAAAGCTTAACTTCGGAGAGGTCTCACTGTAAAATGGTTGTTTTAGCCATATGTTCCAGCCCAGACCAAATTAATCGGCACTTCAGTCAGCATACCTTTTCACCCCTGTTTCTACTGGACCGCGAAGCCGCGCGTTCTGACAGTGCGCAGACATCTGCCATTCCGGTTACGGTTGGGGGGGGGGGGGTACTTTTTTTTTTTTACAAAAGAAATTTGGCGGCATACTTCGGGGTCCAGTATTCACCTTCTAAGCCGCATGATCGGATACTGTTTTCGAGAAAACCTTGAAACTTTGATACACACAATCCGGTACTAAAAAAAAGAATTCCATTTTCGACACTATGAACATAGGATACGTTCGAACTTGTTTAACATGCATTATAGTATAGTTTCGTCCTAGACCAGAGTCATGTGAAATCAAAAGTCTGAAACGTCATCCGTCTAGAATCAAACAATTTATTTCAGGAACGGCTGGAATTGGAACTTCGTCGGCAAAAGAAAATAGAGGAATTGGAACAGCAAGAGTTGGAAAAGTTCTCCAGGAAGATGAATCATTCCAAGAAAAAGCGGCGAGACAAACCATCCATCGAGGAGGACGAATTGGAAGGAGTTCGATTCTGGGACCGATGCACCAAGCTTGGGATAATCTCAGCTGCAGTTGGCGCGGCTTCGATTGCCGTTTCCTACGTGCTATTCTTCCAGCTAAGTGCTTGGGGGGAGAAGGGAAGTAGTTGAGATTGGGGATTATAGTTAACATGATCACTTGGATCACTTGCTAGGAAGTTTTTTGTTTTGGTAAGAATTTTCCTAAGGTGGTTTAGCTTATGTTTTACGTTGAGGCAGGGCGTGAATGAGGGGGTTGAAGCCGATTTTTTCCTTGCGTTGCAGAAGGGGCCTTCAGCATTGCGCGGATAGCGTGTTCACTCTAAAGTGATGGTGAATCTCTTTTGTTGTTTTGTGTGGGGTATTGAGAATAAATGGTTATTGTGGCCAATGGAATTGTAAGCTGTAGCGAGTTGTTTCGGTGATGTGTCAGAGCAGTGTCTCGGGCGCCGTACTCAGATGCAATGTCTATCTCTTGTAGTTGCGTACCAAAAGACACCATCTATTTTGCTTCAGCTTGTAATCAGTCAAGTTACCTTTCAGCTTATTACCCCACTTACTGCTTCTTTCCTTAGGCTACTTATTACGTTTTTCTTGCATGCCCTTGACTTGATTACGAACTGTCGTGACATGCAAGCTTCCTCGTTAGTCAGGCCGACGGACCAGCTATGAACTGTGGGCTACTTTGTGCATATTTTGCCTTCAACTTAAAGTTTAACTGAAAAGCCGATTTAATTTTGTGTCATCTAATTGAATACACTGAATTATTTGGTTTCTGCAAAGGATTTATTTTTATTTTTCACTATCTGCTCTAGTTATGACGTACAGAATATCTGCGGCCGTCCCCACAATGAAAATTCTACTATGACGCGGGAGATTTTAATCTCAACACAAACGCAGATTTTCAGTGGGCAGTGGTGAGACTGGTGAAGATTGCTTAGTGCATGAACAAAAAAAAAAGTCATAAATCTTTCTCGTAAAGCATACAACAAAAATTCAGTATCATAAATCACAAGGAAATTCCACTATTTGAAAATCGATTACTCGTGAACAGCGGAACAACGCAGTAACGCATTTTCAGCGGGTCTTCAAGCCAATTTAAGTGAATAAGTGATGGATAACTAGATTGTCCTATCCCAGCCCTTTTCGGTTAAACTTTAAAAGTTTCCGCTACATGACGCGCTGACACCACAATAAGTAGGTGGAGATTTGCTTGCTCCGCTTTGGGCAGGTATGGATCTGATACTGCTGCCCTCTTTCAGACAGTAGACAAAAGTCTAGAAAAAAGTGCTCTGTTATAGGATATGCAATAAGGCTCCTTAGGCTCCTTTGGATAACTCCAAAAATGTAGTATAGTACTGAATTATAGAAGAATACCTTCTTCGATACCTTTAGCCTTAATTTATTGTGACGTAAACAGGACTCCAAATGACATGTCACATCGTAATATGACCAAATGCTTCGTCATGCAACAAGCGACAAAAAACAAAAAGCCAGTAATACGAACGAATGTGGTGGAACGCGTTTTTATCGGACTCAACACGTTGCATTCCTGACACGAAACCACCCAGACCGAAAACTCACTTCTCCGGCACTTGTACTTATAACGGGACTCCCAGGTGCTTCTCCGGTGTCTTCAGATGTCAACCGACCGAAAAAAAGCCCGACAAGGACGTAAAGACACCTGTAACGAGAAAGATTGGGGGGGGGGGGGGTAGGAATTATCCCGACAGCCTTTAGAAATTATCCCGAAGGATATCTGTCCTGTTGCGAGCCTGTGGTTGTCAGTCAACTTCAGTTTTGAGTTTCATGAAACTTGGAAAACTTGTGCCCGAGCCCCACTATAGTCCCACCCAGGTCCCACCTGGTAGTAACGCTGGCAATAAGACCGTCTTACGGTCGAAATTTGGGAAGAAAAGACGACGAAAACGTGAAATAGACGAGATGGAAAAATCCATCTCCGCCCAGGGGCGATTCGATGGGGGGGGCGTGAGGGGGTGACTCACCCCCCCCCCCCCCCCCATGCTTCTGAGAATCGTACTCTCAGTCGTATGTTTGAGCTTAGCAGAATGACATGCAGGCAGTTTATCAAACGTGAATTTTGCCCGTAAATGACATTCTCTAATCACATGTCATATGAAGCCTATGAAGGTCGTATGTTTTGAGCTTGTCACATTCACAGTTGTGTGTTCTGGCCTTCTGGGATTGATAGAACGATAGTCGTTTATTTAAGCATGCCAGAATGACACCAAATCGTGAATTTTGCCTACAAATGACCCGTTTCTTGTCGTATTTTCCGAAGAGATTTTCTAGTCGTATCTTAGACATTCGTAAGTTTTGAGCTTGTTAGAATGACTGTCGTAGGGTTCAAGCTTGTCAGAATGACATAAATGCAGTTACCGAAGTGTGATTTTTCACCCTGTGGCGCACAGTTTGAACACAGCTGGGTTTATTGTACAAAACCTCTACGTTTTAGCAGAAAATGTGCCGATTTTCAAAATTTCGGCCTGCGGCGCAAAATTTCAAGATCATCCTTTCTGATTTGTGCAAAAAATTCTCCTTATTTTAGGTTAGGGATGTCTTGCAGAGTATGGTCTTAGCATGAATCGGCCTTGTAAGCACTGTAATAACCGTCTTGATGGTTGCACCATTTTTTGTTACTATAAATTCAAACAAATCTACTTGGTATCTTTTTATTCTGGGTGGCAAAACCGGGCCACACTACCTTTTTCGGAAGGGGCCGAGTGGGAGCATCGCCAGTGCCAACTTCCGGCAAAATATCCAACTCCGTTTAGGAGTAATCGGGGGCCACTGACAGATCTGTGATATTGTAGGCAACCCTTACTTTCTCTTACATAAAAATTTCCCCAGCGACGACTTTCGTGGTAGCCTATTTACTATCTAGTAGAACGGCGGGTTATTTAGGTAAGGTTTTAGGCCTAAAATCTCAGCCACGTTAAAAGCTAGAATTAGTACTCGAGGTAGTCAGACTTTGCCCGAAAAAAGGTGGATTTCAAAAATTTCGCTTGCGTTTCGTAGTAACCCATTTTCTATTTAGTTGAAGCGTGCGTAATTAGGTGGGGTTTTAAGCTTGAGATTTTGTGGTCAGGGCAACATGAAAAGCTAGAACTTTAAATTTTGCAAGTAAATTGTCGATTAAAAAGTTGTTGCCTGCGGCGCTCAGTTTAAGTTTGTCTACAATAGGCTACATACGTTAGAAGCTGCTGCTTGGGATCTGAGCCCAGAGCTTGTATGGGAAGTAGTTGAGTTTTACCAGAAAAAATACGGACTAAATAAATTTCGTCTGCGGCGCCAATTCGCAGTATAGCCTATTTAGTTAAAATGTGGGTCGATCATTTAGGTGGGGTTTTAAGCTTGAGATTTTGAGGTCCGAGCCACATTGAAAGCTAGAATTTGTATGGGAAGTAAGTCAACTTTGCTGTGATTTCAAAAATTTCGCCTGCGGCGCTCGGTTTACGTTTCGCTTGAGCACACAGGTCAGAAGCTGCCATGATACCGAGGCTTGGCTCTCTCCACTGAAAGTTGATATGAAGGGCATGCTGGATTTCTTGCTATTTATTTCTTTATAATTTTATTCCTGTAGTGGCTTTTGGCAAAACCTTTTAAAAGTGTATGCTAATATTTTTTTGTCAATTGTTTTTGATCTGTAGCCTACAATTGCTGGTCAGTCGTATGTTTTGAGGTCGTCACCCCCCCATGCCCAAGTGCTTCGAACCGCCCCTGTCTCCGCCATTTTGAAACGTAACTTTGGACCAATCACAAACCAGTCACTGACTTTAGCTAGTTTTGTTTACATATGAGTGATGATGGTGGTAATGTATCTTGGATTTCTTCGTTCCAGGTGTTAACGAACCAAATTACGTACAGGTGTGACTGAATGTAGTCGCTCAGCTGCGTTTCCTTTCGAGGGTCTCCTCTCCAGCCGTCTAGTTTATAGGCAAGGATCGGCTGCTTTAGCTTAAGAATTTGAAATCTATCAGGGTTGAAGTATGACACCTGGTATTTGTGATTGTACTGTGTAGCTTTTTGACAAGATGTAGTCTACTCAGCTATACGCTTTTCGTCCCATTTCTGTGGGCAATCCGGCCGGTGTGTCTGCTCAATAATACGTCATCACGACCGTTTGTGAAAATGAAACGGTAAAACACAAAACGCGATCGGTGTAGGCTACCTGTAATATCTGTGTGCCTTCGGGGTCCCCACCTTTCGCATCAGAGGTGAGACGAATGGTGTAACAAACTTGGGATCTGTTAAGATTAGAGCGATGAAACCTGTTAATTGAGTCCTCGTTTTAAGACTATCATTCGCCCACGCCATTGAACGGGAATGTGCCAATGTTTTAGAAGCTGTAGCATTTACTGCTCTTCAGCTTAAACTTTAATCTGAAAAAACCTAACATATCTTCTCGCGTGTGGGATGGGTTCCATGGTGAGGGGTAATTTAGAATGCCTTTATCCTTAGGGTATTGCCCTGCAGTAGCCTAGTAGGAACAGGGGCGTCACGAATGTAGGGGGGAGTGGGGACACCCCCCCCCCCAATGTTGTCGGCCAGTCGGTAAAAAATAACCGAGTCGGTGCGAGCGCCACGATTTTTTGTAAAAACAGTTGATTTTTTTCTTAGAAACAGTAGATTTTTCTTTAAAACAGTAAGTTTTTCGTAAAAATAGTCGATTTTTCGTCAAAACAGTCGTTTTTTCTGCAAAAGAAGTCGGTAAAATTGACCAGCCAGCTAGTCGGTAAATACCTTGCCCCCCTCCAAACATTTTGGCTAGTAACACCTCTGATTCGGAAGTTATATCAACTGACGTGATACTCATTACTTGTAGTACAGATAGACTCTTTGGAGAACTGCTAACGGGCTTAGGTCAGACTCGTATCAACTATGTAGGTAGAATTTTCAGTGTTACCCTTCTAAGCTTTTTTCACCCTCAGGCCAAGCGAAGGATGCTTTGGTCTCGGTTGAAATGGCGTTAAGGTCAGTACTTCGTTTTCTGGAGTTTTTGCGGTTTCTACGGCTTTTCGGGTCACAAAATTGTAGGACAGAGCGGAAAAGATTCCAAAATTCTTCCGTTGTATTTTTATGATTGGCTTGCTTTGCTGCTTATCTTGATTTACCGTTTTGTGATGGAAGGATTTTTGGAGTGTACCCTTAAGATTGTGAGAAGTCTTGTAACATTGCGCTTCAAAATAAAGCATGTCACACGGGGCTTAGTTTGCTCGAGTTCAGGAAGATCTGCACAAGAAAGTGCTTATTTCTTATGAATTTAATATTTCCACCAGCCAACACTCTGAACATAGAATTCTGATGCCTTTTGTTGAATCGGCGGCATTGAAATACCATAAATGGTGTCGGTGAAACTACTGATGCTATTGGTTGGTGTTGAACTATCTTTCAAGCTCGCCGCGCTTGCTTCGTGTTGTAACCGGCGAATCAATTGGGAAAGCTGTGTACTCTTCCACAGTTCTCCCATGATATTCTCGTTCTCTGGAAAACCGGACCAAGAAAAACTGTGTTTCGCCTTTGGGAGGCGTTGCTGAGACGTGAGAGCACTCCCTCTCTATGCTCGTCTGATATTCTGAATCATGTGTATATTTAATTTTAAAAATAAAAATTTTCGACCAATATCATCAGTAGATTCAACGACACCATTCATGTACTTACTTACTTAGTTGTGTCAGGACGCAAGCTGTGCAGCTCTCCCTGGCGACAGCAGCTGACGGACCAAGGCGTGCCATGAATCTCGGTCTTCTGTGAATAGCATCGAGATTTGAAGCCAGTAGGGATCCCATCTCCTCCCATGCCGGCGGAAGCGTCCGATGGGCTCGAGGTCATCCTTGAGGGTGCTCAGCCACGTTTTACGTTGACCTCCTCGAACTTTCTTCCAACCGGGCATTGGGGTGGCCAGCGGAGTTTTCCGTTGCCAGGGTGGAATGTTCTCTTCTGCTCACATGGCCGAACCAGGACAATCGACGTTTCTTCGCTAATGAGGCTGCATCGTATTTTTGGGAGGACCGTCTCCTTATTTCGTTGTTACTGAGACGGTCTCGGAGTGTCACTCCCAAGATTTTTCGGAGGCATCAATGGTCGAACACATTAAGGGATTGGGCTTCGGCAGCTTTTATTGGCCATGTTTCCGACCCGTAAAGCCGCCGATTCAATAAAAGGTATCATATATTCCATGTTCGTGGTGTTCAAAGTGTTGGCTGGTGGAAATACTCAATTTCCGGACCCTTTTCTGCTCGTGTTCCGAGGCCAGGGTTCTGTGGTTCAATTCTGGAATTGCCCGATTTCCCTCCGAATAGGAAGGTCACTACACTGACAGAAGTCTGATAACATTTGAGCTGCTTTCACCATTGACGCGTTGAGGCTTGAGCCTTTCACACTGAGCTGCGCATCCTCTGCGCTGCGCTTGCGTCGCTGCAACGCAGGGCTTACGCAGACAAACGAAAGAATAGAACCAAGTTATATTCTTGCGTTGCGTCGACTCGTACGCATCAGATTTTTCAGTTAAAGAAAGAAGTTTTGGAATAAAATCTAGAGAAAAACCTACCGATGATGAAGAAGAAGTTACTAATGGTGAAAGAAACGAAAATTCACCACAAGAAACCAAGAAAGGAAAACGTAAACACGAACCCAGCGTGAAATCTTCACGCGCAAGTGTGAAAGAGAGGCCACGCAACCTGTAAGCACCGCAAGATAAACGCAACGGCGCGTCAGTGTGAAAGCGGCTTTAAATAGGGATGCGCTGTTTCAACAGGTCGCACACATTGAACGGTATCTGCAGGTGTTAGAGAATATTTATGCTATGATATTTTTTCGTTAAAAGTAACATTGCAAAACATATTTAGTGTTACGTTTTGCAAAAATATGAAATATGCTCAAAATTCATTTTACCTTTAACATGAACAAATCTTAAGTCATCCGTTAAGTGATGTAAGTGCGCATCCTTGTGTTAAGTGTTACGACAGATGTTGCTGACAGTGTATTAATTGTACTGTACTGTTCTGTAGTTCTAAGGTATATAAGCAGCCTTACATTCTTAAAAGTAAAACTAGATTTTGTCTACAGCAAAAGTTTGTGCTATTTTCAGCATGGCTATGTGTCCCTTCATGGTCTGTTTTGATTATTATACATTCTTCATTGTGATTGTAGATACTAATTATACCTTCAGTTTACCTTTTTGGCGGGATTTTCGTCAGCAGTTCTGCAACTGTTTGAAAGTGATATTTTGACTATCATTTTGTCCCTTCGTGAGCTGTTTTAACTATTGATTCTTCATTCTAATTTGATAGTAATTTATACCTTAAATTTACCTTTTTCGGCAGTTTTGGACATCCTGAAAAGAATGTCCATGTCGCTGAATTTAAAATTGAGTGGTTAAACAATGCTAACCAGTGAATTTCTAATCTTCGAAAGTTGGTTTTATTATTTATTTTATTTCTTTAAAAAAAATTCCTCCTTCGGTAGAGTTAAGAAAAGGTCCAAAGGATAATTTTTTTCGAAGGAACTTCTGAATTGAGGCGAAAGTAGGCCGAAAGGAAAGGTTTTCTCCTTCAGGCTTTAATTCCACTCTCGGAATGGAATTGAATTCCCCCCCTTTTATCCCCGGATTACCGAAATCGTCTATGAAGGAAAGTAGCCTGATTTCCGCCCTGCCGGAGGAGGGTTGTACTGCACGGGATTTGAAAGCAGTTTTGTTCGCCGACACCGTGTTCCCGAGCTCAGTTGTGCCGGGAATCTTCATGAGGAAAGCTGTGTGAAATGGCCGGGATTCTGAGACATAAACAGTGGAAAGCTGCGCGGATTTTGGGAGCATTGATGGTGAGGATAAGATGAATTTGTGAAGGATGCTTGGAGCTGAAAAGTTGGATATAATTGGTGAGTTTCTTCTTGTTTACAACGTGAACTAGAAATCCCATAGGTATCTGAATCAGCAAAGAGGCTGTCCCAGTAGAGACGTGACATGGTTAGAAGCGTCCCATCTGTAATGAATGAATTTTAGTTGTAATTCATCCATCTATCACAAGACGGAGTATGAATTAGGAGGAAAAAGGAACAAAAACAAAATACAAAATGAAAACACAAAAGAAAAGAAAAGCGAACATTTAGAAAATATCGTTAAGTGGAATTCCCAGCTCTAGAAAACGCAGCATTTGCCCAAAGCGATATAATGGGGAGTTTAAGTTTTCATCAACAAATAATGAAAAAGACTTGACCCTGGGCTATCACTGATACCTCCACCCTGATATTGACAGACTCTAGGTCCAAGATTGAGCCATTACCGTATTCAAAAGATTGCGCCCCAACCACACTGGAATTTATCAAGTGTTTTGAAAACAGGAAATTTTCCTGCTTGCGTTGTATCTTCTATCTGTGGATGGATCATTAACCACATACTATTAAGCACTGTCGATCAAATAATATTATTTTTCTTGACACCGTTTCTTAATTCTACATATTCCAGTTCAGAACCATCATGCAGTTTATCTATTCGTCCCCCAATGATCATTACCATCATCAAACGTCTAACTAAATATACTAAGATAATTTGAGTCTAGTTATATTCCTTCAACAGAAAAAAGGGCGAATCTGTTTTGCGACGAGAGTTTTGCGCTAAAGTGTTTACCCATCAGTTTGAAAATTTCACGGAATTGCTCGCAAACTACGCTGGAATTAGACAAGTTTTGAAAGCAGAAAGTTTTCCCGGAAAACTGCCTGCGTTGTATTTTTTTGCTACACTTGAATGTCCCTATTCACGTTCCGAGCCATCATGCAGTTTAGCTTCTATTCATGCTCGGCAAGTACGTCTAGCTCCGCTCAGTTTTTTCGGAGTATCTATAGTCGCTGCGTGGGACCAAAGACAGAAGTTCTATTTGATTATTTGTTATTGGTCCTACCAAGAACAAATAATCTGATAGAACCGCCGTCTTTGGTCCCATGCAGCGACTGTGGATACCCCGATAAAACCGAGCGGAGCTAGAGGTACATGCTGTGAGGTTCGAGTTGATACCCGTATACTTCCCACAACGCCGTTGCTTATACGAGGTGAAAAACCGTAGGATGCCTTGCAGGCGTGGAGAGCCCGTTCTACAGCGCGTCACCCCGTGACGTCAGTATGTCAGACAACCAATCAGCTGTAAAGGAAGACTCGGACGGCTTTCAGATTCTTCTGCGGAGTTGTACCGCGATAAAGCTGTTTGTAGAGATAACAATTATGATGTTCTGCGTAGCTCCTCATTCGCTCGTTTGTATCGGGTAGAGTATCAGAACATATTCGACTCTGCACTCTGCATGGTCGTATCACAGAGATAGGGAGACGGAAGTTCTATCAGATTATTTGTTTTTGGTACTACGTAGTCTATTGTCTGAGGGGATTGTTGCTGGGCTAATATTGAATGTGTTGCAGATGACACTGATTTTCTTTCACCACTTGCACGGTTCTAAGTCGCGCTCCTTTGGGATAGCTTCTTGGCTGAGTTTGAGAGTGACGGAGGACTTGCTTGCAACGGTATGGCAGGTGTTCTTGTTTCATTTCTCTCGCTTGTCAAGATAAAACCAAGTCGACTGATAATTCTGTCATTTTCTGTTATGAATTTCCAATGTGCCACATCGATTAGGAATTAGTCTGGTCATACTTGATTGGAGAGTTGCTACCCGGGTACTTTTGTTTTATTGGAAAAAAACACGAGTTAGTATCGCCTCTGACGGTATCAGTTTGCAAGTTCAGTGGAACTGCCATCTTATATTTCTGACTGTAAATCCGCTTGCCTGGTAAGAAACTAAGAATGTATGGATCTTACAGGAGTTTCCTGTCATTCCCTCGGTCATTCCACTGATACAATTTTCGGCCTAAAAGTAAACGAGCGGTTAACGTCGCCTATTTTAGGGCGACCAGGAAGAGTTTTCCGTAGTTACTAAAGGTTAACTTCAGACATCGAGGCTGATATCGGAAAATAACAGCGAGATGGACATTGAAAATAACCTGTCCGAGCCGAAGGCGAGGCAGGTTATGGAAAATATCAGCCGAGCCGAAGGCGAGGTTGATATTTTGAAATGGCCGTCGAGCTTGTGATTCCGATATCAGTCGAGATGGAGGTATGTTAACTATTATAACTTTTTCGAACAGAATTTCCGCTTTTCGGGGCTGAAAATAATCCAGCCAATCACGTTTCAGAATTAGTCATAACAACCTCCGGGGAGGTTGATATGACAAATAACAACCGCTCCAGCAGGTTGTTATGACTAATTCTGAAATGTGATTGGCTGGATTTTCCGTGGCGTTTTCATTGTGAAGTTTATCGTAATATAACTGACCGTGGGTCATAGGAAGATATACATTACACACCTGTTCGAGAAAAGTTATTGCAGTTTACTGCAACCTCACTGCCTTGATTCTGCGTCGGGAAAAAAACGTCGTTGCTGAACTCGCATCTCAAAGATTGCAGAATAGTCGACAAACCTGAAGAGGAACAAGGTGCGAGCCAGTGATGCCCGGAAAGTCTTGACCGGCTTGGGAGAAAATTTGGCTTTGTCCAGGATTTGGTCCTCTGCTAGGCCCACCTGGAAAGTCTTCACTCGTCAAAAATAACTAAAAGAGAGAAAAACTACCAGATACGAGTGCTTAAATGACAGCTGTAGTAAAAGATGGAACAAGGTGCTAGCTGGAGGCGAGGCTGGAGGTGTCATACCTGCAAAAGCTAAAATTTCACAGTGTCTAAGAAAAGGTACGACCACTGTTGTGACGCAGAAAACGCAATTTGTAACACGGATGGGTTGGTGGTAGCCTGTATAATGTTTGTTTTTCGCATTCCCCTTTAACTTGAATTTCAACTACATAAACCGACCTTTTTGGAATGTTCTCACGATGCAACCTGCATACCCGTACTAGATTTTTCTAAGGCTGCTACCGTACATCCGAGGCTTACTGTTATGCTTCTCCAGGGACAAATGTGTGTGGCTTAGATCGAGCCCTACATCCAAACTGAGGAACATTGACGAACATTGTAAAAACTGTGAAACTAGGCTCTGCTGCTAACAAATTATCCACGGTCTTGGCTGTTTTGAGCTTTTTCCCAGGCCCATTGATTTCTAGCAAAACTCGTCAAAGTTCAGATAACCGGTTTTAAACCTCAACAGCATCATACGCGAATACTCGTCGGGAGCATAATGCACATGGAAAATAGTGAATCGTGGCAGTTTAAAATATTAGTGAGGTATCAAAATTTTAGTGAGGTATCGTTAGCGGGCTTAGAATGGAATATATGAAATTTGGGTCTCCGGGCTTAAGAATTAATGAATGGAATTACGGAAGTAGGTTGCATTGGCGTTATAGACACGACGGGTCCTAAGTGTTTTTGGGACCCCAGTCGATGACAACGTTTCTGATATCGGTCACTCCAGGAACCATCATTAGCGAAACAGTTCAACAAACCACACCCTGTTCACATGTATTTCGGTCCGCTGGATTGATCTCCTCTTCTGACGTTTACCGCTGACCACTTAGCACCTTCAAAAATAAAGCTAGTCTAATTTTAGCCAGTGAAAAGTAATTTCGAAACTTCAGATGCCAAGCCAAGTTCAAAGGTATAATCAGCTATTGGCCAATTTCGCCATTAGTCCTGGAGAAGAAATGCGGGTCATTAATTTGACATATCGTAAAAAACCTGCACGTGCGGGGGAAAAGCTGTATGCTACTGACAGCCAGTGATATGACCGTGCCGAATTACGACTTGGTCTAGTAGATAGTCGCCATTTTAACTTGTGGACCATATCACTTCATGCAGACTCGTCCTCGGTTCTTTTCATTTCCATTTCGCTTTACTGCTCCACCTATGCCATCTATTATCATGTAATTTCCTGGAAATTCCTCTCGTATCCCGTTCTTGTTTCCAGGGGACGTTGAAGCCATCTACTGCAGTCAAGATGAATTTGATGTATTTCAAGACCATGCGCGGGGACAGGGACTCCGGATTTCCCACCAGTTCGTCCAAGACATACAGAAGCGGAGGACTAGGATCAGAATCTTGTGATATTGGGACCGGAGGATTCGGTTCAAGTTGGGCCGGAGGTGTTGCTCAAAAGTGGTTCAGCCAAGGTCCCACGTTGGGTTCCACAGCGAGCCAGCCCGCACCGCGGGGGACCGCTGTCATTCCAATGGACGACCTCGTGCCGTCCCCCCAGCACCACCTGCGGACGCATCTCCTGCTCGATCTAAGTGGTGCAGAAGACCAAGGGTCGGGCGGCTCGAGGTCGAATTCAAGTGGCTCGAAGCATAGTGGTGGAAAATGGATTCAGCCGCCAAGAAGTGATGGTAGACCGGATGTGCGATACCAGAGAATTAGGGGAGATCCGACAGCCATGATTGCAGATCCTGGTATTCCTGGCTCGCGGTCTGTGAGGAGCGGTTTGTACGATACGGAAGTCTGCCTAACTGTGGGGGGTCTCGGAAGCCTCAAAGGCGGTACAGTGATGCAAAATAATGGTGCTATGTGCCCTCGAACGGGAAAACAAGTGACCTTTGGGCAGCGGAGCCCCACGGGACTGGAGGATCCGCTCCGTGTGCGAAGTCAGGACCCCTCCCTCAGCCGTTCGAAGAGGGACAGTTCAGTTCGATCGAGGGATTCAGAGCGGACGAAAACCAGCACACTGCCTCGAACTCGGTCGAGTAGTCGGCAACCGGATTCCAAGTCTCGTGATGACAGTGATGCCACGTATGGTAGACGGAGGAGGGACAAAGGAGATTCCGATTTGTCGTCAATAGATGACGTAAATTTAAGCAATATGCAAGGAAGGGACTGCTTTATAATTCCAGTAAACAATGTCCGACGCTTCTTGCCCGCGGGAGTTGGGGTGAGTTTTATTTGTTCCATTTTAGTGGATTTTAGGAATTCGCCCAGCGTGCCCCTTCCAAGACCGTCCGTCGTCGCAATTGCTATCACCAAAAGCGTCTGGTAAGCTACAGTCGTGGATAAAAGAAAAGAATGACCCCCCCCCTTCCCCCCGATTCAAAACGAACGGATGGTCGAGGAAACTTGTTCCCACGGTTTTCGATCCTGGTAGATCTCTGATTTGTGAATTAAAAAAATCCCGATTAATTTTTCCACCGAAACGGGGGAATAACTTGGCCCAACGAGTTGCTAAAAACTGCGACCTTGATTTGGTCTGAAAATCGTATAGCGTAACGAGGTGTGGCGGTTTGAAGAACTGTTCTAGACCAACTTTTTGTGCTGAGAACAAAAATCGTACCGCACCACTCCGCACCGATGTACGTCACTGACTTTTTTTTATAGGGCTATCTTTGCCTGTAATTACTTTTTCCACGGCTGTTAGAGAATGGATCCGAAATCAGCATCCACCAGAACCGCGGGTTCTTAGTTCCTAGCCCACCCGATCTCGAGAATCAAGAGGGGTGTGTCCCCGAATCTATTGTAGTATCTATGGCGAAAAAAAGACCACGAGCTGCAACAAGCCATGAAAACCCAGCCCCTAGTCCCAAAAATGTGATGATGATGCATTTTACTCACGCACCAGAAAAGGGAAATAGCGCACTATTACAACAAAGAGAAAGAAAATTACACTGAGCTTTCAGTAACAGAGCAAATCCACAAGATAAAAACAAACAAATAAACACAGAAAAAGGGACTAATCGAGTCTAAAAATCTTCTTCCCACTTCCCAGATGGAAAAATGTGTTTCTTTAGCTTAGGACAAGTTACCCTGCACACAATGACCCACTGTAGTAGCAAACAGTATTGTGACACTCGGAATGTGTCTCCACGCGTATTTTCCTACTGTCTGTCCTCAAGGAGCTTACCAGGAGGAAAATCTGGCGTGAATTGAAGGATGTATATTTGGATTTCGTCCAGTCTGGCCATCGAAAATTTTACTGTTGGGAATTAACCAATAGACAAAAACAACCGAATTCCGGGCGCTTTTTCTGCCGGTAGTCAACAACGTAAGAGCCTTGTTGTAACAGTGCGAGTACTTCTCCAAGAGCAATGCACAGGTTAATGGTACTATTTGAAGACATAACCTCGTCACTTATCGAATGCCAAATTTTTCGGAGCTGCGAAGCGGTGGTATGGATAACAGGTAGATTCAGGTTCAGTTTTTCAGGTTCAGGTTCATTTATTCTTTTTAATATTTGTACACACATAATTTAACAATTACTCCCGGCAGAGGGCGAAGCACGAATGTCACGGGAGGGATGAATGAAAAACAATTACCTTCTTCAAAATACAAGAAAAACAGATAGTACTCACCAGTTCAAACTCACTTATCAATAGAGAGATTGAGAGATTGCAGCCTACCCAACGAAAACGGAAAGAGGCATAAAAAGAGTAATTCAATATTGTGAGGTATAGGACGTAAGACTTTGAGACTGAATTATTCACGTTTGATAACTATTCTGAGCCTGTAAATGATTATAAACATTTCGCTGGCTCTATTTTAATTGTATAATCACAGTTCTGTAGAAATTTTCATCAGAAATGAGAACTTGAACTTTGAAGGCTTCAAACATTCACTAGAACAAGAGCTGCAAGCTCATATGGCACTTGCAAGCTTTTTAGCTTGTATTCAAGTTATCGTAGTAGGATGTGAATGGATAGTAGCTTTGTCAGTGTGATGGGTTGTTTGGTACTACAGTTACGTTCAAAAGAAATGGCCACTTAGTTATATTTGCTGTTGTATAATATATTTGAACAATTTGTTTTAAATATTTTGACATCTTATGGAACAAGACCAAAGGTTCCGATGGGATCCCAAAAATTCAATATCTGATCCAGACAGTAAGGTTTTTTCTTCGACAGGCCAAACAGCTAATCATTAAGAAAACCAAGTTCAGATATGGATTCAGCATGTATGTTTACCCCTATAAGCCGATCGAACGATCCTACCCTACTTCTGTGAATTTTGCGGTTTTGGCGAAATTAAAGAACTACTTGTCCGGCGAAAAACTAAAGCTCAAAAACGAATTCAGCGTATCTCCTTACCCCCCTACATCTAACATCCCAACTTCAAAGAAAAATTTAGCTTCTAACAAATTTTCCGGTTTCAACCGGATTCCTGAAGATCTACGTGTCCGGCTAAAAAATGATTGTCATACGGATTCAGCATCTTTTCTCACCCCTAGATCTATCATCTAATCAAATTCAAATAAAACTTTTACTCTTAACAAATCTTACGGTTTTGGCCGGATTCCGGGCTAACTAATTGTCTGGCGAGAAAACAGTTTTCGTATTATTGTTCAGCATATTTTCTTACCCCTACATCGAACATCTAATCAACTTCAGACAAAAATTTTACTTCTAACAAACTTTCCGGTTTTGGCCGGATTCCGGGCGAACTACTTGTCCGGCGAGAAAATAGTTTTCATATTCGTGTTCAGTATGCCTTCTTACTCCTAGATCCAACATCTAATCGATTTCAAATAAAACTTTTACTTTTAACAAACTTTCCGGTTTTGACCGGATTCCGGGTGAACTACTGGTCCGGCGAGAAAATGGTTTTCATATTCGCGTTCAGCATGCCTTCTTACCCCATAATCGACTATCACATTAGCTGTTTAAAAATATTTAGCTTGTCCCTTAATTTGAACCCCCTCCCTCACCCCTAAATGTAGGGCTACAGGGCCCATCTACGAACTCGACCTTACTCTTGACCCAAAGAATGCTCACACCAAGTTTCATCAAAATATCTCATTCCCTTCGAGAGTTATCGTGCTTACAGACGGACGGACAGACGGACAGACGGACGGACAACTTTTGCGATGTCATAGGTATCCCTCCACTTACGTTTTGGGATCCCAAAAATCAGCGAAATTTTCAAGCACTTCCTTTTCGACGTTGACGCTCGGGAGGTTCCGATCGCTCCATTCTAACCGTGTCACATGATTTTCGGTTCCTCCCTCCGACCCCCCCCACATTCATCGGATCCGGTCTCGACTTGAAATGGTATATCTGAGACATGAGGTCTTTCCAAATACCAAGTTTTATTAAGATTCAATCACCCGTTCGAAAATTATGAATGTCAATAAAATTCCGGATTCCGGCTCCCCTCCCTCCCCCCACTATGGTCGGATCGGGCAAGTGATTATTTCCAAGTTAATTTGGCCGAATCCATTATACACCTGCCAAGTTTCATCGTCCTCTGGAAGTAACTTAACTCCGTAACACCGGAATTCCGGAACCCCACTCCAACTCCCCCCGTAGTGCACGAATCCAGTCCGGTTCTGTCAATGATGAACCTAAGGATTCTTTTTGTTCCTCCCACCAAGTTTAATCCCGATCGCTCCACTGTAAGCGTGTCACATGATTTCCGGTTCCCCCCTCCGACCCTCCCCCCCACATTCATCGGATTCCGTCCGGACTCGAATCGGGACATCTGAGACATGAGGTCTTTCCAAATATCAAGCTTCATTAAGATCCGATCACCCGTTCGAAAATTATGCATGTCACTAAATTCCGGATTCCGGCTCCCCTCCCTCCCCCCACGATGGTCGGATCGGGCAAGTGATTATTTCTAAGTTATAGAAAATCATCTGTAATCAAAAATTTGAAGCAAAAAGGATAATCATCAGGAGCACGAAAATGTATATTTTGCTCAAAAGTATTGTTTGTACTTTAAGGAATTTAGTTGTAAGCAAAACCCTTGAGGCAAAAATGATCATGGGCTCATAGGGATCACGAAAATGTATATTTTGCTTAAAAGTATTTTTTTGTACTTGGCGGTTAGCATTAGTACTTTAAGGAATGGCCGGATCTGGGAACTAACTATTTCTAAGCCAATCATGTCAAGTCTTTAATTTTCAAGCCAAGTTTCATCGTCCTAGCATGTCTGGAAGTACCTTAACTTGCGATCACCGGAATTCCGGACCCCCCCCTCTAACTCCCCCAAAATGCCCGAATCCAGTCCGGTTCTGTCACTGATCTACATAGGGCTTGTGCTTGTTCTTCCCACCAAGTTTCATTCCGATCGCTCCACTCCAAGCATGTCAGAAGGTTTCCCGACCCCCCTCTGACCCCCCCCCCAGCTTCATCGGATCCGGTCCGTACTTGAAATGGGACATCCGAGACATGTTGTCTTTCTACATATCAAGTTTCGTTATGATCTGATCACCCGTTCGGAAGTTATACATACCCCAAGATTCCGGATTCCCCCTCCCTCCACCCCCCCACGATGGTCGGATCGGGAATCTGACTATTTCCAGGTTAATCTGGTCGCGTCCCTGATTTACCTGCCGAGTTTCATTGTCCTAGCCCACCTGGAAGTAACTTAACTCCGTATCACCGGAATTCCGGAACCCCACTCCAATTCCCCCCACAGTGCACGAATCCGGTCCGGTTCTGTCAATGATGTATCCAGGGGTTGTGCTTGTTCCTCCCACCAAGTTTCATCCCGATCGCTCCACTCTAAGCGTTTAACATGATTTCCGGTTCCCCCCTCCGACTCCCCCCCACACACATCGGATTCGGTCCGGACTTGATATGGGACATCTGAAGCATGACGTCTTTCCAAATATCAAGTTTCATTAAGATCTGATCACCCGTTCGAAAGTTATGCATGCCACTAAATTCCGGATTCCGGCTCCCCTCCCTCCCCCCACGATGGTCGGATCGGGAAAGTGACTATTTCCAACTTAATCATTTGGGGTCCCTGATATGCCTGCCAAGTTTCATCATCGTAGCTTATGTGGAAGTGCCCGAACTAGCAAAACCCGGACCGACCGACAGACAGACCGACAGACCGACCGACGGACGGACAGAAATTGCGATCGCTGTATGGCACTTGGCCGAAGGGCAAGTGCCATAAAAACGAATCTTGCTTCCTATTGGTTGGTATTTTGAATGACGCGTCATAACCGACCAGTAGGATGTTCAAACATTGAAGCCTTCAAGCTCTCATTTCCCAGGAAATTCTTTTTCAAAAATATGATTATACAAACAAGAAATAATCAAAATTAACTTTTTCAACCGTTTACTGGCTCAGAATCTCAGAATGAATGATTAGTATCAAAGTCGAAAGTCCTCTGCCACCCAGTGTTAAATTATTTTGTTAACCATCACTCTGATGGTGATGTAGAAATATCCGTTTTCGTCGGATAGGGTCAAGGCCAAGGTAATTAAACTCTACTGAGATTTCTCATCCGGCGCTAGCACTACTCTTCATGCTCGGACGAGCACAGTGTAGTAAGGCTCAGAATTTTCCCACGCGATGTTTGGTGACACGTCCCCCGTGGTCGCTAGGCTTCGTTGTCTCTGACGGTGTTGCTGGCTGCTTCCCATGGATTGTCGATGTTAATCCCGTCAGTTTGGGATCTTCTCTAAGACTCAAGTTCTGTGGCAAGAAATGCCATGAACTTTGCATCTCTTATACAATAAATTAATTTATTTGTAACCCCCTTATCAGACACAGTGGAGTAACACAAAAAGAAGAAGGAAGTCACAGTAGGTTATCTGAATTGAGGGTTCGTTCCAGCTCTTCTTCGTAGTTACTTCGGAGTAACGACGTCACAAATTAACTACTACCTGGAACGGTCGAAGTTACTACGGGACGAGATAATGCGCGTTGTCTCTCATTGCTGCCCCGAGTTCCCTTCTCAAGACGGCTCTTGGAAAGTGAAAGTTAGCTAAGATGGTCGGGTACTATCTTTACAAAAAGTTACTTCGAAGTGACGGTCTTCCTTGTGCTCCTCGTAACTTTGTGACAAGCTGGAACGGTGAAAGTGAATGAAAAGTAACTATTTAGTAACTTTCGGGCAGAGCTGGAACGAACCCTGAGTTGAGCTTACTAGATGGCAAGCACATGGCCTGAACAAGCTATTTACAGGTCCGAACATGATCAGGCCATGAGGAAGCGCCTTGTGTTGTGTGCAGTTCTTGATTGAAAATAGTTACGTTTTTCAAGATACCATGGTATCTGATACCACGGTCAAAAAGTCGTTTTCGCAGTTACCGTTTACACGTTCAAAAGGCGTTTTTGCAGTTATCGAAATATCTCAGTTACCGTGGAATCTGACATTCAGATACGACGATCCCCATGTACTGTGGCAACTGATCGTGGTATCTGAAAAAGTCATCTAACTTTCATAATCACCATTACAAAAGCCTAGGATTTTGTCAAATCGGTGGGAAAGAAGGTTGGTACCTAGTGATGTGATTGGATATGAGTTTTTGGGATCCCAAAACGTAAGTGGAGGGATACCAGTCTATGAAATCGCAAAGTTGTCCGTCCGTCTGTCAGTCTGTCCGTCTGTCCGCACGATAACTCTCGAAGGGAATGAGATATTTTGATGGATGTCAGAGGCGTTACTAGCCAAAATGTTTGGGGGGGGGACAAGGTATTTACCGACTGGCTGGTCATTTTTACCGACTATTTTTGCGGATAAAAACGACTGTTATTGAAAAAAAAAACGACTGTAATGACGAAAAAACGACTATTTTTAAGAAAAAATCGACCCTTTTTAAGAAAAATCGACTATTTTTACAAAAAACCGACTGTTATTTTTTGTTTTTAAGAAAAAACGACTATTTCCAAGAAAAAAATCCACTGTTTTTACCAAAAAACGCGGCGCTTCGCGCCGACTCAGTTATTTTTACCGACTGTCCGACAACATTGGGGGGGGCGTCCCCCCCCCCCAGTCGTGACGGCTCTGGGTGGGAGGGTCCTTTGGGTCAAAGTAAAGGGAGTTCGTAGATGGGCTCTGTAGCCCTACATTTAAGGGTGGGGGTTCAGATTAAGGGACAAACAAAATATCTTTAAACAGCTAATGAGATAGTCGATTATGGGGTAAGAAGACATGCTGAGACAAGTAGTTCGCTGAGACTCTCACCGAACAAGTAGTTCGCCCGGAATTCGGCCAAAACCAGAGAGTTTGTTAAAAGTAAAAGTTTTATTTGAAGTTGACTAGATGTTCGATTCAGAGGTAAGAAGGCATGCTGAACACTTCTGTGAAAATCATTTTTTACCCCGACAAGTACGTCGCCCGGAATCCGGCTCAAACCGGGAAATTTGTTATAAGCAAAAGTTGGATTTGTAGTTAATTCGATATCCGATCCAGTGGTAAGAAGAGATGCTGAATCCGTATATGATAATCATTTTCTAGCCGGACATATAGTTCGTCTGGAATCCGGCTTAAACCGGAAAATATGCTATAAGTTAAATTTTTATTTGATGTTGATTAGATGTTGGATATAGGGTTAAGGATACGCTGGATTCGTTTGTGAGCTTTTTTTTTCGACGGACAAGTAGTTCCGGAATTTCGCCGAAACTGGAAGGCAGGATCGTTTCGATCGGCTTAATACACACGTGCTGAATCCATATCTGAACTTGGTTTTCTTAGAAGATTAGCTATTTGGCCTTAATCTGTTTCTAAATTTTAAGAGTGAAAATGTTGCAACGAGTGTGGCGAAGACAGGATCTGGCGAAGACAAAACGTAATTGTTTGGATCAAATATTGGATTTTTGGGATCCCGTCGGAACCTTTGGTCTTGTTCGTTTGGGATGACTTCGAAAAGCGCGAATTCGGCAATTGTCGTTTTTGCACAGCAACCGTGGTCAGATACCACGGTAACTGCATAAACGACTAATTGCAGATCCAGTTACCGTGTTAACAGATACCATGTTATCTGCAAACGCAACTAATAGCTCTTGCTGTAGCCAGCGGTAAAGAATACTGTAAAACTTTTTGACGCGTTAGGTTAAATCAACTAAGCCAAACTCTGGTGAGCTGGAATGGCCCTTTTCTCGTCCTCTTCTTATTTGCACTTTTGGTTTGCAACTGCCTTTCCAAGGGGCCCTCAGCCTAGAAAGAAAAAATATGGAGTGATGTTTGACGCCATGTTACAAATCTGACCTAGTTTGTTCAGATCTGTTTCGAAAACGGTCCTCGAAATATGACTCATTATTTTTTCCCCAGCTTACAGCGGATTAAAGCTAAGTTCTCATTGCCCAGATTGCTGTTCTCACCAACCAGAAATCTGGCCAGATTTTCGTCTCCAGAATTCTGGCCAGATTTTTTCCCCAGATTTCGGTGTTTTCTGGCCAGATTTTTCGATCTGTTGGATTAGATATTTTCTGGCCAGAAAAAAAATCTGGCCAGATTTCGGACTTGTAATGAACTAACAAGTAATAAATATTGAGTTTGTAAATAAGGTTTCTAGTATAATATTCAAGTTTAATGAGAGTATTGAATTCAAGTTTGCAAGAGACAGTATAAATATTAATTAGTTTGGGGAGTTTGATAAATATGTGAATTATTAATGATTATTTGGGTTGTAAGGTTGTCCTTTTGGATGTTAGTTGATACCCAGACTTTGTAGATAGAAGTACTACTTAATTAAGCATATCAGTGCACCTCAATAGAAACGGAAAAAGTACAAATAAAGAATTTAACCTTGAGTGGGATAGGATTTTAGACTTTTCAGACTGAATTATCGGCGTTTTGTACCTTTCATGACACGGTAAGTTATTTAAAAGATATTACATATCTTTTTTTTATTGATTCCGGAGCATAGTTTCTTTGGAAATAAGATCTTGAGCATTTTAAGCTTTTATTAGAAAATGGCAACTTGCACCCTATTGGTCAATTCCTGCATCTTTAATTATAACCAACCAATAGGATGCGACAGTAGCGACACTCCTGTACTGTACCAGATTCTGGTGAGAACACCCAGGATTCCCAGATTTATTTTCTGGCCAGAAAATAAATCTGGCCAGAAAAATTTTCTGGGCAATGAGAACTTACCTTAAATTGCCGTTGGTGATCTTCCGAAAATCGCATGTGACGATGACGACGAAATTCTGTGCATGTGCACAAATGCTACACAATGCAGCAAAATTAAGGGAGGGGCAATTTCCTCCCTCCTCTCAAAAGACGCCCCTGATTATACTTGACCCTAATATACCAATCGTCGTGCCAGTTAACATTCAAATTCATTGTTCCCCTTGGAGGTTACTAAGGTACTTCGGAAGTAATTGTCCAATTTACTTCCCTATGTTCAAACTCGTTTCTGAATCTTTATGGCCTCATTAAGGGGACGAAAAAGAACGTGACCCCTATCCGTGACATGTCGGAGGCGCTCTGTCTGAAAGGTTCCGACAACCTGGAGAAAAAGCGCGGTAAGTGACAGGAATATATTGAGTTTGTCCAAGAAAAGGCTCTCTTCGTTTATTCACTGACTATATAATTTGATGCAGGCCAGCAGCCAGGTCTCCGGTGCCTTCTTCCTTGATTGGTTCAACTCCAGGGACAATGCGAAAGGTCCCTTCAGACGGAAAAAAGCGCCTACCGGACCCCCTTCACACCTTGACCCCTTGCGGTGACCTAAGGAGGGTTTTCGCGAAATCTCGGAATCACTTTCCGGCGAGCGAAGCGCATCGTGAAAACTGTGGGAAAGCGATTCCTGGAATCACTTTCCACTTTCCCGCTGGACTGATCGCGAAAACGCATGGAAAGCTGACGTCGCCGGTAAAATATTGAATTACAAGCTCTTTCGAATAAATATGATTCACACAATTCACCGAAGTCATCCTAAGAACGCTTGCAATATTTCTTTATTTATTAGTGATACTTCCACTGTTTTTTTCCATACTTTTGAAATTCCCGCCGAAAAAATCAACTTTCCGCGGAGCTTTCCACTAACTTCGTGGAATCACTTCCCAGGAAAGCTGCTTCGGTTTCCAAAGCGCGAAAACCGGGTGGAAAGCTCGGCAACTTTCCGACGTACCGCGAATACCACTGGAAAGTGATTCCGACTTTGCTTTCCAACTCGCGAAAACCCTCCTCTAAAAAAGTCTACGTAGAGTGGAAAGTGGAAATTTGTTCGACTTGAAGTTTAACCGAAAAAGGCTGAGATAGGAAAATCTAGTTATACATCAATTATTCACTTAAAGAGGCTGGAAGACCCGACGAAAATGCGTTACTTCGTTGCTCCGCTATTCACGAATAATCGGTTTTCATATAGTGGAATTTCCTTGCCGAATTTATGGTACCTCTATGCACATGTACCTTTGTTATATGCTTGAAGAAAACGATTTGCGAAAAATAAGTGGGCTAACACTCATAATGCCCATGACTCTAAATACCCGCGATAAATGCCCACGACTCAAAATGCCCACGGCTCAATATGCTCACGGTTCAAAATGCCCACGACTCAAAACGCCCACGGTTCAGAATGCCCACGATTGAATTTTTTAAGGTGTTCAGTCTGTAGTAAGCTGGAACTAGTGGTGAGTGAGAAACGAAAGGAGCAGACCGAGTCAGAATGCTTATAATCGTAAGTTGAACTGGTATAATCTCAATTATAATGTAATACTATAATACTCTGCCGAATTCTGATGAAGCAAACTGAATCACAAACAACGATCTTACAACTATTATTTGTCATTAAGAACAATTCTTATCTTCATGGTGCAAGATTTGGATCGCTTGATCGCCTAGTTTCGCTTTCTGTGTTGGAAGAATTTTATATGAAATTTCTTCGTATTTTTTTTAAATCACTCGGAAAAACGCCTCTAATTAAGGGGTTATAATAGCTTAACAACAGATTGAAAGTGGGTATGCTTTTAGCTTTAAGGTCCCATGGACAATCCGCTAATTTGTGAACGGTGGTCAACTGGACGAAGGAGACTGACCTTGTTTCTGAGATATCCCGGGGTCATTGCGCTTAAACAGTAGCAAGAAATGAGCGGTTTACAGTATTGTAGCCGTAACGCCGTTACAACCATTATCAAATCTAGGATCCAGTGTTGGAGCCTCGCAGACGTCAAGGAACCACATTCCGGGGCCTCATGGAGAAAACTAAAGGAAACGAGGAGGATTCGTCAGCCAAACCTGTCCCGCATAAAAGGGCTGTAAATGATGGTTTTATAAAAATCGCGAACAGTTTAAGGCCGGGTAGGCCTATATCCTGATCGGAATTTTTATCCGTAGTAGAATTGATTCGAGGCCCTGAAAACTCGATTTTCTGCCTGTGAGTGCAGATCCCTCAAAGTCATAGCTTGCATAGCGACATGGAGCATGAAACAAAAGGCCATTTCTGAACCAGTATTTTCCTTCCAGTTACCGAGAGACCGCACAGGCGAGGTGCAAATTCTTGAGATGGCTGACCCACAGTTGGTGGTCCTACTCCATTTCATGTCACCTCTAATGGCCATTCAACCTGTCTTCGAGTCGCCCCTTTCGAGACCCCCACTCATTCAGAAGAATCTTGCTCAAGAACTACTAGCGGAAGTTTTAAAGGATCGTCCCGGCGCTCATGGGATGCTTCTTTGCAGTATAGAACACAACGGTGAGTCTCATCTCGTACAGGGAGTGTGGGTAAGTACGTGGCTAAAGCCCCGTCTGCATTACCGTAAACCGACCGTTTTACGGACGGTCCGTAGCCGCAAAAATGTGGTCTTCATTAGGTCCGTAACCGCAAAAATATGGTCTACATTAGTCCCAAATAGGTGAATCTTGGGTTAAAATTAAAAAAACAGTTTATATGTGACTTGAAAAACAGTTGAAAAACAGTTACATGGGGCTTTGACAAAAAAGCAGTCTTCACTACGTCCGTTTTACGGTTACGGAGGGGTCAGTACCGCCGTTTTACGGCTACGGCCGTCCATAGAGAAAGACCCGTCTTCACTGCCGTAACGGTCAAACGGTCGGCCGTAAAACGGTCGGTTTACGGTAATGCAGACGGGGCTTAACTCTGATACAGATGTACAAGAGAGGTTTGTTTATTTAACTTAAGTTTTACTTAAACTTGAACAGTGCAGTTTTGGTCTAAATGGTAGAATGAATATCCAAAATACCAGGGACCCATAAATTTCCTTTACTCATACTTTACCTTTACGCCTGTCAATAAGAGATTTCTGATGCTATCTTGAGCGCACGGAATGTAGTTCGAGAACCCACGGTCCAATGACGTTCAAGACCAGATAGACAAAATCTGGGATTGGGTGCTGGTGCCTTGAGGGAGGAGTCTCTTTGGCGCGTACGTCCAGTGAGGCAAACAAGAATGCCGATAGACTCAAGCGGGGATTTTTGGAAACTGGATGGTTCGGTCATCATATCAGTATAGTGCATATAGAAAATAAACAAAAAAAGAGAAAAAAAATCGCAACAAATCTTATCTTTGGGTATTCTACCGTTTTGAGGCAGCAACAAAGCTGATACGTTGTGGCTTGACCAGGGCACCGTAATTCATGCTTACTTTACCAGGTTTGCTAGCTGTTTTCCAGTTTTCGAACTCAGCTGGGTCAGCTAACTGTTTTAAACCTGTTAGCTCAGGCAGAAGACGAAATTTTGTACATTTACGAAAATTCCTGAACCATTTACTCGTGAAAAAATCATTTCTGGTAAGACCTTAAAGAATTAAGGCCACACACTTTTTTTTGCTCATTTTAGCTCAGTTGCTTTTGTCGAACAGCAAAATTACGGTGTCCGGTGCAACTTTTTTGCATTTCTATCACAACCGTCGAAAGTATCCCGACAGAGGAAAAATAACACTAAACAAGGAGCTGCACATGTGATTCTTTACGTCAAAGTTCATTGTTTATGTGAAAGCAAAACCGAAATACTTGGCTCTTAGCAGATTCTAGGTTCTGAATTTATCATTCCCATTTGACTGTTTAAGAAGCAAAAAACAAAAGCAAGGTAGTCCAAAATTTAGAGAAGTATTCAAAGAAGCATATCTCTAATGTAAAAACATCGCAAATAGTTGCCACCCTATTGATAGTCAGCACGACTGTTTAGCGTATGGTTCGCGAGCAGCCAGTGAGAAAGGACCAGGTAATGCATTTATCCAAGCAATGACGAACTTCTTCCTAGCGGACCCAACCTCGAACGGGGCTCGGGCCAAGGGCCAAAGTGGCATATAATGTTGGAAAATGCGGGTAGTTCCGAGGAACGGGATTGGTCGTTGGATGAGTTGGCTCCTCCTTTATGGGACGAGTCAGGTAGTGACAAGTGACCGTTTATTTGGTATTTGCCTCTTTCATTTCTAATTCTGCTTGTCTATTTTCTAAGCCAATTTACGGTAAAATGAATACTCTGTTAACTGCCTAGGGGCCCTGGATATCCATGTCTGGACCTGTGTCCAAGTAATCTGTGTAGAGACACAAATTACTGACTGTAGTCTTTTCGCATGAAAGTGAACTTAAAGTATAACTGAAAAGCCAGCTTATCTTCAACCTTGGATTTGAATACGCTGAACGTTTTTGACTCTACCAAGTGATTTTAATTTTTTCACCTCGGGCTCTAGTAGTTAATATGCGCAGGTGGCCCGACAAGACAAATGTCGTGAATCCCATTCACGTGTTGTTGTTATCATTGCATTTGTAATCAGGTTCTCAGTAAGTCATGTCGCGCCCTCGGGCGTCGGACGTGAAATGGGTGAAAGCAGTGTATTTTGATTTCAGTAGCAAGTAGACGGAGACCCCGATCACTAAGAGTTTTGTTGATTCATTATTTTGGAAGAACAGTGAATAAAAGCGTGTTTGTTTTTATGTTGTGAACTAAGCCACTCGGAAGTTTAAGGACGTTCACGACATAATTTGGTGTCAAGAAGTGCGATACGTTTCACGACGCAAGTGTACCTGGGAAATCTGGTGATTTATGAAATATCCTAAACGGAACTGGTTCGAATGAGACAGTGATCATAAGACGTTTGGATTACCGGAACTGCCTTTCAACGAGCGAGGTAAACCGAACAATTTTCATATACCGATTCTACGGTTATATTGCGAAGCAGTTGTAGTCACGTTGGCGGAATCATTTTCTACAGTCACCGTCAAAATTTCCCAGTGATACCTTTTCGGATACGGACACCTGCTTTCTCATAAGGATTCTCATTTTAGACCCGTATTTTCGTTTCCCGAGTTGTTTCACTTCCCGTTACTAGTATTATCGAAATATTTTCTCCGGAAATCGGCGCTTATAAGAGTGTTCGCTGATTGGTCAACCGAATAAAGTAACGAGCGCGCGGATTGGTTCGATTTCCTCGTGTGATTTTCGTATCGGATCGCGATCAGACATCACGTGTATCGGACAACCGACGGAGTATCGAGGATATTGAAGGTATCGCGGCTGTGATAGAACGGAAAATAAAATAAAAGAGAACCGTAGAATAAGTTAATCGACAAGAATTAGAATTGTGGGGGTGTCTCAGTAAATTTTTGTTACTCGTGGATCGCACCTGAGAGTGGATCGAGCCAGTTTTATTGACATCGTGGACAATAAACTCGGCGTTTGCGAACGTTTGCGTGCAGTACGGCTTTTCAGCATCGTCGGAATTCCCTGTAGTTCCACCGCAGTGCTTCCTAGCGCAAACGTAGGTGCTTCATAGCACACAGAAGTGTTTCATAACACACAGGAGTGCTTCATAGCACAACCGTAGGTGCTTCATAGCACACAGAAGTGCTTCATAGCACAACCGTAGGTGCTTCATAGCACACAGAAGTGCTTCATAGCACAACCGTAGGTGCTTCATAGCACACAGAAGTGTTTCATAACACACAGAAGTGCTTCATAGCACAACCGTAGGTGCTTCATAGCACAAAGAAGTGCTTCATAGCACAACCGTAGGTGCTTCATAGCACACAGAAGTGTTTCATAACACACCGTAGTGCTTCATAGCACAAAGTAGTGTTTCATAACACACCGTAGTGCTTCATAGCACACACTCTTGCTTCAATAGCAAATAATCAGTACTAACGCAGTACGTGGTTTTACAGCAGTTGCGTTCATCTTTAAGCTACGGGCGCTTTTAGATGAGCAAGGATAGTCGTCCAAAGGGCAATTCAGAAGTTTATCTAACACCTTTGAGAACCGTTGGAGCAACGACAAGAAGTCTCGCGAAAAGGCAAGCTGTCGAATTCCAAGAAGAGTTCTATCGCTTAACGGTTGATCCGCGTCCAAGTATCTCTTCTACTTCTTCATTGGAATCTACTGCAGCTGATCACAAGGTCAAGGGACCGTCGCAATTGGTGGAACCAAAACAAGAAGTTTTCAACCAGTTTCCTCTTCATCTGACGACTGGCCGCCTGTCGGACGACGAATCCCCTTACGAAGATTTAGACAACCTTTCAGACAGAACAGCTGTGGATCTCTCTGAAGAAGAGGACAAAATGAACAAAGACGAAATCCTACTACTCCTGCAGGAAAGTATGAAGTTGAATATGCAGGCACTGCAAGATACGATGGCTGCTGAAAGACAGGCTAGCAATCAACAGCTACAGGCCTTGGCCACACAGCTGGTACCCCTCGTGCAAGCGGTACAAACTACGCAGTCAGTCTTACAGAATACCCCAGCAACATCAACCAATACAACCATTCGGATCGCCAATTACACAGAAGATACAGATATTGACACATATCTGACAACTTTTGAACGGGCTGCCGCGCAAAACGGCTGGAACAGAGGAACCTGGGCAGTGCGTCTACAAGCCATGCTTTCCGGCAAAGCAGCGGATGCTGTTTCTCTGTTGCCAGCGGCAGAAAGCAACGACTACGACACCGTCAAGGAGACTATCCTAAGAAGGTTTCAAATCACAAACGAAACCTATCGTCACAGATTCAGACACTGCAAGAAAGAATCAGAACAATCATTTTCTGATTATGGTAAACGTCTGGAGCAGTTGCTAATCAAATGGCTAGACTGCAAAGATTATGCATCGGAGTCAGATCCTGATGTACTTCGTGCATATATCACCGACATACTGCGCAACTTGGCTGTTGAGCAGTTCATCAGCTCCATCAAGAACGAAGAATTACGAATACGCTTAAAGGAGTTAGACACTCCAAGCGTAGCCGAGCTTGCTCGTATTGCAGACTCCTTTTTCTTAGCTAGGAAGGATGAGCGGGGAGACTTGAAAAAGCCCGCAACCAAGCAGCCTCTCAAGGACAGGAAATCATTCAAAGAAGAAGAGTCAGGGAACCCGAAGGCTGAACATAGAGACGAGAAACCTACAACGTCAAAACCAGCTGAGAGAGGTCCACTCATTTGCTATAACTGTGGAAAGAAAGGGCACCGTGCCAAGGATTGCCGTTCTCCAAAGAAGCAGACTTTGCTAGCTAGAAGCCCAAGTATGGAAAGGAATATTGCAACCCAATTTTATTACGACGGAGAAATCGAGGGTCAACCTGCGAGATTTCTGGTAGATAGTGGAGCAACAATGAACATCATTCACAAGAAGTTCGTTCCTACAAGAGACGAAGCCACCGAAGAAATGACCGACATTTGCTGCGTTCATGGAGACTGCAAGTCGTATCCAACGGAGAAGGCTCACATTCAAGTAGGACTAGATGGCGAGATCTTCAGAGGAAGCATCCAGGTGGCGGTTTCCGACAGCCTACCTGTTGATGTAATCCTTGGTACATCTTTCCCGAAGTTCATGGAACTTTGCAACCAACGTTCTGAGAAGTTGAAGCCAAATATCACTGTATTTCTTTCTACCAGGAAAAGACAATATCCAGACGCAGGTTTGGACGATTCACTTATCCCGGATAACGATCTTTCCCAAATATCGATCGATTCCGACAGTCTTGAACAAGGTTTAAGGCCCAAGAAGAGTGTTCGAGCCAAGCGTCAACAGAAAAAGCTTAGGCGGGATCAGCTTCCTGTGAATGAATCTGAAGTAGACCCTGACAAACTCACTTCTGTCCAGCTAGGAAAACTGCAGTTAGAAGACCCCACCATTGCAGATTGTTTTAAACAAGCCCAGCTTGGGAACGGGTATCAGCTTCTGGACGGACTTCTCTATCGGAAGAGCCAATTTTCGACGGGGGAAGAAATCTTTCAACTAGTCGTTCCGAAGCCTTGTAGAAACCTGGTTCTGCGGATTGCACATGACTCTCCAATGAGTGGTCACACGGGCAACAGTCGTACATGCGAAAGACTTCTTCATAGGTTCTTCTGGCCTGGGCTGAGAAAGAATGTGAAAGACTACATCCGAAGCTGTGAGCCTTGTCAGCTGGTCGCGAAACACAAACCTAAGGAAAAAGTACCAATGGTCCGCCAGCCTGTCATAGAGGAGCCATTCAGAAGGATCGCTATGGATATAGTTGGTCCCCTAGCTCCGTCCAGGAACGGGCATCGATTCCTCTTGGTAGTATCGGATTACTCAACCAGGTACCCTGAGGCAATTCCTCTTCGGACGACAAATGCACGAAAAATCGCAGAGGCAATGGAGCAGTACTTCTGTCGCGTAGGCGTCCCAAACGAGATCCTAACCGACCAAGGTACCAATTTTGTTTCGAAAAGCCTACGTGAAGTTTACAAGCTTCTGGGGATCAAACCCATTCGGACATCTCCCTACCATCCCCAGACCGATGGTCTAGTGGAGAAATTAAACGGAACGCTGATTAGCCTTCTGAAAAAGTACGTCATGGATAACACCAAAGATTGGGATCGTTATATTCCATACGTGCTTTTTGCATATCGAGAAACACGACAGGCATCGACTGGTTTCAGTCCCTTCGAACTGTTGTATGGCAGACGTCCAAGGGGCCCGCTGGACATCCTGAAGGAACAGTGGGAAGGAACAGACGAAGTACTTGGGAGTTCGAGACCAGCGAGCGACCTGTTCACTGTGCAGAGTCGCATTCAGAAAATGATGGAGGAGGCTCATGAAAACCTGTCGAACGCGTCAGAGAAGCAGAAGAAGCAGTATGACAAGAGAACGAAACCTCGAGAACTACAGGTGAACGACGAAGTACTTGTGCTGCTTCCCAGTGGAACACATAAACTGGAAACGCGATGGCAAGGTCCTTTCCGAGTCTTGAGAAAAACCGGGCCCGTTAACTACGAAATCGAGACTCCGAACTCGAGAAAGAAGAAGAAAATACTCCACATCAATTTGTTGCGGAAGTTTGAGAGAAGATCACCAGATCTTGTAATGACAGCTTCTGAGGCTGACCACAACATCTTTCCGTCAAGTGAAGAAGATGACGTCAAGCAAAGCTTGCGGGATGCTGTTACTGACCTAAGCGAGAAGAAAAAGAAGGAACTTCTGGAAGTTCTTTACGAGTTTGAAGACGCCTTTTCACATGCCCCTGGCCGAACAAACGTCACCCGGCACCGAATAGACACTGGAGACGCAAGACCCCTGCGGCAAAGACCTTACCGCATTCCACAAAGTCGACAGAAAGCCATCGAAGAAGAGGTAGAACGAATGCTGCAACTTGGAGTCATTCAACCCTCGTCAAGTCCCTGGTGTTCACCGGTCGTGGTAGTGGCGAAACCAGACGGATCTCTGCGGTTCTACCTCTACGTTCACCCTTACGCGGACACTTTGAATTTTAACAAAAGCGTGCAGACCAGGAAATGTTCAATTCCAGATTATAAGGTCACTTCTGAAGAAAGCCAACTAATACATGTGACCCCAAAAAGACTTATTTTTCGATAATCGTCTCGTTATAGTTGTTAAGAGCGTGTCCGAAAGCTCGGAAACGAACGAAAATGCTGGATTAATTCAGCATTTTATGCAGCATTTCGCTTTCGGACTTAAATTTTCGCTCAGTTAATGCAGCATTAATTGAGCATAAAATTCATCGAAAAATTCAGCGAAGATGCTAAATTTTACGCTAAATTTTCAAGAAGAAACTGGGGAGCTGCCGATTAAGGCTAAATTTCGGATTAGAAGTGTCAGAGAAGAAATAAAGAACGTGCCCGAAAGCTTTTAGTGCTGTAAATGCTGCATTTAATGCTGCATATAAGGCAAGAGCTTTCGGACGAAAAATAAAAATAAAAATGCAGAATTACATGCAGCATTTACAGTCCTGAAAGCTTGCGGACACGCTCTAAGTATTTCAAGCTTATATCTACAGGCACATAGAGGTCCCACAAATCCGAAAGAAAAAGTTCATTCTATAAATCGATTATATGACTAGGGGAGCAACGAAGTAACGCATTTTCATCGGGTCTTCAATCCTTTTTTAAGTGGTAACTAGACTGTCGTTCTCAGCCCTATTCGGCTAAACCTTAAGCAAAAATGTATAATTTGTAACCTCTGGCGTAGATACGGCAAGAAGTTGGCAGCCGAAGCTTTCGAAAAGGGCCTCTTTTAAATCTATGCTTGGGCACGTTTCGCCATAGGAACGTTTTGTAATGGGGACGATTTGCCAAGGGGACGTTTCGCCATTTACCATGGGGTCGTTTCGTACTGGTTACCTTGAGATACGCTCCCAATCAGCTATTTTCTGCGCAATGCACTACTTCGAAATCGTCTTATCTCGTATCACGTGACCAAGGCGGACTTCAAAAATCTGTCCTTGGGGACGTTTCGTCGTGAGGACGTTTAGTCGTTGAACAGGGACGTTTTGCCAAGGGGACGTTTCGCCACGGCGACGTTTTGCCATGGGGTCTGTTCGTAGTAGTTACTTTGAGAAACGTGTCCCCCCATTAGCTTTTTTCTGCGCAATGGACTACTTCGAAGTTGTCCTATGTCGTATCGTGTGCCTGAAGACCAAGGAGAACTCCAAAATCTATGCTTGGGTGCGTTTTTCCATGGGGACGTTTCGCCATGCGACGTTTTTTCGTGGGGATATTTCGCCATTGGGACGTTTTGCCATGGGATCGTTTCGTCGGGGGATCTCGGTCATGGTCGCTAATGTGACTTCGACCCATGTTTTGTCTTCGCGTTAGTTTTCAAGGCTCGCTTGAGGAAGCTATTGCAGTGCAAACCCCTGAGATAATTTGCTAAGTCTGCCCCCTCATTGCAACAGACTTTTTTCCATTTTCTTTTCGGTGCAGGTCGGTCTTATTAATAAAACAACGTGTTCCACTGCCATACATTTTCAAGCCGCCGCTGTCCTTTTCCGAGCTCCCTTTTCCTCGCAAACTGCCGCAGGATATTCTTATTGATCTCCCGGTTTCCGCGGGCGAGCTAGGATCTGAATCTCTCAAATTCTGTAGCCTTAACTAAGGGAGCCTATGCTTATTTCAAAAATAAGAATGTTAGAGATAACAAAGCATGCCAACAGTTTGCCTCTACGGGTTTTCGAAAAACAAAGACTCGGTAATTTAGAAAAATTGAAAATAGTAATAGTGATGGCTGTTATAGCTGAAAGGGCATACACAAGGAAAAAAAAATGCACCTTCCCCAATCGAAAATACCTTACCTATACGAAATTTAAGTGCTTCTGTACATCTTCTGAAACTTCCACGATAAGGTTGGCGTAATCAGTCGAGGATAGAAAGTTTCTAGTGTATGAAGTGACTGCGCTGAGGGGACACGAGGCATTCAAGATGGACCACCCTAACCAGCCAACGGAGCGACTTATCTGGTTTATCTGTATTATCCAACTGTAGCCCACAAGTACTCCGTTGAGCTCCTTGTGGCGATTCTTTTGCGGATGAACACAGCGGCTTCAGTATGGTACTAAGGCAAAGACTTTTCTTGTGCCTATATTTTCAACAAGGAAGATCTTTTCTCCATTGTAAATCGATGATAAACCCCGCTAGGAGAATTCTTAGATGTTCGCAAGGATATGGTTTCTCAAGAAGTATGTTGAATTGGCTTGACAACCCAGACGACCGATGAAAATGACTTGACTTTAGGAGGGTCCTTTCTTGTTGCCAGAAGGGTAATGGCCAGAAAGGGTAGCTGTTGGCAGTCGTGTGCTGGACGCAGCAAAGTCACCTGAACTGTGGTAGATGCCCAACAAAGTCAGTAGGGGTAAACTTATTCAAGACAAAATTTTGGCAAACTCACTACGCGTCTGAAAGCGCCGCGACCAGACACTCAACTGACTGACTGAAAACGCACACTTTGACTTTCAACACGTTATTCGTGTCGGTAAGTTACGGATTAAAAAAAAAAATATAGCGTATGATGTCAGGTTGAAATTAATCATTTCTGCACTTTCAGCTGAATACCCCTTCATCAACTATGGCGTAGCAAATCGACAACTGACTGTTGCAGACGAGTTTCAACAGGCTGCCCGCTTTGCAGCTCTTGACAAATTCAACCCGTCTGTACTGCAATACTTCAGGTAAGTCACAGTTGCTAGTAGTATATAAACGCCGGAGCTGGCTCAAAAGTCCCCCCAGTTCAAACCCCCATTTTAACACCAATTTCTTAAATTTTAACATGATTTTTTCCAAATAATCCACCTTTTTATAGATATTTTTATTTTCTTATTTCCCAAATAAAGGTCCCAAGAAATAGGAAATATTACCCTTTATTACATATATACTACTACTTTTTTACATTTTTCATTTTTACTGAGTAAACAGTTCTACATCAACATATTGGTCAGAGTTCTTATTCACTCTCATAATAGGCTGCAAAACCAGATTTTTCTTTAAAAGTAACTCATCAGCAATTGCATTATATCTCTGTGGTATAAACAAATCACAGGCTTTGTTATTATGATTAATAACCACAACCAACTTATCACCATATTTTGTCTTAGCCATTCTCATTTTAACGATGCTATATTTCAATCCTAGAATTAGTTCTTCCTTCCTGATAGTATCATTGAATTTATTCATTCTAATTGTAGACAAGACTTCTTTTAGCGACTCCATTTATTAGCGGCTGATTTTATTTAATAAAAATCCAAACTCACAAACTCACATACATATTTTTGTTAATAATATCTAATGTAGCTTTTCTTTCATAATATATAACACAATAAACATTATATGGTACGGGTAGATCATCTTTTAATGTTAAACTTATTTCAATATCAGCAGTTGTTCCATTATAAATATTTGACTCGTGTTTGGAAACATCTAAACAGAATAGTGGATACACTGATTTAAATTCTTCTATACTAACAACACTACCAGTATCAAATGCTAATTGTTTATAACCCAAATGTATGAACCTATTGTAAAGATTCGAGTATTTACATTTCTCATCGCTAAAGTCGCACTTGAGTGGTTCTTCAGGATATTTATCCCCATTAATTCTAAGTTCGATGTCTGTTAAATTCATATGATCAAACACCATATTATTCTTTTTTTGGTTGTTATGCTTGTCATTTTTCTGTAACATCACAACGATTTTCGTAGGACTATTTCTCTCCGACACAACTTTCCAAGTGTGCTCCTTATTCTGACTAACATCACTTTTATAAGTATTACAAGCTTCCCACATTAAATTATACTTTTTATCCTTTGCAAGACCCTTTTCCAATTCACTCATCATTTCAATACTAGGAGATATGATAGGGATTTTCCAGGATAAATACTCAATGACCACTTTAAAATTAGTATTTCCAATTCCAGTTCTTATAATCATATTATTATCATCATTTCTTCTTAAAAATATTTTGTGCGATGCACCTCTGAAAAACCGTTTGTTTCCTTTCAAGAATCCAAACAACTCTGATAATGGTAAATACATATTTACTAATTTACTGCTTTTAGTTCTGTTATATCTCTTTTCAAAACCCTTATTATAATTCGGATTAGATTCAGAACTGACATTTACATTTCCTGCTGCTGCTGCAGGTGCGGTAAATGAACATATTATAGGGTTGATATCTGTTCCTTGATTATAATCCTTATACCAGAAATGATTTCTGGCTGCGCTTCTAGAATAATCATCAGAATATTCAATCAACTTTGTAACGGTAGTTGTAATACCAACATGATTGATTTTTTCAACCGATTCATCATTTATTACATACTCAGCGGTACTGAATAAATTAAATCCATTATTAGTTAAAGTAGCAACATCGGTTGCAGCTAGGTTAGTTCCATCCTCTTTTACAATTCTTACACTAACATCAAGATAACTTTCACTTGGATAGAACCAGGAATCTAATTTCTTCGTTACGAATTCAAACTCTTGTTTATTGGAAACATTCACATCTGTTTCTCGAATTTCTTTAAATTCATATTTGACCACTGTATCATCAACAAGCGGCTCATCAAAAATGTTCCATTGCGGACTGATAACTTTATTTACTGCCATTTATATAAGAAAGAAATTATTCGATAAAAATTATTTCAGAATCTTTAAACCACTTCCAGTTATTATCGTGTTGATCAAGTCCTGACTTTTTTTATTTAAAAATCTCTTATTTGTACCTATAAGATCCTTCATCGATTTCTTCTTTCCAATCACATCAATGAGTTCTTTCCTGTTTACATCAATCAGATCTTTTCCGTATTCTATTGCTCTGTTTTTCAACAACTCGAATCTCGGTTTAATAATATTATTATACATTGATAATGCCCCATCTTTTATTTGTTTTGCTGACGTTTGAAATAACTGGGAATTTGCAATATTTTTGAATATACTACCGATTCCACTTCCATACTGCTTTCTATAAAGTAAGCGCTTATTATTAATCAACATTTATAGGTAAATAATTTTATTTCACTAATCCTTTAAGCTTTTCTTAAATGTAGAACGTATCCAACGTTATCACCATTCAAATCGATAGGTCTTCCCAACTGATCAGTAATTGTCATTCTCAAGGAGTAAATAAAGTCTTTTGTGTTAATAGGAAGATATATTAATTGTCTAGGATTCTCAACAATTTGACAACCTGGTTCTGTATTCGGAACAAATGTCCAAATGACGTCTGATTTACTTTTGTTTACGATAGAACTGTTTACAAGAGAGCAGTGAATTTGAATTTTATCAACACTTCTTGTAATATTTGGAAGCCTTGTACCTTCATTGATTTTCTTAGATATCTCACTATCCTTCTCAAAGCCTAAAATCTGACACAAGTCACTGTTAAATCTAAACACATATTTTTCTTGTAATAGGATGACAAATCTCATAGATGCTGGATTGGATGAAATTACAATAGGACATTTATCTTTGGGTGTATCAAAATACTGACACAAAAAATAATTCAAACAATCATCGTTATACATCCCATTAGGAATAGTAACATTCACCCATCCTCCTTCTTCATCTTTCCTATACTGAAATGTATTATTCCCAAATTTATCACTTATATTATGCCACGAATACCACAAAGTACACTGATTCAAACCTATTTCATAATCCGAATGACGATTCAATTCAATTGGTTGACTAAATGTTATATCAATGATACTTTCATTACCTTCAATGTTTAACAACACCATTTATTAGAAATATTTTTTATATATTGAATTGTAATCTCTCTTCGTAAGAAATTTATTTCGCATTAACGAATCCAAAATATCAATAGCTTCATTCCTCACCTCATCAGATGTATTCCCATTTACTCTACTACCTATCAAAGTGTACAATTTTGAAATCATTTCATTGCAGTTCATAAATATTCCAGTTCCTTGTTGTTTGACTAATCCAACATTATTTTGAATGGTTCTTAACCTATCCTTGTAAACTCTTATAAATTCAATAATTTGATTATGGCTAGAGTAACCTTTACTCTTTGTCCCACCATAACTTTGACTGATATTTGTTAAATGATCCAGAGCCTCCTCTATATCCGCAGGTTGATTAATGTAATACGTAGGTATTTTAAAATAATGATCATTACCACCCCGCGATACATGTTTTGAATTAATCTGATTTAACAACTCTTGGGTAATACCTTTATTCATTTCAATGGATAATGGGACTAAAGCGGGAGTTGGTTCTAAAGCAGGAGTTGGCGCTCTACTCGATTCCTTTGAAGCAGTGATCTGGAATGGATGAGTTGTTTTAAATGTATCAACTAATTTCTGAAACTGTACGCTTGATTTTCCATCAATCACCCCTAATTTGTTCATGATCGCTTCAGTGTAATCTTTTTGTGTCTTCATGTTTTCTTTTTGTGCCATCATGTTTTCTCTTTGTGCCGTAACAACTGGAGCGTTAAATTCTGAAGCCATTTCCCGAAATCCTGCTTTCTCCATCTCATATTCTTGAACCTTTCTTCTCTGAATTTCTCTGTTCTTCACTATACCCGATAACATATCACTCAAGCGTCTTGAATCCATTTATATACAAGTAATTTTATTTCATAATAAATTTTGAAAGTTCTTTTTCATAAAACCCTCCTTGAATTAATTCCCCACTTTTGTCAGATACTTCATAAGTGATTGGGGTGGTCGGTCGAATGGTTGCTATCTGGAATACTTCATTTGTGTAATTTGGTAAATATCCTTTATCAAAAATACTCTTTTCTTTTTTTATTCTGACTAAATCTCCTACTTTATAATGTCCTGTGATTGTGTAGTCATCAGCTGGAGGAAACAAAGCATTGTAAACCTTTTTCTGATTTACCTTTTTACTACCATCAATGGGTTTCATTTGTATCGAACGATGATAAGAGTTATTATAATTACTAACAAATAAAGGTAAAATATCAATCCATTTATTAGTGTTATTGTGAGTAAAATATTTCCATAACTTTTCTTTCAGTGTTCTATTGAATCGTTCAACAATTTGCGCTTTCAATTCACTTTCAGATGCAAACCAGTGTATCTCATTATTTTTCAAAAATGTTTGAACATTTCTCATTACAAATTCTTTACCTTTATCAGTTTGTAGTTTCTTAGGAATTCTTTCTTTAAATATATGACTGAATGCCTTGATAATTTCAGCACCCGTTTTATCTTTCAAGGGGACACACCAAGCGTATTTACTAAAGCAATCAATTACAGTTAAGATGTAATTTGTTTTATCATTCGCTTTTTTATATTTCTGCATGTCAACTAAATCAGCTTGCCATTGCTCATCCACATAGTGAACATAGACTCATCTCCTTTCAAAGTTATGATAAGAAGGTTTGTGTAAGGTATATACATTCTCATTTTGCAACACATTTTTTATTTTATCTTTAGAAACGTTCACTCCATTTTCTTTTAATTTTCTATGAATATCATCCACACCTGAATAATTAGAATAATACGCATTTAAAATATCTTTTTCTGCGTCGAGGTTTTTTTTAAAAACAGATTTTTCCTTGATCCGCAAAAAACACAATTACCTTTTAGCATTGGAACATTATTTTTCTGTGACACTGCCTTAAACATTGCTTCAGTGTCAGTTTTCTTTTTACACTTCATACAATAAATATCCATTTATTAGAAAACAATTTTTATAAACGAAAAGCTACCAACTTCATTTTGCGCTGAATGTAGGAAATACAGTGAAATCCACAGTTTAATTCATTTAAATTTTGAACAGCAAGATTTTCATAAGCTATTTTTTTCTTTGAAGTTTTTAGATATTTAATTATTTCTTTTCCTGGGGGTATACCGAAAGAATCGAAAAATTCGACATAGGGTTGATCAGGTAGATTAAAATACGCTACCCAGTGAGTTCCAGGCATTCCGAGTTTATCATAATTAATGACACCACATTCTAGGTTATTTATTTGTTTAGGTAACGTATCTATAGAGAAAACACCTCTAAAATATGGTATATCCCCTAATGCGTCCATAATGTCAAAATTGGTTAGAGGTCCTACTTTACTTTTGCTTCTTTTTTGATGTCCCCGTTTTTTGACTTCCTAGGTCTTCCCCGTACCCCATGACCAACCACTCTTTGTGTTCCAGGAAGTGTAAGCGCACCACCTGTGTTGACATCATCGGTTATCTTCTTAGGCCTTCCCCGACCCACAACTTTTTGTGTTCCAGGAAGTGTAAGCGCCCCACCTGTGTTTGCTATATTATCCACCAATTTCTTACCAGCGAATGTACCCAAAGCAGCAGCACCACTTGTTAAAGCTGCCTTACCAAGCGTAATTGCTAACGGTATTAGGAAAGGAAGTAATCCACCCTTTTGAATCGCTTCTTTCATCTGTTTATATGATACATCAATGTCACAACCCTTATTATTCATTTTACATGTTTCAATTTTATCAATTTGTCGTTTACTTAATAGTAACTTTACTGGTTCTCGTTCATTCTGTCTGCTATGACTAACACGTATCTGGCATTTTTGTTTAGCACCAAAACATTTCTTCAGCTTTCCTTTCTGAAGCTTTGACAAATAAACTATATACTCCATTGTCTCAACCATTTATTAGAAAATTAATTTATCATATAAATTTTATTTCTTTAGTTTAGTTTTCATTATGTCTTCTGTTTTCTTAACAAAATCTTGATCAACAGGTTTTTGCTCTGAAAGCCTTTTTAAAATGTTTACGACTGCTCTTTCAATATTATCGATATGGGCTTCTTGGTCAAAATATTTTGCTTCTATATTAAAACTAAGTTTTTCTTGGTTTTCGATCTTTTTATCCATACTTTTGCTAAGGTCAAGAACCTTTTTGTCAATACTTTTGCTAAGGTCAAGAGCCTTTTTGTCAATGATTTTCCTAAGGTCACCAATCTTTGTTTCAATACTTTTGCTAAGGGTTTGTTGATTAAGAAGCTTTTCGTCATATTTTAAAAGGTTTGTTGTTAACGTATCTAAATTAACAGCATCCTTTTTGTTTCTAGGGTCTTGAACATTTGTGATTACTTTATCCCCAGCATCAATTTCTTTATCAGTAACTTGAATTGTTTGTTTCACAAATAATCCTCTATCTTTAATCCTTACCAATGAATTATCAGGAGAATCATCTACCGCAGTTAATCTGTTGATATCTTCGCTAAAATATTGATTGGTTTGCACTTGTCCCGCAGTCATTTGTTCTTTAAATTGATTCAAAATCACAGTCATAGATCTTAAGCTAATAGCATCCTTATCTGTTTTCGCATCACCTAAATTTATAATTCGTCTATCGTGTAGGTTAATGTTACCATTTTCGTCAGTAATTTTCGATTCGTTACCAACCTTTTTTCCAACACTACCAAATTTATTCATTTATTATAGAAATAAATTATCCGGTAAATTTTTCAAAGTTTTTCCTGTACTTCAGGGTTTTATCTTTTGTTTTTAAATCTATGAAGAAAAACCCATAGCCCTTGGTTGCAGCCTCGAATTGTTTGAGAAATTTTTCATTGTCTATACTGGATACATGGCTTTGTCTAATTAATTTTACTTCTTTTGGATTAGAACACTGAAAGAATGCAAAATAATTACACTGAAGTCTGACCACCTTTGGCGTTTTATGATAGCTCTGAGACAAGTAAATAATTGAAGCATTTTTCTTTCTTCCTCTTATGAATAAATCTTCTATTTTCTTCTGATCTTTTTCAGTGACAAAATCGTCAAAGATAATCAAGTTCTGATACTGGGGGTCTAGGTCGTCAACATCGATAATATCATTAAGGTCATTACTTACGGTTAAAATATTCGTTTTACATTCGGATTCTAAAGTGTTTAAATTGTCTATAAGGTCTTTATATTTGTCTTCTTCAAGATCTTTTGCATACAAGTATATTCGGTTGAAACAGATGTATTCATAAATTAAATTCAAGAGTAAATTGGTTTTCCCTGTTCCTGAACTTCCACAAATTAATAATCTAAATGGCCACTGAGGTGCAAGTTCGTGTTTGTTCTGATAGTTATTCTTTTCGCTAAAATCATACACTTTTATTGGTGCCTTTTCATTCATTTATTTAGAAAGAATTTTTCATTATAAGATTTACTGAAGTAGGTACTTGAATTTTTGAAGTAGGTACTTGAATTTTTTAACTAGGTACTTGAATTTTGAAGTAGGTACTTGAATTTTGAAGTAGGTACTTGAATTTTTTTAACTAGGTACTTGAATTTGAAGTAGGTACTTGAATTTTTTAACTAGGTACTTGAATTTAATGTTCATAACCTAAAGGTAAAGTTGTGTATTTATCGCTTGTTACTATCCTTTTATCATCCTTAGGATCTAACGCTTTCTTATTCTGTTCTTCTAGAAACATGCGGTGTTTGTATGATCTTAAGTTATACTGGGTTACAGATAGGTTTTCAATTTTACCAAATAGTACATCCTTATAGTTTTGAATCGTAATTTTATCTTTCACTATGTTCGTTTTTATTCCTTTTAGTTTTTTGCTTGATTGTTCTTGGTTGTCCTTATCATAAGCATATACTTTTGATCGTAATCCAACAAATTCTGTCATAATTTGTCCTGCTAATTCATCTTTCATCATTCCTATCACTTTCTTATTTACACTAGGAAACCCGTATGGATTATCTTTCGCATAATCAGATGTATCGAACCTTTCGTTCAAATCTTGTTTGATATCTTCATAGAAATCCTCAGTTCTTATGTCATATATGAACGAATCTGTATCCATATAACATAAATCTATTTTATCCTCATATTTAGGTTTCATATAATCATAATGGAATTCATACATCAAGAGCTTGGATAGTTCCAGTACAGCAAAACCGATATACATTGGTTTGTCTAGTTTTATCTTTTCCTTCGACATTCTTGCCACAGAAAAGTTTTCACTGAAAATAATTTCAGATTTAAAGTTGGGTTTCTTTATTATTTTTTCTCTTGTTTTATCATCAGTTATTATTTCCATATCAGCTCGTTTCCTTACGTTCTCCATAGTTTTTCCAAAGCAAGCGTTATTCATCAGCTTGAAAAAGTCCTTTTCAAAATCATTTGTACCTTTAGTTCTTAGTGCTGTGTTGTGGTCTATGTATCCTTTTAAGTAAGCACTCTCAGTGAATCCTAGTATTCTATGTACTTTTTTCAGTATCAAACCTTTTTGTAAATAGAATTCTAGGTTTCTGTGGTGAACTACGTAGTTATTTTTATCCAGTAAGGTCGTACATAGTTTTCCATTGAAATGTTCTGGTGCTAATGGCAGATCTTTATGTAACTTGTGTAACTCTCTAGGATAATCCAAATCAACTTCATAAATTGCCCCCACATTTTCCAAATTCATTTCTGTTTGAACATGATTTTTTAATAGTTGATAATAATCTAAAGAATTAATGTTAGTGTTCTCTTTCATTTCATCAGGTACTGGAATGAACTGGAAGTCATTCGCTGGTAATTTTTGTGACATTGCCCACCCATACAAATTATTCTTATCGAAATACATTAAATAGTTAGATGGCTTATTGTTATCATAACTGCTGATATATTTATTATTTGCTTTAGCATACCTTTTTATACATTGAGATACACCCCCTCTTATCCCCTTTTCAATGAATGTATACATGTCTTCCTTCGAGAATAACGGTAGTTCTACTTTCGAATGCTTTAGGAAAGAATCCCATGTTAGTCCTGGAGCTGAGAAGTAATGTAGTGGATCCAAGTCGTAATTATGTATACATACATTTCTGAAATTCTCTACAACATCTGATAATATTAAAACATCACTTTTTAGGTACAACTTGGTATAGTCAAGTAATGTTTCACAATTAAATTGCTTCCATATAGAGACCGCTCTCCTATAGTCGCTTTTGCTGATACCTTTTCCCGTTAACCTAGAATAAAAGCTTTCTATGGGTGGTAATTTTGTAACATTCATTTTACTGAAACTGTCTACGAATTCATAAGGATACACCCCTTTCTTGATTATTTCTTTGAACTCTTCGTCGTTTTTGAAACTATTCGATGTGTACTTGAAATTCTCCCTCAGATGATTACAGGATTCTTTGCAATCACATTTTGCTAAATTTGCTGATAGCTTGTCCAACGATGAAGCCATGAACCTGATTGAATCTATGAATCTGATTTCATATTTTATTTCTGTATCCTGTTTAGGAATACTTATCGATTTCGAGAATGATATAAAACTTTCTGCTGATTCAAATATTCCGTTATCAGGTATCAACTCTTTCACAAATAGATGGGAATCATACTTTGATAAGTTATGTAGGACTACAGGGATATGCTTGGGAATTCTGTATTTCATGTTACATTCAGCGTGTGTGAAACCTCTGTCTTTTCCGGTCATGTGGTCATGATCAAAGTGGGGATTTTCAGTGATTTCTGTGTTACAGATATGGCAAGTCTTGTTCTTTAGGGTCTTCCATTTTTCTTTAATTTCATCATCAGTATAAGTGTGATTTCTTTGTCTTTTTTCATACTTGTATGCAATTTCTGTGGACACTTCTTTAATTGTTTTCACAAAATGCTGAGCAGCGTCTTCCCCGAAATAGCAATAATATTTATTTTGCTTCGTATCAAACGAGCAACAGACTTGAAAACCGTATGCAAATGGTTTCTGTTCAGCTACTTTTATTGTTTTCTTTCCGTTTACCTGGTTGTATTCTTCATTATAAGACTCAAAGTCTGCTATTATACAATAAGGCACTTTCATCTGTTTTGCAATATTTTTATAGTGTATACTTGAACCTTCAGGAGGCATTATGATATCAGGGTCTTCGCAATTGTTTTTAAGTTCATGTTGTTCAAATTGTTCTTGTTTCGAAAAATGTCTTCCGCAAAAAGTGCAGAGGTATATCTTTTTTTGTCTTGTAGATAGTTCAGAACCAACTAGTCTGCTCAGATTCTTTACTAGCACATAATGATTATCAAAATATAATAAATGAATGATATGTTGTGCTGTTTTACCATTTATTGTACTTTTTAATATATGACTTCTGATTATTTTCTCTTTATCAATTTGGAATAAGCAAATCTTAATGTTGTATCTATTTTCAAATTTGTGGATGTCTTGTGTATCCATCGGGAAGTTGGTAACCCCTTTGAAATCGAATTCATTCTCATATTGTTTATATTTCGAAGTTCTCTCAGCGTTGTCCTTAGCTGGGTATAAATGTGCCAAGATACACCAAAGAAAGCATTTTTTATCTTTATTTTTTATATTTATGCACGCTTTTTTATTTTTTACGAAATCTGGCAGTATTTTAAACGTTCCTCCCATATAAGATTCGATTCGAGTCATCCTATAATCAATTCCTTCATACCGACTAAATTGTAGCCCCGATCGAGGGGTATTACTTAAAGAACTCAGTCTCTTGTTATTATCATCCAAATGACTATGCGTAAGTATGCTATTTTTATTTAAAATCCAAGAAGTACTGTTATAAAATACTACAACTTCTTCATCATTTTCCTGTCTATAGAATATAACCCTGGTCACAAATTGAACTCTATAATGATTTATTTCGTTCATTCTTCGGAGTAAATCATTAAAAACAAAAGCAATAAGATTATGTTCATCTCTTCCATTGCTTTCAATTGAAACGTTTACGGTGTACAAATTTTCAGTTACCCTAGCAATAGTAGGTTGTTGTTCTTCTTCCGTTTCAAATAAATGATCAGGAATTATTTTTTCTTCTTTAATTTGTTTCTTATTTATGAAGAGAGTTGATAAATCGATTGCTTTGTGTCTATTTTTATCACCTCTTTCTGTTTGATCTCTTATGATATCTCTATTTTTATCAATAGTTTCTTTCTGCTTATTAATTATCCTACCATAGTAATCCGTAACACGTTTTGAAACTTCATCTCGGTTACCGCGAGTGGGTAGGCTTTTGTTTTTTAGAAACCTTTTTAATTCACTTGTATCCTTTTCGAGTATCCTTTTCTCCTCTTTTTTTATATTTCCAATAGCAATATTATTTTCTTTGATTTCATCTTCCAAAATCTTCCTTAATGCTGGCTCTGGTGTATAAATGGATGGTCTGTTTTTGTTCTGAATCCTTTCGTTTCTACGCCGAATATTAATTGTATCTTCCGCTATCAAAATATACTTATTAAGATGGTTTATTATATTATTTGTTATTTCATGTTTCTTTGTTCCATTTGTTTTGATTTTATTAATTTTCGCATAAGTCCGCAGCTCATTATATGTGTAATTCGGTAATCTTTGTATAATCGATTTGTTATTCGATATAACCTTTTTACAAAGCTGAATAACCTCTGCAACATTCATCATTTAATAGGGGAATATTTTTATTAATGAATTTCTCCTGACTGCGTTTTCTCAGCCGTAAAGAAAATCACTGGTTTCAATGTACATTTCACAACAGATACGCTACCTCTTTGTCTCCGACTGATCAAGAAGTGTTTTACATTTCACGGAGTAAGCTACAGTTTCATAGGTGGCGGGTGTGTTCCGAATCGTGAAGCAATCAAATAATTTTTTGTAACAATTTTATTTTGTTCTAAATGGAAGAATTGGAAAAACGATTATTTGTTCACAGAAGGAGTTACAAGTACTACAATCATATAAGTAATAGCTTACTTTTATCCAAATTCCTTTTTTCAGCAGCAGGGCTGTCTGCGTTTCTAGTACTGCCTTTAGCTTCTTTAAGTTTGGGTGCTGTTATCATCGAAATAATCGAAAAACATTTAAACATTGCAGAGAAAAAGTCAGAGCATAAAACCGCTTATAATTTTTACACTGAACTGTTATCATTGTTAAAATGTGGGCAATTAACGGTTGAAGAGGTTATTCAGCGTGAAGCAGAAATGCGTAAAACCTTTCGATTCTTTCCTCGCGAAAAATACATGAAACAAGTTCGCTTAAACGGTTATAAATATTGTAAAAATAATTCCATAATAAATCAAGAGAAATTACCCAAAGTGTAGTATATTGCTTTCATAAGATCCTCATATTCATATACGCATTAATTACCTGCGTCATTCATAACCAGTACCTGAGTAACCCCTCACCACCTAGTACACCTTTGTCCAAGTGAGTAACCCCTCACCACCTAGTACACCTTTGTCCAAGTGAGTAACCCCTCACCACCTAGTACACCTTTGTCCAAGTGAGTAACCCCTCACCACCTAGTACACCTTTGTCCAAGTGAGTAACCCCTCACCACCTAGTACACCTTTGTCCAAGTGAGTAACCCCTCACCACCTAGTACACCTTTGTCCAAGTGAGTAACCCCTCACCACCTAGTACACCTTTGTCCAAGTGAGTAACCCCTCACCACCTAGTACACCTTTGTCCAAGTGAGTAACCCCTCACCACCCAGTACACCTTTGTCCAAGTGAGTAGCCCCTCACCACCTAGTACACCTTTGTCCAAGTGAGTAACCCCTCACCACCTAGTACACCTTTGTCCAAGTGAGTAACCCATCACCCAGGCCCCTTGGGTTGGTGGATGAATTCAGACAAACATTGACTCGTGACGCAAAGCATAATTTTCTCTGGTATTCTCTTTATAAAACGTTCAATGTGCTCCGCCTCTCAGATCCAGTTTCTACGCGCAATAATTACCTACATCACTCATAACCAGTACCCACCATTAATTTCCTAGCCTAATTGTCTCCAGTTTTCTCATCTTAAAACCTTCCTTCAGATCTCACGACTAGCTCCGACAGTGTAACGGTCTAGCGTCTAGCTAACGTAATTGACCCTGCTATTCTGTGTCATCGGATCGAATCCCACTGCTAGCAATTTCTGTTAGTAGGGGGTGATGGCGGGGGAAAAACTCCTCAAGTCGGAGCCGTCTCCAGACAAGTAATACAACCACAACTACAACAACAACAACCAAAAACTCGGGGTGCAACTCCATCGCACCTCTTAACTTTCCGTATTACTTGTCTGGAGGCGAGAGGTTTTGCAACTATTTCCGATGAGTCATATCACATCAGAAAACATAAGCTTGGCCAGTCGAATGAGGACCCCGTGGTCTAATCGGTTAGCGCACTGGCCCGTTCTAACTTGACATTCCACAGACCTCGCAAGATCGAATCCTACTGACGGCAGTTTGTAGCGATTCAAAAAACTCCTCGGAGTTTCCCTGTTCAGGGGCCCCCCAGACTAATAGCCATTACAATATTTTGCTTTGCGTGTGCTTAACGCAACTATTCTTCAAAGTCTGGGGGTGTGGGGTTTTGCAAAAATATTTTATGAAGTTCAAAATCGGTAATCATCACATCATCACGCAAACTCAGTACTGCGTCTCTATCTATCGCATTTATGTGATAAAGGTGGTTGGCTTCTATTACCAGATGTTTCAAGCGATTGGGATTTTTATTAAATAAAATCAGCCGCTAATAAATGGAGTCGCTAAAAGAAGTCTTGTCTACAATTAGAATGAATAAATTCAATGATACTATCAGGAAGGAAGAACTAATTCTAGGATTGAAATATAGCATCGTTAAAATGAGAATGGCTAAGACAAAATATGGTGATAAGTTGGTTGTGGTTATTAATCATAATAACAAAGCCTGTGATTTGTTTATACCACAGAGATATAATGCAATTGCTGATGAGTTACTTTTAAAGAAAAATCTGGTTTTGCAGCCTATTATGAGAGTGAATAAGAACTCTGACCAATATGTTGATGTAGAACTGTTTACTCAGTAAAAATGAAAAATGTAAAAAAGTAGTAGTATATATGTAATAAAGGGTAATATTTCCTATTTCTTGGGACCTTTATTTGGGAAATAAGAAAATAAAAATATCTATAAAAAGGTGGATTATTTGGAAAAAATCATGTTAAAATTTAAGAAATTGGTGTTAAAATGGGGGTTTGAACTGGGGGGACTTTTGAGCCAGCTCCGGCGTTTATATACTACTACTTTTTACTCAACTCGTTTATATACTACTACTATTTGATCAACAACTCAAAGCCTCGACGCAGGGTATTAGGGGTAGACTATTAAAATGATTTTAATTTTTTATATCGAAAATCTTCTGAAAAAGGTAAACAAACCAAATACCATTTCAGTCACATTCCTTAGATCCTACCGCCAACTATGGCCATATAGCCAGTGGCCATAATAAACATGGCCTGCGGCACAGGAAATGCAATGTAAATTCCTAGAGTGTCCGATCTAGAGAGTGCGATTGCGACCGTCTAATTAGCAAACCTATGCCAAATTTATTCCGAAATCGAAATCTAACAAAAAAGAAGAATCAAAGCTTTAGCGATCATGTAGAGCTTTCTGCTAGTAAAGTTAGAAGAGGAATGGGATCTGAATTTATCTAGCTTCCGAATGGTTTGACAGCGTTTTAAAGCTTTAGTATAGCGAAACAAGGAAATATTATTGAACTCTTGTGCTTTATGATTTTCAAAATTTGCTTCTAAGATATTTTGGTATTACTTTTTCGAGATTATTATTTTTCTGTTCTCCGGTCATTCGAAGATACAAATGATTAAAAATAGAATGAATTGAAACGACGCAAAGTTCGCATGCCAAAGCAATATTAAATCCTTAAATTGATTCGTCTAAGTTAAAAAATAACTCCGGGACTTGGCCCGGTACAAAATTTGACGTTCACACCGAGAGATTGGTTCTTGGTGCCATCAACGTCATTCGAATCGACTACTTTGACTCTGCTTCTAACTTTGAACTTGCTCTTTTGCCAAGTTTGGAGATTAGAACCTCAGATGTTCTGCAAAACCGTGCGGTAGAGGGAAGCGAATAAAATACATTATCTGATTTCTATTGGAATCTCGCCATGGATCTTAGCATTCGAGGCTGGCTTGTCGAATTTGGAATTTAAGAGGTATTTCAACACATACTCCTAAACATAAATTTATTGTCTTATTTGTTGCGCGAACTTTGGTTTTCGACATCAGAAACGGAAACGATGTTTGTCTGCAATCGACAAATCTCGAACGGTTTGCGTACGATGTGTTGATGTAAATCAATGTGTAGATTCTTCAGGCCAAGAGTATGAGGCCAGTTTCTGCAAGTGTGCTTTTTCCTCAGCATTTAGGATGTGTGGAGGGGCTTAGAAATCTAAGAGTGGAGAACCGGTGTTTTAGATTTATTGATCAGTTTGTTGGATTGCTAGATAGGGAGAGAAGAGAAAAAGTCCGGCAAAGTTGCTGCGTATTTCAGTTTCAGATTGCACTGTAAACACTGCAGTCATGTGTGCGGCCAGTTCGTTTTCACTCTCGCATCACGCCGATAGTGAATTGGTTAACCTCAAACCTCAGTTTGAGATCCTACCAGAGCCTTGGGTCTTGTTGGACTTTTTGTGAAGAGAGCTAGCTCATTGGCCACTCTGGGTTAAAGAATTACGGTTAATTTCCTTCGGCAGCCACAGGAGTCAGTATTGACTAATTGGATTTTTGCCAAGGGGGAGAGCGGAACGCGGAGAGATCGCTTCTCTTCGACATGATTCTGTGACCTGCTTCTGCTGCTACCCTGTTCCAAAAAATCGGTAATGAGAGTGGATAATTCCAGGGCAAAGTGGGACTTCGCCTGTTTGGCAGACACGTCAGGTTGCTTTGCCAACTATAGCAGCGCTCAGCCAACAGACGTCAGCCAGACTTGTTCAGTAGCCTATAACCAGTGGTGGCGGATAAAATTTTTCTGGATCTCATCCCGCCTAGATAGCTAGGCGGGGATTCCCTCCACGTTGAAACTGCGATAGTGGCGCCAACTGAATTGTGGTTAAACCAGGGACCCATAAATTTCCTTACAGGGGGCCTGTCATTTCCTGTGCTTCTATATTGATATGATGACCGAACCATCCAGTTTCCAAAAATCCCCGCTTGAGTCGATCGGCATTCTTGTTTGCCTCATTGGACGTGCGCGCCACAGAGACTCCTCCCTCAAGGCGCCAGCAGCCAATCCCAAATTTTGTCTATCTGGTCTTGAACGTCATTGGACCATGGGTATTTCTCGAACTACATTCCGTGCGCTCAAGATAGCATCAAAAATCTCATATTGACAGCCCCCTCTGTAAAGGAAATTTATGGGTCCCTGGTTAAACTGAGTAATAGATAGATTGTTCCGAACTAAATGCGATCTCCTCTTTCAAGTGAAAGTGTGTAATGTAAAAGCAATGGGGAACATGGCTGTGAATCTCACTGTCTTCAGTTCTTACATACCTTCATACGCGAACGTGAGACAGTACACTGTCAGAAGTGTCGTAACCTGAATCATAACGGATAATATAAGACACAAGGATGCGCAGTTCCAACAGACACACTTGGGATGTAGTCTGCTGTGATTTTCAAAACGTGTTAAATGTTATTCAGAACAGGAATTGCCAGGAAGACCCAAAAAACCGCCGAAAAAGCATCTGCTGAATCTTTTGTTTGTTATCATGATATCGGAAAAGTCAGCAGATTATTTTTCTGAGGGTTTTCGGCTCTTCCTGGCAATGCTTGTTATGCATAGCGTTTAATGCATAAATTTTTCAAAATCACGACAGCATTCTAAGTGTTTGTCTGTTGAAACTGCGCATCCTTGATTTATCTGTTATGAAACTTATGACAGTGCAGAGATCTGATTAAATCCTGAATGCCGAACTTTCAAATTGGCTATGAGGGAAAAGCCCTCGCGCCCTTTGTGTTTTCGCAGCCGTTCAGGTTCACTTTACCATTTTTTACAGAAGAAAGCTATGAAGGTGGTCTAGTAATGAATGATTCGGTTCGCTGTAGTGGCAAACATGCGGGCGCAGTTTTGCACTATATCTCTCAGTGGTATACCTTTCTTTTACTCATAAACATCAATTGAGTTGTTTACCGCTAGGAGTTAAGCTTAAGTGACCTCGGAACGCGGATTTCCGTTCGTGCGGGTGTATCCATCGACCCGTTAACGGAAATCATTCGCTTCGCTCTGATCCAGTACAACGCTTGTTGGGAATCTGATCCGATTCGCTTATCTGAAGGCTAGTTAGGGTGAGCGTGCCTCGGAAACTGGAAAAGTAACGTCGGTGGCCCGCCAATCCAAGCATGTTCCGTAACGCATTTCCAGGCTTATTTTTCTGTCTTATCCATCATTCTCATGCTCTTACTTTGTATTCCAGCCGATAGCGGAGGTCCCGGAAACTGCTTATTGACCAATTTTACGGTCGTGCCCCGAGTCCCGACGCTTGTAACAATAGCGCAAAGCATGCCTCGTGAATTACAATGAATATAAGTAGATATTATTATTTTTGTGTGGTTTTTCAAAACTGACGAGTTTGGGAAAACAGTTGCAAACATAAACAAGACCAAAGGTTCCGATGGGATCCCAAAAATCTTCGCCAGGCCAAACAGCTAATCATTAAGAAATCCAAGCTCAGATATGGATTCAGCACGTGCGTTTACCTCTATAAGCCGATCGAAATGATCCTGGCTGTGAATTTTGCGGTTTTGGTGAACTTCAAGAACTACTTGTCCAGCGAAAAACTAAAGCTCAAAAACGGATTCAGCGTATCTCCTTACACCTATATCCAACATCTAATCAACTTCAAATAAAAATTTAACTTATAACAAATTTTCCGGTTTCAGCCGGATTCCGGACGAACTATATGTCCGGCTAGAGAGTGATTGTCATATACGGATTCTGCATCTCTTCTTACCCCAAAATCTATCATCTAATCAACTTAAAATAAAACTTTTACTTTTAACAAATTTCCGGTTTCGGCCGGATTCCGGGCGAACTACTTGTCCGGCGATAAAATGGTTTTCGTATTCTTGTTCAGCATGTCTTCTTACCCCTACACCAAACGTCTAATCAACTTCAGATAAAACTTTAACTTCTAACAAACTTTCCGGTTTTGGCCGGATTCCGGGCGAACTACTTGTCCGGCGAGAAAATGGTTTTCATATTCGTGTTCAGCGTGGCTTCTTACCCCCAAATCAAACATCTAGTCAACTTCAAATAAAACTTTTACTTTTAACAAACTTTCCGGTTTCGGCCGGATTCCGGGCGAACTACTTGTCCGGCGCGAAAATGGTTTTCATATTCGTGTTCAGCATGTCTTCTTACCCCATAATCGACTATCACATTAGCTGTTTAAAAATATTTTGCTTGTCCCTTAATTTGAACCCCCTCCACCACCCCTAAATGTAGGGCTACAGGGCCCATCTACGAACTCGACCTTACTCTTGACCCAAAGAATGCTCACACCAAGTTTCATCAAAATATCTCATTCCCTTCGAGAGTTATCGTGCTCACAGACGGACGGACGGACGGACGGACGGACGGACGGACGGACGGACGGACGGACGGACGGACGGACAGACAGACAACTTTTGCGATGTCATAGGTATCCGTCACTAACGTTTTGGGATCCCAAAAATCTGACAGACACTGCAGGAATATTAATAGTGCGTAAAACACGCGTGTTTGAGAGATTGGTCCGTTTTGTGTACAAATACGTCCTTATTGCTAGAGATCTTTTCAAGGCCAAATACGTGCGTAAAAGACGCCCGGATTTTGCGCAGAGGTGGTGGACTCGATACGCCTTTTTCAAGGACTCGGACTCGGACTCGTCTTTCCCGGAGCTGTCCGTCCACCAGAGCTGCGGACTCGGACTCGTCTCGAGACGCCTTTTTCAAGGACTCGGACTTGTCTCGGACTCGGATTTGCTGGACTCGCAGCAGCTCTGCTACGTGTAGACCCACCAAAGTACTTCTATTTTGTAGCGAGCATCTGGTCGATTCTTACGAAGAGTGTGCGACGATAGCTCGGCCACCGATCCATCCTGCCTCCAGGCGACCTGTCGCTGCCAGCACTGGTTACATCGTCAGTGTCTACAAAGTCTTCGAGGGTGATGATGGAGAAACGTTCGAAAGGAACTGGCTCTACTGGACAGGTGGGTTACCGGGAACAAAGTAAGAGGTAGCCTTTTGCATTTCGGATCAGACCGTACATGGGCAACTTTCGTACTTGAATATCTAACACTCTGTCTATCGGTGCATAACGAGCATAACAAGACCAAATGTTTCGATGGGATCCCAAAAGTGTAATATTTGACCCAAACTTTAACCGATTAAGGTCAATGATAATTGCTTATAACTTCAGATAAAAAATCATAACTTCAGATAAAAAATCACTTTTAACAAACATCTCCAAACTTCCCGGTTTTGGCCGAATTCTGGGTGAACTACTTGTCCGGTGAAAAAATAATTTTCATATTCGGAATCAGCATGTATCCTTGCCCTTAAATCGAACCTCTAATCAACTTCAGATTAAACTTTTACTTTCTATAAATTTTCCGGTTTTGGCCGGACTCCAGGTGAACTACTTGTCCGGCGAAAACATAACTTTAATATTCTGATCCAGCATGTTTCTTTGCCCCTTGATCGAACCTCTAATCAACTTCAGGTTAAACCTTTAGTGTTTACAACTTTCCCGGTTTTGGCCGGATTCCGAGCGAACTGCTTTTCCGGTGAGCAAATAATTTGCATATTCGGATTAACATGTCTCCTTGCCCCTAAATAGACTATCTCATTTGTCTTAAAAAAAAATTTTTTCGCCCCTTAATTTGAAATCTTCGGACTTGACCTGTAGTTTGACCCAAACAGTCCTCATGCCAAGTTGAATAAAATATCTCAACCCCTTAGAGATTTATCGTGCTAACAGACGGACAGTCAGATGGACGGACGGACAGACGGACAACTTGTACGAAATTATAGTTATCTCGTTACTTACGTTTTGGAATCCCAAAACAGAACGATAATGTGATTGTTTCGGAACTTTGCCTGCTTGCAACTATCAAGACTTTGAGCACAAAATAATCTGTTCCAGCTTTTGGGATCCCAAAACGTAAGTAAACGAATACCTATGACTTCGTAAAAGTTGTCCGTCCATCTGTCTGTCCGTCTGTAAGCACGGTAACTCTCGAAGGGAATGAGATATTTTGATGACACTTGGTGTGAGGACTCTTTGGGTCAAGTGAAAGATCGAATCCGTAGATAACATTTAGGGTTGGGGGAGGGGTTTCAGCTGGGCGAACAAACAGCTACTGAGGTGGTCGATTTAGGAGTAAGAGGACATGCTGAACACGAATATGAAAACCATTTTCTGGCCGGACAAGTAGTTCGCCCGGAATCAGAGCCGACCAAAAACAGTTTCTGTATCCCTCAAGCATGCTCAACCACCACGAACCTTAAGCTGCAAAGTCAGATGGTTAGTAAGTGTTTTCCTACCATCCTTGATTCGATTGTGATGTTCGATCGTTGTAATAGCTTTCGGTTCTCCTATTTCCCGCTAATTGCTCGCACGGAAATTGCAAGAAAGTCTTCTGCTAAGGCGAAAGTTGGGCCCTAAAGTTCCGGCAAGAAGAGAAGGTGATCCCACTGATCAGTGGAGAATGACTTTATCGACTAGCCTTCAGGTGAATCGCGTCAGCGCGGGCGTCACCATCTCCGTCGCAATCCTCAACCCGTGTTGAATTCGAGTTCTATCGTCGCCTAGCAAATAATCTTTGCGTTCCGTTGAACCTTAGCATTTTAACTTGGTGATCTTCGGCAGTCATCAAACTGCACACATCTATTCCCGAAGTTACAGGCTGGAAATCCACTTGACAAACACGGGTCGCGTTCCATGGGATTTCGTAATCACGACGCTGGAATTTTGAATTAAGTGCAATCAAAATAAAAATTTGTCCCGACAAATCTTGTGATTGCCAATCTTGGCACGAAGATCGTACTTAAATAACTTGGATTTTAGCACTGGAGTCCTGATCACTGGGGAGTATCTTAGTGGCAGTATCATGGGGAAATTTGCGCATGGCAGCCAAAACAGAAGAGTAAAGGTCCTTCTAGACTATTACCGAGATAATGGCCTAGTAGTAGTATGCTCTTTGCAATCACAGAGAGCGTCGCGAGCTCACATTGAGATCACACTGATGGAATCACTAAAAGTACATCAACTACGTACTCTACGGCTCTACCCCCTGATGGAATCAGGGAAAGAATCAGCCCAGAAGCGGCCGAGAAGTGGACATGCAGCGTGCAAAAAAAAACGAGGCTCAGACCTTCGTAATTCGCCAGCTGATGGAAAAATACCTCGAATTTGGCCAAGATCTTTACCGGCCTTTATCGACTTAAAGCAAGCGTTTGACCCGATCCGAAGAGAAGGCGTTGGCATATACTGATGCATTAAGGCGTCCCGTCAAACATTGTATTTCTCATCCGAAACACGTATGATCAAATGAGAAGCCAAGTGCATGACAGTTCCACACTTCCACCGACGGAACGAGTGACAGGTTCCACACTTCCCCCGGCATTATGCAAGGCTGTCTATTCACACCACATGTTAATATCCCTTCCTCCACTGCGTCCTGTCGTACAGCAGGAACTTGTGCAGTGCTGATCGGAGAAGTTGTTGTCGACAAGTACAGATGACATCGACAAACTATGACCAACTCCATGCCAGGAGCCAATCTCTCGAGCTTTCGAAACGGTAATTCAACGGAAAATAGAAGTCGCTGGTTTTAAGGCTCGAAAGCCCGGAAGAAAATAACGGATTTCCAAACAGCTCAGACCGAGACGATACTGCTCGACAATCATTGCGATCGATTGTCCGTGAAGCATAGTCGACTCCAGCCGCCTCGCGGCGTTTGAGACGAAGCTACTACGCCGAATCGCGGGCATAACATGCGTAATCTCAAAATCTTCCTTGTTCCAGAAACTTGGTACAAGACCACCATCTTGGGAAGGGTATATCTCCAACACTCAGATTGCCGGCAACTTCCAGTGCGTGACCAATTATCAACTACCAAAAATCGCGATTCTTGTATGTGTGGCCGCCCTCCTGAACACTAGAAAGACCACTTTTCGAACTATCATCTCTCTAGTCCTCTTAGACTGGCTCAGAACAGAGAGCAGTACAGGCAGCACATACATGCGCTGGCGAGGCGATAGGTCAAGTCAGTTAGTTTGTGGCTTTTTATGGCACTTGAGCCGAAGGCTGCAAGTGATCATAGTGTCTGCCCGGAAACTCTGTGACGCGTTTCGGGTCCACACGCATGGAGAGACATGGGATGAAACTTAGAAAGTACAGACGTCATGGACCCTCGCCACAATGGGGAGGTTGAGGTAGGGACCAAAACAAGGAGAACTTTTGGGGGAATTTACCATAGCTACGTCCGAAACAAGTGCCATATGAGTTCGTAGCTCTTCTTTGAGGGAGAACCTACCGGAGCTTTCTTTGGAAGGAACTCTTTGACGTCTTTTGGGGATATGTTCTTTGCACTGTCCTTCTCGGATGCATTACGTCCAAGCTGGTCTCTGTCAGAAACCCTTGGATGAAACATGCAGTCTCCGACCGTCCTATGGCACACAGTCAATACGCGTGTCACCTCCCTTGGCAAAGTTGCAAGGGGAAAATTTTTCAGTTCTTTCGTTGTTTGCTGATGCATCTCCAAGTGTGACATATTGACACTTCTGCAGCGCTCGATTTGCCTTGCGGGTTCGAGTCAAAACGATCTTTCATTGGCAAAGCTTCCCCGAACATTAATCAACGAAATCCGAAGACGCACCGAAACAGCTCAGAGGCGTCAGGCGCTGGAATCGAAAGGGTCAGACGAGGTGACAGAGTCCTTGGCAGGCTTGTCAATCGTTTGGGTACGTTCCAAGACAGGTTGAAAGAAAAAAAAATCTTATTTGACAGTGCAAAACGGATACGTCAGCTGAAATTTATCAGAGCTATATTTCGGCCCTTCTTGGCAAGGTCCTCTTCAAGATTCGCAGTCAGCTTGGGCCGAAGGAAAATCTAAAAGAATTCTTACGGTAAACAACACGAGCAGATTGGAATTGGAAGCTTCTCACTTTGTAAAATTTCGTCACGGGCTTGAGAAAGGACCGGCCAGACCCACCTCCCCCCAAAAAAGATCCCGAATTTTTGTTCAGCAACGTGAGGTGTCAGGTTGGGAAGGACGTTAGAATAAGTCTAAAATTGTTGATTCTTTTTTATTATTGATAGGAGGGAGAATACATTAATTACGGTCGGCTTGAAAGAAACCAGGAACAGTACACGAGGTTTTGAGGGGATTTGCCACACATCTCGATTGCTAGACAAATGAGAAAAAAAACAAAAGATCTCGGGAAAACAAAGATCAGTGCTTAAAGATTAAAGATCTTTTACAGTTTCGCATAGTACTTGCTAAATCTCCCCCTCCTAGACCAGAAAAAACTTCCTAGCTTCATGCCTATCGATCACTCAACCAAAAACAGTAGTTACGAAAATTAAAATAAATTAAGATATCTTACCGAAGCATAACCGCGACACAACGTCGCAGATGTAGAGCCCACGAACTTTGTACTTTCCAAGTTTCAATATAACGACAACCGCCACCGGCTGCAGGATTGGCTCGTCACTTTTCTTGTCTTTTATATGGTCGTCACAGCCATAGTGGAAGAGTCGTTGAACGACCGGTGGAAGAATAAATTCTCGAAGGTATAATCGACTTATTTTTCTAGGTGCTCGGATGCTGTACCAGTGTCTGCCAAAGTCCGTGGGCTTGCGGAGAATCACACTGCACAAATCAATGTCTCAAGGCGATAAACTCTACACGTTAATGTGCGAGTGTTCACACTTCATGGACCACGTACAGGACGCCGCTCACTTAGTACCTGCCTTAAGGGCGCGCCTTTGTGGCTACTCATCTATTTATAAAGTGGCAGGCGTGTACTGAAGTTCAAACTACTTGGGGCGGTGTCTAATTCCTCTTGCCACTTCTTGCCCCAAATGGGCAGAAGCCCGTGCAATAACCTTAAGGAGCAGCGCAAATTAAGTGACTCCGGAACAAAGTGAGAAGATTCATAGATTAATCTAGTTTACCAACGAACCTTTCCTATCTTCAAGTAGTGCATTTGTTTACTTTGCTCACTTGTTGTAGTTCCTCGCACATCGTAGTGGGAACCTTTTACGCAACCGTTCTGTGGAAGCGAGTGCAAGTCGCTAATTTGGGCAGAAAATTGAACCTGTGTTTCATGACCATAGAGAACTGTGACACGTGTCCAGAGATGGGCGAATTCGACCATGAAAGGATTCGAATCCGAGTCCGAATCCAGGGCTAAGTACGAATCCAAATCCGAATCCACCATTTCATGTTGAGAATTCGAATCCGGATTCGAATCCGGCCAAAAGTACGAATCCGGATTCGGATTCTCCCATTTCTGTACGTGTCCCTATGAAGCAAGCGTGGTCTTAAATGTCTAGCTGGTTTCCAACAGGAGTTGAGTGCGACCCATCATATGAATATATGCTATGCTCGATCTTTTTGGTACGTGAAGATACAGTCCGATGCACATTTCATTTTTCGCTCCCAAATTTTGCCGCATCGCATGCAGATTTCCCCATAATGACGCGAACTTTTTATGCAAATTTTGTACAATAATAATGTACTTTACTGCTTTAATAGCTTGTATTCTACATGCTATCACTGGATCGTCATTCACGCAAATAAAACATGACGTAATTATATAAATAGACATTTCATCTGTACGTACAACTTGTGAGTATCATTTATATCTATACGTACAACTTCTGAATATCGTTTAACTTAACTAGAATTGAAATACTGGGTGAACTAGCACAATCTAAAACAATTTTATCTGACTGTCTGTGCACGTAGCTTTATGTTCTCGAGACCGGTATGCGATTTTCCGGACTCTCGGATTCGGTTGGAAAAATTCGAAGGTTGGCCAGATTCGGTTGGGAAAATTCGATGGTTGGAGGAAACCAGCTTAACATTGAAACCTGCCGATGTGGCTAGTTGTGATACTGTAATGACCACAGGAAAGCTTTCGGAAAGCTTTCAGGTGTATCAAAAACAGATTTAGACGCTTACAGAGCAAATTCAGGCAACCTCGTTGATCGACAAGCGCGTCAGAGCTTGCAGGCAACGTTTACTGAAGATGCTTGTGCAATAATTGTCTATCCTGGGCTAGCGCCGGGTAGCACTACGGAAGCTCCGGCATCCAATGCTCGTCCCCATCCAACCACGGCTGCATGCGAACGCAGGCCAATGTAGTAAAGGGTGTGCTTCAGAGGCTTATCTGTTCTCAGTAACATAAGACAAAGTAGTAGCGGAAAAGTAGTATTAGATCTGCACTTCAAGAATCCTCTTAACCTTTAAGCGAAGTAACCAGTAGGTGTAGTATATGATCCCTTCCGGCTTGAAAACTTCTCCTTTGTCGTAGTCCTAGATGTTGCCCTTCCAGGCCTATGGCTTTTTGAATGTAGTACTTTCATGGGTTCTTGGCTTGAAGAATGTAGTCACTAATGTAATGACTGCACTAATTCTTCAATCGAGCGTTGCACTTTTATTGCGTGACTCGAGATGACGTATGTGGATAATTTTGCGGGACTGTTCAATCGTCAAAAGAATTTGGCTCAGACCCGTATGGACAGAACTGAGCCCCACCGACGAAAACAGATTTGAGCGAAGGAAACGAAGTAGACGAACAACCGAATAACTGACTTTCGAGAAAGTAACGCCGACAAATAGGATGCGAATACTTTTTTGTGTTGATTTCTTCATACGTTTTCTTCAGGGCGGACTTAAGCCCAATTAACACAGAGTCAAGAGAGCGAATTTCGCCACGCCTGACGATATTCGTCGCGCCAGGCGTTGAGAAACGGCTTCGTCAGGCTTCGGCTCCGAGCCGAAAAAAAATCGCAACGCCAGGCAAATAATTTGACGCCCTCTGTGTGAATTCCGCTTTATGGAGCCACAATCCGCAAGCCTGCTATTCAGTTCCTTCAAGATATTAGCTAGCCTAACGGTACCCTACATGTCGGCTAGCAGAAGGACTAGCAGATTCGTCGACTGTGAAAGAGGGTTGAGGCTCTATGAGGGAAGCCGCAAACCGAGTATCCGGTATCCCAAAAAGATTGCGTCTCAGTGGAATGACTCGCAGTGCAACGCTCTCTTCAAGAACTAGCCAGTCTGACGTTTAGCGTGTGGTGCAGGATGGAGTACGGGATAATCAACCCCCAGGCTATACCTTCGTTCTTGACGATGCGAGAAAAAAAGATTAAAAAAGTATGCAGTATTTTATTTCACGTTTGAATCTTGAAGAACGCTTTTTCTTGATAATTCGAAGTTAAGTGTTTCGTTACTGCACTGTGCAAATATCTTTTGCTTCCGACACGACCGAAATATGTCCGCTTCTGTGATTTTAAGAACGGGGAAAACAGATATCGATCCACACTAAATGAGCCACACATTTTTTAGCGCAATACTCAGCTGAGGATCGCAAAATGACGCACACTCGATTCTCGCTTTTTTATGAACCTGTTACTTGACGATTGTTATGTTGTTATGTGCTGATATCGAGCTCGTTTCTAAAACACGAAGTTACTATACATTCCTGAAGTTGTATTCTTGGTAGGAACAAAGAATTAGGTCTACAGGGATCTATCTTAACAATGTTTGCCGTCAGAAGAAGCATAATCGCAACCCTGCACTGCCAGAATAATCTTTAAAGTTTAACCGAAAAGGGTTTGGATAGGACGATATAGTTACCCATCACTTATTCACATAAATTGGCTTGAAGACCCGCTGAAAATGCGTTACTTCGTTGTTCCGCTATCCACGAATAATCGATTTTCAAATAGTGGAATTTTCGTGTGATTTGCGGTACCTCTATACGCTTGTATTTTTGCTGTATGCCTTACGAGAAAGATTTATGATTTTTTTTTTGTTCAGAATCTTGACCAATCTCACCATTGCGCACAGAAAAGCCGCGTTTGTGTTGAGATTAAAATTTCCCGCGTCATAGTAGAATTTTCGTTGTGGGGACGGCCGTAGTCCCCATAATCATAACTGGAGTCATAACTGGAGCGGATAGTGGAAAATAGAAAAAATACCTTTGCAGAATCCAAATATTCAGTGTATTCAGTTGAATGACACAAAAATAAGTTGGTTTTTCAGTTAAACGTTAAGTACGTATAGGCTACACACCGAAACGACTGAGTTTTGAGATGTTCGTCATGAAATTCGTCACGGAGTTGAAGTTGCAGCGCCAAAGCTCCCTTGGGCAACCGGAGTACGCTCTATAACACGCTCTTCATGCATTAAGCGGGTCTTTCTTTCGTGTTTCTGACGACAAGCTCTAGTGTTCAATCCCCGCGTGCCAAAATGGGCGGGGCCAAGTCGGTCGCAAAGTAAACTCAGAAGAACACAGAAATGTTTCAAATCCATGTCACTCAGGAAATAACACCCGCCCTTCAGACCCGTGACCACAATTCCCGCTTCTTTTTCAAGTGTGTGCTGGTCTTCATCGGTAAAGAGTCGAGGTCGTTGCAAAGGTCATTGCAATGGACGGCTTTCCTGTGAAGGAGCAAAGCATTATCTAGTAGTTCATTTTATTGACGCGTGATATTGCAAACCGCCATGCTCCTCCAGCTCTTCAACTAATTCCTTGCAATAAGTCAGCAGAAAGGTAAGCGTTGTCAGCAGTTTGATTCCCGAGGACCCTTTCCAGACCGACTTTATTTCGAACTTTCCCCTCGTGTAGCAGCTTTTCCGTAGCTTTCTTCATCCGTAATAAATGGAGTCCAGCGACAGAAGTTATGACACGAATGCATTTGGATGATGAATCGATACCGTTACGTTTCGAGCTCAACTTCGATCCCGGACGAAAGGAAGTGACGACAGTCAACTAATAATATTTCACCGTATATGGAAAGGTAGAAGCTAAGTAGAAGCATTATTTTGATGTGGTAAACGGGGTTTATTGGAAATTCGGCACGATTTAGCTCTGAAACCTAAACAAATGCGTAAGCGCTCAAACGTGGAGTGTGAAAGTAAAATGCTTATCGTATCTGATATACGAACAGCGTTAGAACCAAAACATTTCCCATCCCCAATACCGAATCAAGTATTGAGCTAGCCTTATTTGAAATCATCCCGCTCAATGAAAGTGACGATGAAATTTTTCACGCATTTTAAAAGCTTTAAAGTTTAACTGAAAAGCCGATTTAATTGTGTGTCATCTGATTGAATACACTGAATTATTTATTTATTTATTTATTTAACTAAATGGACGGCCAACAAGGGCCATATACATCTACAAACACCAACAAAACAAAACAAAATTAAGAACAAAATTAATTTGATTCTGCAAAGGGATTTTTTTTATTTTCCACTGTCTGCTCTAGTTATGACGTTCAGGACATCTGCGGCCGTCCCCACAACGTAAATTCTACTATGACGCGGGAAATTTTAATCTCAACACAAACGCAGCTTTTCAGTGGGCAGTGGTGAGATTCGTGAAGATGGCTTAGTGCCTGAACAAAAAAAACATCATAAATCTTTCTCGTAATCGTACAAAAAAAATTCAGTACCATAAATCACAAGGAAATTCCACTATTTGAAAATGGATTATTCGTGAACAGCGGAACAACGAAGTAACACATTTTCAGCGGGTCTTCAAGACAATTTAAGTGAATAAGTGATGGATAACTAGATTGTCCTATCCCAGCCCTTTTCGGTTAAACTTTAAGGTAAACAAAGCGCATGTGTAAATCCATATATTACCTTGCAAGAACGGTTTCAATTTCAGTACTGAATGTCTTGTCAGCTACGACCCTCTAAACCACTTTCCATTAGCAAGGTAATAACAAGTAAAATAAAACGAATCGTAGCAGCATAATACCCCCTTCGTCATAACTTCATTATGAATCATCAGTATCGTCTTACAGCCAAATCCACATCTATAGATATCATCCACGACTATACAAGTGTTGAATTTGAGACCTGTCATTCACGAACTTGACTCACGGGCAACCTGGGCCCACTTGCCCATGAACGGAAGGGTGGGGGGGGGACATCAAAATGCATATCTAGACCTATATATCCTCAAGCATACCAGCTTAGAATTGATTCCAGTCATGGGTCAAAAACCTACCTCATCATGGGCAATTTGGGCCCACTTGCCTATGAACGTGGAGGGTGGTTCAATTCCAAATATATATTCCCAATCTACGATCTAAAAGCACAAAGAATTCGATTGTCCTTATATCACCAGTTATTGTCAAGTTAAAAATATTAAAAACTGGCAGTCTGGGCCCAATTGCCCAGACTGAACTGGAGCCTGAGGTTTGGGACCCCAAAAAACCAAAAAGAGTAAAAAAAAAAAAAAAAAATAACCACAGGTCTACCTAGTTTCAAATTGCTACCTGTAGATTCCTGTCACGGGTCACTATCTTTACTCTTGGATAACCTGGGCACCGTTGCCCATTAACGGGGTGGGTGGGGGAGTGCAACTATCAAAGTATTTTCACAACCCGAGGATCTACAAGAACAAGGAACTCGATCGCCCTATATCCAGCTCTGTTCAAGTTATGAGCATTATTCACTGGGCAATCTTATGGCTCGATTGCCCCTGGACTGGGTGGGTGTGGGGGATGAGACCCTAATGCCAATATTTATACCAAGTTTCAACTTTAAACCTGTTCACGAGTTATGAACTCCAGAAAAAAAGGTGAAAACCAAAAACGGCGAACCGAAAACCGACACAGGAGTGGACTGTTAAATAAACACTCCACTAAACAGGTGACGCGTCACAAGAAAGCAATCACCCACACGCAGTTGTGACACGGAGAAAGCGATTCTGTCGAAAGCAAAGTCGCGCTCTGACCAGCCTTGATGACGACGATGTCTTCGGCTATGATCAATGAATGAACCTACCCCCCTCCAAAAAAAAGCCCCTGGGACCACGGCGAGAAAACAAAATAAAAACAGCCAAAAATACAATATAAACATCCTTACTCCAAAAACAACTGAGATTACCAGCTATGGAGTACCAAGTGAAACAACGTTGAAATCGAATTAAGAAAAAAGGTGTTAAACTGCGAAACGAGTGTAGCATCCCGTTTATACTTAAAACATCTGTTTTCTTGCATACAAATTTTTAAAACGACTTTTCGCTTCTTTTTCTGGCTTCTCCATAAGTTCCCAGTGCAGGGGAACTACTAAAGATGAACATGTGGAAGACCTGGCAAGTTTTATTTTGTCTGGCCAATTTTTCCGATCAAACTGAGTTTGATATTTACTGGCCAGCGAAAGACGCTGGCCAGTTTTCTTCAGATCGCCGGCGTTTTGCGTAAATTTCAGTTCACTGATTTGGATAGCCCTGAGAATAAATTTGAATTCATTGGTTTGTAGTGACCTGAGAATAAAATTAACCCAGTTTTAAATTTATTCTCAGGTCACGGAGTACATGCGTAAGTTTAGATAGTGGCTTCAAGCAAATAGGTCTCAATTGACTCATGACTTTGGTTCAAGAGGTTGATTGTGACTTATTTTTTACCTACAAATTGAATAGTGTTGTTTAATTTATTTAATTTAATAGTCTAGTTTTACATGTTTCGAAGGTAAGCAGTATTTTTATGAGTATCTAGTACCTGGGGAGCTCAATGAAAAATGGATCGAACATTTTCTAATTAGGAAATGATATCTATATAGGTTCATAGAGTGAAACCAGAGTAGGAATGTAGGAACCGTATGTACCATGAATAATTCGGTATTTCGGGCAATATAAATAGAACATATATATAGATATGAGTGTCGCTATTGCATATTTTGTGAACCAAAGATCAACGGAAGAAACTGCACATTTTAAGCTATTTGCCGAGTTTTCCTTTTTTCCAAGCTCAATAAGCTGTCGGCTCTTATCAAGAATCAACATATACAATATTCATTATTTAAAAAAACAGAGACTTTTCCGTTCAACATGTTTTGCACCAATGGCAAGCGGGTCTATCTTAAAAGCATAAGAACTTACTCATAAATAGTTCGAGAAATCAGTTTAGAAATTTACTATAGCCTTCCGGGAAAAACCACATATTTTGCAAACCAAAAGTCAGAAGTGAACCAACAAAATACCAATCGGTCCACCATAGCAAGCTTATCCGACCCTCAAAACTTCACAAGAATTGGCCCCTAACTATAGTCTCTATTGCTAGAACACTAGAACCGCGACTCCGAAAAATTGCAAGAATAAATTTACTACAGCCTGCCCGGAAAAACCATTTATTTTGCAAACCAAAAGCCATAAAATTTACTACGTAACTACTCTACTTTTTGCAAGTGAACACAACAATAATAATACTTGATTGTCATCCTTCACCGACTTCAAGATTAAACTCTTTGGCAGAATCTTCAGTTCTTAAACTCTATCCTGGCAGAATCTACAGTTTTTGTTGTTCACACCAGATTATGCAGTGAGAACAAAAAAAAACGGCAGCTTTTAAAACTGGCCAGATTTTAAATCTGGCCAGCAAAAACAACTGGGCAGTGGGAACTTAGCTTTAGCGACGAGGAAATTGCCGAGCAACCACCTTGCGTGTTTTGCAAAAATCCGTATTCAGGAATACGTATTTTCTATCTCTGAGGGATTTGTTTAGCTAGCGGGGGGTGGTAAGATTTGTTCTAACGACTGTACCCAAGGCAAATTAAACTGAGCGCTGCAGGCGACAGTTTTAAATTCACTTTTCCTGGGAATGTCATTGACCATAAAAATTCCAACTTTCAATGTTGCTAAATCCCAAAATCCCTAGCCTTAAGCCCGACTTGCACGATGCGCCGTTTGACTACACAGAGGTAACATTTTTGGTAAAGTTTATAGTCAGAGCGTCATTCTGGGATCCCAAATGACAAAGTACGGGCTACCTTTGATATCACAGGTCTCTCCGTCTGCCCGTGACCACGATAATTTCTATAATACTCCGTATTTTGTATCTTAATACACTTACGGGTAATAAAATTCATTCATTCATTCAGTCATAACTCCCGACGGAGTGAAATATTTTGACGGAAGTTGGTACATGAACTCTTGATGCAGGAGTGAGGTCGAGTTAGTAGAAGTGCTAGAACCACAATATTTTATGGTAGTGGAGAGTGGCTTTAGTTATGGGCGGGTGAAAGTAATTCGTTAATTTGTTTAAATTTTGAAATTGGATTTAAAAAAGCACGGGTGAGTCAGGAAATGCTACTAGTTCTTCCCATCGGATGGACAGTTCGACCGGAATCCGGACAAAACCGTAACTTTACGGATGAATTTAATATCCTGATGAATATGAATAGGCTTCGATTTGAAATAAAGCAGCATGATGAACCTCAATACGTTGTCAAATCGAGAATTCGGCTGGAATCTGGTAAAACCAGACATTCAAGAACGGATAAAATCAGAAACTAACCAGGGGTTGACGTAGAGGAAAAGAACACTGAGAACCAAGATATGCTATTAATTTTCCGCTTGAGTGGAAGATTCGTCGGGAATCTGACAAATGGAAACTCGACACAGGACAATTTTCTTGACAAAAAACGCAAACATAACTACATTTTTTCATTATTTTCAGCAAACTGTAGTGGGTTTTGACGATTAAATTAGACAGAATAAGAGTGTTTATGGCGTCTTGAAAGATCTGAGGGAAAAACAAACAAAATATGGCGGAAGATATCCTACAGTAACTCGTAATATGCGAACGTAACTCGTAATAAATCTCTTCGCAAACCAGACGACTAGAAACAGTTCATATGCGGACGAAATTCACCATATTATAGCTATATCTATGTCCTACGACTGTCATTCCGACAAGCTCAAAATATGAGACTAAGAGTAAGATTCTCTGAGGCATGGTAGGTTGGGGAGGGGGAGGGTAACCCCCCTCCCCGCCGGCCGAACCACCCACTGGTTGGTCATCGTCGGTGGGCGAGCATTTCTGATATATTATGCAAACACGGCAATTGGGGTCATGTTGCCACTGCAATAAAGTACTGTAAAAAATCAAAATAAAATGCTGTTTTCCTTCAGCCCAAGCTGACTGCGAATAATAGCTTGACTGCGTTAAATAGATACGCCAGCTAGATAGAAATATCGCTAGAAATCAATTTATTTATGAAAAGGTGGCACGGATTCACACTTCAACATTTTATCGGTTTGGGGCTCAAGAGAAGCCCCGCTCAAGCTGTGAGATCCAACTACGAAGTTTTTGCGTAATACAATTTGGATCTGATTTTTTTCTCCAGGTTGGTCACTATCGCTTTATTGGCCTCCTCAGCCATCCATACATCATTAGCGTCAAACGAATCAGCCGAGGACAGCACCAGCGAATTTCGTGATCACGAGATCAACACTGTAAACGACATCAGCCAACATGAGACTATCCAAGACGACAACTACATCCAATCAGACGACTATCCTAGTGAGCAAGACGTCCGGTTTGCCTTTAAGCACGAAGAGCATGATCATGAAGAGGAAGAGAGTCAAAACGATGAAACTAATGAAGAAAAAGCCGGCATGTACGGGGCTCCGTATAAGAAACGAGCAAGAGGCAGTCAGTACCCACCCCGCTACCACGGGTGCCCCAAGCGTTTCCAGCAGGGCGACGACTCCGAATCGGGAAAACAGCATTCATACCCCGTTCGTGCCATGGCTTACATAAAAGGTGTACCATACTCGGGAGTCAGTGGGTCAATTTTTTTCTACCAACATAATTACGATGGATCTGTTATCGTTGACGCAACCATAAAAGGACTACCTGCCGGACTCCATGGGATCCACGTGCACAATGGAACGCGGACGGGTTACGCCTGCGAACTTGTCGGAACCCACTGGAACCCGTTTAATGCTACCCATGGAAGTCCGCAAGACTGCGAGCGACACGCTGGAGATCTGGGAAATATTATGTCAAAGCCAGATGGATATGGGAAAACCGTAGCTCGCCTTCATCTCCGGCTTGGTCGCCCGCTCACTCTTTTTGGATGTGCCTCAATCCTTGACAGGGCGATTGTTGTCCACACTAACAGGGATGACCTGGGAAGAGGAAGAAACCGTCAAAGCCTTGTCAACGCAAATTCCGGAAAACCGATTGGTTGTGGTATCATTGGGCAGGTTTTTGGATATTCTGAATGAAGTTTTAATTTTTCAGTTTGATGATGTAATAAACTGCGGTAACTGAGAAAAAACAATACGTACACAAGAAGCATCTGGATCTAAAATTAGGTGCTTATGCAAAAAAGTTGCGTGATCAGCTGCTTATGTTGCGATTTTGCTCTCCTCGTGTGCATCATCAGGGCGCCGCTTAAAGTTTAACCGAAAAGGACTGGGATAGGACAATCTAGTTACCCATCACTTATTCACTTAAATTGGCTTGAAGACCCGCTGAAAATGCGTTACTTGGTTGTTCCGCTATTCAGGAATAATCGATTTTCAAATAGTGGAATTTCCGTGTGATTTGTGGTACCTCTAATTTGTTGTATGCCTTACAAGAAAGATTTATGACTTTTTTTTTGTTCAGGCACTAAGCAATCTTCACCAATATCGCCACTGACCACTGAAAAACCTTGTTTGTGTTTAGATAAAAAATTCCTGCGTCATAGTAGAATTTTCGCTGTGGGGACGGCCGTAGATATTCTGAACGCCATAACTAGAGCAGATAGTGGAAAACAAAAAAATGCCTTTGCAGAATCCAAATAATTCAGTGTATTCAACTAAAAGACACAAAAATAAGTTGGCTTTTCAGTTGAACTTTAAAGCTTGGTGCCCACAGAACGTGAATCTTCTCCAAATAATATAATATGTCGGTAAATAACATTTGGCCACTATGATTTAAATAAGATTGGGGGGAATATATGCAGAGGGTCTTGAAATTATCCCCCAAACATAGATTGTTTGAAAAAACAAAGCTGAAGTGAAAGGTGGTTAAGAAATACTATGAGAAATCTTATAAATATACACCAGGCAAATCGAGACGCGACGCGAAAAAAAATCAAGCAGGAATCAAAACGGCGCGGAGCAAAACAAAACGTTTGCCCGGCCAAGCGAATTTGTTCCGCTATCGACGCCAAATTCACCTTGGCGAATACGAATCAGCGTTCTGCGGGCATCGAGCATAACCGGTTCAAGCGCGAAATCTGACGTAGACTAAACAAAAATACACGCAAGATGCTCACCCTCATAATAATGTCACTTGAACATGGCCTGATCCGGCCTAGACTTATAAATAGCTTACTGGAGCATATTACACTCTTGCCATCCACTTTAATTCGAACCGAATCTTCCGCTCGGGAGGTAAGCATACCGTAGGTTCCATTCCCCAGACACACAGCCTGTAAGATCCACAATATCAGGATTCCATTTAACCGGGTCACTTCCGTCTTTCGCAACCGGCAGCAGAAAAAGCGGACGCTATTTTCTTGCTACATATGCACCCCCCCCACTGGTTTACTTTTTTCAGCTGAGGATTAATTGCGGAACTGTGTGTAGCTTGGGACTGGTGATGGATAGGCCATGTCTGTTCGGCTTCATACAGTTGATTTGTTCGTGCCTACTTATAGGTACTGTACTCTCTCCCCACAAACTGGGAATTTTTTAGAACGGAACTTCTGAATTTTTGTCTCGACCCCCTCAATAAATCCTAAAAAGCTTACAACAACATGATGTAATCTACTCGATAGGTATCATGATCACAGACCAACCAAGAATTTCTGTGATACCGCAAATACCTCGGCAAATATATCCTCCCTTTCATATGATACCCAAAAATCTATATAGATAGATGTATGGCAACAGATAAGGCTTGCAACAATAAATGTTAATAATACAAGTAATAAGACCAAGAACAAATGATCAGATTGAACCTCCATCTTTGGTCCCATGCAACAACTATGAATACCCCGATGAAACTGAGCGGAGTATATAGAGGTATTTGCTGTGAGGTCTGAGTTACCCGTCTTTCTTCCCTCTTCGCATACCATCTGAACAACCGTAGGATGCCAGCAGGGGCGGAGGACCTGGTCTGCTAGCGAGTTAGACGTGACGTCACAATGGTTGACAACCAATCAGCCTTAAAAGACAACTCAGACGGCGTTCGTATTCTTCTACGGGGTTCTACTGCGATATAGCTGGTTGCAGTGGTAACAAATTATGATGTTCTGCGTAGCTCCTCCTCCGCTCGTTTGCATCGGGTAGGGTATCAGAGTATATTCGACTGTATTACAGAGATAGGGAGACGGAGGTTCTATCTGATTATTTGTTTTCGATAAGACAAAGAAGATTTCACATACGCTGTTTCGAACTAAGGGATCAACCTCTGACTAAATTACCACCTTCTGAGGTTTATTTGGAAAGCAGTAAAAATCGACTGCTGAATGCGCAGCTGGCGCATGCCGCCAGTTCCCTTGCTTTCGGAACTCTGAGAATCGATACGGACGTCAGTCACTCTGAGGGAAAGGATGGCGAGCCCCCGATCCCTGTGAGATGAGGCATACTATACATGTGTGAAGAGAAGACACTGGAGTGGTTGTCCGTGAGCGGAGATGAGATACTGGGTAACGGCCTAATTTTGTTTTGAGAAAAGTGGAATGTCACTCGAAACACGTACGAGAGCCCGATATGGATCCACTACTGTTTTAACAGGTGTTTAATTGAAAGGGCTCGACCTATGTGGAGTAACAGATTTTTGGTAACGGCCCACATTCGTTGTGGGAAGCGTAATGTGACGGTACGTGGTGCATAGTGCATTGGTGCAATCGGTATCCCTTAATCCGGTTGAATTACTGTTTTAGCAAGTGTTGCAGTTCGGAGATCCCGAGTCATGCTGTCATCACGTAACAGTTTGGTATGATACTGGAAGAGGAGGCTACATCTGACGGTTAATTTTCGACGTTTAGCAGTAACTTACATGACCATAACCTTATCTAGTGCTGTTGCCATTTCCTTTAACACTCGAACTGTCTATACAGTCAGTTGTAGTGGAAATCTACTGGACTATAGTGACGTAAAATAAGGTTAAGCTGGTTTCTCATAGAACCCGTTGCAAAATTCAAATGCGAATATTCAAATAATTTGTGTAGACCGGCAAATGACTTCTGATTTTCGGATTCCAGTAGCCAAATCCGACCCTCCGTGAATCAGCTGTTAGGATTTCCAGACAACCGTTCCAGTGCTATCGCTGAAGAGCTAACACAAATGGTCAGAACTACGGACCAGTGCAGTGAAAGCCGTAAGAAACTCGGTAAGAAAGCGCAAAAAAGGGTATTTTCTTCTTGGGTTTGGGCAGAACTGGAAAATTGGTACCCTTGACCTTAAAAATGGGTTGCTAACCTGTTTGCATGATACACCCAAGACTGAAAAACTCATTTTGCTCATACTGGAAATATCATCAGTTGTATCTTTTTCAGGTATGCGGTCGACCATGGTTCTTCGGAATGGCAAGCCTTGTTCTACTGTCGATGTCCAACATTACCTTGTTACTTAGGTCACAGTCTCTGCGACCAACATCGGAAGAACTTACCGACGAACCCAACCCAAATTGCACGATACCCAAAACGCCCTCACGCCGCGAAGGACGGTGGGATTCGAAACGTCAATTCCTAATTTACGACTTTGCCTACACCGGCGATGGCTTTCTCTTGCCTCGCAAGAAAAGCGATGTGTGCTTAGCCACTCTATCAACCCCCGATCGGTTGATGTGGCTACCACAACTTCTCTCTCATTGGAGCAGCCTTGTATCCTTAGCCGTCTTTGTGAAGGACACCGACGAGTCTCTTTTTATGTCATACTTTAAATACTTGCACCACTGCCACGTACAAGCTATGACTAATGTGACTTTCCATATCATTCGGCCTGCGCGCACACGAGTTACTGTAAACATAGACCAGCTATTTCCGACTGATCCATCAGAACAGACAAAATGCTCAAGCCCTTCGACTGTAATGAAAGCAATGCTCAGGCGTTTATCTCGCCCACTGCTCAGTAAAGGGGTCCCACAGAATCATTTACGTAACGTTGCCCGTAAGGGTTGCCCCTCTTCTTTTGTCCTAAGCACAGACATAGACATTATACCGTCCAATGGGGCAGCAGAAGATCTATCGGCTTTCCTTCAGGACAAGAAAGAGAGCAATTGTGATAAGTGTGCTTATGTGATACCAACTTATGAATTAGACGACCATTTGCCTTTCCCCAAGAACAAAGCCGAACTGCTGAGTTTCGAAGCACAAGGGAGAGCAAGGCCTTTCCACGAGAAGGTGTTCATACACAATCAGCACGCTACAAATTTCTCGAGGTAAGGTAACAAAAAATTAACAGGTGAAAACTTTGCACAAGGCCCATGTAGCCTAAACATACAAGTTCTCTTCGAGGACAAAGTAGCCGACACAAAAAATAAGTTCTTCACTCCACCAAGCTTTCAGATCTATTTCAAACCGTGCATAACCCCCGGAAATGAATACACAACAGTTCCCCATCTTGGGCGGTAGGCCCTAGTTGGTTAAACGAGACAAACTTGTTTGACCAATTCGCTCTGTGGGCGGGGGCTCTGGAGCGGGGGTGCGAGAATAACGAGGGTCAGAAATTGGTACGGAAAGCGAGACTAGTGTCGGGGTATGCTATAACGTCAAAAGCATGAATATCAAGTATAGGCTACCTCCTGATACGACGGGACTGAACGCGGCGAAAACCCAAGGCCTCTGCCATCTTTTCTCTGCTGCACCTAATACGATTTTTGTTTTCTTCCAGATGGAGGTCTTCTGGCAACTCTTCTAAGGTTGTCATCAGTCATCCAGTGACCGACTTTGAGTTCTTCTACGAGCCGTTCTACGTTTCGAAGGACTTGACACCCCAGCATGATGAACGGTTCATCGGCTACGGTTTTACAAGGAACACACAAGTGCGTAATTCCTCTCTCACTCCTACTTTTCCTATCGAGACCTGAGTAGCAAACCAAGAATACTTAAAACCAATTGCAAATGAAAAACTATGAATCCTTTATAATACCATTTCCGTACGAGGTACATAATCGGTACATATTCAATGGCTGGTCCTAATCGGACTCCGTAAGCTTGGTTAGTGCTTTGGTTTTTGGTAGTCATGGTATATCTGTAGTTCCTAGGACTCTTCAAAGAACCCCTCACAGCATTTCCTCTTTCAAGTTCCATTATTTTTAATGGTTGAATACTTTAAAACTACGTTCTGCTCTCAACAAATTCCCCAAGGCTTCGGTTTTTTAAGCACTTTTCCAATCCCGATGACTTCTAGCAAATATATGGACAAATTTACATAACTGTTTTTTTCTGATGAAGCAAAACAAGGCAAGTGAGAAAATCAGTGAGGTATCGTTAAGGGGGGTGGGTAGAATGTACCGTGCGAAATTCGGGTCACCGAGTTTAAGAACGGATGGAGTGATTATGGGAGTAGGTTGCATTAGTATTAAAGGTAAGAAGGGTCCTTTAAGTTCATCTTAGGATGCCTATATCTTCACAATGCGCACTCGGCTCACGACAACAACGATATTCGCCCCTTCTTTTATTTCCTATTCAAACTTGCCAAAGGTCAACAAGGGCCATACAAACTTAACATATACTGAAACAACTAAAGGAGGACTCGCTGTTAGCCAGGCCACTTTTCACCAGACCGACTGAATTAAACAATTTAATATTTGCAGGTCTACGAGATGTTCTTATCGAGGTGGACTTTCCAAGTCCTATCTCCAACGTTCCTTATACATTGGGGACTTCAAAAGCGAAGCACCCGACCTGGCTGGAGAGAGCGAGAAAATTCGAACAACCGCTTTCTCTTTGCTGGTTTCAAACGCGAGCTCGTGGCGAGGTACCGGCTTGACTTGAAGAAGCAGGAAACTTCACCTTAACTACTTAAGTCACAAATAAACAAATATTCAGTCGTAACCTGGTTCTGTCGCCACTAACGCGGCTATTAACCCATTTGGTCCTACTACGGGGTATCTTCCGACATCGAGGTTGATATCGGAAAATAAAATCGAGACAAATAAAATCGAGAAAATAACCTATCCGTGCCGAAGGTAAGTCATATCCACCTCCAGAGATATTATCCTATGTTCACATTTAACCTTCACACAGAAAGTTAGAGGAGGATTTTAAAGTCATATCCACCTCCAGAGATATCATCCTACGTTAAACGAGTAATCTCCGTACAGAAAGTTCGAGGTGGAGATTAAGTCATACCTACCGCTAACTTTCTTTGCGAATATTATCTTAATATGTTAGACATAGGAGGTTATATAAATGATATCCTCCAACTGCCGATGCGTAAATCTACGTCTGACAATTTGTCAAGGAAAGACTCAGGTTCTTTTTAATAATAAACAGATAACAAAAGGTCCAGAGCCCGGTTGAGAAGACCAATTCGCAATGCAAGGGATGGAAAGACTTCTTTAACTGAATACAGCATTTACAATTCAGTACATGCCATTCATACTAATGGAAATATGCGTGTTCTCCCGTCAGCATCCGGTCCCCAACACCACCCGGTGACACGGTCAGCGAAACCAACAAGGGAGACGAAACAGGGAGACGGAAAGGGAGGGGAGACGAAACACAGAACTTGTCTCTCGTCGTCAAAAATCCGCGATCGTGATCCGTAAACACTAAGCGGCTGCTGATACTCCTGATGAATAACTTTTCGTGCCAATGAAGAATCGCCGTGTGCCCAGCGAAGTCACAATAACAAACGTTGTTGATTGGTTCACAGGATTTGAATCAATTTAGAGGGATCGTTTGGGTGACGTTTCTTGTTCTTACCGAGGTTCACTGGCGTGTTTCGGACTTAGTCATATAGAGTATTACCAAGACCTCGTATACGATCTGTTTTACATAGAGCTAAGGGCTAGAGTATCGAGCGTTGCAGATACGTGAGAATGCAGAAATTTCAGTTACAATGACAGAGCACATTCGAGTCGGAATTCCACAGTCGGTGCAAGGATGCATTGCGAAAAGGGAGATATTAACTGCGTTCTTTGTCTCGGGATTACTCATCGGTGGTCTCCGGTTCTTCTCAGGCGTTTTTGCATTCACCGGTGACTGCTCCCCGGTCTAACCAGAACCTGCTCTGAAGCTAGGTTCTAGTGACGTCACCGATGAGACAAAGAACACGCAATAGGACAACAACTGAATATCGCTGAGGAAAAACAAGAAACAGCCCAGAGTGCAACGAACTCACCTAATGATGTTCTACTACAAAGTAGTATTATAAGTTCTTGGTGAAAGTGAGCATGCCGGCTGGAAAGTGGGCTGATCTACTAAGCATCTGCTCAACATACTATGGCTAGCGTGCGGCCAAGCATATGTATAGCACATACAAAAACGGGTTCGTTTCAGCAGTGCCAAGAACAAATAACAAGTAGAACCTTCGTCTCAGGATCTCTGTACTGCGACCACGCGGACTCGAATAGATTCCCGATGCCCTGCCCGATGCAAACGAGAGGAGGGTAGGAGCTATGCGGAACATCACAATTCGTTGCCTCTAAAAACAGCTCATCGAAAGTACAGCCCCGGAGAATATAAGTCGAGAGTAAACCGACTATTAGTTGTATACCTTTTGACGTCACGTGTGACGCGCTGCAGAGGCGGGTCATACACACCTGCTACGGTCTTTCCCTCTCAAGTACGCGGCGGCTAAGAGGGAAGTAGACGGCCGTCAACTCAAAGCTCAGCAAGTAACTCGAGTTCTGCTCAGTTTTGTCGGTGCATGGTACCAAAGATGGAGGTTCTATTGGCTTATTTGTTCTTGGTAGTATCGATAAACCTACGGGCATTTTTTCTTCCGCGCAAACAGTCAGAAATCAATGTTCTCCTGCAACGGGGATATTATATTCCTGCTAACCTGAGACTCAAAGGCAAATTTCAACGATTCTTCGCTTACGTGAATGTAATGTTAATATGCACAAGAAGACAGAAAAGATCAAAAATGTTGACTTTATAACGAAACAGGGTTCTGCACGGAAAATGCTAAAAACGTCACCTTACTATAGGTCTGGCATTCTTAAACGCTGTTGTCGGTCTTTATTCTTCACATGCTCCTTGAACATGGCCATAACTTCAGTTTCAAACTCGGGTGGTGTCGGCTTGGCTCCTAAAATTTTGATTTTCTTTCAAAGACGTTCATACCTCTGCAACAACTGTGAAAACCGTCAACAGCTTAGCTGTATCGAAGGTAAACAGGGTACCTTCAACTGCATCAGAGCGTTCAACAGCCTGCGATATTAAAATTTGCAAACTTAGTTGTTATCTGTCTGTTGAGGCTAGGAATGAAAAACTAAGTCGCGATAGGACTGTGTCAAATCCAGCCAATGCTAGATAATATTCTAACATACCAAGTGTTAGAATATTAAAATCAGCATATTACACCTAATTTCTTGTCTGCACTGGGTCGGTGCCGGAAAAAGGTATACAGCAAGTAGATAGCCCTTCGATGGATGATTACTTTTAGTTTTACTCTGGCTCATTTCTTAGAAGCTTGTATTACATCACATTCAGGCAACGCGCTTGAATATCACAAGAACAACATATAAGAATAAGGCAGAGTTAGTACAGTGAATCTTGAGGGCCTCGAGAGTTAAGTTAGTTGATAAGGTGTGGTTTCTAAGTGTTGACCAGAATTTACTTGAGGAACACAGCGCAAGAAACAAGACCAAAGGTTCCGATGGGATCCCAAAAATTGAATAATTTGATCCAGACAAATAGGTTTTGTCTTCGCGAGATCCAGTGTTAAGGTCTGGAAGTGCATCCGATAAAACCAGAAAGGCTATTTGGCTACAATATTCACGACTAGAAACGAAGCATTTATTTAGACCATCCAAAAGTTCCCGGTTTCAGCCAGGTTCCAGACGAACTATATATCCGAAAAAACAAAAATTGTCATAAACGAATTCAGCATCTGTTCTTGTCCCCAAATCGGACATCTAATCAACTACAAACACAACTTTTGCTTTAAAAAATTTTCAGTTTCAGCCGGATTCCGACCTAAACACTTGTCCGAGTAGAAAATGCTTTTCATGTAAGGATTCAGCGTGTCTTCTTACCCCTGAAACGAACATCTAATCAACTTCAAATAAAACTTCTACTTTTAACAAACTTCCCGGTTTTGGCCGGATTCCGGACGAACTACATTTGTCCGGCGAGAAAACGGTTTTCATATTCTTATTCAGCATGCCTTCTTACCCCTATATCGAACATCTAATCAACTTCAAATAAGACTTCTACTTTTTACAAACTTTCCGGTTTTGGCCGGATTCCGGACGAACTACTTGTCCGGTGAGAAAATGGTTTCCATATTCGTGTTCAGCGTGTCTTCTTACCCCATAATCAACTATCACATTAGCTGTTTAAAAAAATGTTGCTTGCCCCTTAATTTAAACCCTCTCCCCCACCCCTAAATGTAAAGCTACAGGGCCCATCTACGAACTCGACCTTACTCTTGACCCAAAGAATCCCCACACCAAGTTCCATCAAAATATATCACTGCCTTCGAGAGTTATCGTGCTTACAGACAGACAGACGGACGGACGGACAACTTTTGCGATGTCATAGGTATCCCTCCACTTACGTTTTGGGATCCCAAAAAGGACCAGTGAGGAAGGTGCTTCATCCAGTGTGCTGACTCAGCTGACAGCTAATAAGAACTTACCAACAGACCAGTTATAAATGTCCCAATCATTTGAAGGAAGGTTTATAAGCTGGTCATACTGACGCAACTGTTCATCATTCATTGTAGAGAGATTTTTTTTTGCAAATGTGCTGAAAAGAAGACAGTTCTCCAACATTCCTCGTTTCCTTGACTGGTACAGTAACCTGAAACATAAATTTTAGTTTAGCAGGGATTACTAGCCTTCATATCCCAAGCGAGGAGAACCAATCCTCTCAAGGATGAGCAGTAGCATCAAGTTAGCTGTTTTTATATTCCCGAATCCAACTTATAAGGCTAATGCTACGTGGCAGCATAGCCTGCAAAGTACCAACTTTCTTTCTGACTAATATTCCAAGAGAGACAACCAGCTTCGTTTCGTCCGCGTAAAGACGCAAAAGCGGTAACACATTCCGACAACTATTGCCGGTTGAATGAATCCTTGAATAGAGAGTCTTGACCAAAAAGTGCTTGGTCATTAAAAAAGGTCTACCTCTGCAAGGAACCGATTGGGAAGTGGGGAAGGTAAAGATTACTACAACCACAAAAAGGTATAACAACTGGTGGCCTACATTTCAGAGCCTGATCTTTCTGTAGAGCCGTTGAAACAAAACAAAAACATTTTGCCACTATAACTTGGTCAAAAGCACTCGCTCACTCTTTCCATGCGCTAAATGTTTAATGGGTTCATAAGTCTGTTTAGGGACACGAGCACGCGCCAGCAAAAGGTAAACTAGGGACTGTAGTAGTTGCCTGTTCATGGATAGCCTATAACTTGCAGCTAATAATACAATCAAAGCTTTTTGAGTTTCTTGAACAGTTTGTGGGCACCAAAGAAAAATTACATTACAAAACAAAACAAAATTACCTGGCTCTCTTGATTTCAAGTGATTCACCCACTTTTTCCACATAAGGGGGAATCCATGGCTCTTGTACATGGTCGGGAGCAGGATACATCCCGTCACTTGGTTCTGTGCTGAATGCCTTTGACACAGACCTGGTAGAGAGCTTGGCCAAACGACAGACAGACAACTATAAAAGATTAAGGCTTATTGTTACCAATATTCACTGACAAATCAATGCCTAGTCGCTCTTGCTTCTCTTAGGATAAAAGTCCCAGGAGAGACAGTTGCATACTGGAAACATTTCCTTGATAATTACCAGAAATAAAAATATCTCAAGACCAATCAGGAGAACCTGAGGATTTTTGTTCAACTAAGGAGCATCAAGGCAGCTGAAGTGTGTGTTTCCTTTTCCCTAACTTGACTCTTAATAGGGGAATACCACGACCACAAAAGCCTGTGTCCTTGTATTACTGCTTACACATCACTAAGCAAACTAAGACAATGCAACTGCATTAAAGCAGTTAAATAAGAAGTATTCTAGCATTGGCAATAGATGGTCACAGCCAATTTGTAAGTTGAAGCTGGGACTCTGAAGCACCCTCCACAAAATAGATCTTGACAGGAGAATCAGAAATAAAGAAAAGCAAAGCTGGAAAAGCTGGTATATGGATATAGCGTAAAAAGTTACAGCCAAATGTTTTGCAATATCCATTTCTTTTAATAACTTTTAAGTCATTTCTGCTTGAGGAATATCACCAAAATTTCAAGAAGGAAGAGAAAGGTGGGTCCCTTGAGCTAGTGTTATTAATTCATGTATGGCCGTCGGAAGAACTGATTACTGTGTCACTGAAAGAAAGGATCATTTCAGTTTCTCTCACTTGGGAATAGTGTTGACTGATTTTAGAATTATGCAGAATGACAAAAGTCATTAATACTGACTGGTAATATTTTGGTAATTGCTAACATGCCTAGCTTGACTGACTTTATCACATGATACAGGATAACTTGCTATTCACACCAACTCCCGTGAATAAAATATATACATGCAACTCCCACTGTTTCTTTTCAGCCTCTATACTTACAAAATGTGTGAAACTGAGCCTTAACTGAAAGGTCTAACTATTCTCTACAAATTATCATTTTTACTTTTCATTGAATGAAGTTACAGCTTTACCACATACCTGTCTTCTAAACACCAATTTTCTTTGATTGATTGATCCCAGCAGTTTTCTGTTGCATGTACTTGAGCCTTTTTGGCTTTGTTTTGCGCCAGGTGGATGACAATTGATATATTAATCAATTCAGTCAGGATGGTCTTATTTTGATGTTCTACATGCAATCCATGTGATTTAGTCTTTATTTACAGGAGGGGTATGTTTATTTACAGTACTTATTAAATGTGAACAGTGCAGTTCTGGGCTAAATGGTAGAATGAAGATCCAAAATACCTATGGAGGTGTGAAGGTCCCTTAATCACATACTTCGGCTAATCCATAGTTGACTTTAATCACTGCAAGCAGAGACGTTACTAGCCAAAATGTTTGGGGGGGACCAAGGTATTTACCAACTGGCTGGTCATTTTTACCGACTATTTTTGCGGACAAAAACGACTATTATTGAGAAAAAAACAACTGTGTTGACGAAAAATCGGCTGATTCTAAGAAAAAACAACCATTTTTAAGAAAAATCGACTATTTTAACGAGAAAAATCAAATGCTTTTGATTGTTTAAGAAAAACGACTATTTCTACGAAAAAATCGACTGTTTTTACTAAAATCACAGCGCTTCGCGCCGACTCTGCTATTTTTTACCGACTGGCTGACAACATAGGGGGGGCATCCCCCCCTCCCCCCAGTAGTGACGCCTCTGACTGCTAAGACAGTCAACAAAAGTTCCAATAATCATGCCTCTACTGCACACAAGTTTACCAGGACTCCTGGCAGGAGGGGTAGCACAACTAGCAGAGGCATCCTGTACATACCTGAAGGTTTTTAACCAAATTAGTGGCCATTATCTGTATTATTCTGACAATTTTCTATAGTTAAGATTGTGTAACAAGCGTAGCAGATTGTGGCCTTATTTTGAACTATCTGCCAACAACTTCTAAGACGAGAGTTACGAAAGTTAAAGGGGTAGGCCTTCAACGGACGACGAAGTGATGACCGACTCATGTAGCGATAGCAGAACATTAGTAATGTAGAGAAGTGTAACAGTTCCAACAATAAATTTTCTGTCAAACGATCTGTTCGAATAGAAAATGTTCACCAACAATTTTTAATAAGACCTGAATAGGACACAGGTCCTTCACTGGTGCAGAGAGTGTGATGTATCTCTAAAGAATTTTATAACAACCTCTTTGGCTTAAGAGACAAAGCGGTGTTGCCAGATGGTGCACATTTGCGCCATTTGGGCGCTTTTCTGAAGTGGCTGCGCTTGGAATTTTTCAAGTGTGCGCATTCTTTTTTGCGCATTTCTCTAAATCTCGGCGCAAATTCGGTGTTTTTTGCTCTGTTTTTGCCATCCAAATATCTTACAAACGAAAACTGCATATATGAATTTGTCAATTCAATAATTTTGTATTTAGAGCTCGAGGGTTGCGTTGCGGAGGTTCCGAATCTTTATCGACTGTAACAAATTATCATTCGAGAAGAGCCTACCGCTGGCCTACCGTGTAATGGGGATGCGGTTTCAAAATGTAATTTTCTACTACTCATATTTTATATGCCAGCGACTCACCGAAAGCTGAGTGCTAGAACATAGAGCATAATTGACTCGTAAGCAGTTTGCACTTTGGAAATGTGGATTTTCGACAACAAATTATAGCTTATAGTTGGTATTTCTACAAAAGACTAGATCTGATCGACTTTTACTCGTTTTGCTCACAATAAAACGGGAAGCACTTCTAGCAAAATGGATTGGACGGGGACGGGGACGGTCAAAGTCTTCAAAGTTTAACTGAAAAGCCAACTCATTTGTGTGTCATTTAATTGGATACACTGAATTATTTGGATTCTGCAAAGGGATTTTTTGATTTTCCACTATCTGCTCTCAGGGGCGTCGCGAGGGAGGGGTGTGGGGGGGTGCTGCACCCCCCCCCCCAGAAGGCCCGTTGTAAAAAATTCCGGTAAATTTTGACTGGTGCGGCGAAGCCGCGCCAGTTAAAATTTGACAAATTCACCTGAACTTGACGATTTTTAGGGAATCTACCGGATTATTGTTCAGGGAACCTACCGGATTTCGCTCAGGGAATCTACTGAAACCTTTCACAAGGAATATACCGGAACTTGACTTAGGGAATCTGTCGGAACGTGTCTCAGGGGATCTACCGGAATTTGCCCCACAGAATCTTCCAGAATTCGGCTGAGGGAATCTAGCCTACCAGAATTTTCGCTCAGGGAATCTAACGAAACCTTTCACAAGGAATCTACCGGAACTTGACTTAGGGAATCTGTTGGAACGTGTTTCAGGGGATCTACCGGAATATGCCGCGCGGAATCTTCCAAAATTCGGCTCAGGGAATCTACCGGAATTTTGCTGCTTACCGCTTACAGGGATGACCGCGAAGCACAACTTATCAGAGTGAATCGTGCAGACGGACAAAACATCGAACCTGGACGTTCACCGGGTGATTCCGGTAATCTCCAAAATTTCTGTAGCTTTCAAAAATTAGGCAACCTACCAAAATTTACACCATTTCCAGCTACAAATATTGTTCCAGGAATAAATCACAGTACCATCTACTCTAGATTCGACAGCCTTCTCGACTCACAAGTTAGCCTTGTTCCGACATGATCTCAGAAGTCCCCAGGACAGCTTCGGAACAAAAAAAAGTTTGAAGAAATATGGTATTCGAATTCTTTCGTGAATTTTAGTTAAAATTTAACGTTCGTCAACTAGATCGGTTTCACATGCGATTAGTAACAGACTCTCATGAAAGAGTCAGAATATTTCAGTGTTTTCAAATATCAGAAGTAAAAATAAGCTATGCCTTTGCAGTTAAACTTCAACGTCCCTGTCTTTGTTTACCGTTGTTTGTAACACACAATCTAAGTCAGAACACAACAGTATTCTAGAGTTCCTGCAGACAGAGGCGTTACTAGCCAAAATGTTTGAGGGGGACAAGGTATTTACCGACTGGCTGGTCATTTTTACCGACGGTTTTTGCAGATAAAAACGACTATTATTGAGAAAAAAAAACGACTGTGTTGACGAAAAATCGGCTGATTTTAAGAAAAAACGACTATTTTTAAGAAAAAACGACTCTATTTCTAAGAGAAAGATTGACTGCGTTTTTACTAAAAATCGCGGCGCTTTGCGCCGACTCGGCTATTTTTTACCGACTGGCCGAAAACATTGGGGGTGTCGACCCCCCCCCCCCTAGTAGTGACGCCTGTGGCTGCAGAGATATTCACTATGGAAAATCTCCGGCAAAATCTTGAAAAATTCCGGTAAAATCCCGAAAAATTCCGGTAAAATTCCGAAGCCGCACCCCCCCCCCCCCCCATCAGGAAGGTGTCGCGACGCCCCTGTGACTGCTCTAGTTATGAGGCTCAGAATATCTCCAGCCGTCCCCACAGCGTAAATTCTACTACGACGCGGGAAATGTTAAAGTTTAACTGAAAAGCCAACTTACTTTTGTGTCATTTAGTTGAATACACTGAATTATTTGGATTCTGCAAAGGGATTTTTTTTGTTTTCCACTATCTGCTCTAGTTATGACGTTCAGAGTATCTGCGGCTGTCCCCACAGCAAAAATTCTACTATGACGCGGGAAACAAGGCTGCCACACGTTTAGAGGCTTGAAAATAGGGACTTAGGGACTTTTTTAAACCAAAAAAGGGACCTATAGGGACCTAAGGTCCCTGCTAATAAACCTGAAATACACAGTAGTAGGATCCTATTTGTACTTTACTTGCTAGGATCAGAGGGGTTACGGTTCGAAGTATTGGTAACGGTACCTGATTTAGCGAAATAGGCTATGGCTCTTAGATCTGGGCCGTCAAGGGAGAAAAGAGGGAGGCAGGGCAACTTAAAGAGTTTCAGCTCAGTTTCAATAACTTTCAGTGATTAAACCAGTGAAGACAATAAGTCAACAACCTGTATTCGAGTCGAGTGGGTAATGGCAAAAAGTTTAATGTTTGGTTTTCATCAGATTATGCAAGAATGAAGATCTAAAAGATGTATCTGTTTACTTGCTGGCTTAACCAGCCAGAACAGATCTGGAACGGTATTTTCATAAGCAATGAACTCGTAAACACTTCTTCAGTGGCGTAGCCAAGAGATGGCCATGCCCACCCCAAAACTTTTTCACATTTTCTCTCTATTTTTGTTCGGTAGTTGTAATCATCCAAAACTGAAAATTTGAAAGGCGAAAATAGAAGCAAAATGATAGGTCTTGACATCAAGTTTAAATTCTGGCAGCTTCGGGCCACAATATTAGCTTTTAACACTATTTGCACTTGTCGGTGTAGGCACCAACAAATCTCTTTTTAATGGCTTAAAAACTTGGAACCTGTAGTTTCAAAATCTACCATGGCTTTGCGACGGAGACTGCAATTTAAACAAATATTACATAGCGTTCTTCTGAAAATACAATTCTGCAGCTTCGTCGCTGAGGTCAACGCTCAACTGTAAGGGACTGTAAGTGTTTTAACTGTAAACGAAATACTATATAAGCTTTGGCACAGCTCCACAAAATGTTTGGCTTGGTCAGGTTCCCCCTAAAATTCAAGCATAGTGCTAGCCGTGCCCCTATCGGTAGCATGAGTAAATTTCAGATTGTAGCAACAATAAAGGCTGGAAATTGGAAATTATACCGAATCCCATCCATAATACCAAATAATTTTGGACCGATAGCTTATTCGGGATTCTCTGTAACTAACGAATCTCCATAGATTTACCGAATCAATCGTTCTGGCATCAAAAAATTACCAAATATTTTCAGTAAATTTGCACACCGAATCCTGCCAATTATAAAGAATCCCGAAATTAACCGAACTGATTTGTACCGATAGCGTATTCGTGGTTCTGTATGACTACCGAATCCCCGCAAATCTACCGCATAGTTCTCGTATCTAACAATTTTAGTCAACAGTCCAAATTGCACATGTTAACATGCACTTTATTTACTGGTGTCCTTTATTCGGTTGCAATCAGCCATATTGGAGCAAAGTAAAGTGAACGAAAAAGCACCAAGGTGACGAATCAAACTGACTCTTCTTCAAAATAAGAAAAAAAAATCCCAGGTGAATTCAGAGGTCAATCCTTTCCACTAATAGTCTCCCTCAATGACAGAGTAACGCTGTAGCAGAAGGAGCCAAGTTTATACTACATACAAGCAGGTTGACAGTTGAAACAGTATACCATTCTTTGTATAGTAGCTAGAAGATATTCAAATTAAACGTAAGAATTTTAGTCAGGAAAAACTCTAAAGGGACCTGAGAGCTGATTTAAGGACCAATAGGGACCAAAAGGGACCTAAGACTGATTTAGGGACTTCCAGGGACTTTAGGGACTTTGTGGCAGCCCTGGGGAAATCTTTATCTAAACACAAACAAGGCTTTTCAGTGGACAGTGGCGATACTGGTGAAGATTGCTTAGTGCCTGAACAAAAAAAAGTCATAAATCTTTTCTGTAAGGCATACAACAAATTAGAGGTACCACAAATCACACGGAAATTCCACTATTTGAAAATCGATTATTCCTGAATAGCGGAACAACCAATTAACGCATTTTCGGCGGGTCTTCAAGCCAATTTAAGTGAATAAGTGATGGGTAACTAGATTGTCCTATCCCAGTCCTTTTCGGTTAAACTTTAATCTCAACACAAATGCGGTTTTTATGGCACTTGCCCTTCGGCCAAGTGCCATATAGCGATCGCAATTTCTGTCCGTCCGTCGGTCGGTCGGTCGGTCTGTCTGTCCGGGTTTTGCTAGTTCGGGTACTTCCAGATAAGCTAGGACGATGAAACTTGGCAGGCATATCAGGGACCGGACCAGATTAAATTACAAATAGTCGCTTCCCCGATCCGACCACTTGAGGGGGAGTGGAAGGAAGGGGAATCCGGAAAAAATAGGAAAAATGACTTATTTTTAACTTACGAACGGGTGATCGGATATTAATGACTTGGCCTCGAGCCCTCTCTCTGCCAAATTGGCTTTTTATATTGAAATTATATAGTAATAAACAGAACTTGAACTTGAACTTGAAACTTAATATATGGAAGGACCACTTGTCTCAGACCTTCCATTTTAAATCCAGACCGGATCCGGTGACATGGGGGGTAGTTGGAGGGGGAAACCGGAAATCTTGAAAATCGCTTAGAGTGGAGAGATCTGGATGAAAGTTGGTGGAAAGAACAAGCACAAGTCCTAGATACGGGATTGACATAGCCGGACCGGATCCGCTCACTTTGGGGGAGTTGGGGGGGGGGGAATCCAGATTTTTAGTGATCCCGCGAGTTCGGTGCTTCCTGATGTGCTAGGACGATGAAAATTGGCAGGCATGTCAGGGAAACGAACAGATTGACTTGATAATAGCCGTTTCCCCAATCCGACCATCCGGGGGGGGGAGCTGGAGGGAGGGGAATCCGGAAAATGAGGTATTTTTAACTTACGAACGGGTTATCGGATCTTAATGAAACTTGATATATAGAAGTACCTCGTGTCTCAGACTTGAACTTGAACTTGAACTTGAAACTTAATATATGGAAGGACCACTTGTCTCAGACCTTCCATTTTAAATCCAGACCGGATCCGGTGACATGGGGGGTAGTTGGAGGGGGAAACCGGAAATCTTGAAAATCGCTTAGAGTGGAGAGATCTGGATGAAAGTTGGTGGAAAGAACAAGCACAAGTCCTAGATACGGGATTGACATAGCCGGACCGGATCCGCTCACTTTGGGGGAGTTGGGGGGGGGGGGGAATCCAGATTTTTAGTGATCCCGCGAGTTCGGTGCTTCCTGATGTGCTAGGACGATGAAAATTTCAGGCATGTCAGGGAAACGAACAGATTGACTTGATAATAGCCGTTTCCCCAATCCGACCATCCGGGGGGGAGCTGGAGGGAGGGGAATCCGGAAAATGAGGTATTTTTAACTTACGAACGGGTTATCGGATCTTAATGAAACTTGATATATAGAAGTACCTCGTGTCTCAGACCTCCCATTTTAAATCCAGACCGGATCCGGTGACATGGGGGGTAGTTGGACGGGGAAACCGGAAATCTTGAAGATCGCTTAGAATGGAGAGATCTGGATGAAAGTTGGTGGAAAGAACAAGCACAAGTCCTAGATACGGGATTGACATAACCGGAACGGATCCGCTCACTTTGGGGGAGTTAGGGGGGTCCGGATTTCTAGTGATCCCGCGAGTTCGGTGCTTCCTGATGTGCTAGGACGATGAAAATTGGCAGGCATGTCAGGGAAACGAACAGATTGACTTGATAATAGCCGTTTCCCCAATCCGACCATCCGGGGGGGAGCTGGAGGGAGGGGAATCCGGAAAATGAGGTATTTTTAACTTACGAACGGGTTATCGGATCTTAATAAAACTTGATATATAGAAGTACCTCGTGTTTCAGACCTCCCATTTTAAATCCAGACCGGATCCGGTGACATGGGGGGTAGTTGGACGGGGAAACCGGAAATCTTGAAGATCGCTTAGAATGGAGAGATCTCGATGAAAGTTGGTGGAAAGAACAAGCACAAGTCCTAGATACGGGATTGACATAACCGGAACGGATCCGCTCACTTTGGGGGAGTTAGGGGGGTCCGGATTTCTAGTGATCCCGCGAGTTCGGTGCTTCCTGATGTGCTAGGACGATGAAAATTGGCAGGCATGTCAGGGACCCGAACAGATTGACTTGATAATAGTCGTTTCCCGGATCCGACCATCCGGGGGGGCTGGAGGGAGGGGAATCCGGAAAAATGAGGTATTTTTAACTTACGAACGAGTGATCGGATCTCAATGAAACTTGATATATATAAGTACCTTGTGCCACAGACACCCCAGTTTAAATCCGGACCGGATCCGGTGACATGGGGGGAACTGGAGGGGGGAACCGGAAATCTTGGGAAACGCTTTGAGTAGAGAGATCGGGATGAAAGTTGGTGAAAAGAACAAGCACAAGCCCTAGATACGTGATTGACATAACCGGACCGGATCCGTTCACAGTGGGGGGGTGGGGGGATCCGAATTTCTAGTGATCCCGCGAGTTCGGTACTTCCTGATGCGCTAAGACGATGAAACTTGGCAGGCGTGTATGGGACCCGAACAGGTTGACTTGAGAATAGTCGTTTCCTGGATCCGACCATCTGGGGGGTGGGGGTGGAGAGAGGGGGAATCCGAAAAGTGAGGTATTTTTAACTTGCGAACGGGTGACCGGATCTTGATGAAACTTGACGTATAGAAAGATCTCGTGTCTCAGACGCCCCATTTTAAATCCAAACCGGATCCGGTGATATTGGGGGGAGTCGGACGGGGGAACCGGAAATCTTGGGAATCGCTTAGAGTGGAGGGTTTGGGATGAAAGTTGGTGGGAAGAGCAAGTGAATAGCATAACCAAAATGGATCCGGTCACTGTGGACGAGTTGGAGGGGATCCGAGTTTGTAGTAATCCCACGAGTTCGGTACTTCCTGATGTGCAAGGACAATGAACTTGGCATGCTTGTCAGGTACCCGAACTATTGACTTGAGAATGTCGTTTCCCCGATCCGACCGTCGAGGGGGAGTGTACAAAAGGGGAATCCGGAATCCAGTGGCAAGCTCAGCTATTGAACGGGTTATCGGATTTAACCGAAACTTGATATTTAGAAAGGTCTCGTGCCTCAGACATCCCATTTTAAATCCGGACCAGATCCGGTGACATTGGGAGGAGTTGGAGGGGCAAACCGGAAATCTTTGTAATCGCTTAGAGTGGAGGGATCGGGATGAAACTTGGTGGGAAGAACAAGCATAAGTTCTAAATATGTCATCTAGAGCTTTCAGACTGAATGAACCTAGATATCCTAATTCTAGGTACGAACTGCATTTTTGAATGGCGGGGTGTTTATTGTGAAGTTGTCTTCTACTTTCTCGTACCACTACTCGTAACAAGTGCCATATGAGCTCGTAGCTCTTGTTCAGTGGGCAATGGTGAGATCGGTGAATATTGCTTAGTGCCTGAACAGTCTTTCTCGAAAAATCTTTCTCGTAAGGCATGCAGCAAAAATACAAGCGCATAGAGGCACCACAAATCAAACGGGAATTCCACTATTTGAAAATCAATTATTCATGAATAGTGGAACAACGAAGTAACTAATTTTCAGCGGGTCTCCAAGCCAATTTATGTAAATAAGTGATGGGTAACTAGACTGTCCTATCCTAGCCCTTTTCGGTTAAACTTTAACGACTGGCTAGTTATTTTTCCGACTTTTAAAAACTAAATACTGTATTTAGGAAAAAAATAAAAAAATCGTGGCACTTGCGTTGACTTTTTTTATTTATTAGAATTGGCCGTCTTTTGGAAGGAGGGGGGGGGGGGCATCTTATTTCACGCCAAAAAGAAAAATAGCAGTTTTTGCTTCCCCTTTTGCGCGATTTTATGTCCAGCATCTGGCAACACTGGAGGGAAGATTTGAAATTGAGCAAAAACGTGGCCATGGCTCTGAATGAACAGAGTGCTTTGGTTTCTGTGGTAAGATAACTTATTGACTACAGCTTTGGTTTCCAGAATTGCATTTTCAGGACACTTGTGTTTTCCCCGAGTTTAGGAAAAAGCGTTTTCAGTTGCCAGAGTCAAACACTGTGTTTATGTTTAAAAAAAGGGTTTTAAGCCTCCGTGTTATGTGCGCGTTTAACACAGATTATCCAGAACACGCAACTCTCCCGAATAGCAAGTTATGTTGCATGTTTAGGCGAGAGTAAACACCGTGGGATGGAAACAGGTTTTGCATGTTGGTGTTAAAGTTTAACTGAAAAGCCAACTTTTTTTTGTGTCATTTAGTTGAATACACTGAATTATTTGGATTCTGCAAAGGGATTTTTTTGTTTTTCACCATCTGCTCTAGTTATGACGTTCAGAACATCTGCGGCCCCACAGCGAAAATTCTACTATGACGCGGGAAATCTTTATTTAAACACAAACAAGGCTTTTCAGTGGGCAGTGGCGATATTGGTGAATATTGCTTAGTGCCTGAACAAAAAAAAAGTCATAAATCTATCTTTTAAGGCATACAACAAATTAGAGGTACTGTACCACAAATCATACGGAAATTCCACTATTTGAAAATCGATTATTCCTGAATAGCAGAACAACCAAGTAACGCATTTTCAGCGGGTCTTCAAGCCAGTTTAAGTGAATATGTGATGGATAACTAGATTGTCCTATCCCAGTCCTTTTCGGTTAAACTTTAAACTCCATATTAAACTTGCTGGTGTCTGAAAACGTAACTCAGGGGATGCAACCAGAGGCGTTACTAGCCAAAATGTTTCGGGGGACAAGGTATTTACCGACTGGCTGGTCATTTTTACCGACTATTATTGTGGATAAAAACGACTGTTATTAGCTGTGTTTTTGTGATACCATGGGATCTGATATACGGTCTAAAGTCGTTTTTGCAGTTGTCGTGGTATCTGGCCAGTTACCGTGGTAACAGATATTCAGATATCATGGTCCGACCGTGGTATCTGGAAAGTCAGCTCACTTTCATCAGTTTTTGTCAAATTGGTGAGAAAGAAGTTCAGGCACTTAGTGATGTAACTGGATATCAGTTTTTCTTTTGGGATGACTTCGGAAAGTGCAATTTGAGCAATAGTCGTTTTTGCGGTGGACCGTATATCAGATACCTCAGTAACTGCAAAAGCGATTAATTACAGATCCAGTTACCGTGGTAACAGATACCATGGTACCTGCAAAAATGCAACTATTGAGAAAAAACGACTGTGTTCAAGAGGAATCTGCTGATTTTAAGAAAAAATGGCTATTTTTAAGAAAAATCGACGATTTTTACGAAAAACTGACTGTTTTTATTGGTTTTAAGAAAAAATGACTATTTCTAGGAAAGAAATCGATTATTTCTACTGAAAATTGTGGCGCTTCGTGCTGACTCGGCTATTTTTTTACCGACTGGCCGACAACATTGGGGGGGGGGGTCCCGCTCCCCCTAGTAGTAACGCCTCTGGATGCAACACAATACCAAATCTACATTGACCCCAGTGCTTCCACTTTCCAGGAATTATCCTGAAATTCAGGGTTTTTGGATCCCAGCAGGATTTTCGAGAATCCAAGACTTCCCAGGAATTTTCTGATACTTTTTACAGACTGAAGAATTAGTGTATGCTATGCAGTCAACCACAGACTCCTGATTTTTGGATACCCTACGTCAAATGCTGGATACTCTAACCCAATCAAATACAGAAGAGGTATCCAACATCCAATTTATATGACCTCGAACTTTGAACTGAAAACCTTATAAGAAAATTTCTATGCAGCCCAAAACAGGTCCTGGGTCACTCAGGGTTTCCTTCTTGACAGTTAAGACTGCATTGAAATTTCCTTCCAACCTTTTTAGGCAGGTTCGAGGTTGTGTAAATTCGAGGTTGGATACCCCCCCCTGTACTGAGGATTTGAATAAAGCTCAGAAATCAACCAATTGCAGTTAACAGTAGGGCACCAGACTTTTTGGAGATTTCTCCTGCTCAGGGGAATCTCCTAGTGAGGTGAAAACAGATTCCCCTGTGTAGGGGATTTTGATCTTGACAGAAATAAGAACTGCTAGAAAAAAAAATCTTTGGTTATTTCAGTTCTAGAGACACTAGAAAACTATATCAGACAGCCAGAGGCGTTACTAGCCAAAATGTTTGGGGGGGGGGACAAGGTATTTACCGACAGGCTGGTCATTTTTACCGACTGGTTTTGTAGATAAAAACGACTATTCTTGAGAAAAAACTACTGTGCTGACGAAAAATCGGCTGATTTCGAGAAAAACGACTATTTTTATGAAATAATCGACTATTTTTACAAAAAACCGACTGTTTTTACGAAAAATGGACTGATTTTACGAAAAATAGCGGCACTTCGCGCCGACTCGGCTATTTTTTACCGACTGGCCGACAACATTGGGGGGGGGCGTCCCCCCCCTAGTAGTGACGCCCCTGCAGATAGCATCCCCTCCTCACCTTCCACCCTATCTTGAGAAATCCTATAAAATAGGCCAGAAAACAGTAAAGTTGTATTTTTATGGCACTTGCCCTTCGGCCAAGTGCCATATAGCAATCGCAGTTTCTGTCCGTCAGTCGGTCGGTCGGTCGGTCTGTCCTGGTTCTTCTAGTACGGGCACTTCCACATAAGCTAGGACGATGAAACTTGGCATGCATATCAGGGACCCCAAATGATTAAGTTGGAAATAGTCACTAACCCGATCCGAGCATTATGGGGGGAGTGGAGGGAGGGAGAATCCGGAATCTTTAGGTATTTGTGACTTTTTAACAGGTAATCGAATCATAATGAAACTTGATATTTGGAAAGACCAGGTGGAGGGATCGTGCCTCAGACGACCTATCTAAAATCCGGACCGGATCCGGTGACCTTTGGGGGACATGGAGGGGGGAACCGGAAATCTTGGGAAACGCTATGGGTGGAGGGATCGGGATGAAACTTAGTGGGAAGAACAAGCACAAGTCCTAGATTCATCATTGACATAACCGAACCGGATTTGGGCTCTGTGGGGGGGAGTTGGAGGGGGGGTCCGGAATTCTGGTGATCCGATCCGTCTCTAGGAGAATGCTTGAAGCTCACCAAAGGAAGTTCCACATCATCGCTTGGTATCCCATCCCAATGTAGTGGAGAGAGTCCATTCCCGGCTTCTCAGTAGGACTGAGAAGCCGGATCCTTCAGTAAGCAAAAGCTCGCCTATATGTAGAATTGTCTATTTTAGTTGTTATTGATGATAAAATTTTGAATTCCAATTGGAAAAGATGAAAATAGACAGTACTTTCGGCCGAAAAAGAGGACAAGACTACTTGATCTATCCCATTTTTTTCTAGGTTCCTGACAAATTAAAGAGCAAGTATGACAGAACTTTCACCATCAAAGGTGAAGGACACACCATTGGCCATGCTCTAAGCTCAGTTATAAGAACCCAGTAAGTCTCTTTTATTAATTTGTCGACAGTAGGCCTCATGCAAGTGACTTGTTGTTCTAATACACTGCAAAAAAAAATCTTGCAGTATTTGCTAGTCGGATTAATCTTATCTTTATTGAGATAAGATTATCCCTAATTCAGATTAACTTATCCCAATAGAGATAAGATTAATCCCAGTAGCAAATACTGCATCCTTATTCGGAGAAACTTTTTACAGTGTATGTGACAAACTATTATCAAAACTATCTTTGCTGTCCAGGTTCTGTAATTTCAACTGAAGATCCCTATCAGCATGAATCAGTTTGTAAATCCAGTGAACCAGAAACGGTTCTACACAAACGCAGGGCAAGCTTAAGTTGCGTTTTATTGGATTCACTTCTGTTTCGTCAAAGTTTGTAGTTTGGCTCTTGTTTTGTCTTACTTGCGTTTTATTGAGTTCTTGTTTCCGAAACTCAAACTACTAGTCAAACAACATACGCGAGGTAGTTTGTAGTTTGAGCTAAGTAGTTTCAGGTTCGAAACCACAGCCCTTGGAATGGACAAATAAAACGGCATGAAGCAAAACTTTTTTTCCAAAAAAACGCTGTTTAGCGAAACTACATCCAATAAAACGCAACTTTAATAGCAGAAAATGTTTTACTTACTATTATTTTCCAGGAAAGGAGTCAAATTTTGTGGGTATGCCATCCCCCACCCAACGAATAACTTTTTTGAACTGAAAGTGACTATGGAATCAGACTCTGGAACGACATCAAAAGAGGCACTCATCAAGGGCTTGAGCAACTTACGAGACTTTGCTGGGCACATGAGAAGTACATTCAAGGTAAAAAAAAAACTATTGCTTCTTCAGCTGTGACTAAATCATCATACACCTTACGACGTCAGGACCTTTCAGACAGACAAGCTTATTTTCCATGTGAAGGAATATCCTTTTGCTTAAGGCATCTGATTTCACCTGAATTGTCTCCCTCTTATCTTTGAGTTTTAACACCATATCTCTAGCAGGCAAGGTTTCACCGATAATAACGCTGTAGGATTAAATTTGTTTGAACAACTGGGAGCCCAGAGAGCTGCTACCTTTGCACTTTTCGATATAGCCAAGTTGCGTTTTATTGGAAGTTCATAGTACAGCGGGATCGGATGGCGAACTGTAAGTAGCCGTTTTATTCCTGGTGGACTACGTCAGAAGGTACGCTGAACTGTTCCCTGCCTCACCCAGCGTACAAACTAGCGGGTCCGCTGGCACTCAGCGAGCGGCCCGCTGGCGAATAAAACGACAGCGAACAGTCTGCTGTACTGTGAACTTCAAATAAAACGCGGCTTAAGTCATCATCATCATAGAAAAAAGTATGTGTGCCTACAGACAATATGACTGGAGAAGATACAAATTCAGTGAATTTAAACAAGACAGTTTTGAAATGTGTCAAGCCTTGTGTCTTAGCTATGAAGTAAAGCATCCAGCAGTTCTTAAATTTAAAATAATAGAAACAATATAATTCAATCACTGGGGGCCGGCAGCGATACAAGCTTGTTAGCTCGGCCCCATTCAGTATTTCGCTTGATAGTCGTAAGAGCGCTGTATCGTCTGATTCAAAATAGTCTGTATGATTTGTCCATTTGCAAAGGAGGGATTGCGAGGCTTATCACCTTTAAGCAGTCATCGTTTCCCGGTTGATGGATTTTAAATTTTTTTTTTTTTTATATTGATGATTTGCCACGAGTTCCAGTGTGAGAATTAAGGCCATGGTCCCTGTTAGACCAAAAAGTTAGACCAAAGAAGTTCAGGCGACACTGTGTCGCCTGAACTTTGATTATTTTTTGGTCTACTCCACTGTAATGATAATTGAAATACCTTCAGGAGTCTTGTGGGAATAAAAAAAGGAAACGAAGGAAAAGAAAAGATTCAGAGGAATTCCCGATGGCATCCGATAAAGTCGAATCAGCTCGAGGTCAACTATAAGAAAAAAATGACAGTAAATAAAGCCATTATTCTTTGCTTGCAGGAGGCAATTGCAAACCACGAGACGCCCATGGATGCAGAGAGATAACATTACGACGATAACTTCTTTTATACGAATCCGAATAAATCACACAAGAACTGATAAATACTAGGTTAAATCATGCCAACGCACCTATTCCTACTCTTCGTAATAACGTTTCTTCAGTGTCCTGTACTTCCTTAGCATGTATAGTGCTTCTAGTTCTTTCACAACAAATTCACCATGTTTCAGTAACTTCTCAATTTTTTCTGGGTCCATAATATCTTTATTTTTCAAAAACGCGTTCTTCAACTTCTGCTGGAACTGACTAGCACCAGTTGGGTATTCCTTTCCAAGATGGTAGAGCTGTAAGGAGGTCTATCATCAGGTTAAAGCACAACTCTTACTAGAAATAATCTTTTCCCTATGAAACGGACCAGAAAAAACGATTTTCGAAAACACCATTACTTTCCACCTGAAATTAGCGATTTTCTTGTTAGAGCTTGTCGACTCTATCCAGCCTTCCTGCTCTCCGACGCGGCGGCCGGGCGCAAAACGTTTGAAAACTGAGCACGCCGTGGTTAAAAAGTTGGAAAACTAAGCAAACAAAAGAAGTCAAAACCAAAAGGTTATCATATCCTCATATATCAAAGAGTTTTCAGTGGACATTGAAGATTCCGGCAAACTTTGCGTTGTGTGACGAGCAAAACTCGGCAGAGCCGAAAAAGCGCTAAAACTCCGTAGTCACAAAAAGAAACAATGGAGAAAGGTAGGGATTTTTGTAGCTTCTGCTTCCACAAGGGAGCTAGGTATATTACAAAAGGCAGGATAAGCAAGAGGGGTCCTTTAAAGCTATTTTTACGTTTAGCTTTGTTAAACACTGAACATAGGCTATCACATAAATAAAGGGCGATTCTTGCGATATCTTGGATTCGCTTTCCGAAAAGCAAAGCAAGAATCCGCCGAGTGGTTGCGCTTTACAACTTCTCGCTGTTTCGCCACTTTCCAGGTACGGATGGGATTCATTTTCCACCTCACTTTCTAAAACTAGCGGAGCGCAAGAACAACTTCGGAAAGCGAAGCGGCTTTTAGCCAAGTCGCAAGAACACACGGCGGCTAGTGGAGCTTTCCAGACCACCAGAATGGCCCTTAAATTTGCTTGGTCCAAGAACGTATAACTAGGTTCTTCCGCATCAATGATAAGGCTCATTTCCCCAACCCCGCGAGTGGGGTCAGTAAATCAGGGGGGGGGGGGGATGAACCAGATTAACTTAAGCAAAACTGTGCTGAAACGTCAAAAAACGTGTTTCCAATTTAGTCACAGGTTGTGGTCCTTCCAGCAACTTAGAAATACGGCTGCCATGCTGGAAAGATTTTTAGCATATCCTCACTGCTATCAATGGGTATGGATTAACTAGCAATGAATCCAAGGAGTACATCAACACCTTTAAGCAAAAACTGTGGGTTCTGGCTCGACCATAATCTGAAGACATACAACAAGGGTGGCGTGGAGGGTGGTCTCGGAAATGTTATGACCCATGTAGAGACCAAACGGATAGATCCAGATCCGAACCGCAGCAAACTTGGAAGATACAAAGGTCATCGGCCCTAGATGTTCCTTTTTGAGATCCGGACCAGATTCGACCTCGGTGGGGAGAACTAGTAGAGGGTACCGGAAATTCAGTGACACGCGTAGGGGCTAACTGTGTGGGAGGGAACGGGATGAAACTTAGACGGTGCCGTACACAGGTATGGGTCCTAGAACTCCTTGATATTTCATTTTGAGGTCCTGACTGGATCCTACATAGGTCAGCTAGTAGTCTACCGGACATTTCGCAGAAAGTTTCACGGAGTTTCGAGTGATGGACGGTGGGAGCAAATGCCCTAAATATGTGTCCAAACCACTTCTGGCCACGGTGGACGGGAAGCTTCTGGAACCTCTGTGAAACGCATAGGGACCAAACTTGGGTTGGGCAATTTGGATAACTTGGCGATACCAAGATCATATGCCCCAGGTATGCTCTTTTCAGTCCGAATGGGTGATCCGATTAGAGTGGAACTTGATGGGTGGTACGAGTAGATGCCCTAAATGGGCGGGGTACCGAAATGTTTGTTTCAGGTGAAGAACCAAAACAAGTCTTTCCGGGACAGATTTGCCGGTGTGGCGATTTTACCGACAAGGGGCGGGACGAAACGAAATAGTATTTGCAGGTCCTTTTGAACAAAAAAAATAAAGTTTCCCGATTTACCAACCAGACTATTTGCGGTGACCAAGAACCGGTGCCAGAACCGGAGGGAACAAGACCAAAGGTTTCGATGGGATCCCAAAAATATTCGATCCTAACAATTGGGTCTTGTCTTCGCCATTCAGTTTTCGTCAGACTCCTTTAAGATTTTTACTGTTCAAATAAAGTTCAAAAATGTAATCATCATGTCTCCTCGCCCCTATACCGAATCTCTAATCGACTTCAGAAACAACCTTGAGCTTCAATCAAATTTCCAGTTTCGGCAGAATTCGTGATGAACCATTTGTCCAGCAAGAAAACTAAGTTCAGATATGGATTCAGCGGACCTCCTTACCCCTTCAATGAATATCTTATTAGCTCATAAAACATAAATGTTTTTACCGTTAATTCGAAACCCTAAGTCTAAAGTATAAAGCAGGATCCGGATTCTTTCAATGAAAATCGACCAAGGCCAATCTAGGAGGCAGGATCCGGGTTCTTTCAATGAAATTTGACCAAGTCCAATCTGGGAGGCAGGATCCGGGTTCGTTGATTGAAAATACAAAGCCAGGATCCTGGTTCCGGACAGGATCCCGGTTCGTTGACAAATTTAACAACGGCAAAGGAGGCCTGTGATTGGCTGATGGAGCGAAGTCTCCGCCTTAAGGGAGGAGTTTGTTTGGCCCCGCCCTGTGGGAGGAGCTACGCAGTCAAATGTCGATGCTAAATATAGGACAAAATATAGGACTAAAGGACCCATCTAAGAACTTAACCTGTACTTTGCCAACGAATGCTCATACTAAGCTTGAACAACATATATCAACCCATACTAAGCTTGAACAACATATACCAACCCCTTCGACCTTCGATTACACTAGCTCTCTCCGAACAGATTACGCGCTCTGCGCATCATCCACTCGCAGAGCTATACTAGTGTGAAGAAAAGGGGTAGCAGAAAATTGGTCGACAAATTTTATGTCCGGTTTTTGCCGGATTCCGGGTGAACTACTTTTTTGCCCCTTAATTTGAAACCCCTCCCCCATCCTCAAATGTAGGGCTACAGAGCCCATCTTCTAACTTGACTTGTAATTTGACCCAAAGGATCCTCCCACCAAGACTCATCAAAATATCTCACTCCCTTCGAGAGTTATCGTGCGCACAGACGGACAGACAGACAGACAACTTTTGCGATGTCATAGGTATCCCTCCACTTACGTTTTGGGATCCCAAAAACAAGGTTTGTCGGTGCTCCTGAATTTCCGATGCAACTTTTTCCGGTCACCGCATCGGATCTGACCAACCAACGAAGTGATGGATCTCGTTTTGCCGATAAGGCTTTTTCAGATCTTCAGCTTTTCCGAAAAGGTTTTCCAGTCGTACCAGAAACAGAACGAGAAAAGGGTTTGGTCGGTGCAACTTCAAGCTTGAGCGGATTGAGCCTGAAGAAGACCCTTGCCAAGAAGAGCCGAAATGTAGCTCTAATAAAATGTTGCTGACGTATCCGTTTTGCATTGTCAAACATGGTGCGAACCACCGACAAACAGTAGGCCTACCCCGATTCTAAATTTACCGTCAAGGCTTTTGTCAATACCAGAAAAGAAACAAAGAAAAATCGCCGCTGCTGATCTACCACCAGAACAGGACTTTTCCAGTCAATCAACAAAAGAAATGAGAATCCAGATTTGCCAACATGGTTTTTTTCCAATAATCTGAGTGCAGCATGATCGCTCAAATTTAAGTTAATCATGGTTATTAAATAACAAAACAACAAGCAGAAGAAAAAATATTCCATAGAGCTTATGCCTGTAGCCTACCAGAAACAGAATAAGAAAAGTAATTGTCAGTATTCTGCACAGACAAATACTTTGATGATTCGCCTTTTGTGGGGAGCTGTCCTCCTAGCCACAGAAGCAGGTCAGCCTAGTGGTCTGCAAAAGTAAGCTGAATGAAATACTGCAGTTTTAAATTTGATATTCCATTCTAACACTGAATCAGTTCTCATCAACTGTATCATTCAAAGCTCACATGCCCTTTCAGAGTTTTTTTTATCTGGAAACAATAAATGCAGCTAACCTAACCAGGAGAAAGAAAATAGTAGGCCTACACATCAGAAATAAAGAATAGGCAGAACTATTGACCCCAAGAAGCTTAAAAAACGTCCCTAAGCTCCAATTTACTGCTCCTTTATTGTAAATTTCCTGACCAGATCTATAACTTTTACATAGTATTGGAACATAGAATCAATTAGGGGCAGTCTACCTCAAACCCATGATTTTTGGATACCCTATGAAAAACCTGTGGTATGTCTAGTATTTGGGCATATCCTATGCCTAACCCTGGACACACTATGTCAAATGCTGGATATTCAGATACCAATGATGTGAGTGAAGCTCAGACATCAACTAATCAGAATTCATCTATAGTGGGGTAGGCCAGGATTAGGGTACCAAAAGTTATCCAGCATTTGGCATCAAGGAAGAAATTTCCCTTATTCTTTCTCCTCTCATATTTCAGCTGTTTCCAAGAGGAAAAATTCACAAGAACCCTACGTCTGTGGTGAATCTCGGCTAAATGCCAACTCTTTTACAATTTCCACACAACCTTCCACAATGTACTTGCCCACCTCAACTATCACCTGCTCATTCTCATAGATGGATGTTTTGGTAAGAAATAAACAGATAAAGGTAGTTTCAGAATTACTAAGAAGACGATGACCATCCGTCAATAATGCATCATCCCGAAAGATTCTTCATCTGAGGAAGCTGGCTGTATGTTGCCTTAGTTTGGAGTTTTTGACAATAATAGCCACACTCCACTTCAACAAAGATATTAAACTATTAAAGAGCATCCAAACCAGTCTACCACAAACCCCTGCCCTGATTTTTGGATACCCTATGCCAAACGCTGGGTATACCTAGCGTTTGGCATACCCTATGCCTAACGCTGGATACACTATGCCAAATGCTGGACACCCTAACCAAATACAATATTGATGATTTGAGTGAAGCTCAGAATTCAAACAATCAGAATTCACCTATAGTGAGGTAGGTCAGGCCAGTCTAGTACACTAGCCCCTTTTCAGGCATGGTGCTCAAACGTCTAGCACCATGCCTGGGTGCTAGACGTTCAAGCACTGTACCTTGGATTTCTTGTATAGTGCATGGATTTCAGTATACAGTGCATGCATGAAAAACACAGTTTCTGTCGTCACAACTGAGCACCAGTTCGGACAGGGCTGAAATTACTACCATGAATTAGAGAAATCAAAGACAATCCTTATCATATTTTTCATAACAAAAACAAAAGGACGCGACTGATGAGGGAGATGAAAAACCTCATTTCCTTTTCTACATAGTCAAGGGTTTTGCATGCAAAGTGTCCTGTGCCTCAGCTTTTTCTACCTAACAGTCAACCAGAATATTGGCTCCTAGGGCACTCTACATGGAAAATAGATAGGCTGCTGTCAGATTTTTCATCTCCATCATCAGTCGCGTCCTTTTGTTTTCGTTAGGAAAAATATGATAAGGATTGTCTTTGATTTCTCTAATTCTTGGTAGTAATTTCAGCCCTGTCCGAGCTGTTGATAAGTTGTGGTGACAGAAACTGTGTTTTTCATGCATGCACTGTATACTGGAATCCATGCACCATACATGAAATCCAAGGTACAGTGCTTGAACGTCCAGCACCCAGGCATGGTGCTAGACGTTTGAGCACCATGCCTGAAAAGGGGCTAGTGTACTAGACTGGGTCAGGCCCTGACCTACCTCACTATAGGTGAAGGGTTAGGGTGCCAACAGGTATCCAGCGTTTGGCATAGGGTACAGGAGGGGTACCTGACCTCGTTTTTACGCAACCTCGAATTTTGCCGCGAAAATGCTGAAATGAACTTTCCATGCTATCCTGACAGTCAAGAAGCAAAGTCTGTTTGTATTTTCAACAGTTATGTCCCAAAACATTACAGTCTTTTGTCTTTTATTTTTTTTTAGCCTGGTTTAAAAAGGGATTTTCTGGTTATTATCTATATTACCTCTATCTTTTTCATCACTTTGCAAGCAATCTGACCTCATGTAAAAGAGGGTGAAACTGTTTGAAAATAAAAATATATTTAACTAGAAATATTGAAGTAATATTTATTTTCCCAGCATGTAAACAATTCTATTAGCTTCACTCTAGTATTTTTGTCATGTTTTTTGGTTCCTTTTTAAGCCAGATAGATTTCACTAAAGAAATATTTTTCTGGAAATTTGAAATTTTGTCTGAGGTTGGGTACCTCTCCTTCCAGCCTGCTTCCAGCCAGTATCCAGCATTAGTTAGGCATACAGTAGGCTATGCCAAACGCTTGATATATCCAGCGTTTGGAATAGGGTATCTAAAAATCAGGGGTTTGTGGTTGACTGATCCAAACTCCTTTGTAATCTTAAACCTTGACCAATTGGCAACTGCTGCCAAAAAACTAAGGCCAAGGCCAAGCGCCCAAGGCCAGCTTCAATCCAGACAAAAGTCAAAAATGTTACTCACAGTTTTATAAAGCTGTATAACTTTAGATCTCAGGACTGTTGAATTCATTCTGAAAGGTTTGAAACTGGAAAACACAGTCTACGTCATACAAATTGTTCAAACTCTTTTATTTGTGCAATTTCCGCGTTGTTGGACGTTTGAATTTTCTGCTTTTCTTATTCTTACCAGGTACTAGAGACTAGAGAGGACTGCCATCTGCACTACATTTCTTGAAAGCAGGGCTCGTCCGTGGTGTGTTAGATGGCTTTAAAGGAGACAGTCGATTTAAGTTGTCTTTTGTTGATCCCAGCTGAAAGTGAAGGAAGGGAAGGGGTACCTATGACCAATGACCAGGGGCGTCGTAAGGGGGGGGGGGGCAGCAACCCCGCCAACTTTTTTTAGGTTCGATAAATTCTGTGCCGGAGGCCCAAAATTTTACTAAAATTGTTCGGTAGTTTTTCGACACCCTGACTATGCGGCATATTTACGGGGCTTCTGTAGTTAGCCTATACAGAATCCCAAATAGGCTACGGCATAATATATTCGGTATAATGGTAAAGATTCGGTATAATTGCCAGAATTCAGTAGTTATTACGAATTCGGTGAGCAAATTTAATGAAAATACTCGGAAAATATTTGGTAATTTTTAGATGCCAGAACTATTCGGTATATTTATGGAGATTCGGGAGTTACAAAAGAATCCCAAATAGGCTAGCGGTTCAAAATTATTCGGTATCATGATTGGGATTCGGTATAATTTTGATGATTCGGTATAGTTACCACGAATACCAAACTTTTGTTCCTGTTTCAACGAAATTATACCGAATACGAACATTATCCGGTAGTTTTCCGATACCGAAACAATTCGGTATGATAACCGGGATTCATTAGTTATACTAAATCCCGAGTAGGCTTTCGATCTACACTTATTCGGTATAATAACTGAGATTCGGTCATTTATTCGGTACAGTTTCCAGGATTTGGTAGTTATCACGAACCTCGAAGAGGTCGAGTGAAGCACTGGTCGCAGACAAAAGGACTCATCGATAGTCCTTACTTTTGATATGGATTCCAGAAAAACAGTCTAATCATAACTGTTTCGAAAACTTCGCCTGCGGCGCTTTTCGTAATATTCTCTAGTGGCGTTTTTGATTGCCGATGAGTTCGGCGATAGCATAGCCGTTTGACTTTTTGGCGTTTTTGACGTTCGCCGGAAGCCGATAGCCGATAGCCGTTGTTCTGTTTTTGTGCTCAACGGCTAACGTCTATCGCCTAAATTCCTGTACATCGCCTATCGGCCTCGGACTCGCCGATAGACGTTGCCTCCAACGGCTATCGGCTATCGAAAACAGTAAATAAGCACGAATCGGCCAACTTTCTTTGTCTACCGGGGAAATTTCACCGGCAATAAAAAACGCCACTTCTGTTTTGTGGAAGGGCGCGTCATGTAACTGGGGTTTTAAGCCAGTTTCAGGATTGGGATTTGAGAAACATTAAAATCTAGAATCTGCATGGAAATAGTTAAATTTGGCAGGAAAAGGCTAACTTAAAAAATCTCGCATGCGGTGCTCACTTTATGTGATCATAGGTAGTATTGAGCAGGGGCGTCACTATGGGGGGGGAGGGGGACTCCCCCCCCAAAGGTCTTGAGAAAGTACTTTCGTCGGGCAAACAAACACAGAAGAAATTAAATTTTGTATGCTTTTGTCGGGCGTCGGTTGATTCATCGGCAAATCAGGTTATTTTTATACGCAAGAAGTAAAACCCTGCAAACATTTGTCGGGCAAAACACTGAAGAAATCGTGTTCTGCATATTATTGTCGGCCCTCGGTATTCTCTTCGGCACATCGGGTTCTTTTTATACATAAGGAATACAGAAGAAATAAAATTTTGTATGCTTTTGTCTGGTTTCGGTCGACTCGTCGGCACATCGGGTTCTATTTATACGTAAGGATTCAATTCTGCAAACTTTGTCGGGCACACCCGGGAAATTCAGGTCTCGTCGGCACATCGGGTTATTTTTATGGCACTTGCCCTTCGGCTAAGTGCCATATAGCGATCGCAATTTCTGTCCGTCCGTCGGTCGGTCGGTCTGTCACGGTTTTGCTAGTTCGGGTACTTCCACATAAGCTAGGACGATGAAACTTGGCAGGCATATCAGGGACCCGAAATGATTAAGTTGGAAATAGTCACTTTCCCGATCCGAACATCATGGGGGGAGTGGAGTGAGGGGGAATCCGGAATATTTTGGGATTTATAACTTTCGAACGGATGATCGGATCTTAATGAAACTTGGTATTTGGAAAGAGCTCGTGCCCCAGACAGTCCGATTAAAATCTGAACCGGATCCGGTGACTCTGGGGGGAGCTGGAGGGGGGGGGCGGAAATCTTGGGAAACGCTAGGAGTGGAGGGATTGGGATGAAACTTGGTGGGAAGAATGAGCATGAGTCCTAGATAAGTCATTGACATAGCCGGACCGGATCCGGTCACTATGTGGGAGTTGGGGGGGGGGGGGTCCAGATTTCTAGTGATCCCACGAGTTCGGTGCTTCCTAATGTGCTAGGACGATGAAAATTGGCAGGCATGTCAGGGACCCGAACAGATTGACTTGATAATAGTCGTTTCCCCGATCCGGCCATCCGGGGGGGCTGGAGGGAGGGGAATCCGGAAAAATAAGGTATTTTTAACTTACGAACGGGTGATCGGATCTTAATGAAACTTGATATATAGAAGTACCTTGTGTCTCAGACCTCCCATTTTAAATCCAGACCGGATCCGGTGACATGGGGGGTAGTTGGGGGGGAACCGGAAATCTTGAAAATCGCTTCGAGTAGAGAGATCTGGATGAAAGTTGGTGGAAAGAACAAGCACAAGTCCTAGATACGGGATTGACATAACCGGACCGGATCCGCTTACTTTGGGGGAGTTAGGGGGGGGGGAATTCGGCTTTCTAGTGATCCTTCGAGTTCGGTGCTTCCTGATGTGCTAGGACGATGAAAATTGGCAGGCATGTCAGGGACCGGAACAGATTGACTTGATAGTAGTCGTTTCCCCGATCCCACAATCCGGGGGGGGGGGCTGGAGGGAGGGGAATCCGGAAAAATGAGGTATTTTTAACTTACGAACGGGTGATCGGATCTTAATGAAACTTGATATAAAGAAGGAACTTGTGTCTCACGACATCCCAGTTTAAATCCGGACCGGATCCGGTAACACTGGGAGAACTGGAGGGGGGAACCGGAAATCTTTGGAAACGCTTTGAGTAGAGAGATCGGGAGGAAAGTTGGTGGAAAAAACAAGCACAAGCCCTAGACACGTGATTGACATAACCGGACCGGATCCGTTCACAGTAGGGGTGGGGGGGGATCCGAATTTCTAGTGATCCCGCGAGTTCGGTACTTCCTGATGCGCTAATAAGACGATGAAACTTGGCAGGCGTGTATGGGACCCGAACAGGTTGACTTGAGAATAGTCGTTTCCCGGACCCGACCATCTGGGGGGTGGGAGTGGAGAGAGAGGGAATCCGAAAAGTGAGGTATTTTAACTTGCGAACGGGTGATCGGATCTTGATGAAACTTGATATATAGAAAGACCTCGTGTCTCAGACGCCCCATTTTAAATCCGAACCGGATCCGGTGATATTGGGGGGAGTCGGACGGGGGAACCGGATATCTTGGGAAACGCTTAGAGAGGAGGGTTCGGGATGAAAGTTGGTGTGAAGAACAAGTGAATAGCATAACCGGAATGGATCCGGTCACTGTGGGGGAGTTGGAGGGGATCCGAGTTTGTAGTAATCCCACGAGTTCGGTACTTCCTGATGTGCAAGGACAATGAACTTGGCAGGCTTGTCAGGTACCCGAACTATTGACTTGAGAATGTCGTTTCCCCGATCCGACCGTCGATGGGGAGTGTACGAAAGGGGAATCCGGAATCCAGTGGCAACCTCAGCTATTGAACGGGTTATCGGATTTAACCGAAACTTGATATTTAGAAAGGTCTCGTGCCTCAGACGTCCCATTTAATTCCGGACCAGATCCGGTGACATTGGGAGGAGTTGGAGGGGCGAACCGGAAATCTTTGAAATCGCTTAGAGTGGAGGGATCGGGATGAAACTTGGTGGGAAGAACAAGAATAGGTTCTAAGTACGTCATCTGGAGCTTTCAGACTGAATGAACCCAGATGTCCTAATTGTAGGTCCGAATCGCATTTTTGAATGGCGGGGTGTTTATTTTGAAGTTCTCTCCTACTTTCTCGTACCACTACTCGTAACAAGTGCCATATGAGCTCGTAGCTCTTGTTAAACGTAAGAAACCAAATTCTGTACAGTCTTATAGTCGGGCAAAACACAGAAGAAATAAAATGCTGTATGGTTTTGTCGGGCGTCGGTATTCTCGTCGGCACATCGGGTTCGTTTTACACGTAAACAATCAAATTCTGTAAACGTGTATCGGGCGCGTCCTGAAAGTTAAAAGTTTCGTCGGAACATCGGTTCTATTTACACGAAATAAAGTTCTTTACAGTCATGTCGGGCAAAACACAGACGAAATCGAATTATGAAATGCTTTTGTCGGGCGTCGGTATTCTTGTCGGGTTCTTTCTATACGTAAGAAATCAAATTCTGCAAACATTTGTCGTTGCAAATTTCTCCGGAAAAAAGACAGATTTAACAAAATTTCGCCTGCGGCGCTTAGTTTAACTTGTTCTGGGTACAGTCGTCGGAAGCTTCGCTTTTTAGCGAAAGTTTGAAACGAAAAGCCGAATATGTGTATTTAAATATGCGAATTTACGTCAAAGGGACAATTTCAACTGACGCATTACAGTTAGTTATACACAAATTCCGCCTGCGGCGCATTTTGTAATATTGTCTACTTGGAAGAATGGTGTTTCACTTAGTTGACATTTTAGGATTGAAATCCTTGGGGATATGAAACACTTGTACAGCTAAATTTTTCCGGAAAGGCAGATCGAAAAAAATTTCGCCTGCGGCGCATAGTTCAACTTGTTATGGCTACAGTCATTAGATGCTTCGCTTTTAGCGAAAACTGAAAGGAAAAGCCGAACATGTGGATTTTAATATACGAAATTACATTAAAGGAATAATAGCGCAACTGATGCATTAAAGTTACTTTTATCCCAGTTTATTCTGTGCTCGCGGGAAATGTACGCCGTTGCCGCGACCCCCCCCCCAAAGGTAAAAGGCTAGTGACGCCCCTGGTATTGAGTATTGACTAGCCTACAGTAGCTGCTGCTGTTGGGACGTCGCTCGATCGAGTGTCTGGAAATTCTTGGGATCTTGGTGTTAAATCCATGGTAAATGATAGAATTTGTAAGGGACTCGCAGTTAAATTTTAGCCCACAGGAAAAAAAACGGATTTAGAACATTTTCGCCCAAAACGACGCCTAGTAGCAGGATTATCGTCTTTAATGCTGCCCTAAGTATGCATGCCTTTGTATGTAATCGTTTCTGTTCAATAATTTAAAGCTCGGATTCTCGGTTTCTAGGATTTGGTAAAAAAAAAAAGTTTAAGAGATTTGGTAAAAATTTTGGCCTTGCATCACCCCAACAAAAATGCACTTGCGACGCCCCTGCCTATGACAGAAGAATCTGACCCTCCGTCAGTAAAAGCATAAATAACCTTTGGTGGCAGTGAGACATTTATATTTTTCAGTACATGATTACATGACATGATTCATGTCCGAAGTTTTTGAGAAACAGTCTTTGTTCAGAAATATTATCAAAGAGAAACCAGTTTGGAACGGGGACAGGTAAAAGTTAATGGAAGGAATTCACTCATTTCTTATCGCTCAACCTTTTCGCTGACCACAACTTAATCCGAAAAAAAAAACACCATTGCAGTCGTTGGTATGAAAATTTGATAAGTAACAATTATAACTGGACCCTGACTGGACCGACAATCAGCGCTAGGTCGTCAGGATCATCATAGTCAAATCCAGAGGCGTCATTTCGCTAAGACCTAAGGAGCGTCCCGGCCCCCTTCGGGATCGGGCGACAAAGGGTTTGAACAGTTTGAAGAGCTTGGGCGGGGAGGGATATCGCAAAATATACGTGTCGGAAATCCAGCATGGCTGAAAAATTAAGAAAAATTAAACAGTTCAGAAGCAATAGACAAGAAACGTATTGCACCACATCCTGGAATCTAAACGAACTTCAAGACACCAATTTTTGAAAGGTAAAGATCATGCCTAATAGACGAACTTGCTGAAGAGCTACCGCAGCAGCTTCTAATGACAGTTTAGCAATAAAATGATGATAAATATTCTTTCAGCCCAAGCTGACTGCAAATCATAGTCGACAGTGAACTCGGAAGTTCACTTCCCAGCTTGAGAGAGAGAGAGAGAGAGAGAGAGAGAGAGATACTTTAATTTAAAAAACGACTATCACAGCGCATGGCGCCGAACTTGCGCTTCACGTCAGGAGGTAATTAACTATTCAGGTTAAAACCAATCGTCGACAATAAAATGAATCAACAACAAAAAACTAAATAGCCTAAATCACTGGTTAATAATATTTACAAACGACGGGATGAAGCTTTTCCTATATCTCTCGTGGATTGGTGGGAGAGGTTGAAGGGTGGGGACTTTCTGGGAGTTAAGTCTTTGAGGTCGGGATCGTAAGGGTTGAAAAGGCGGGGGGAATAAATCTTGGAAACGGGGATCTGTCATGGCCTTATTGCCAAACCGGGTACACAGGAGGGTTCTTCTCTCCGATAAGGTTGTGAGCTGGAAATGCTTAAGAAGGAAGTGATATGGGAGTTTACCTTGACAATAAATAATTCTTAATGCTCGCTTCTGGACTGACTCTATTGAATTAGATTGGGAAACAGTTAAACCAAAATGCCAAACCGGACAAGAATACTCAACGATAGGGCGGATAAAACTTGAATAAATTCTTAAAAGTTGGATTTTAGGACAAGAAAACTTGGAGAAAAATTTAAGCGTAGAAAGTGCCAAATTAGCTTGCTTTGTGATGTTGGCGACGTGGGCCTCCCACTTTAGATCGCTCGAGATGGTGATACCGAGGAGCTTGCACTGCTGGACAGACATCTCTGGAGGGACTGGTTGCTTGAACGAGGGCGTACTCTTCAAGAAACAGATAGTCATGATATTTGACTTTTTGGCATTGACAGACATGTCGTCCCGAGCAGCTTCGCTGGTAATATCCTCCATAATTTCCATGGCTGAGCTCTTCAAGTTTTTCCGGCATTTTTCTAATAGGGTCATATCGTCAACAAATTTCCAGCGATCAGGGTGTTCAGTCGCAAGTCCATTTATCATGATCAGGAATAGGAGCGGGCCAAGGAGAGTACCCTGGGGTACGCCACAGTAAACTGGAAGGAGATCTGAATATAAATTTTTATACTTTACACATTGAGTTCTATTGGAAAGGAAAGAAGCAATTATTCTAACAAGGTTAGGATCGACATGAAATTCCTTTAGGAGTTTTTCAACTAAAACATTGTGGTTAATCAGATCAAAAGCTTTTTGGAGGTCAATTAGAAGTAGATTTAGCCAAACATCAGGGTTTTCCAAATTTTTATATATTGTATCCAGTAAGCTTACAAGATAGTGGGTAGTAGAGAGGCCACGCTGATTACCAAATTGCTTTGGATCAATAAGTTCTTCAATCTTTGACTTAAGCCAATCGGTCAGAAAGCCTTCGTACAATTTAGAGAAAACTGAGGTAAGAGTGATCGGACGAACCCCATTGAAACCCCCCTCAGCACCCTTCTTCTGAATCGGGGTCACGAATCCCTGCTTCCAGGGGTCAGGGTAGCATCCACTTTCTGTGATCGTGTTAAAAATGTCTGCCAGTGGTACGGACAGCTTGTCGGCGAAGGCTTTGACAAGTTCAATCGGAATATCCGATGGGCATATACTTGTCCTTTTCAGGTTATTTATCTTCTTTTCGATATCCTTTGGTGATACGTGGGGAAGCTTTCCATCCTGACTATGGGGAATAGATTCAAGTGTAGCTGCAGATAGTGGAGGTAGTGCTTGAACGATCTTGGCGAGGTGCTGGTTGAGATCGTTAGCAGTTTTAATACTAGGCTCATCAAGCTGGAAATCAATATTACCAATTTGCTTGCCAGAAAGTTTTTTAACTAGATCATACCACTTCTTGGGGTTATAATTAAAAATATCCTTCATAGTATTTTTATAGTACATGGCAGCTGCTTTTCGAATTTGTTTTTTTAACATTTTACGCATGCGGTTGGCTTCATCTTTTTTACCATTACGAAGTAAACGAATTTTTTCCTTGATCATAGCTTTCAGAGATTCATTAACGTAAGGTTTATCATTTGAACACTTTTTAGTTTTCTTTTCAGGAAAACATCTTCTATAATTATCAGAAAGCTTCTTTTGAAAGATTTGAACTTTAGAATTGACATCAGGAGTAGCTAGGACCTCAGACCAACACTCATCAGAAATCCAGGATCCGAAACTGAGGATACCTTCGTCGGTTAGAGGGCGATGCAGCGATTCTGTGACTTCAGGCTTGAGCCTGAAGAGGACCCTTGTCCCGGGCCCCATTCGCATTTTAAAACTGTCTTACATAGGTAAGACCGAAGTGATCGACGACAAAAAAATATGAACGAAAAATAAAGAACAGATACAAGAATGATTATGTCACACGAAAATTGCATTACGAATATATTCGGTTTTGCCCTTGTCAACTAGGTTTTCGGCGGAGTACGGTCATAAGGCCAGGTGTACCGTGTTTCGAGTTGGACAGGATACGAATACTGTGGGGGAGTTGGAGGGAATCTTCCGGCACGTCGAGGCGCCGAACGAGTTGAGGGATCAGGGTGAAACCCACAGATTTGCATTTCCTCACCCTTCCGAAACAGGGATATGACTCGGTCAGAGCTTACTAGATGTCAAGGTTAGGGCACGCCATTTATAGTCCGGACCGGATCCGGCCTTAAGGATGTGAGCAGTCCTTGATTTGTACTAGCTTTTGCTGCAGCCCACGAAAAATTAAAGTAAAACTTCTCTTACCGTCATGCAAAATAAACCAGCTGTGATTAAATGGAAAGGCGTTGAGTGTTAGCTGACAGTTTCCTCATCTTCTTGTTCTGGATGACTTTAGTTTGCGCTCACGACACCTCGGGGCAGTGAGTCCCCCAGACATGAATTTCAATGGGGGCCCTCAGTTAGTGATACTCGGCGCCATGTCGCAAAACTGATAAGCCTTCTCTGTCTGTTCTGACAAACAACTACTGACCTAGGCTCAAGCTCGCCTCAAACTCATTTCTCGAAAAAATTGGTTTCGTAAGCCATGAGGGGGGGGGGGCTTCCTTAGTAATTCAATCCATTCTTCTTCTTCCAGTCAAAGCTCATACGGCCGGGTTGCCTCTAATGACCCTCACAAGGTTTGGCTTCTTTCGCATACTCAGACCCTAAAATCTTGATCCAGAGTTCTTACATTGTATCCACAGCTGCTACACCATCAATACTCTCATTCCAAATACTACGGTCATCCAGTTTAGTGGTCCTAGACTCGGAAGAACCTGCTTGAAAATCGAAGCAGTGGAACACGCTACGAGCAAAAGCAGGTGATCATCGAAGAATCAACGGCACTGTGTCAGAGAAATTCAAAAGAATATTTATTTTCGCTTCTTCAGGTTCTGTTGTTTTTTAATGCATTTTTTTTTCTGTAGCCCAGTCCTGGTGAGCTGCTTTATCCTTACGTGATTGTCTGTGAAATGACTTATGTATGAATGTTTTCAATTTTATTCTTGATTTTCATTTTTCAAGGCTTATAAATAAACAATAATAATAACAATGAAAATGGATGAGAGCAACTTTTAATAACATAAGCACCGACAAAATCAGAAAGGGGTAAAAATGTGAAAAACTACACATTATCACACACACGCATCCGCCAGCAGATCCTGTTTTCACACCTCCTCTAAAAGTCGAACATGGCTCTCTGAAGTTCATGATCCCACCCAATTTCAAATAAATAGTAACGAAAACCTCAACCCCCAGTTTCACTAGATCACAGAGCGTTTGACAGTTCATGCTAGTCACCAACCCCTGAACACTTGAATACACAGCGGATTCGGTGCGAGTCCAACTCGACCCTTGCCCCGGTGTACAATGCAAGTCCAGAACTTGGTAGCCCATCAGAAGTTTCAGGCACTTTAGAGGTTAGTTAAACTTCTTGAGAATTTCGCTTTTCCACTTTGGGAATTCCTCAGCAGTCCAGGTGAGGGCTTCACTTCCCTGCTTCCACATTATCTTGAATCCCTTCACACCCGCATGGTACCCAGCCCCCAGAAACTCATACATATTAGACGCGACAGAACCCCATATATTGCGTGCTTGTCCAACGATCTGATCCAGGTTCTTGCTCTGTGTAAATTTCCGTGCTCGATCGTATACATCCGTTCCCACGACGCTAGTCTGTCTTGCTGCATTTATCAAAAGATCTCTCGAGGCTTGATAGCTCCCATGTAAGTTCCTTGATACGTTATCTACTGACACCGGTCCGGACCAACGAGCAAGAAAGACGCCAAGGAAACAAACAAGCAGCGTTAGAGCGACTGTGAGCAACATTCCCGAGACGAATCCAACAAAAGCGTTGCCTGTCTCCTGCGTCGGCTTCACAGGAACTGGCCGTTCGTAGTATTGACGCGGTTCTTCGAAACCTGAATCGTCAACTGTTTCCTGGTGGCCGTTTTCACGTCTCTTTTCGGGTTTCCGGTTCTGTGCTTCGTTTCTTCGTATCTCCTTCGCTGCTCGTTTTTCCTTTCTGGCTTGCTCTATGGCTGCAGCTTCTGTTTCCCGCTGCGCTCGTTCCTCTCCTGTAAACACAAGCATAGAATGTAGTTGTGAACTGAGAAAAAACAGGGACCCATAAATTTCCTGTAATGCCTCGCCATTCAGGGGGCTTGTCAATAAGAGATTTCTGATGCTATGTTGACCGAACGGAAGATAGTTCGAGAAATACCCACGGGTCCAATCACGTCCAAGGCCAGAGAGACAAAATTTGGGATTGGCTGCTGGCGCCTTGAGGGAGGAGTCTCTTTGGCGCGCACGCCCAATGAGGCAAACAAGAATGCCGATTCGACCCAAGTGGGATTTTTGGAAAGTAGGCAAGGATCGGACAACATAGCAACATAGAAGCATAGAAAATGACAAGCCCCCTGTAAAGGAAATTTATGGGTCCCTGGAAAAACCCAGGAGACCAACCGCTTACGTTTATCACGAGCCATAAACTCTTATTTCGAACAAAACAAGCAAAATCAGGGGAACACCGGGGAACACAGATGCTTCGGAAATTGTGTTTTTCCGAGATCCTGAAAACAACAGCCAGATTCGACAACCGCGAAGCTCTATTCACGCCGTACAGTCAGTACCATGAAAAATACCAACAACCGGAGTGCACCTCACAGACTCGAGCATCCCATGATAGAGAGCGAGCTCCATTTCATTTCATTTTAAAGCTCACAATAGAGCGAGAGCTCGATTTCATTTAACTTTACAATCCTTTTCTGCTTATAAGAGCTTTGCTCGTACTTGAAGACAGAGTTAATTGTGAGCCTCAGTTTCACAGGATTAGTCTCCCAAATTACAAAATGTAATTCAGTCCGACCTAGAGTGTCTCAGAAACAACTTACTCTCTCGTTTCTCTTTTTCCTTCTTCAATTCTTTCTCGACCCCAGCTTTCAAAACGCCCATCATTGCAACCACCTTTTTCGCTGCAAGTTGACAAGCTTTGGCGTCAACGCAGTCTCCTGCTGTTTCCTTCAGGATTGGCACTAATGGATTGTCCTTCAAGTCCAGAAACTTCAGTTCGGTCAGCTCACAGAAAGAAAGGGGTAACTGTTGCAGCTGAAAATACAAACAAGTTTTAACTTAATAATAAGTTCCTAGAAAAGAGAGTAACAACCGGCCTCGGCCGACCCAGATGATTTTCACTGAAATGAGAAAAGAGGAAAGGATCTTCTAGACTTGTCCAACTTGAAGCGTAAGCCTATAGAAAATACATAATTTAAACAAGCAATTCACTGCTGTTGCCAGTTCAGGTAAGCATAAGGTCCACAGCAACACACGCTATGATTAACTGCTTCCCGCGTAGCTTCTTTTTCCTTATCCCCCGCCATGGACTGAACCAATGCGAGTGGCTACGTCTCCAACTCCAACTCTGTAACGTTAACAAGACCAACGGTTTCGAAGGGATCCCACAAATGACATTTATGGGACCTCTTGATCCAGACAATCGGGTCCACCAGATTTCCGGTCTTCGCCAGACTCTGGAAGCATATTACGCTTTATCCCTCATAACCGCTAGAAAATGTACCGAAAATATACACGAATGCTGTTTTTTGACAAATTACGGCCAAACAGCTAACCGGATACGGATTCAACATATATGTGTAAATTTACTGAACCCCTGCTCTCGCCTAGTATTTAGTTCAGAACAAGGTCAAGAAGCATGACATGAAATAAAAGTAAACGTGAGGTTGCATATACAGGGATAAACACACTGGGTTCTGAGAGATTTTCAAAAACAAATTTCGTAATAAACAGAAAAAAAGGTCAAGTCGGTTAACTAGCTATAACACAGGCACCCAGAGATCTAGGAAACGGAAAGCGTCAAACGGCTTGCAGCCAACCCCGCACCCCACCCCCGGTTGAGGGGAGGAAAACAAGAGGCGGGTAACTGTGCTAGATGAGCCATGCTGGATCACAGCAAACCAGGGGGGAAAACGAGGAGAAAGAAGAAATATCCTTACTTGGTTACTGAACAGATCCAAGTGTCTCAATTTCCTAAGTTGTCCAAAGTTTTCAGGAAGTTCTCTCAGCTGGTTCTTGCTCAGGTCTAATTTTACCAGATGTGTCAGAGATACAAAGTTTGCCTAGAAAACACAAAAGGGGCTAAAATTTCGCAAGGTAAAATCTAACTAGATTAAAGTTTCGACCTAACTTGGTTAAAAGTTCATTGAAGAGCTTGTCAGTCCTTTTCCATCACGGCCATAAAGGATCCCAGTTCAAATTCTCCAGAAGAAAAGAAAACGGCCAGCTCATATGCATCAATTCTCGCAATGTAACTTTGCTATGAAAGTGGAGTACCAATTACCAAGAACAAATAATCTGACAGAACCTCCGTCTCCCTCTCTCTGTAATATGACTATGCGGAGTCGAATATTTCCCCATACCCTGTCCACTACGAACGAGCGGAGGTTACTAGCTTCGCGCCACATCACGTTTCGTTATTTTAATAGCATAATCGCTGTTAAGTCGCTGGTGAGGAAAAGTAGGAGTCAAAGCTGATTGGTTCTATGGACGCGCTCCAGAGCGCGTCAGCGCACGGAGTACGCCTCCTGCCAGCCTCGTTCACTATTTCTTGTGCGATAAGCAACGGCGGAGACGGAAAAGGAGTAAACGGGTATCAACATCAGCTCAAAGCTAGATTAAATACCTCTAGGTCTGCTCAGTTTTGTCGGGGTTTTCATAGTCGCTGCATGCGGCTAAAGACAGAAGTTCTATCTGATTATTTGTTCTTGCTATTACGCGCAATCTTGACTAACATCGCTAACATACATTATATCTGATTGATTTGTCCAGTCCTTACTCCGACTGAACCAATCACAAACGACACAACCGGCAATGCTTAATTGTGAGAACGCTCCATGAAAAGATTAGCTTTGGCTTGAGAGCCTTGCTTGTTTCTGCGAAGGGAAATCACGGAATAACAGCGGGTTTCAACTCTGCTTCAACAACTCTTGCATTTCCAAAAAGGCTGAAAAGATACAAGACATCGAACCTACTTCCCTCGCCACCAGGAGGCAACAAGGATTGCATTGCATCATCAACTTTGTGAATCCACATATGAAGGATCGTCTTTCACGTAACCGGAATCCAGCATGTTCACCTTGTCCTACTCAGCCCTAGGACCAATCTCATTCGGAGGGCAAAAGTAATCAAGCTTAGTGTTAGTATCTGCATGTGTAAGTTGTCCTAATCACCCGGAACATATTTATACCTGAAGAAACTTGTCTCTTGTACCAGTCAATGACTCTCTTCACATACCTCTGCAGCACAGTATTACAACACAATGAAGTATACAATGTGCTATGTGACTATACAGTCACTAATCTGCCTGCCTGAACTAAGAATGGAGAATAAGTATTCCTTTAGCCCAAGCTGACTGCAAACACGGCTGATGGCGATAAGATACAGATTCATTACTGCGATTCATCGTCCCTTCTTGGCAAGGGCCCTCTTTATTTATCTGTTTAGCACCATCAACCAGAGAAAAGAGAAAGCTGAGCACTTACAGGCAAACGAACAAGCTTGTTTGTGGACAGGTCTATGCTTCTAACCTTCCTGAAGGATGCCTGAAAAAAAAAACGAAATACACCAGCTGCAAGTAGGCTACAGCACCCCAAGACAGCCCCAAGAGGGGACTGAATTTAATCGTTTTTTTTTTCTTACTCACCCAACAGATCAAGTTTTAAACAAAACTAAACTATACAAAAAACATACTAGTAGACTCTCGCAACAGAAAATAAAAGTGCAACAAGGGTTCCTATATCACTGAATCCTCAAGTAGATATTATTATTCAAGTTCCAGTTTTTCCTTGTTGGCGTGAAATAAGGAACCTAGGTTTGTAAGACAACGCTTAGTGATGTGATTATTTTTTGCCCACAACAACAATAACCTGTAGACTTGGAAATGAACAAAGATATAGAAAGTTCATGCATGGTGCATCCTTGGGAAGCAAGCATTTACTAATAAGTGGCATTGAGCATGTTCCTACTTCAGTAAAGAGTGAGTGAGTTACAGAGAACATAATACACTATGTTGTGTGAAATAAAGAACTGAAGAGCAGGAAGGACCCATAAACAGTTCAACCAAAAGTTTTCGGGTATATGGCTTATATCTCGCAGGTGTATCTGTGCACTATTTCTAGTTCTTCGGCACTGACCATATTTGACTTTTTTTTAACATTTTATGGTCAACTTAGAAGCGCTACGACATACAGCCTGCAATACCCTAACTCATGATGTTTGACTAGTTAGACACAAATAAAAAAAAAAAAAAATGCTTACCATGTCTCGCAGAGGAACATCAGTCAATTCCAGAAAACTTAAATCCATAGTATCGCCATCTATTTTGTCTTTCACATCAATTTTCGATGCCATTCTGCAACACAATTATGGGTGACTGTGCAATACAACAACAGACCTATGAATGAAATTACAGCAAGATCTAGGCTCTTCTATCAGTATGCATCACACACAATGGGAGACTGATGGCTTTTTGGCAGATACCATGGTCTAAAGTCGTTTTTGCAGTTATCGTGGTATCTGATACCATGGTCAAAAGGAGTTTTTGCAGTTACCGTGGTATCTGATACCACGGTCAAAATGAGTTTTTGCAGTTATTGTGGTATCTGGCCAGTTACCGTGGTATCGGAAATTCAGATACCACGGTCCGGCAGTGGTAACTAATCGTGGTATCTGAAAAAGTCATCTTATTTTCACCAATTTTTGTCAAATTGGTGGGAAAGAAGTTTGGCACTTAGTGATGTGACTGAATATCAGTTTTTCTTTTTGGGATGAATCTGAAAGCGCAATTTTCGCAACTGTCATTTTTGCAGAGCAACCGTATATCAGATACCACAGTAACTGCAAAAACGACTAATTGCAGATCCAGTTACTGTGGTAACAGATACCATGGTATCTACAAAACCGCAACTAATATTTATGCCACTTACGCAACACATCAATGGCTTTGCCCTTGACCCTGTTTTGTTTACAGGAGGGGTACCTGACCTCGTTTTTACGCTACCTTGATTTCTGCCACGAAAATGTTAAAATGAAATGTACATGCTGTCCTGACAGTCAAGAGGCAAAATATGACTTTTTTCAAAGGCATGAGTCTTTTCACATGACTGTGTGCCTTTTCTTTGTTTTGAAGCTGTTTTGAAAAGCTGTTTTCTGGCTATTGACTTTGCTAACTCTACTTTTTTCATCATTTTGTAAGTCAATCAAGGTAAGGTTAGATTGAAGTAATCTTGTTTGAAAAGAAAAATATGTTTAACTAGAAATACTGAAGCAATATTTATTTATCCAATATGTAACCATTCAATTAGCTACAATATAGTATTTGTGTCATATTTGTTGGTTCCTTTTTAAGCCAGATGGACTATTCTGAAGGAAAGATTGCTCTGGAAATTTGAAATCTTAAATATCAGTTTGCCATCACATAACCTGGATAATCTTCTGTAAAAGTACAAGAGTCCTGTACAGGAGGGGTACCTGACCTCGTTTTTACACTACCGTGATTTTTGCCGCAAAAATGTTAAAATGAAATTTAGCCTACAGCTGTCCTGACAGTCAAGAGGCAAAATATGACTTTTTCAAAGTCATGTGTCCAAAAATATTCAAATTCTGTGCCTTTTTCTCCATTTTGTAGCTGTTTTGTAAAGCTGTTTTCTGCCTATTGACTTTACTAACTCTTCCTTTTTCATCATTTTTAAGTCAATCAAGGTAAGGTTAGAATGAAGTAATCTTGTTTGAAAAGAAAAATATGTTTAACTAGAAATATTGAAGCTATTTATTTATCCAATATGTAATTAGCTTCAGTCCAGCTTCAGTCTAGTATTTTTGTCATATTTGTTGGTTCCTTTTTAAGCCAGATGGATTATTCTGAAGGAAAGGCTTCTCCGGAAATTTGAAATTTTGTCTGAGGTTGGATATCCCTCCTGTGTGTACTCAACTTTGACTTTGTTCCGTGACATTGTACTTTGTTCCTGACATTGTTCTGTGATAAAATTGCCTGTAGAACAAACTATTTCTGTAGGCTAGCCTACTGTTCTTGAGACGAAATTCTGGTGGAACACTTCTTTTGCTCGGGTAGCCATTAAAAAAAAAAAAAAAAATCAAACCTGAGCTTTTGAAGATTAGAATGTGATTCTCCTATCTTTTAGCTCTGATTTAAATCATCAAGTGAATAGACCAATAGACTTATTGCTACCACTGGCTGCTGACTTTTCCTCCTTGGACAATAAATTTTTGTAATATAAATTTTACATCTAAATTTACATTGAATATTAAGAAATAATAGTTGCGTTTTAGCAGATACCATGGTATCTGATATACGGTCTAAAGTCGTTTTTGCAGTTATCGTGGTATCTGATACCATGGTCAAAAGGCGTTTTTGCAGTTGTCGTTGTATCTGGCCAGTTACCGCGGTAACAGATATTCAGATATCACAGTCCGACTGTGGTATCTGGTCGTGGTAACTGGAAAACGCATCTCACTTTCGTCAAATTTTGTCAAATTGGTAAGAAAGACGTTCAGCACTTAGTGATGTAACTGGATATCAGTTTTTCTTTTGGGGTGACTTCGAAAAGTGCGATTTTGGCAATAGTCGTTTTTGCAGTGGACCGTATATCAGATACTACAGTAACTGCAAAAACGACTAATTGCAGATCCAGTTACTGTGGTAGCAGACAGTAGCAGATACCATGGTATCCGCAAAAACGCAACTAATACAAAATAGGCCTAGCTAGGACTTCTTACTGTTAGCATTATAAAATAGACAATTTTGTCCTGAATGCAATGATAATGGTATTTTTTAAATATTTTTTTAAGATGTTTTAGATAGAAAAAACTGAAAAACAGATAAGAAGAATTCACAGCAATTCATTCTTACATTACAGAAAATCAGCAAATTCGCGGCACTGCCGATGGCGTTTTAGTGGCTAGGCTACCCTACTTTTGAAGTTGCCTGTTGTTATCTAACTAAATTCTAATTATCAGCAATAGTTGCGTTTTTTGCCTTCATCCAGTTAACCGACCTACAAATTTCCCAATATAAGCCGTTTTCTTTCCTTCGGTTAACCGACCTGAGTTCTTATAAGCCGTTTTTTTGGCTCCATCCACCAGTCGGTTAACCGACCTGTGGACTGAGGCGGGAGGTCCATCCAACCGACCTACGCTTTTGGCACGGCGCAAAATTCAAAATTCTCATTGGAGAGATAGTCGCTGGCGACGGGATGACGCCACGTTTTCTTATAAGCCGTTTTTTACAGCTCAGTCGAACCGACCGGCGAGACGAAAAAACAGTCAATAGTGGCAAATAGGTCGGTTAACCGACCTACGGAGAAAAGGCAAAAAACGCAACTAATGATATTGGCTTTTCATACCTCCTTTGCTGGGGTAAGACAACGTAGCTTGGATACTTTTCTTTCTCAATTTTGTTATACAGTTAAATACTAACTTTGCTGAACTGAAAGCAAAAATTCACAGAAGCGAGTTTTGATAAATAGTGATGATGGTGAAGATAAGAAGTGTTCATCGGTTGTTCGGCGAAACAACCGTAGATGGCGAGACACCGAAAACCTGATCAGCTTCACCTGTTTCCCCTGAGATGGCGGCGAAACACAAGAGTAAAATCGTAAAATGTCCGTGCCACTGCTACAATATGTTCTGATGCAGAATTGGAACCAGATTAATACGACTCGGTATCTTTCCAGAATGAGCTAGGCATTACAGCCAGCAGAACTAATGGTCAACTTTTCCAGCACATTTTGTTTAAGCGATAAGGACTGGGATAGGACAATCTAGTTACCCATCACATCACAAGACCCGCTGAAAATGCGTTACTTGGTTGTTTCGCTATTCAGGAATAATCGATTTTCAAATAGTGGAATTTCCGTGTGATTTGTGGTATGTCTATGCGCTTGTATTTTTGTTGTATGCCTTACAAGAAAGATTTATGACTTTTGTTTTGTTCAGGCACTAAGCAATGTTCACCAATATCGCCACTTCCCACTGAAAAGCCGCGTTTGTGTTGAGATAAAAATTCCCCGTGTCATAGTAGAATTTTTGCTGTGGGGACGGCCGCAGACAGGGGCGGTTTTTTTTTTTGAATGAATGAATAACTTTATTGTTAATATCGCGAGGATAAATAAAACAATATATGTTACAAAAATAAAATGTCTGTCACTTGTTAAAATTTTCCACAAAATATTGTCTGAATGACTGCCTGTATCTCGTCGACGCACCAGGGTTGCATGGTTCCAACTTGTTTTGGTGTCGGGTGTAGCGCTGGGCTGATTTTGACGGCGGAAGGATGTCACGGTGCTTCGAAGACGATAGCAAGCCATGTCCAAAAGACATGACCAACTCATACCTTCTCTCCTTCAAAGTGGTCAGCTTGAGCTGTGAGAGACACATATCGTATGGTATATGGCTGTCCCCCAAGATTATTCGCAGGGCTCGCTTCTGGACAGACTCCAGCTTATTGCTTTGTTCAGTGGTGAGGCCCGCATGCCACACGGCACATGCGTATTCCATTATCGGACGCATATGGGCTGTGTAATAGGTTAGCAAGGCTTGCTCGCTTAAACCATGTCGACGCAATTTGGCCAAAGACCTCAGGAGAGGTACGGCTTGTCCTAGCACCAGGCGGATGTGGTCCTCCCATGTCATTTTGTTGTTGAAGGTGACCCCCAGAATTTTCATCTTTTGTACAGCTGGGATCCCTACATCCGGTATCTCAGGTATATTTTGTTTCAGGAACGATACCCTCATAATAGCAGACTTCTTCCTATTGATGCTCAGTTTCTTCTGTGCATAGTCATCTTCGAGTTTCTTGACTACAGCTTCTGTGTCCAACAACTCGCGAAGTCTCTGCAGAAGCATCAAAGTAAGGTCATCGGCGAACTTGGCACGGTCTTTGTGCCACTTTGCTATCAAGTTGCAGAGCAACAAGAAAAGCGTGGGGCCTAATTTCGTCCCTTGGGGTATGCCGCATGTCAAGTCCGCGCTCTCCGAGGTTTCCCCTTTGTATTTTGTCCTTTGCTTTTCGAAGTGCTTGGGCATGGGGGGGTGAAGACCTCAAAACATACGACTGGCTAAGGATCGACAATTATACCGATTAGAAGCAATAGACAAACAAGAGCTGTAAGCTCATATGGCACTTGCATGGGTTGAGATGTAGTGTTTGATCAAACGTACTTTTAAGGTTACCTTTGCGGTTCAGATGCGCACTGTAAGGGAGCTAGAGAAAAAGTATTTTGTTTTAGAACTTGGCTGTAATGATACGCACTTTATAGGCGCTAGAAATTCATCTGTAAGAAAAACTATTGAGACAAAACGATCACAGGCCCTTAGGGATCATTGATATATACCGTTTGGTAAAAAGTATTTTTTTTTTCACTTTTCGGTTAAAATGTGCACTTTAAGGGTGATAAAATAAATTTTTAAGCAAAACCCTTGTGGCACAAATGATCACGGGTTGAGATGTATCGTTTGTTGAAAAAAAGTAGTTTTCGACCTTGCGGTTCAAATGCGCACTTTCAGGGAGCTAGAACTTCATTTGTAAGCAAAACCCTTGAGGCAAAAATGATAATGGGCTCATGGGGATCATGAAAATGTATAATTTGCTTAAAAGTATTTTTCTAAATTTGCGGTCAAGATTGGTACTTTAAGGAATGTCGGATTTGGAAAGTGGCGATTTCTGAGCCAATCTTGTCGAATCTCTAATATTCCAGCCCAGCTCGATTGTCCTAGCACATCTGGAAGTACCTTAAATCGCGATCACCGGAATTCCGGCCCCCCCCTCAAACTCCCCCACAGTCGCCGGAGCCAATCCGGTTCTGTAAGTGATTTATCCAGAGCATCTCTTTATTATTCCCACAAAGTTCGATCCCGATCTCCCCAGTCTTAGCCGGTCACGTATTCCCCCCCCCCCCATTGTTGTCGAATCCGGTCCGGACATGACAAAGGTCACCAGAGACATGTCTTCTGCTCAATTATCAAATTTCACTCAAATCCGATCAACCATTCCAAAGTTACGCATGACTCAGTATTCCGGATTCCCCCTCCCGCTACTCCCCCCACAACTATCGGATCATGTAAATTTTTATTTATAAGTCAGTTTGATCGGGTCCATGATTCGCCTCCCAAGTTTCGTCGTGAAAATCCCCAAAACCGCCATTACCGGAATTCCGGGAAACTCCCCTCCAGCCCCCCCCCCCCCCTAGTGTCCGGATCCAGTCCAAATGTATAAACGATTTATCTGGAGCAGATGCTTGTTCTTCCCAGCAAGTTTCACTCCGATCCCTCCATTCTAACCGTTTCTCGAGATTTCCGGTCTCCCCCCCCCCAACTCCCCCATAGCTGTCGAATCCGGTCCGGACTTCAGATGGGACATCAGAGGTATGCCATTTATTCAGATATTAAGTTTCATTCCAATCCGATCATCCGTTCGAAAGTTACACACTACTCCAGTTTTCCGGATTCCCCAGCCCTCCACTCCCCCCCAGGTGGTCGGATTGGGAAACTGATTATTTCCAGGTTAGTCCGGTCGGGTCCCTGATGCTCCTGCCAAGTTTCATCGTCCTAGCACATCTGGAAGTACCCCAACTCGAAAAAGTGTGACAAAAACTACTTAATTCTCAGAATTCCCCGGCCCACCACTCCCCCCCAGATGATCGGATCGGGAAACTGATTATTTCCAGGTTAGTTTGGTCGGGTCCCTGATTTTCCTGCCAAGTTTCATCGTCCTAACACATCTGGAAGTACCCTAACTCGAACATGTGGGACAACAAAATTCGGACCGACCGACCGACCGACCGACCGACCGACCGACCGACGGACGGAATTGCGATCGGTATATGGCACTTGAGCCAGAGGCTGCAAGTGCCATAAAAACACAACACCACAGGTTTAAGAAAGATTAAAATAAATTTTCAAAGGTTATGCAAAAGGTCATTACAGGAATAAAATAAGAAATAAATAAACAACAGGAATTCCAGCTAGTCCTTCAAATCAACTTTCACTGGAGAGAGCCTAGCCTCGGTATCGTAGCAGCTACAGACGTACGTTCTCAAGAAAAACTTAAACTGAGCGCCCCAGGCGAAATTTGTTAAATCATCAGAACTTATTCGACCTACTTCCCATACAAATTCTAGTGGCTGAGACCCCAAAGTCTCAAGCTTAAAACCCCACATAAATGACGCACCCTTCAATCGGACAGGGTAGGCTACTACGAATGGCGCCGCAGGCGAAATTTTTTACATCCATATTTTTTCTGGCAAAATTCAATTGCTTCTATACAAATTCAGCTTTTAAGGTTGCTCAGATCCGAATCAACAGCTTCTAATGGATGTTCTCAATAAAGACTTAAACTGAGGGCCGCAGGCGAAATTCTTTAAATCCGAGTTTTTACTGGAGAAATTCAACTACTTCTCATACCTATTCTAGCTTTAATGTTGCTCAGACCACACAATCTCAAGCTTAAAACCCAACCTCAATTATGAACGCTTCAACTATATAGAAAATAGGCTACTACGAAAGGCGCCGCAGGCGCAATTGTTTTAATCCGCCTTTTGATACATGGCAGTGCTTCCACTCGGCGCCTACCGAAAAAGGTAGTGGCCACCCAGAATAAAAAACGATATAAAGTAGATTTGTTTTGAATTTACAGTAACAAAAAATAGTGCAATCATCAGGCCCGTCATTACAGCGCTTACAGGGCCGGTTTATGTTAAACTTTATTCCGCGAGGCATTAAACAAAGATTTTTGCACAAAACCAGATAGGCTGATGTTGAAACTTTGCGCCGCAGGCAAAAATTTCGAAAGTCAGCACCATTTTTTTGCTAAAATACAGAGGTTGTGGTACAAAACCAGTTGTGTTCAAACTGTGCGACAGAGGGTGAAAATCAAGATTTGGTAACTGCAATTATGTTATTCTAACAAGCTCGAAACTTACGACTATCTCTAAGATACGACTAGAAATGCTCTTCGTAAAATACGACAAGAAACGGGACATTTGCAAGCAAAATTCACGATTTGGTGTCATTCTGGCATGCTCAAACATACGACTGTCGTTCTGATAAACCCAATACACACAAGTGTGGATCTGGCCAGCTCGAAACATATGACTCTTCGTAGCCATGTGACTAGAACTGTCATCTGCGGGCAAAATTCACGTTTGGTAACTGCCTTTATGTTGTTCTGGCAAGCTCACACATACGACTGTCATACAGACAAGCTCAAAATAACGACTGAGAGTACGAATCTCCGAAGCATGGGGGGGTGAGTCACCCCCCCACGCCCCCCCCTTCGAACCGCCCCTGGCCGCAGATATTCTGAACGTCATAACTAGAGCAGATAGTGGAAAACAAAAAAATCCCTTTCCAGAATCCAAATAATTCAGTGTATTCAACTAAATGACACAAAAATAAGTTGGCTTTTCAGTTAAACTTTAACGATGTTGCTCACAAGAAACAGTGCATTAAGCTAGGTGCCCACAGAACGCGAATTCGCTTTCGCCTGGGCGAATTTGACGTCGCGAGCGGAAAAAATTCGCGCCGCGCCATTTCAACTCCACGTCGAAATTTTTCGCGTCGCTAGCGGAAAAGATTCGCGTTCTGTGGGCACCTAGCTTTAAAGTTTAACCGAACAGGGCTAGGATAGGACAATCTAGTTACCTTAATTACCTTAATTCGCACTTAGGAGCGATAAGGTCCAATGGATCTGTGTTGCTCCGTGAGTGATGATGGTTGACATCTGTTACTGATCTGGATCATGCCAGCAGTATTTCCAGTTCTTGCATGACCACTCGTTATCCAGTGACTTCTTGAAAGTTACAGGTCAAGTTGCTGACACTGTAGACTCGGAGAGGGAATTCCAGTCGTTGACAACTCTTTCGGAGAAGAAGTTCTGACGCATTCTTGAGTTCACGTGGCATTTGGAAAGTTTCTTTGAGTGGCCTCTTGTATGGGTCCATCACTTATTCACTTAAATTGGCTTGAAGACCGCTGAAAATGAGTTACTTCGTTGTTCCGCTATTCACGAGTAATCGATTTTCAAATAGTGGAATTTTCATGTGATTTGTAGTGTCTCTATGCGCTTGTATTTTTGTTATATGCCTTACGAGAAAGATTTATCATTTTTTTTTGTTCAGGCAATAAGCAATCTTCACCAATCTCACCACTGTCCACTGAAAAGCCGCATTTGTTTTAAGATTAAAATTTCCCGCGTCATAGTAGAATTTACGCTGTGAGGACGGCCGGAGATATTCTGGGCCTCATAACTAGAGCAGATAGTGGAAAATAAAAAAAAAACCTTGGCAGAATCCAAATAATCAGTGTATCCAGTTAAATGACACACAAATAAGTTGGCTTTTCAGTTAAACTTTAAGCCTGTCTTCGCTACCCTGATTTTGCTTCCAAATTTTGCAATCCTGTTTTGTCGGCTACTCAGTGCTTCCACTTCCCATTTAAAAAAAAATCAGGCAGAGGTTGCTAAAAATTGGGAGATTATCGGTACACACGAAGAAGAAAAATCGAAATTTTGCTGAACAGTCTCTATGAATGTCTCGAAAAACATGTAGAATCCCTTTTCCTGGGTTAGAACAAGCTTTATCTGAGAACCGTGGAAACTGTAGCAGTGAATATGACAAAATGTTCCAATGTAAAAACACAGCTACACAGAAATGTGTGTTGCTGGGTCCAAAATTTAAAATTATCTTAATTTTGCACGTTTTGACTTCTGCAACATAGTGATTCTTCAATGAAGTATTGAGTTAAATTTAATGAAGGTATGTCGTCATGAGATTTTATTTCCGATCGTGCTAATTGAAGAAAAATCGTGAGATCTCACGATAAATCGATGAGTGGAAGCACTGCGGCTAGTATGCCAACAAAGTCCGGGACCGGATGGTGAAGACTTGGCTTTGATTCAGCTTGACCTCGATCAATCGTGCAGTAAACCAAACATGAGCTAGAAGCTCATATGGCCCTTGCAAGGCTGGGTCGGAGGATGAAAGTAGGAATTTGCCAATTTTTGGGTTTGTCGTGATCATTTGTAAGCAAACCCCGATAAGATGAGAATGATCACGGGCCCTTGGAAATCACGACAATGTATCGTTTGGCAAACAGTATTTTATTTTTGCACTTGGCTGTGACGATGCGGTTGCTAGAAATTTATCAGTAAGCAAAACCCTTGAGAAAAAGGGTAGCCTACTAGAAATTCATTTTTAACAAAACCCTTCTGGCACAAACATCACGGGCCCTTGGGGACCACGAAATGTGTCGTTCGTCAAAAGTATTTTTTTTTTTACTGTGCGGTTAGGATGCGTACTTTGAGGGAGCTATAAATTTATTTCTAAGCAAATCCCTTTAGGCAAAAATGAAAACGGGGTCACGGCGATCACGAAGGTGTAAATTCTGCTTAAAAGTATTTTTTATGCTTTCCGGTTAAGATCAGTACGTCAAGGGATGGTCGGATCTGGGAAGTGACAGTTTCTAAGCCAATCTTGCCAAGTCTGTAATGTTTCAGCCAAGTTTCTTCGTCCTAGCACATCTGGAAGTACCTCAACTCCGATTAGGGGAGAAGGGCCCACGTTCGGCACTTTTTTGGACTAGGATTTTTGCAGGGCACATTTCCGCATATTTTTGGAGTTTAGCGATACAATGTTGTTCGCTCATGTCTTGCCTAGCTTAGGAAAGAAGATCCTTCCGATTTCTATCCTGCTGTGAGCAAAAGAGGTTTTCCTGAAGCTGGTCAAAAGTGCCGAACCTTCCCCACCCCTGTCCACGTTCGGCATTCAATGGTCCAGGTTCGGCATGTCATTATTTCGGTACTAAGACCAATGGCGAACTATCTTTAAGTGGTCTTGTAGTGTCTATTACTGTGAAAATGAAGCTTGTACTTTGGAAAGTAAAAAAAAGATATGTCGGACATTGCCGAAGTCACGCTAAAGACTAGTTTTACGAACATTAGTATATTACACTGTATCCGCACTAAAAACAAGCTGTTTATTTTTTATTCCCACTAAAGGATGAAATGCAAACCTAGAACGTGAAAATATCATGTAACCGATGCACATTAATGTTATGCTATTCCAGCATGTGGGGCCCACGTTCGGCAGGGGAGGATTGCATGGAGAATTGCATGCCGAACGAGAGCCTGGATTAGGTGCCGAACCTGGGATTCACGCCACGTTTTGGAAGAAAATTAATTTCGGACAAAAATAAAAGATGCCGTTGATCTCGACAACGAAACGCACGAAATCAAGCCTATCCGAATTCGACACCGTTCACAGTTTTTACTTCTTCAAACATTTCATGTCGATTTTTTAACTTTTTGTGGATTCAAAAATGTTCGGTTTAACGGCTTAAAACAACTTGTGTCAACAAAAATTTCGAAATTGAACAGAGAGCATCGAAGTTACAATCAAAACATCCGGAACAACTGTGACAACGTCCGAGCCGTACTTTCGGAATTTTTCGAAATATGGCTTGCCTTTGAAATAACAAAGACGAACGTGGGCCCTGCCGATCGTGGCCCCTTCTCCCCTACCGGAATTCCGGACCCCCCACTCCAACTCCCCCCGATGCCCGAATACAGTCCGGTTCTGTCACACTCACTGACTTATCTAGGGCTTGTTCTTCCGACCAAGTTTCATCCCGATCGCTCCATTCTGAGCATGTCAAACGATTTCCTGTTCTCCCTCCCCCCCCCACATTCATAGGATCCGATCCTGACTTGATGAAGTTTCATCGTCCCACCCCACCTGGAAGTACCTTAACTCCGTATCACCGGAATTCCGGAACCCCCCACCAACTCCCCCCACAGTGCCGAATCCGGTGCGAATACCTAGGTCTTGTGCTTGTTCCTCCCACCAGGGACCCATAAATTTCCTTTACAGGGGGCCTGTCAATAAAAGATTTCTGATGCTATCTTGAGCGCACGGAATGTAGTTCGAGAAATACCCACGGTCCAATGACGTTCAAGACCAGATAGACAAAATTTGGGATTGGCTGCTGGCGCCTTGAGGGAGGAGTCTCTTTTGCGCGCAAGTCCAATGAGGCAAACAAGAATGCCGATCGACTCAAGCGGGGATTTTTGGAAACTGGATCTGGTTCGGTCATCATATCAAGATAGAAGCATAGGAAATGACAGGCCCCATGTAAGGAAATTTATGGGTACCTGCTCCCACCAAGTTTGCGCTCCACTCTAAGCGTGTCACATGATTTCCGGTTACCCCCTCCGACTCCCCCCACATTCACCGGATCCGGTCTGGACTTGAAATGGGACATCGGCCCCCCACGATGGTCGGATCGGGCAAGTGACTATTTCAAAGTTAATTTGGTCGCGTCCCTATGCCTGCCAATTTTCATAATCCTAGCAATACCCTAACTCGCAAACACCGGACTGACCGACCGACGGAAAAGTGATCGGCATATGGCACTTGGCCGGAAGGTAAGTGCCATAAGAAACCTGTTAATAAACTCAGTACTGTCACCACTGACAAAAAGAAAATCTGTATACTCAAAAAAATAAAATTATCTCCTCCGATTGGTCGTTTACCTACGCACCACCGCATTGGCTGAATTGTCATTTGTGACTGAACATATTTGAAATTGTGTGTCTTTAGTGTGTGTTTTTTGTTAGTGAATTTTTATATTTTTAGTCTTACTGCACTTATGCCCTCGGGCAGGACGTTATAAATCATTCATTCAGTAACGACTGCTCGCGCTATATGTATCACCTAGAACAAATAAGCAAGAACCTCCGTCTCGTTATTTCTGTAATACGACAATGCGGAGTCGGATATTTCCCCATACTCTGCCCGATGCAAACGAGCGGAGGTTAGGAGCAACGCGGCACATCATAATTCGTTACCTCTACAAATAGCTATATCGCTGTGAAGCCGCGTAGAAGAAACTTTCAAAGTAAAAGCCGATTGGTTCTCTGGACGCGCTCTAGACGGGTCAGCGTGCCTGCTGCACTAATGCCTCTGTTATGAGCAACGAAGAAGACGGAAGTAGACGGGTATCAAGTCAAAGCTAGAGCAAGTACCTCTAGCTCAGCTCTATCCATGGTCGCTGAATGGGAACAAAGACGGAGGTTCTCTTAGATTATTTGTTCTTTGGATCAAATAGCGTTCTTCCGCAGTTGGAACGCAGTGCGAAAGCAAAGGCAATTGCCCATGCCAGGAAAACGGCCCGATACCCCTTCAGTAATCTAAATGTAATTCTGTAACTAATCTGTAAGTATCAGATAACCAGACGCAGACACAAATGCAATTCCATACTCGACACCTATCGACGTTCTCAAGCCCACAGAAAGCGGTATTACTTGAGTAACTGATTCCTATGCCGCAGTTTACAGGCTGAGGCTCCTCAACTCGTGTCTATAACAAAAATCTTCGATCTATTACAAATCAGAGGAATAATAATACTGAACGAAAAAAAAATACACAATTGTGGACGTTTGTGACGCTTCTTCACTCCTTTCTCCTTCTGCTTAGCGTTAAGTCGAATTGAGCGAGCTGCGATTGACGAGGGGACTATCATTTCCCGGCATCACTGCTAGCCAACTTAGCTCAACGACAACAGCAACTCGTTTCGCATACTCCCGTCTGTTTTCTTCATACAATTGAGCAGCCAAGACGTTGGCAGGCGAGTTGGGGTTTGGTTCGTCAAGAAGTGACTAAAAATATGAGAAAGATTTCAATTTCATCCTTAAATTCAAGTCCCAACCGACCTGCCAACCTATCAGCGCCACATCGTTTTCTAACGAAATAAAGTTTAATTCCTCGGTTCTCTTACAATAGAATTTTTGAGTTAGCAACACTAAATAACTTCATCCCACGATCCTCCTGCAGTTGAAGTCTAATAGTTGCGTTTTTGCAGCTACCATGGTATCTGTTCCCACGGTAACTGGATCTGCAATTAGTCGTGTTTGCAGTTACCGTGGTACCCGTAGGGAAAAAAGGTACCCGGATTCCCGTAAAGGTGTCCGGAATTTTGGAACAACATTCCGGGCACGGAAAACGTAACGGAAATCCCGCCTAGGGAGTCTTGTTTCCTGGAATTCCGCAGTTTAACGCGGAATTCCGGGAAATAAACCCCCAGCCGGGATTTCCGTTACGTTTTCCGTGCCCGGAATGTTGTTCCAAAATTCCGGACACCTTTACGGGAATCCGGGTACCTTTTTTCCCTACGGGTATCTGATATACGGTCCACTGCAAAAACGACTATTGCCGAAATTGCACTTTTCGAAGGCATCCCTAAAGAAAAACTGAAATCCAGTTACATCACTAAGTGCTGAACTTCTTTCTCCCCAATTTGACAAAATTTGATGAAAGTGAGATGACTTTTCAGATACCACGACCTGACCACGACCAGATACCACGGTCGGACCGTGATACCTGAATATCAGTTACCACGGTAACTGGCCAGATACCACGAGAACTGCAAAAACGACCTTAAACCGTATATCAGATACCATGGTATCTGATATACGGTCTAAAGTCGTTTTTGCAGATACCATGGTATCTGATATACGGTCTAAAGTCGTTTTTGCAGTTATCGTGGTATCTGATACCACGGTCAAAAGGTGTTTTTGCAGTTGTCGTAGTATCTGGCCAGTTACCGTGGTAACAGATATTCAGATATCACGGTCCGACCGTGGTATCTGGTCGTGGTATCTGAAAAAAAACATCTCACTTTCATCAAATTTTGTCAAATTGGTGAGAAAGAAGTTCAGCACTTAGTGGTGTAACTGGATATCAGTCTTTCTTTTGGGATGACTTCGAAAAGTGCAATTTCGGCAATAGTCATTTTTGCAGTGGCCCGTATATCAGATACCACGGTAACTGCAAAACGACTAATTGCAGATCCAATTACCGTGGTAACAGAAACCATGGTATCCGCGAAAACGCAACTAATGCCTTGGATTGGACAGACGATCAGGCTCGGGTGCTTAACGGACTGGAATTCCTGCCAGAATTTTCTGCACGATCATTAATTCCATACGGAAAAGTTCAGATTTTATTTAACTTGACGATACAATTGCAGAAAATCCTGATCGTGTGTTCGCACTATAAAGGGAAGAAGAAGCATATGGAGGAACATTCGCGTATCAACAAAAGCAACCGTACGAATCGATAGACAACACCTAAAATGTCAGTACAAAATCAATCCGCCCAGCTCTGTTCAACTGTGGCTTTCACTCGCTTCTCGTATTCTCGTCGATTCTCTTTATACAGTTGCGCAGCTAGAGAGTTGGCAGGAGAGTTGGGGTTCGGATCACTCAGCAAAGACTGAAAAATAGATAACCTATAAGGCGTATTCTCACCGTTCCTCGAGGACTCCACTTGAGGAGTCCCCGCGTTTTTGTTTGTCCCGGGGACTAACTCCCCGGAGTCCCCACTGACGGGGAATGCTCCGATTATCATCACCATCATCAGAAAGGACTCACTTTCAGATTCGGAGGGGAATCAATTTTTGCTGGTGTTGGTGCAATGTAAAATTAATTAAAAACAATCAGAATAAACAAAACCAAAAATAAAGTGGATCCAGACTAATTTCGTCAACTCCATATTTCTTTTTTGAACAAAATCCGTTTTGGAAGCATTCCCCGTGTTCTCGCTGTTTTCTGTACGCGGAGTCCGCGCGGAGTTCCCTTTGATTCCTCGAGGAGTCCTCGGGAAACGGCGAGAATACGCCTATAGCTACGAGAACGATAGTTTCGTATCCAGTCGACGTGCTAGCGTTTCAAAGCAGCGGAAGCACGCGATCACCGACGAACTTGCTACGATAAAGGGGGGGGGGGCTCACATTCTCGCTGATACCCACAAGTGCCGATAAGTACTGGGCCAAACCAAGAACCCTTCATGGTAAGAAGTACCATTTTCAGTAGATGCGCCGTGCACAAACCAGCGATCTTGTCTTGTCCGTTAAGCACTGCGCGGATACAATTCTGACAGATCTCGTACTATCTACTACATCATATACGATCATCGCGCTTGTGTCCTGGACGTTGCACGGACGTATGGATTAAGCAGTGTCGTGGTACAGCGAAGCGATAGGGATACTGACTGAACACCGGCGTGCTGAACAAGTACAGTAATACCCCTAAAAGTTCTTAGGGGTATTACCCCCCAGTGGAACACGAAGATGATGGAGAGACTCCCCAAAGAAATCTGCATCATGTCAGCTGAAATCCACGCAATAAACCTTGCTCTGCTGGACCTGAATAGGAGAGAAATCAAAGATGTCAAAGTAGCAGTATTCTCTGACTCAAAATCTGCCCTCCAAGCGCTGATGTCACAGGATTGGAGCTCAGTAGACATCGACCTCCACAACGCATCAAACCTGTTTCAAGAACTTGCTAAGAAGGGAATCGAAGTCACTCTCCAGTACATACCAAGCCACGTGGGGATACCTGGCAATACAACTGTCGATGAAGCAGCAAAAGAAGCAACAACAGTCCCGATCATCTCACACCGCCCCATCCCTCTACGTGATATGCTTCAGCTTCGACTGAAGGCTCATACAGTCAAGCCACCTCGCCCCAGAACATCTCCATTCCCAGGAAAGCTAGAGACCAGGGTTTACCATCGCGTCCGAGCCAACGCAAATGGATTAGCCCACCAGGCATACCACTACAAGATCAGTCACCCTAACGAAGACCCCCCTACATCCCCAACATGTCGTATTTGCCGGAACGGCGACGAGACAATGGACCACATCCTGTTCATGTGCAAATCGCTGAATGCACGAGCAAAACAGGAACGAGGTAGACTGAAATCCCTACTGACAAGGCTGAAGATTAACCCCACATGTGCAGACATCACCAAACTGTAACCACACCAGTCAGTCGAAATCAAGAATTTCCAGCTCCTATTCGCGATCCTGCGAGCCTGCGACCTGATCGATACGGTCTAAGACTCTTTGGTCTAAGACGCCAACAGCGGCGCTAGCAACACCTTGAATCCATCGACGAGGAAGAAGCCTGCGTGGGCATTGGGCCCTTTGGCGTATTCTTGGAATCTACTACTACTTTCATAAAATCGTTAAAACTGATCAAAATCACTCTTACATACCTGAATAGAAGTTAAAATTGCCGATACATCATACGTTGGGCTCCATCTATTTTGTAAAATGTCTAAACAAATGCCACCGTCTGCATATACATTGGGGTGAAACATCTTCGACACAAACTTCACCGTTGGAGGTTTGTTAGGATATTCTTCAGTGAACTCTATGGTTAGCTTGAATGTCCCATCTTCAAAAGGTGTATCATGGGGACTGAAAAAAATAAACCAACATTAAAGCACTTCTCCTGAGAATTGCGCAAACTTTACAAGATTTAATGCAAGCAACTATGCTTCTTCCTTCGTCTTCTCTGGTTCCTTCGCCAGCAGAACTTTCCGCTTCGTAGCTAATGCAAAAGAGACCAATGCAAAAAGGTACCTGAGATCAATCACGGGACGCACCAAGACCGTAAAACCGAAACTCACCAGTGTTTAGTAAGCTAGTTAAAGCTAAAATTACAGAATTTTTTTTTTGTTAAAAACGATTACATGCATAGCCTTGGCAGTTCGAAACTCCTTCAGGTATGCAAGAAAAGTGAGAACAAGTGTGACATAATTCAGAGGAAACCTGGAAACGATTACCCTAGAGCCGGATAAAACCCTACTCAGGCCACTAAGCAGTCGAATTATTGGTCCCCACTTTCAAAAATTATCTCCCAGAAGTGTTCACATCGACCGCTAGATAGAGACCACCATCACTACTGCACATTACCTAGGCTACACATACTTTGCACTCAGGAATTTAAAGCTTGATTGTAATTTTCTTTCAAGGTCAAATCAATTAATTTGATCCGTTGTCACGAGGCCCCTAGAAGCCGTAGGCAGGTGCCTCTGCCTATTTGCTTATCCGGCACTGCAATTCAAGGATTTAGACAAGAGCGTGTAAACATTTTAGCTGGGACAGTATCATAATCTGCTCGAAGTCGTATTCGTAGCATTTTCACTTGAGGAGTGGTAGTAACCTTAAGGGGAAAACTCCGAAAGTGCCAGATTGCGAAGAACTTCTCTTCTTAATACTTACCCAAATATCACAGCATTCCAGATCATAATATTATTATCAGTTGGGGCACCACTAACTCCAGCAGGTGGATCTTCCTGCAGTCTAGACAGGAAAAGAAACAGATGTTTAGAGACGTATGTAGGATACAGGTTCGGAGGGCAGGGGAATCCGGGGAATAACCTGACACGAAACGTTGGTAAGAAGTGAATTTAGCCGCCAGGATGAGCATACCGTCTTGTCCAGGTATTTGCGGTGTTCTGCGGTGAAAGACACTTTCACATACATCAGCCACGCTGCGGAGAAGCGCAAATCTTAAGCTACATGCACACACAGTTCAACAAGATTTCGCATGGGAAATTCGCGTCACCATGGGGGAAACCTGCATGCGATGGATCGAAATATCGGAGCGAAGGTAGAAATTTGCATCCGACTGCGAAAACTAGACAGTGCGTTCACGTTCACGTACCACTGTCTTGCTTCCTACGAACAAGCACAGACAATGAAAAGCATACGGTTTGACAAAAAAAAAACAAAGGACAGCCGAAAAGGCCAGGATTTCGTTCAAAACCTTCTGAAATCGGCTGAACTAAGAAGATTTGGAGACATTTACTTCTCTTCTTTCATTCTAAGAATTTCGTGTCTTGATTTTTAAAACTCTAAACTTCTCCCTTTTCATATGAACCCCAAAGTTCCCAAACGCGATGTGAAGGCAAAATCAAAAGCTGCCGAGAGAAGGGAACAGTGTGGCAAGATTTTGCCATCTAGGGAGTGAAAACACAGTATGTTCTCACAAATTAAAGGGCGATTCTTGTGCTGTCACAGATTCCCCTTACGAAAAGCAAAGCGAAAACCCACCACGAGCAAGAACTCATGGAAAGCTGTTCCACCTATACAACTTTCGGAGATCACTTTCCACTCCGATCGTCGATTCACTTCCCAAAACAATTTGCGTCACACTCCAAAATCAGCAGCGCAAAAAAAAAGGGTCATGGAAAGTATAGTGAGTTCAGCCGAAGTCGAAAAACAGTCTGCGCATAAACTACCGGAGCTTTCCAGACCTCAATAATCACCTTTAAGGATATAAGACATTGTCATACCTTTTGAAATCTCTCATCAATCTTCGTCTTGCTGGAGTAGACATAATGTAGTCTAGAAATCTGAAGTCAACAGATCTATAAAATAAGAAAGTAAGTGCTATCTACAGCTATCCATCTAAATAGCCATCCCTGGGCTATCCCTATTGCTTCCAGCAATGTCGAACCCTATCTCCTCTAGTACACACAGCTACATTTACTACTTCCACATTATCTGGTTAACCAGGTGGGTAGTATTGACATGGTACATTCTACCAGAAATCTATGATTTTTTGGATAGGTTGTACCAAACTCTGGATAAACCCACAGTTTGGAAAGAAATATGGCAAATACAGGTTACCCTATGCCAACTGCTGGGTACTTTGAATGGTTTATCGAAATACACCGAACACCAGCTATGCTACAGGAGCATTTGCACCTTTGTTGCTGGACAATGTGATTAAAGAGGTAAACTTAAGGAAATAAAGGCCAAATATTCCCAAAATCCAGCTTCATCAGATAAATTCTGCAGAAAATAAAAGATTTTGGGAAAGGTTCTGTAATAACAGTTGTTTGGTACACATTTTAGTGATTCATCGGCCACCTTCCAAAGTTGTGATACAATCAAATTAATAACATACAGTAGAGGTACCGGCGAATCTACAGGATGTTCACCCAACCTTATTCGCCGGCCAGTGCAATTTAAGGTAATTTAAGGTATGCTTATTAGAATGTTAGTGTACTTTAGATAGAGTCATTTTCATGCACTTGCAATGACAAAAGTCAACTACCAGTTAGCCAAAGTAGCTAACTAAGGGCCCATGACTGAGAACACCTGAACTGGCATATTCGATCTTCATTCTCCATTTAGCCTAAAGTTTTTCAACTTTTCTCTGCCTTGATTGTTTCTTGCTCACGAAACAGTAAAATAATAACAAAGTTATAACAAGAATAATAACAAGGTTTTTTAGTTTTTATCGGCTAAGAGATAACAGTTTCAGCTTTTTTTTGTTTTAATATGCTACTCAGCTGCTATTGCCAAGGAAACAAGCTGAACAATCAATGTTTTGACTAATTCTGGATATTAGATGGTTAAAGGACAACTGGACAACTGAACCATGGAAAATGCATTTATAGACATGGCCACAGAGAGCGTTCTTCTCCTGAGCGTGACGTTTTCAAAATAGGGATGTTCGTTTCTGGAGGTTTGCACATGTAGACTCCAAGACAAAAAGCGCAATCCATTCAAATCTTGTACAGCGCTGGCCGGATCGTATTGGAATTTTTTCTAGATATACATTTGGGCTTAACTGGTTAAAAAATATTCCAGAAGAAGGGTTGACTGGAGACATTTGTTCATTTCTAAAATTGTTTGGTACTGAAATAAGGACAGATGCAAAATGGAGCAAAAATCATAGCTTGGAAACACTATTTCGTAGTTGGGACTTGGGTTGGGTTTTCTGCGGGCAATGTTAACGGAAGTCATACAGATAGGGATGAATGGGATGATACTTGGTACTCTTCATTCAGGTGTCTATCTTTTCATGTGATCTATCTTTTCATCACGAAAACTGACAGATTCTTTCTCACACCTTATTTGAATTCTTCTTCACCTTTCCATCTAACAGTCTGGGGTAAAATTAAGCAGTGATTTATCTTGACTGAACTTGAAGCTGGACTGAAGGGCAGCTGACGCATCACAAGTTCAGTTTGCAGATGCAGACCAGCCCGTATGGAAATAATTCAAGTCGTAAACGATCGTAAACGATCGTTTTTTTACAATTGTATTATGGGACATTCCGATCGTAAACGATCGTTTTTTTACGATTGGAAACAGTTGCTTACGATTGGAAACAGTTGTTTACGATTGGAAACAGTCGTTTACGATTGAAAACAGTTGTTTACGATTGAAAACAGTTGTTTACGATCGTATTTTTACGATCGTTTTTTCCCAATTGTATTATGGGACATTCTGATCGTAAACGATCGTTTTTTTACGATTGGAAACAGTTGTTAACGATTGTATTTTTACGATCGGAAACGGTTGTTTCCAATCGTAATTTAAGGGCCGGGAACTGTTGTTTCCATCGAATTTTCACGATCGGGAACGGGTGTTTCCCGACTGGGTGTTTCAGCTTACCCTGCACCCCCACCCCTAGCCTAGTCCCTGGCCCTGAACTGCAACGACTTCTATCCAAGTATTCCAACCCCAACTAACCTTTCATTTTCTGTGATAGTATCGATGGATATTTGCGTTGTTGGATATAGAGGCAAATATTTTTGTTTCCCAAATTATCGATTAAACGGCAACACTCTTAAAAATCACCAGAGGAAGGTTTAGCACCATAGAGGGGGCTTCGACTACGAAAGATGCTTTTGAAATATTTTGCGCTTCAAAAAAAAGTGAAAGTAGCAAAAACACGGATGACAGTTCTCAACTTCAAGCATTTCCACGGCTTTTATTTATTTATTATAAATAAACAACTGAAAACGATCGTAAACAGTTGTTTACGATCGGATTCCAGATTCTCCATTTTTGTTAAACTTTTCGATCGTTTGCACATTAAAAAAATAATTAACTTCCCTTCTATCGATGTTGAGATTCAGGTCTTGAAAACCGAACCAAATTTTCCCGATTGAAAACGACTGTTTCCGATCGGAAACAATTGAAAACGATTGTTAAATTACGATCGTAAGAAAACGATCGTAAAATTACGATCGTAAAAAAACGATCGTAAAAAAACAATCGTAAAATTACGATCGTAAAAAAACAATCATAAAATTACGATCGTAAACAGCCGTTTCCAATCGTTAACAATTCTTTACGATCGAAAACAACTAAAAACGTTCTAAACAGTTATTTAATGACACCTGAAAAAAACGATCGTAAACAGTTGTAAAATTATGACTGAAAACAGTTGTTTCCGATCGTTTACGATTGGGATTTTAGTTTCAGCTTTTTGTTAAACTATTTTGATTATGCAAAACTAAACACTAATCAACTTTCTTATTGCCATAGTTAGAAATCAGGTCTGTATTTATCGTCTTGAAAATAAAAACAGTTGTTTCCGATCGAAAACAGTTGAAAACGATCGGAAACAATTGAAAACGATTGTTAAATTACGATCGTAAAAGAACGATCGTAAAATTACGATCGTAAAAAAACGATCGTAAAAAAACAATCGTAAAATTACGATCGTAAAAAAACAATCGTAAAATTACGATCGTAAAAAAACAATCGTAAAATTACGATCGTAAACAACCGTTTCCAATCGTTAACCAATTGTTTACGATCGAAAACAACTAAAAACGATCGTAAACAGTTATTTAATGACACCTGAAAAAACGATCGTAAACAGTTGTAAAATTATGATTGAAAACGGTTGTTTCCGATCGTTTACGATTGGGATTTTAGTTTCAGCTTTTTGTTAAACTATTTTGATTATGCAAAACTAAACACTAATCAACTTTCTTATTCCCGTAGTTAGAAATCAGGTCTGTATTTATCGTCTTGAAAATAAAAACAACTGTTCCGATCGAAAACAGTTGAAAACGATCGGAAACAATTGAAAACGATCGTTAAATTACGATCGTAAAAAAACGATCGTAAAATTACGATCGTAAACAACCGTTTCCAATCGTTAACAATTGTTTACGATCGTTAACAACTGTAAACAATTGTTAACAATTGTAGACGATCGTTAACAACTGTTTACGACTTAATTATTTCCATACGGGAGACGCAGACAGCCTTCAACCCTGGCACTGCTTCAACCTGCCTTCAACACAACTAAGAGCAAGATTAATCGCTTGATATATTAAAGTGAATTTGTTCAGTTGCTGGAAACTACAGATATACCTTATCATGCCCATGGACATATACTCCTTCAGCTAGGGTAGCCACTAAATTTTTTTTAAATAAAACCTGAGCTTTTGAAGATCAGAAAGTGGTTCTCCTATCTTTTAGCTTTGATTTGAGGCCAAAATCACCTCTCTATCTTGTCTCTAAGCATCTTAAATCTTCTTTAGAAAACAGTATTTTACATAAGGAAATGCCTATGTTCATCCATTGACTTTAGGGTTTTGTCCATCTAGTGACCAGCTTAGAACTATGTGCTTCAATGAAATTCTATGAAACTGGGTGATTTTGAGCTGGTTTTGAGTGCATGGGGAGCCCTAGCAATTGAGTTAAATGAGTAAATATGAATATGATCATCAAGGTTACAGTCCAATAGACCTATTGCTGCTATAGGCTGCTGACTTTTCCTCCTTGGTATCAACAAATTTTTTTAGGCAAGTTCAGCTACTTTTTTTTACATCTAAATTTACATTGAAAATTAGAAATAATATTAAATAGCTAGGACATCTTACTGTTAGCCTTATAAAATAGACAATTTTGTCCTGAATGCAATGGTATTTTTAAAATATTTTTTGGAGATGTTTTAGATAGGTAAAACTGATAAGGAAAATTCACAGCAATTTATGGATTCATTACAAAAAAATCGCCAACTTTTGCCACTAGGTGTTTTTGTGGCTACCCTACTTCAGCCCAAGCTGACTGGGAAACATATAATTCAAACAATCGTCAATGGCTTTTTAGTTAGCCACTATCATGTCATTACCATAGCTACCACAAGAATGAGCTAAATCCTACTACACTAGCACTCTCCAGCTCTTGAGTATTTCAGACCCCATGTACAATCAACTGACCAGACTGACCTACCAGAAAAGCCAAAAAGACTCAAACAAAAAGCCCCAAAACCAAAAGGCAAATTCAGTTGGGATTCGGTAGCTCCGGTCGTGCTCCGGTCTTAAGTGCTGTGTTGTCGATGTCGCATATTTCACCAGTAGTACGGATTAACATTTCTCGTTTACCATTGGTCAATTTTTAGCCAATTTTTCTAGGACACGAAATGCCCATATTTGATTTGTTGAAAGTTCCTCAAAACCGTTTTCGTGTAATTCCCTCAGTGCAAGCTTGCGGGTACGTCTCTGAGCTTGCCCTTCAACTTTCAAGTGACAAAACAAAACAAACAAAGCAAAGTTGTCCAGAGTTGCGTTTTATTTGAAGTTCATAGTACAGCGGACTGTCCGTTGTCGTTTTATTCGCCAGCGGGCCGTACGCTGGGAAGGCGCGGGGTGCCCGATGTCGTTTTATATGCCAGCGGACCGCCCGCCGAGTGCCAGCGGACCCGCTAGTTTGTCCGCTGGGTGAGGCAGGGCCTTGTTCAGCGTACTGGAAAAAGAGCGGCAAATTTGAATTTTGCAAGACATGTAAATTAAAACTTTTTGATTCCAGTTGCTTGAATTTCATTATTGTGCTGATAAACCTACACTGACTAATTGAACCCGATAAAGTATCTTCTGCCTTGTCTTCCCAATGTAAGTTTGCTATTAGTCATGTACAGTAGAGACTAGAGGTACAGGAGGGGTACCGAACTTCGAACTTCTATAACCTCAAACTTGGCCTGAAAATACTATAGGCAAACTTCTGTACAGTTCTAAATTTATCCTAGGTCATACAGGGTGTCTTTCTTGACAGTTAAGACTTTGTTTGGACTTAACTGATCTTTCCTCTTAACCTTTTAGGCACAAGTTCGAGGTTGTAAAAATTCGAGGTTGGATACCCCTCCTGTATGCTAATGTGAACGTTTGTTGACTTCGGACTTTGCCATTTTCATGCACTTGCAGTATGTAAAGCTAACTACCAGTTAGCCAAAGTAGGTAAGAAGAGCAGCTAAAAACACCTGTACAGGTATTTTGGATCTCCTGTCTACCATTTAGCCCAAAACTGCAGTGTTCACATTAAAGTAACTGTTCACATAAGCATACCTCTACTGTACTAGAGGATTCATTTTGACAGACTAAACTTGCATTTTGTTGGATTCACTTCTGTTTCGTCGAAGTTTGTAGTTTGGCTCTTGTTTTGTCTTACTTGCGTTTTATTGAGTTCTTGTTTCCGAAACTCAAACTACGTATGCAAGGTAATTTGAAGTTTGAGCTAATTAGTTTCAGGTTCCAAACTACGGCTCTTGGAATGGGCAAATAAAACGGCATGAAGCAAAACTTAAAAAAAAAAAAAGCTGTTAAGCGAAACTACACCGAAACTACATCAAATTCAAACTTGGCCTAAAAAGGCTATGAGGAAATACAGTGCAGTCCTAACAAGGTCCTAACTGTCAAGAAAGACACGTCTGAATGGTAAATTTAGGACCATACAGAAGTTTGCTTGTACAGTTGTAGTATTTTCAGGCCAAGTTCCAGGTGGATACCCCTGGTACTGACTATTGCAACACTTCTTACAGAATGTTTTTTTTAGATTGGCCAAACAAATCTTTTTTCAATGGCCTCTGGAGATGATGGGTACATCCCAATAATTCTTGGGATGAGCGATGAAGAGCCACCTAGAATTATTTTGAAAGTTGGAATTAAACAAGGTAATTCAGGATTTATTTTACAGTTGGCATTGGCCTAAATAAGAATTTGGCAGTAATGCTATCTTCTACCCTCCCAGTTGGATGGAGGCAAAAATGATCATCGGCTCGTAGAGATTATGAAAATGTAAGATGTATTCTCGCCTTTCCCCGAGGACTCCTCAAGGAATCGAAGGGAACGGCGAGAATAGAGGGAGTCACTCTACGCGCATTCTGCATACGGAAAACAGCGAGAACATGAGGAATGCTTCTAAAATGGATTTTGTTCGAAAGAAAAATATGCAGTTGACAAGATTTATCTCGATCCACTTTATTTTTGGTTTTGTTTATGCTGATTGTTTTTAATTAATTTTACATTGCACCAAAACAAGAAAAATTGATTCCCTTCCGAATCCGAGAGGGAGTCCTTTTTGATGATGGTGATGATAATCTGAGCATTCCCCGTCCATTGGGACTCGCAAGAATACGGGGAGTCAGTCCCCAGGACAAACAAAAACGCGGGGACTCCTCAAGTGGTGTCCTCGGGGAACGGCGAGAATACGCCTTTAGTAGGTACTTTAAGGGATGGTCTAGGAACTGAAAATAAATAAATAAGTAAGTTTGGTTGGGTTCCTGATATATGGCATACTAATACCTAATTCGCATCTTCTTATGCCTTGGTTTGGAATACATAAAGCAGAAATACTTAAGTGCTGCTGTGAGAATTAAAATTGTTATTAATTATTTTACCTTTACTTTGGCCAAGGGCCATCTTTACACACAGTTAAAAGCTATGTTCAGTTAATAACAGGAAGAACTTCTGGCTTGTTTAACTGTTATAGAGTCTTGAAGATTGATTCTATGGAGACCTACTGTTAGATTAAGGGAATTATCCTGAAGACAGAGTGTCGGATCACCAACTAGGTGATAAGTAATATTGGTTTGATTCATCTTCCTCTGTATTTCAGCTAATAGCAGCCCTTTCAAAGTTTTTTTTATTTCTTTCAGATGGGGAAGATCAGCTTTCGATACTGTCGAAGGCGGAGATGGTGATGAATGGGTATTCAGTAACACAGATTAAAATGTCTTTGAAGACACTTGGCCACAGTGATGCTGAGATTGTGCATTTCGAAGACGACCATAGCAAAAATCAGTCTGATGGCAATAGTGATGAAGTGTGGACCGGGGGTCGGTCTCACTCTGATCGTGAAGCCACTGTGTTTCTCCTCCAAATCATGGGAGAAGATGAAACAAAAAAGAAGCTCAAAAGCAGCAAATCAGTTGACTCGTACACATGGAAGAAAATTGCTGACCGGATGGCACCGAAGTTTTACCTTGGTAAAACCCCAATCAAAAAGGTCCAGGACAAATGGAACTATTTGTGTCGGAAGCACAAAGAGTGGAAAGACAGTGCTTCCCCCCACAACAGTGGTGGAGCTGCAGTGAAAAAACCCGAGTTTTTTGATGAGGTTGATGAAATTAGGGGAAGCGAACACAGTGTATCACCAAAAACATTAGTTGGTTCCGGAAAAAAGTTTGGCATCAAAGATGCAACTGTTACATTCAAGGAGCTTCAGGGAAAAACAAAAGGTAAAATTGATGAAGGGGCTTCAGCTTCAGCATTGAACGTCAATGATGACGCAGATCTGTACGAGGATGACACAAATTCACCAAAGGAAAAGAAAATTCCTCCAAAGCGCAATGTTCAGCGCAATGTTGTTTTTAAGGACGCCGTGAAAAAATTGGAGGAGCGGTCAAGTGATGTGAAAGAAATGAAAAATGCTATGATAGAACATCAAAAAGAAATGAAAAGCCTGTTCGAAAGGGATCTGGCAATGCGAGAAGCGGCGTCTAAGCGTTTCAACGATAGTTTTGAGGGGTATGTTAAGGCACTCGAGAAAAGACGCGGTGGAAACGGAGAAAGAGACCGATCAAGAAGCAGGGATCGCAGCAGGGGCAACAGGGACAGAAGCAGACATAGTAGTGAGGATTGATTAAAAAGAGATTCAGTATTTTTTGAAGTTGAATTCCCAGTTTTTCTTTTTACATAGGCTAGGCCTAATGCAGTGTGGCCCAATTTTAATCTCTTGAAGACAAAGTCCTCAGTTTCCGTATATAGGGAACGCAGGGATCAACAATAGTTTTGAGGGGTATGTTAAGGCACTCGAGAGAAGACGAGGTGGAAACGGAGCAAGAGACCGGTCAAGAAGCAGGGATCGCAACAGGGCAAAACGAGATTCAGTTTTTTTTTTAAGTTGAAGTCCCAGTTTTTCTTTTTACATAGGCTAGGCCTAATGCAGTGTGGCCCAATTTTAATCTCTTGAGGACAAAGTCAAGTTTCTGTACATTTTATACGTTTATTAGCAGTTTAATATATGGAAAACTCAACAAATATGGTTCATTATCTGGGTTCTCTTCCTTGCGCCTTCTTGCAGTGCTGCAGTGCTATTACTTGTTGGAACACTGCTACTGTCATCATCGTCAGATTCTTCTCCGTCGTCTCCTGTTTCTTCAAGAAACCAGTCCTGTAGTAAGTCACTTTCTGTCTCACAAATGTTGTGAAGTACACAGCATGCTGTTATTAGGTAAGGCATGAACTCAAGCTTAACCTGAAGTAGTTGTAGAACCCGCCACCTTGACTTCAACATTCCAAACACATGCTCCACAGCAATACGCGTAGCAGAGTGAATATAATTGAACCTCTTTTCTTTGGCTGTAAGCCTACCTGTGTCCCGAAAAGGTGTTAAAATCCACTTTCTTAATGGATAAGCTGAGTCACCTAAAAGGTGATACTTTTCATGTGGAAACACTGAGGCATAGGAATCCACCACACTCTTGTAGAAAGGAGAGTTACGGAACACTCTTGCATCATGGACAGAGCCAGGAAAGCCCACAAATATGTCTAAAAACATTTTTTCAGCTGAAACAATTGCATGTAAATTCATGCTAAGATCACACTTTCGATTTGTGTAGCTCTTGTGGTGTTCAGGGGAGCATACAATCTCAATATGACAGCCGTCCACTGCCCCAATAACGCCAGGAAAACCAGCACGATCCTTGAAAGCATTTTCACACCTTATCAAGTCTGCTGTTGTTTTAGGCCATACAATAAATCTGTCTTTTAGAACGCACAGCATAAGGCAGATTTTGTGGAGGCACTGAAACACTGTGGATTTTGCAATTCCAAATATTAATCCGTTGGTACGCATGGAGTCTGGGTTTGCTAAATACCACAAACAAGTTAAAACAGCTGTTTGAAGCCGGATTGGCTTTTTTCCACTGTGACTGAATGCAGGTCCGCCATTGTCAGCACTGATCATCCTACTCTCATGGGGAAAAAACGCATCTAACAACTCTTGGTCAGAGGTAAGTATGTTGACAGTTGCTTCGTAAGTCGTTCTTTCCAGTCGGAAATGCTGCTTAAACTGCTGCTGAGTAAAATTTGCAATTATTTCTTCAAAATTGGTCACCTTTGTTAGCTCAATTCCTGACAGTTCTTGATATAGACTTATTTCTTTGTCATCCTCTGATGACAGTAGAGAGAGTATGTCAAAAGCTTCATCACTGCTATTAATGTCAAATAAACTGCTGCTAAGTAGATTTTCCAGAGCTTGTTTCAAAACCCGCGGAAAGATTGGGTCAGGATCATCCATTGCATCCGTTGACACAGCTGAAAAGATTACAAGGTAACAAAACTCAACTTCTTTTAACGAAACAACAACATACAGGAATATACAACAATATACAACCTAGGATTTTGATAACCTTGAACTTGGTCATTGCAGTCCTAACAAGGAAAGACAGCCTGAATGACCTAGGGTAAATTTTGGACTGTACAGAAGTTTGCTTGTAGTATTTTCAGGCCAAGTTTGAGGTTATATAAGTTAGAGGTTGGATACCCCTGCTGTACTGTACTATGTATGGGCATCAAGGTTATCTTTATTTACAAACAAACACATGCTTAACACTTTCTGCTGCTGAGGGCAGACCTTGATCAGGGGCATATTATATCCTGGCATCCCCCCTTTCACCAAACTTTGATCATTTCAAGGTCAGCTAATGATTGGGAACAACTGTTCCCACCCCCCAAGGTTTTATGAGAAATTACACCCCTCCTCTTGGATAAACAAATTAAAGCTGCGTTCAATTTGAGTCCTCCTTGTCTCGGTCTTGTCTTCTTGTTACTGCCTTGTCATGGTCTATAGCTGATTTATTGAGCCTTGTCAGGTGAATGACTCAACGGACAAGCATCAGAAATAAAACGCAGTCGAGAAAATTACCTGAGAAACTACCCTGCTCCGTGGTCAAGTCCTCATTCACGGCGTCCTGTCTGACAGTGCACTGACAACTGTCAGCTGACACAGTCTAGTACACTAGCCCCTTTTCAGGCATGGTGCTCAAACGTCTAGCACCATGCCTGGGTGCTAGACGTTTAAGCACTGTACCTTGGATTTCATGTATAGTGCATGGATTTCAGTATACAGTGCATGCATGAAAAACACAGTTTCTGTCACCACAACTTATCAACGGCTCGGATAGGGCTGAAATTACCACCAAGAATTAGAGAAATCAAAGACAATCCTTATCATATTTTTCATAACAAAAACAAAAGGACGCGACTGATGAGGGAGATAAAAAACCTCATTTCCTTTTCTACATAGTCAAGGGTTTTGCATGCAAAGTGTCCTGTGCCTCAGCTTTTTCTACCTAACAGTCAACCAGAATATTGGGTCCTAGGGCACTCTACATGGAAAATAGATAGGCTACTGTCAGGTTTTTCATCTCCATCATCAGTCGCGTCCTTTTGTTTTTGTTAGGAAAAATATGATAAGGATTGTCTTTGATTTCTCTAATTCTTGGTAGTAATTTCAGCCCTATCCGAGCTGTTGATAAGTTGTGGTGACAGAAACTGTGTTTTTCATGCATGCACTGTATACTGGAATCCATGCACCATACATGAAATCCATGGTACAGTGCTTGAACGTCCAGCACCCGGGCATTGTGCTAGACGTTTGAGCACCGTGCCTGAAAAGGGGCTAGTGTACTAGACTGCAGCTGACAGGACAAATAAAATGGCACTAAGCGGACAAGGCATTTAAATAAAATGGCATTTGGCTGACACAGGGCTGACAGGACCGAGACAAGGGTAAATATAACGCGGCTTAAGCAAAATGTTGATGATCTGAGTAAATCTTGCAAATAATCCAATCACAATTCTTTTGTACTGACCTTTTGTCTGTATATTAATCGCTTAATGAATCAAAGTGTTGCTAAGTCGAAAAGCCATGTTCCCAATTTTTAAATTGTTCGCGCGATCATCGAAGTTGTCGTTTTATTTGCAACAAGTTCCGACGTACATTCTGACGTAGTCCGCTAGGAATAAAACGGCTACTTACAGTCCGCCGTCCGCTCCCGCTGTACTATGAACTGCAAATAAAACGCAACTCAGATTGCAGACAAGTCTGTTTAGTTTGGTTGGTAGCACATACGTTTAACGCCGCACGTCTTCACCCTGCAAATTTGGGCCAGGCTGTTCAGGTGTTGCGAAGGAGTACAGTACTTGACTACAGCATGTCATTGCAGTTATCTGCCAACTCCACTGAAGCAAGGCGCAATAGGGTAAGTTTACGTATATGTAAGAGATCGCAGTGCAAGGCTGGAACGCTTTTTCTTTAATTTTGGGTAAAACATCACTCCTGGGGGTAATCCAGCCAATCACTTTACAGAGATCCGTAGTTACCACACTGACTGCGCTCCCAAGGACCCAAGCATGGTAAGCAAATAGTTACTATTTTGAGAAGGTTGGAACGGATCAGCGTAGTACAGTGTGAGTACAGTAACTTTTCGTGAGGCTGGAACCAGGCTGGAACGGAAATAGTAACTAATAAGTCTAATAGTTACTATTGCCAATTGGTAGAGGCAGTCAAGCACGAATCCTCAATTTTTGGGCATGGACAATGGTGCCCCAACGTCAGGGCATGCCCCAAGGTCAGGGGCGTCCCGAGGGGGGTGTTGGGGGGTGCTGCACCCCCCCCAGAAGGCTTGCGGAAAAAAATTCCGGTAAATTCCGGTACGCCAGTTAAAATTAAAAAAATTCACCTGAACTTGATTTTTATTGAATCTACCGGATCATTGCTTGGGGAACCTACGGGAATTGCTGAAGGAATCTACCGGAACTTGTCTCAGGGAATTTACTGGAGGCTGGATCAGGGGATCTGCCGGATTTTGATCCACGGAATCTACCAGAATTTTTGAATCTACCGGATCATTGCTCAGGGAACCTACCGGATCTTTGCTCAGGGAACCTACTGGAATTTTGCTCAGGGAATCTACCGAAATCTTTCTGAAGGAATCTACCGGAACTTGTCTCAGGGAATTTACTGGAGGCTGGATCAGGAGATCTACCGGACCTTGACCCACGGAATCTACTGGAATTTCTGAGTATACTGGATCATTGCTCACAGAAACTACCGGAATTTTGCTCAGGGAATCTACCGAAATCTTGCACAAGGAATCTACCGGAACTTATATGAGGGAATTTACTGGAGGCTGGATCGGGGAATCTACCGGAATTGCTCCACGGAATCTACCCGAAGTTGGCTGCTTACCGGATAAGTGTGGACTTACAGCTTGCCAAGACGACCCTGGCACACAACTTAGCAGAGTGATTCTTGCAGACCGACAACACAGCGTATCATTCATCGGGTGATTCCGGTAATCTCTTAAGCTTATGTAACTTTCAAGAATTAGGCAACCGACTGAAATTTTCATCATTCCCAACTACAAATAGTGTTCCAGGAATAATATCACAGTACTGTCTACTCCAGTTTCGACAGATTTCTCGATTCCTTTCCGGTGATAAGCCAAGACGATAAACGGGTTAGCCTTGTTCCGGCATGATCTCGGAAATAGCCAGGAGAGCCTCGAAACAAACCAAAATTACCACTAAAATGGAAAGCGTTCATCTCGGCTAAGACAATTCCTGTTACCTCATTAAAAGGGGAAAGAAAGAGAGATTCTCGGTGTCTGGATGATTTTTTTTTTCATGCAAGCAGCGCACACTGTTCCTGTTACCTCATTAAAAGGGGAAAGAAAGAGAGATTCTCGGTGTCTGGATGATTTTTTTTTTCATGCAAGCAGCGCACACTCCGAACGTTATTATCAGAGCGGTATATTCGTATCTCAGATTTGAAAATAAGCTGCCTTATCAGTTAAACTTTAACGAACCTATTTTTTTGTCGTTTGTAACACGTAGTCGAAGTCAGAACCTCACAACACAACAATATTCTAGAGTTTCTGCAGAGGTTCACTATGGGGAATTTCCGGAAAAAACTCGAAAAATTCCGGTAAAATTGTGAAAAATTCCGGTAAATTTCTGGAGCCGCACCCCCCCTATCAGGAAGGTGTCGGGACGCCCCTGCCCAAGGTATGGGCATGGTACTAGCATGGCACCCCCATGATATTTGGTTGAACTGAGATTGATTACATACCTAAATAGGGCTGTCTTCCTCTCCTAGACCACAAGATACTTGATCTTATGTTCTATCTAACCTCTTTTCCAATTTTAAAAATATTAGAGAACTTCCTAGAAATTTAGCCTTTAATGAAGACCACTTTTTCCTATTGGTTTACCTATCCATTTCCAGGGAAAAAGGGGAATTCATTCATGGCTAAATTTCAAGTTCTCGAATATTCTTAAAATTGGAAAAAGAGATTAGATAGAAAAGAAGATCAGGTATCTTGTGGTCTAGGAGAGGAAGACAGCCCTATTTAGGTATGTAATCAATCTCAGTTCAACCAAATATCATAGGGGAGACATGCTAGTACCATGCCCATGCTCCAGGGCATGGTGCCCCAACGTATGGGCACCATGCCCATACTTTGGGGCATGCCCTGACGTTGGGACACCATGCCCAAAAATTGAGGATTTGTGCATGACTGGGTAGAGGGGTGGAACATGCTCAAAATGGAAAGAGGCATTAGCCTGAACAAAATAAACATTGTGAGGTATAGGATTTCCAGTCTTGAGACTGATCAATTGGCATTGTAACACTTCTTATCCAGTTCTTATCCTGTTGTAAAATGTCCATAGTTTTACTGGATTCTGGAAATGAAAGCTTTAAGCATGCTTGAACCTGGCTTGAACCTTGCAAGTTGCAGTAGCCTACTGCATGTTTATCAATTATCGTTTAGCATTGCTTACTTCCCCCTTGCTTATTGAGTTGTTGATGGTATTTTATAGGTGAGCAGGACATTGCTGTTGATTAGCCAGAGCTTGGGTTGAAGAGAATGTTTGATTTCCAGAATTTTTAAGCTTGTTGAAGACGCTGGTAACATGGTTGAACCAATAGCATCTTTTGCTGTCGAACCTATGTTTTTGATGCTGCTGCCTATTTATTCATTCTGTGGAGTAGGCCAGACAATCTAATTCAGGCCACAAATGGCCCATTGTCTCAATCCCACAGTTCACAAGTGATGGTAAAACATCACTCTGATAAACACAGTTGATGAAAACATCACTCCTTCTGCCCAGAGGCATTACTAGTCAAAATGTTTCGGGGGGGGGGGGGGGCAAGGTGTTACCGACTGGCTGGTAATTTTTACCGACTGTTTTGCAGAAAAAACGACTGTTTTCAAGAATAAAAGCAAAAGCTTTGAAAAAATTCACTGATTTTCAGATAAACCGACTGTTTTGACAAAAAATCTACTGATTTTCATTGAAAATGACCGTTTTCATACAAAAAATCAGTTGTTTTGACAAAAAATCACTTCGGGTTATCATTGTCATTGACGGTTATTTTTACAGACTGGCCGAAAACATTGGGGGGCCGGCCCCGCTCCCCCCAGTTGTGACGCCCCTGCTTCTACCACTTAGCATCGTGTTCTTACCTTAAAACCTGTCTAACCTTCCTGTCAACTGAAGATATCTGGACACTTCTTTTAAGCCAGCTTTTCTTACTATTTCATGGAAATCAACACTCAAGGAGTGGAATGCTTCCAGTTGTTGCCTTGTCCAGGCTGGGTGTGATTTTGTGTGTATTTGTCTCTTCGTTTATTCCACAGTGGGTACATATTGGAGACCCAGTTTTCCTGTATTTACATTGTTTTCCTGCGTTTCCAGTTCCAGTAACAACCTGGACGATTCCCCGGATTTCATCTTTTTTCATGGCGATTAACCTTCTTGTCCTCATTGCACGTGGGTATTAAACTTCGCATGGCTCAACAATCCACGCGCTTTTTTCCCGTATTGTCTACCTGTTTATTCATCCATTCCTGGATTTCTGCCTTCCACGTACTTTCCGGAATGGGAATAAAAGGTTCAGGTCCATACTTAACTCTTTTGCTAGCGCTTCAGCTTCCTCGTTTCCTGGGATACACCCGGCACCCACATCAAAGTGATTTGATTTCCATTGTTTGTAACTGCATTAACCTTGTTAAAGCATTCCTACTCCAATAGCTGCTTGCTTTTCGGGGTTTCAAATGCTTTTAAACAAGCTTGGTTATCCGAAAATACAAATATTTCTTTGTCAAGCTTCCAGAGTGACTGGCAGTGTAGGGAGTCAAATGTATTTTCAAAGTTTAGAAGATCATGTAAGGCCTACAACTGTCTATGCCATTTGCATCCCTCCTCTGTTAGTAGCAGTAATGTAAATGTCAAGTCTGTGCAGAGAGACAATCTGGGTGGAAATTGTGCTGCTCATCATGAAAGTGTCCATTTAGGCTACACTACGTGCAGGACGTGATGGTGTGGGACTGCACTTTATCAGGAATAGAGAGTAGGCTGATGCCGCTTCAAGTGTGCTATGCCTCGAGTCAGCGGGTACTTTGACTGTAGACAAGATGGCTCTGCCAAATCGTGATAATTCACCATGTCTTAGCTTTTAGACTGCTTCCAGAATTTTTCTCAAAAAGAATTTCAGAAATTTGTATTTATTTCTCGCCAAAGGTGGATATCGGAAGCCTGATCTTATTTCGCACAGTACTAGAATATCTAGTTGATATCTGCGCATCTCCTGTTGTGGCTGTAATTTTTGTTCTGTCTTCGCGATAGTTGTGACTTGTGACGTCGTGCTAACATCCCAGAAGCCAAATTTTAGGTTATTGTTCCTGTCTGGGGGCATGTAGTTCTCATCATCAGTAGGTGTTGAGATCCGAGGCTCTTAATTGACTGATTCTAGATTTGGATGAAACTTGGATAGAATCGGTGTCAAATCCAGGCAGGAGTGGAGGGAGGGCGATACCTAAGAGCCAGCTCCGCTTGACCTATCCTTAGGGTAGCTAATTGCTTTCGCCGTAGAGCCTTAATTACTGTTCGCTGTTACAGCAAAACAGAAAAATAGTCCCCTTTCCTTATTAAATGTCCATTTTGAAGGTCATGAGTTTTCGTAAGCAATGCTGCAACAGCCCTGCAAAGGAGGGACGAGGGATTTGTGTATACCGGACAGGGTATTGTGCCTTCTGACTTGGAAGGGTATAATGATCACGTTAAGATCTTTGTTAAAATTGAGAAATTATAGGTGATGGTCGGCCCACTACCTGAGGGCTTTCTAAGGGTGGACGAGACAGATACAACTACAGAAAATGGCCAAGCTACCCATGTGTCTCAAGAGGACGATGACAGAGCATTAGCCATGGCACTGCAACAGCAGTTGTGGGGTGGCACAGCAAGATCAAATTTGGCCGGTCAGCTGAATATCACAGTATCGAAAGCAAGTTTGGTCAAGAATTATGGCTTCACGAGGATGGACCCGTACGTCAGAATTCGAGTCGGACACACAGTTTATGAAACACATACAGACCATAATGGTGCGAAGTCCCCGATCTGGAATAAAACTTTCCAGTGGTAAGATTCTTTACCTTCAGCAGACTATCTTTTGTGACAAATTAGAAAAATAATTAGATTTAATCGCACCTTCAGGCAAAAAAAATAGTTCTTGTAGAAACGCGATTTTTCACACATATAAGATTTCAGCCCACTGAGGCATTTTAGGCTGCTTCCCATGGTAACGATTGCATGGCAGTACGAACAAGGGCCGAATTTCTTCGGTGAAAGGACTGTACACTAAAAGTACTGTTTATTTGATTCTGTTGGTAGTTGAAAGACATGGTGACCAAGAAGAAAGAACAGTTATGTAAAGTTTTTTTTTTTAACAATCATTTGTGTTTATTTTCGCCCGGCGACGATCCGGAAGAGTGAATTATTTAGGATCAGCAAAAGCCAAGCAAGGCAAATTTTCGATCGGGCGAAACTGACGCGAATCCGGGAGAAACTAAGAAACAGTAAGGAAAGAAGTAAAAGAAAACACTACTACAAGTAGAAAGAAACAATTAAATTTACGTTGAAGAACGCTGAAAGCGGAATGATAGGTTTTTAAAAAACTAATATTGTAATTAAATTGTAAAGAAGATTATATAAAATAATACTATGGGCTTGCGTGTCTGTGTATTTCTGTTGACATTTCCTATGCTGTTTTCGTAACGAAGAATTTTTTGAAAATTTGTCTGTTTATTACTCGAAGAGTATATTCTGGCTACGGGGTCAGGGAACTGTCTTTAGCGCATTTAGATTCTAGTCGAACCCAGAGCAAAATAACACTAGGGAGTAGCGCCAAGACCTATTCTTTCTGTTCTTTGCAAACGGGTCATACTCATAGCGCCGCCCATTACGCTTGCTGCATTTAAAGCGAGCCAAAGTTCCGGGTTTAGAAATTTCTGGTAAAGATAAGATGCGGCCTCCACACATCGTGGAAACAGTTGAGGTTGTATCTTTTTTTTTGCTGTGGTCAAAATACTAAGTCATTGGAGCCAGCGCTGGTGCACGACCGATTGAGTTTCAGTAGGGACGTCCACTATCGCTAGTGGTGCTAGTGTCGCGTCAAGACCTATGCTTTCCACAAACTTGCGTGTTTAGAAATTTCTAGTAAAGCCAAGATGAGGTCAGCACCCATGGAGGAAAAAGTGAAGGTTTCATCTTTTTTCTGCTGTGTTCACAATATGAAGTTATTAGAGCCAGCGCTGGTGCACGACCGATTGAGTTTCAGTAGGGACGTTCAATATCGCTAAGTGTTGCCAGTGTCGCTGCTATTCGAGTGTGTGTTACTTTTGTCAAGTCTTGGCGCTACTTTCTAGTGTTATTTTGCTCTGGTCGAACCTCAACTTGAGACTAGTGCGTGCCTACTTACCTGCCAGAACGGAGCTTTCCACTCGAAAGCAAGACCAAGGTTTGAAGAATTTAGGAGAGTCCTCTCGAACATAGAATACAGGAGTCCACTCCACTTCACCGACTGTACGCTCTGGGTCTACCATAAACTAAAATCATTCCTTTTGGCCCCAGGCAAAAGTAGACATAGGCTTATTGACTTATTCGTCAACCCGGCCTGGTGTCCAAACTATCCGTGAAAACCATAGAGGTTGTAACCCCTACCATCTTTTGATACTAAGCCGTCAGTATCTTTTTACTTAATTTTTGCTGAAGAATTCGTTTCCATTCCTATTTTACATAATCAGTCATAATCATTTGTTTAGTTTGATTGTCTTTTCAATCTTCTTTTTTGATCGTATTTTCTTTTTTAGCTATTTGCCTGTCGGAGTTGACTCCATATATGTTGAAATATATGATGAGTGTTCTTTGACACCAGATGAGTTAATAGCTTGGGGACATCTACCAATTCCAGCCAACGTTTTCCGAGGGGAGACTGTAGAAGACTGGTATCCTCTTACCGGCAAGCAAGGGGATGGCCAAGAAGGCTCGGTAAATGTAGTGTTCAGTTTTGCGGTAAGTTATCTTTTTTAGCCTTACCTTGATCACTTTCTTCTTAGAAATTGTCTCTGATCGATAGCAGACTTCTGCTGATGATGCCTGGCCGAACCCGTTTTGCATTACGGAGATGGCCGATCAAGCAGTCGTGATAGGGTTTCTGAACACATTATTCAACTTCCATTGCCCAATTCCGCTAAAATCGTATTATTTCTTTCTTCTTCTGAACCACTCCTCTAACGCAACAGCATCAACCAGTAGCGGTCCATTAGTCCGTTGCTACAACCTTTTAAAACCCTTGCGTGGAGTTTAGCTTAGTTGGGTTTGTAGTCCCGATTAGCCAGTGTCAGTGACTTGTTGGCTCATGTAATTATGGGATAACAGCGCGAAATGTTAGATGCGTCGCGGTATTTAAAGTTAAATTCAAAGTGGTTTTCAGACATATGTTAAAAGACCTCTCTTGATTTTCATTGTTTTCGCAAATCCAGCACTGACGTACGTCGTTTACTAACCTCCGAAACTACTGCTAACCTCTCTTTACAAAATCCGTATGAGTCACTTAGTTTGGAATTTTCGCTTTTCGGTACTAGCCGAGATTTCCCTGCGTTGCCAGACAAAATCTTTTGCTTTGTATGTAGAGACGTCGTCAAACAAGTGGGGACAATCCGGATTTCTCTACTTTCCTGCAGCATTTGACCACCGCGTGTATTCTTTTGAATTTTCGCCAGAAAAACCAAGTATTTTTTCGCAAAGCCCGGTCAGAATCGGCAAGCGCCAACAAGTAAAGCCCTAATTTCAAGGAGCAGATATCAGTATTGTCATACGTCATTGCTTTGCATTTGGCTTTTTGAAAGCAATTTAGGGGCCAAAAGACAGTACCAAGGTTGTAGATTTTTACCCCTCCGAACAAGAAGATTTTGTGCCCCTGCGAGTTCTTGAAAGAGGTCATTTTTCCGAATTTGCTAGTCGGTTTTCAAACTGGTATCGTAATTGAGGAATTTTGTTTTAGCGAGTGGGTACACAGCCAATGGTTACTCAAGTGCCCGTCCAGAATATAATGCGTCATTATGCACCTGGGGGAGTTCCAATGCAGCAAGTAGTTGTCATGCCAAGCGGATATCCAGCCATGCCTCAGCAAGTTGTCATGCCAGTAAATGGAGCAATAGCGGCCACAGCCCCGGGTATAGCCACGTTGGCTCGCCCTGCAGCACCAAGGCCTGTTATACCAGTTGAGTTCAGACCGTTGAATGATGAGGAAATGAGCGAGGTGGGTATATCGGCTGTATTGCACGCGTTATTTTCGCAGATGGAATAATCAAAAGGGTACGGTTTTCACGACCCTATTGTTCGTTCCCTGCGCACACTACGTGCTTCCAATTCGCCTCGCACGACCTGGGTAGATTAACGGCCATCATCCAGCGTGAGAGAAAAAGTTCGCGTCCAGTTTGTTAAAGCTTCGGTAAAGATTTGTCTAAGAAACGATACAAAGAATTACTTGTTGTGTTTTTCATCTCTGAAGCCGGTTTGAATTCGGTGTCCGAAGCGGTATCTGTTGAAACTACGCGCCCTTGTGTCAAGGGATATCCAGCTTTTGACAGTGGAGAAATCCTGCAAATCCACCCGACTTAGAACCTACGCTTGTCAAATTCCGCCGGCGTGCTAGTCCAGTCTCTTTTCTGCTTTCTGCGGCTTGTCTGACCGGACTTCGTACCCGAGTTGGTATACGCCCTTCATAAAATCCAATGACGGAAAACAATAGCAATCACACGTTAGATCTTTCTATAAGTTTGTATAAGGGAGAATAAGCGATTAGACTTTCGGTTCATACCGAGTCACGCATTAGCTCCGTGGAAAAGCCATACAGCAGTCAGCACTGAAGTCGGAGGCAAGAATTGACAAGCTTGACGAAGTTTTACAGAACAGAGTTTGGTAGAGCACCCATAGCGGCAGAGACATTCTAAACAGTTTTAAACATGGCTAGGCCTAAGAGGAACTGAAAATAGCTGAACAAAGTTGGTAAAACGTGCACAAAGAAGTAACGTGTCATTGTTTATTTTATGCTAGCGCATCTAGTGGCAAAGAAAGAACTAATCTAGTCTCTAGAAGGAATTTTATGAATTGTGTATATTCATGTGATGAAAATGTGATTAGACTATATAGTATTTCTCAGCATTTTATTGAAAGGATTATAGTTGATTTAGGAATTTGTTTTGTATTTGTACTCCTCAGTTTTGACGGAAATAAATTAATGAATAAATAAATATATCGTCACTTGAACATATTCGACCTCGGAGAAAGATTTCGAAAAACAAATTCTGCCTGACGCGTAGGTCTTGATCAAATATTAGACTACAGCCACATTGCTGCGGCCACGCAGGATGCTTTACTGCACCTGGTTTGTAAATAAATACTAAAATGAGCTTAATTTTTTTTTTTTTTAGATGAAAGACATGTTCCCTGACGTTGATTCAGATGTTATACGAAGCGTGTACGAAGCATGCGCTGGAAACAAAGCGGCCACTGTTGATAGCCTCCTCCAGATGTCCGGTCAGGCGTAAAGCCACTACTGTCAACGCAGAATCGTCACTTCACAGCTCGACACCAGACCAATATTTTCGTACTCTGAGTGCGTCACGGCCGACATCGAGCCGCTATGCTTGTTCTGGACCGTTACCTGCACCATGAATTTCCAGAATCTGCGATATTGGCTCTGGGTTGGAGCGTTTGATCTACCTGAATTTGAAGATATTTGTGATGGTGGAATCCCGCTCCTACATGAATTAGGCTTGCTCGTGCGTGAAAGGGTTTTGTTTCGCTTTGTTTATGCTTTGTCAGGCGTTGACTTCTCAACACCAACTTTCTGGGTCATCGGTCACCCCCTAGAAACCACGTGAACAGCCAACTGGTGAAACTGGAAAATATTGGCCGGTCCCGAGACCCTGTGAGAGTTTCCCTGAACCCGCCCTTGGTAGGAATCATCTTCAGTTTTTGTGTCCAACATTCCTGATAAAGCCTCTTGTTTTTTTCGCACATTTTTCAGTTCTGTTTGGCAGTCGCGAACCTTCGTTATCATAAACACGAGTATTTGAAAAATTTTGTGATAGCGTGCAATCACTTACGTTGTTTATTCGTGTGCTAAATCTGTTTTCGGATTTTTTAACCTTAGGCTATACTTCAAGGGGAGGGGGCTAGCCATTAGGGAATTCTTTTAGCCACCATGGCTGCTAGTCAGTAGTGTGATTTGAATTGTATATTTTTGTGATCGGTTTGTAACAAGCCTTAAATAAAAGCTAAGATGTAGCAATACTAGCAATACTGCAAAGCTGCTGCAATTCCCATTTCTCCGCCTCTGCATAATACTCGTTTCTAAGTCGTCTTTCTGTGCCAACCGTGCTGTAAAAATCATGTTTGTAAATTTGTGTTCCATCTTGCTAATACTCTTGTCCAAACGAAGCCTGTGAAACTGATGTGCAAGATAATGAGCGAAGAACTGAGAGCTTTTAAGAAAAGTTTGTCAGATGCTTAACAAATTTCCGAGAAAAATGATGCATCTGATAGGAAGAACAAGACCAAAGGTTTCGATGGGATCCCAAAAATTTAATATTTGATCCAGACAACTAGGTCTTGTCTTCGCCAGATCCAGTCTTCGCCAGGCTAATCATCTGAGAAAACCAAGTTCAGATATACCTGTATAAGCCATATCTATTTTGACGATACTGATCAAAACTTCCTGCGAATTCAGCGTATCTCCTTATCCCTATAAAGAACATCTAATCAACTTCAAATAAAACTAACTTCTAAAAAAAAAATCCGGTTTCAACCGGATTCTGGACGAACTATAGTTGCGTTTTATTGGATGTAGTTTCGGTGTAGTTTTGCTTAACAGCGTTTGCTTCATGCCGTTTTATTTGTCCATTCCAAGGGCTGTAGTTTCGAAACTGAAACTAATTAGCTGAAACTACAAACTACCTCGCATATGAGTTCGGCTAGTAGTTTGAGTTTCGGAAACAGGAACTCAATAAAACGCAAGTAAGACAAAACAAGAGCCAAACTACAAACTTTGACGAAACAGAAGTGAATCCAATAAAACGCAACTTATATGTCCGGGTAAAAAATGATTGTCATATACAGACAGATTCAGTGTCTCTTCTTACCCTTAAATCTGTCATCTAATCAACTTCCGAAAAAAATTGCTTTTAACAAATTTTCCGGTTTTGGCCGGATTCCAGGCGAACTACTTGTCCGGCGAGAAAATAGTTTTCACCATCGTGTTCAGCATGTCTTCTTGCGCCTAAATCGAACATCAAATCAACTTCAAATAATACTTTTGCTTTTAACACATTTTCCGGTTTGGGCCGGATTGCGAGCGAACTACTTGTCTGGCAAGAAAATGGTTTTCACCATCGTGTTCAGCATGTCTTCTTACCCCATAATCGACTATCACATTAGCTGATTCAAAATATTTTGTTTGCCCCTTAATTTAAACCCCCTCCCCCACCCCTAAATGTTGGGCTAAAGAGCCCATCTACGAACTCGACCTTACTCTTTACCCAAAGAATCCTCACACCAAGTTTCATCAAAATATCTCATTCCCTTCGAGAGTTATCGTGCTCACAGTCGGACGGACGGACGGAAGGACAGACAGACAACTTTTGCGATGTCATAGGTATCCGTCACTAATGTTTTGGGATCCCCTCCTACTCATTGACGTTAATTTTGAATTATCCGCGATTTAACGTGACCTTCTCTTTCCAAAAATTTTCTGCAAAAATATTTAACGTCAAATATTTTATCTCCACTCCATTTTTCATCTGTTAATTTTTTACTTGATTTGTAGTACTTCCAACTACCAGTTATAAAAATCCTTTCATCCATTTTAACTTAGAATTCTTAATTTTTATTTTATGATTATTCCTGTCCTTCAATCCACAAAAAAAAGACAGACACAGTAATTCCAATAACCACTTTCTTTTTCTTAATGCAGGGTTGTCCCTTTTTTGCAAAAATCGGTGTGGTCCCATTCCCGCCTATACTAAGCAGCCAACGCACACGTCTATCGAAACAGATACGCAGAACTATGTTAGAAACCGGTCTTAGTTGCAGTAAATTAAAAGGTCCAGTGATAAAATTCCAGCTTGAAATTGTCTACTAGCTCGTTAGTGTGGGAGCCCAAGTCGTCTCAAGAAAAGATTCTTTATTCAATCGACATCTGAATTTACAAACGATCCTGGCAGAAGACAATAAAAAAACGACAAAACTTTTAGAAACAAATCACTTCTTTGTTGGCTTAATTCGCATTAGTTTTAATCCAGTCAAGATACGCACTCACTTTAGTGTAAACACCGGGATGTTTTGCCTCTGAACATCGGATAGCCCAGGAAACGACACCAATTACAGACCACCGACCACTCTGCATCTGGAGCTGGAGTGGACCGCCAGAGTCACCCTAGGAAAAAATGTCGAGTCAGGTTTGACATGATTGATCAACACAAATGATCATTGATCAACACAAATGATCATGGGCCCCCTCTTGGCTCCCACTTTTTGTTTGACCGTGCGGGGAAGATTGCACAGTTTAAGGGTGCTAGGAATTAATGGCGATTCTGGCGATCTCTTGGATTCGCTTTCCGAAAGGCAAAGCGAGAATCCGCCGAGCACAAGAACGAGCAAAAAGTCGTTGCACCTTTACAACTTCTCGTTGACTTGCCGAAATCACTTTCCACTCGCGAAGTGGATTCGCTTTCCAAGTGCTCGCGGAAACTAGCGGAGCGCGAGAACAGCTCTGGAAAGCGAAGCGACTTTTAGCTGAAGTCGCAAGCAGGGGCGTCCCGAAGCCTTGCTGATAGGGGGGGGTGCGGCTTCAGAATTTTACCGGAATTTTTAAAAGTTTTACCGGAATTTTCGAGGTTTTACCGGAAATTTTCCGTAGTGACCATCTCTGCAGAAACTTTAGAATACTGTTGTGTTCTGACTTACGTGTTAGAAGCAACACAAAAATGGGAACGTCAGTCAAGAAGAGGTAGCTTATTTTAAAATCTGATATTTGGATACTGAAATATTTTGAAACATCTGAGGGATTTTGCATTTTTCCATCCGATGCTCTGGTAATAACGTTCAGAATGTGCGCTGCTTGTACGACAAACCAAAATGCAACCAGACTCGAAAAATCTTAATTTGCACAAAATCCTGCATTTTCAGGGCTAAAGATGCGACATCGGATATATTACGCCGGTAGGAAAACTCACTTTAGGATGTGTCTAGCAATGAATCTGTTATTTTTATTTATTTTTCACCAATGGCTTACATTTCTAGTTGGTCAATATTTCAAGCGTAGAGGGACAGGCACATAGAGGTACCACAAATCCCAAAGAATCAGTTCATTCCATTAAATCGATTAACCCTGGATAACGGAGAAACGAAGAAACGGATTTCTATCGGGTTTTCAGGAATATTTAAGTGAATTGGTGATATGTTACTAGACTGTTGGACCTCAGCCTATTCGGTTAAACTTTAAGATTGTCAGTTAAAACTAAAACGTCTTCGACCTTCAACCCACCCTACACATTTATTCCTCGCGTTTTCCATTTGTTCGCAACACATCCAATGTCACATTCGTCAACTAGATCGGTTTCACATGCGATTAGTAACAGACGCTAGTCAACCATTGTTGAACCCAAAGTGGTCTCAACCAACTTCGTCTTGCTAAAAGTCTTTTCCCTTTTGCTTAGGTAACAGGGACTGTCCTGACCAGCTTGAACGCTTCCCATACTAGTGGTAAGACATCTTTCAATTCACGAAATATATCTTTAAACTATCTTTAAACTACTTTTCGGGAGTTCGCCAGTTGGGAAGATTCCTTAAGCTTTCGATGAAGCATCGAGAAAGATTTATTTAGGAGGGAATTATTTATTAGGGAATTTAGTGAAAATTTGATTTTCTATTTTGTTTTGTATTGCCATGGCCCTCGGGCTTTTTGTGCAAATATATATCATATCATATCATATCATATCTTTAAACTTTTTATTTGTTTCGAGGCTCTCCTGGCGACTTTTGAGATCATGTCGGAACAAAGCTAGCTCGTTTTTTAACTCTTCTCGGCTTATCAACGGAAAGGAGCCGAGAAAGCTGTCCAAACCGGAGTAAACGGTACCATGATATTATTCCTGGAACAGTATTTGTAGTTGGAAATGATGGAAATTTCAGTAGGTTGCCTAATTCTTGAAAGCTTCAGAAACTAAAGAGATTACCGGAACCTTGTAGATTCCCTGAATTCCTCCTCTAGTCAATTCCCCGAGATAAGTCCCGATTGATTCCTTGAGAAAGATTTGTGTAGATTCCCTTGCTCAATTCCGGTAGATTCCAAAATTCTAGTAGAATCGGTGGGGTAAAATCCGGTAGATCCCCTGATTCAGCCTCCAGTAAATTCCCTGGTTGACATTATAAAGGTAAATTCCGGTAGATTCCCTGAGTCAAATTCTGGTAGATTCCGTGATCCAGCCTCCAGTGAATTCCCCGAGACAAGTTCCGATTGATTCCTTGAGAAAGATTTCGGTAGATTCGCTGAAAAAAATTCCGGTAGATTCCCTGAGCAAAATTCCGGTAGATTCCAAAAGTCTAGATTCCGTGGGGCGAAATCCGGTAGATCCCCTGATCCAACCTCCAGTAAATTCCCTGAGACAAGTTCCGGTAGATTCCTTGAGCAAGATTCCGGTAGATTCCTTGAGCAAGATTCCGGTAGATTCCTTGAGCAAGATTCCGGTAGATTCCTTGGTCAAGATTCCGGTAGATTCCCTGAGCAAAATTCTGGTAGATTCCCTGAGCAAAATTCCGGTAGGTTCCCTGAGCAATAATCCGGTAGATTCCATAAAAATCACCAAGTTGAGGTGAATTTGACAAATTTTGACTGGCGCGGCTTCGCCCCATTTCCGAGAATACTACACCACAAGGGGTAGGCAATCTAGTCAGATTGTATTTACCACCACAGACAGTTTGGGTGTGGCTAGTTTGGTTAGACCGGAGGACTTAGAAGCCGCACCAGTCAAAATTTACCGTAATTTTTTTCCACAGACCTTCTGGGGGGGTGCTTCACCCCCCCGACACCCCCCCTCGGGACGCCCCTGGTCGCAAGAACAGCCGGTGCATAAGCTCTGGCTGGAGGCATTCTAGTTTTGAATGTGTTAAGCGCAGGCAGAACGAAAAGTAAACAGGAGGGTGTAATAATGAACACACGTATTTTGACGTACACCTGATGCTGTTGTCGGTGAGGTGGTATAAAGGGCGATTCTGGCGGTCTGGAAAGCTCCGCGAGCTTATGCGCCGGCTGTTCTTGCGACTTCGGCTAAAAGTCGCTTCGCTTTCCAGAGCTGTTCTCGCGCTCCGCTAGTTTCCGCGAGCACTTGGAAAGCGAATCCACTTCGCGAGTGGAAAGTGATTTCGGCAAGTCAGCGAGAAGTTGTAAAGGTGCAACTGAGGCGGAACGACTTGTTGCTTGTTCTTGCGCTCGGCGGATTCTCGCTTTGCTTTTCGGAAAGCGAATCCAAGAGATCGCCAGAATCGCCCTTAAAAGTGAAAGAGCAAAACCCGTGCCACACAGCGGAACAAATCCTTCCCCTTCTTGGCGAGGAAGCTGCAGTTAAGATGCCACCCGTTCGCACAATACGAAGGGTCATCAGACCCTTTAAACAGTCAACCAATCAGTTTATCCCTTTGTCTGATTCCCGTTCCTCTTTAATTATCCCTGGATTATACGAGAAGCTCCAAGACGAGCAGCAGTTTTTGCTGAACGAAAGTGTCGTCAAAGATGAAAATCCGATCACATTCTACGGAAGTCAAGTTAAACATTTGATAGCATGGGAAGTCAAAAGATCTTGAAAATTCTCACATATTTGGGTACGGAGAGATTGGCGGAGGGGGGGGGGGGGAACCGCGAACCCCCCGGCGAAAACCCCCTGTACCCCCCCCCACACACAGAGTTAATAAAATGAATATTTTTATTAAAAGTACATACAGATGCGAGCGGCCAGCGAGCCGCCGTCACGTGCTCGCGGTCCAAACTGTAGTTTTTAACAAGATTTTCTAATTTCCTATATATTTGCATTCGGGGGGGGGGGGGGGGTGGGGGATACCCTGGTTTTTTCCGTCAGGGGGACTGGGATCGGCTAGACACGGCGGAGGAATATGTCCGGGAGATTTCGTCGGGGTGCTCTCGCCTAGACCCTCTCGTCTCCCCCTTGGATAGTCGGACCCCGGTCGTAGTTGAAAAGTGTAACACAAGAAGGGTGATAAGCTTACCTGGCATGAGTCTCCCGCGTTATCTTTTCTATATCCGGCACAAATCTGGAGATCAGTGATGGGTTGAGAATATGCTGCTTTGCATTCTTCGAGTTTCCACACCGGCACGTCCACCTCCTTAAGGACATCACTACTGGCACCAGCGTAGGAAACGGTTCCCCATCCTAGAACACGCTAAGGTTTATGTCGTCTGTACATTTACGACACACGTCCATCATGGCTGAGCTACTAAACACCAGACTCGGGGCAGTGCTTACGAGGTCAAAAATCGGCACTGAACCCAATACAGATCAGACTCGATACTAGCTGTACTCAAACAATGGCTAAATACGGATATATAGTCAGCTACGATGCTTTGGAAGCGATATTTCGGCCCTTCTTGGCAAGGGTCCTCGTCAGGCTGTTGAACTTCAGGGACTGGAAGAAACGAACCTGCTCGATAACTGCGTTCTACTAGATATGCAAGCGTACGGATTTGGGTTTCACCCAGGGTGGGTCCAGACCCCTTTGGCCCTTACCAATATTTACCGAAAGCTACAATGATTGTCATTCCAGCCTGCGGCGGAATTTAAAGACATAAAGGAATTATCTAATGGATCTGGTTAAGTGGCTGGTTAGGGATAAATAACACGCTAAAGGGATCTTGTGAATATTGAAAATCTATAAGACCCGATGGGTTGGATGAAGAAGTCCGCTAATATTTCCCTTTGGGATCCCATCAAAACCTTTGCCCTTGCCATACTATGCAGAAGTATCGTCCTAGCTTACCCATCTAGCGAAACTAATCTGATGTGTTCTTGACATATTTCAGTGGACTCTGGATCATCTGTGTATGTAAACCAGCGTACGGGAAAACGTGGAAAATATTTTTGTTTATAATAATATTCACAAATTAAAAAAATAACTGAAAGTAAAAGAAACAGTTTTGAGAAAGAAAATAGAGTTGCAATGAAATGGAGATTGAATAATTAAAGTAATTTTTAAAGCGTTAAAAGGATACACGTAATGACGTGAAGCTGAAGGTACAGTCGTAGCCACAAAAGTAACGAAAAATTAAGAAAGGTGCTACGCGGGTATAAACAAGGCGACTGAAATAAAATTTAATTATCTACAAAGCATTTAGCCCACTCACCGATAACTGTAGCGACTCTACCCGTCGCATCCAGTGTCGCAGAAGGTAGACAAATCGGCCAGATGTCTTCATTGAAGGCAGTGGATCTTGCAAGCTTCAGGATTGCGATGTCATTGGCCTGACTAATCGTATTATATGCTTCGTGCATGGTAATTTTTTCGACCGCGAAATCCTGCTTAGCTGACTTGTTGTTGCTGAAGTCGTATTCACCCAAACGAACCTTGATCTGGCCCGCGTTGAGTCTGAAAGTAACGAAAGGTTTGGGTACGGCTACACCCTTCCATCTGAAGTTGTAAATCCATCAATGAAGTTGTAAATCATCAAATCTCTTTATACTCAGCTTTCCAAAATGGCGGGTAAAAAATAAATTACTTACTTACTTAATGCTTTCTAGATGCCTTGGAAAATCTGTACGCTGAAAGGATCTACAACTGTTTACTATACAGGTGTTCTAGACAAACTTTGTAAAGGCCTACTTTTTCGAATTGTATTATTAATTTTATTATTAAGGAAGTTTATGGTGACGTACGATTACAGTTAGTAAGCCTCAGGGATTTTAATTTTGGGCCCCAATATTTGTTACAGACACTCAAATTTAATTGCTCTTTTTTTGGGTGGTGAACTTAAGGTATTTTTCGAGTGTAACTTAAAGTAAACCGTAAAGCTTTGCATTTTGCCTTCTGAAACCTACTTGAAGCCAAACATATCAACAAGAAGGAATTCAGTACCATGCGGTTCGCACTTACATAGTATTGGTTTAAGCAGAGTGTTTTGCATAGGCTAGAGTTTGCGATGAAGTATATTTTCCACTCGAATATCTGACACCAGGTGGGTCCCAGGACACTACGAGTAATGTACTGCGAAACAATAGTTGCGTTTTTGCAGATACGATGGCATCTGATACCACGGTCAAAAGGCTTTTTTTACAGTTACAGTGGTATCTGGCCAGTTTCGTGGTATCTGATATTCAGATACCACGGTCCGACCGTGGTAACTGATCGTGGTATCAGAAAAAATCATCTCAATCAATATTCATAAATTTTTGTCAAACTGGTGAGAAAGAAGTTTGACACTTTGTGATGTGACTGGATATCAGTTTTTCTTTTGGGATGACTTGAAAATGTGCAATTTCGGCAATTGTCGTTTTGGCAGAGTAACCGTATATCAGATACCACGGTAACTGCAAAAACGACTAATTGCAAATCCAGTTACGGTGGAAACTAATGAAAAATATCTGCGCACAGATGGTTGTCATTGGAAAGAGGGAGAAGTGTGTGTCGCAGCTACAACCCAACTAACTATCCTATCAGTGCTTGCACTTACTGAGTTTTCACAGATTCTTAGTTTGTGCAGTGTACTAGCGTCAATAAACAGTAGCGGCTGAAACAAATTTGCGCGACACGGAACCCCCCAAAAATAGCATGAGCTAAAGGCGTACAAGGTCGAGTTACAACTGCGGCTTTTGCGACCCTTCTTCACCGCCCATATACTTTTACTTCACTAATACCAGTATAATAACAGAATTTAACATTGCGACGTACAGCATTTTCAAATTTGAAAGTGAATTGTGGGCGTCTGGTAAACTTTTTAAGCTTATAAATACTTGAAAACTTTTTCCCGACCCTGATTAAACACAGTTTTCGAACAAATTTTAATCGGAAATGCGTTCTGGACGGCTTCAAAATTTGTACGACAAAATAAAGTTTCGGATCCTATTGGTCGGTTTTACATTTTACCCGACCTATATGGTGCAGATTCCTCTTTCATAAGGCGTATTCTCGCCGTTCCCCGAGGACTCCACTTGAGGAGTCCCCGCGTTTTTGTTTGTCCAGGGGACTCACTCCCCATATTCTCGCGAGTCCCCACGTACGGGGAATGCTCCGATTATCATCACCATCATCAAAATGGACTCCCTTTTAGATTCGGAGGGGAATCAATTTTTGCTGGTGTTGGTGCAATGTAAAATCAATTAAAAACAATCAGAATAAACAAAACCAAAAATAAAGTTGATCTAGACTAATTTTGTTAACTGCATATTTTATTTCGAACAAAATCCATTTTAAAAGCATTCCCCGTGTTCTCGCTGTTTTCTGTACGCGGAGTCCGCGTGGTAGTGACTCCCTGTATTCTCGCCGTTCCTTTCGATTCCCCGAGAAGTCCTCGGGGAACGGCGAGAATACGCCTATAGTATCACTTTGAAGCCTTCTAAAACCCATTTCCAATTACTTTGTTCCAAAATTGTCTGAATCAATCAGGAAAGGGTCGGAGATACGTTCTCCAGTATTTACTAGTTTATTTTCTCAAACCCCTACAATTCAGTCTCAAGGTTAAAAATCGTTCTACCTATTCCAATAACGGTGAGAAATACCCGTTTTCGTCGGGTATGTTGCGATCTTTCAATTGCACTTTCTCAGCATTCTAGAGAATACAAGTTGTCTACACAGTAGTCGAATTCTCACCTGTTAACGCAATGGCTGGCAGTCAGGATGTGTCTGTCTGTGATCAATACACCACCGCAGTATTGTTCGTTCTGGTCACGGAGCAATGCAGCCATCCAGGGATATTCTCGGGGGTCTGCCGCCTTCCCACCAACGATTCGGGTTGATTCGATGTAGTTGACACCGCATCCTGGAAGGGACCGCTGGCATAACTAGAAGTTTCCTGCTAATACGATTTTCATTTTTTTTTTTAATGGCATTTCCAGGTTTTACCTGGGTTTTACTCGCTTTGTTACAGTCCAAACATCGAACCGGGATGGACCTCAAAGACTCATCAACACCGCTTACCCAATATATCTGATCAAACAATAACAATATAATAATAATAATGTTTTTGGGATCCCAAAACGTAAGTGGAGGGATACCTATGACATCGCAAAAGTTGTCCGTCTGTTCGTCCGTCTCCTGTCCGTCCGTCTGTCTGTAAGCACGATAACTCTCGAAGGGAGTGAGATATTTTGACTGAACTTGGTGTGAGGATTGTTTGGGTCAAGAGTTAAGGTCGAGTTCGTAGATGGGCTTTGTAGCCTTACATTTAGGGGTGGGGGAGGGGGTTCAAATTAAGGGGCAAGCAAAATATTTTTAAACAGCTAATGTGATAGTCGATTAGGCGCTAAGAAGACACGCTGAACACGAATATGAAAACCATTTTCTCGCCGGACAGATAGTTCGCCCGGAATCCGGCCAAAACCGGAAAGTTTGTTAAAAGTAGAAGTCTTATTTAAAGTTGATTAGATGTTCGATATAGGGTAAGAAGGCATGCTGAACACGAATATGAAAACCATTTTCTCGCCGGACAAGTAGTTCGCGCAGAATCCGGCCAAAACCGGAAAGTGTGTTAAAAGTAAAAGTTTTATTTGAAGTTAAGATGTTCGGTGTAGGGGGAAGAAGGCATGCTGAACACGAATATGAAAACCATTTTCTCGCAGGACAAATAGTTCGCCCGGAATCCGGCCGAAACCGGGAAGTTCGTTAAAAGTAAAAATTTTATTTGAAGTTGATTATACGTTCGATTTAGGGGCAAGAAGAGATGCTGAATCCGTATATGACAATCATTTTTTAGCCGGACAAGTAGTTCGTCCGGAATCCGGCCAAAACCGGAAAGTTTGTTAAAAGTAGAAGTTTTATTTGAAGTTGATTAGATGTTGGATATAGTGGTAAGGAGATATGCTGAATTGGTTTTTTAGCTTTATTTTTTTCGCCGGACAAGTAGTTCCGGATTTCGCCAAAACCGGAAAATTCGCAGAAGTAAGGCAGGATCGTTTCGATCGGCTTCTAGGGATATGCACACATGCTGAATCCATATCTGAACATGGTCTTCTTAGATGATTAGCTATTTGGCCTTAAACTGTTTCTAAATTATAAGAGTAAAAATGTTCAAGGAGTCTGGCGAAGACTGGATCTGGCGAAGACAAAACCTATCTTAATTGTCTGGATCAAATATCAAATTTTTGGGATCCCATCGGAACCTTTGGTCTTGTTTTATTAAGCCAGAAGGCCATACAATATTAAATACAGTTTCACTTCACAAATAAACTGTTATGCCTCTAGAACTATCACGCTACATAAACTAGGTTAAACTTTCTTACCTAAGTCTAAACGCTTTAATAATATATTTACATACTTCTACGATGAAGTTGGGGTTTGTAGATTTCAGGATACCGGGAAGCGATCCCAACCCACCCCCAACAAATTTTACCCTCAAATGCGAAACCGCTTGGCACTCTTAAGAGGAAGTGGTTCACAATCGACCGTAAGGAAATGACGCTCCAGCAACACCGGAGAGGGGGGGCCAAAGGACGTGCTAGTCTTACCTCCCTGGTCATTGCTCTCGAGATCCGCCGGGGTCTTAAGGATTTTGAAAACCTTGGTAAAGTAGAAGATGTGCTTCCTGCTTCAAGGTGTAGATGATTTAGTATACGGCGGGAAAATAGAACTCTTCAATCAATTGTACCCAACATTGACAGCGGCACCCAATTTCCAAAGGAAGGTGGAATCTGGCGTGAAAAACGGCATCGGAATGACACGTTGCCATACAAATACTTTCCAGCGAACATCTGGAGGAAGCGGGTAGAATGGCGGGTTCACCTCGCCTAATTTAACTGTAGTTCAAACTGCACATGCAAGGTTTACCAAAATCCTTTCCTCTCTAAGAATACACAGTCGGTGGTACTCTGACCGCTAACTAATTTGGTCCTCTCCAAATGAGAATTACAAAAAGGCAACACAAATCGAAATAAAGAGCCTATAACAGCCTATAATATAGCATAATACTATCTATTATCTTGTGAACTAGTCTCGTAGAGAAGCGCTCGGGGGGCGAGAGGCTAAGCCCAGCCGCAACAATAAACATGCTATGATAAATAAACGCGTTCGTCGCACTTCCAGCAGTGTCTGGTTTTTACTCAATAGTGATTAATCTTTCCTCTATAAGGAGATTTTTGGATTCCCCCTCTCCCGGTGTCTAGTCACTAGAACCTGCCTCCCGACTTTCTGGTTCATTCGAACTGGTGAGCAGAAATCAGACAAAAGGTGAGTTCTCAAAAGGGGTTACAAAACGGGAGCGGTCACCAGTGTATCAAAAAACGCCTTGTAGGAAAAAACAGAGACCACCAGCGAGTACTCCGGTAACAAAGAACGCAGCTGGCAATGGGGGGGGGGGTCAGGACTTTCTGTTTATCATGGTCCCGTTTGTCGCAAAATGGGACTGGTGAGCAATTCATTTTGGCCTCTAAAAGACACGGTGCTTTCCGGACTACATCCCAACGACGCAAATTCTTCGTTGACGCAACAAACACAAACCTTTGATGAAGAACAAAAACTACTTTAGCCGGAAAGAAGAACTTACCTCTGCTAGTGGGAGCTTTTGTGGTCACTCCAGGTGGCCTGCTAGTGGTAGTTGTAGTTGTTGTGGTAGTAGTTGTGGTGCTGGTGGTCAAGGCAACTCCATTCTGGAAAGCTGCATTGACGTTGTTAGGGCAACAGACTCCCAAGAAACTACAAGAAAATTTAAATGAATTTCATATCGTGCAAAGATAAATCGTAGCAAAAAGAAAAATACAAGTACGAAATAAGTTAAAAGAGCATGCGCCTCGGGGCATACACTACTAGATGAGCGCCTATGTAAGCTTGAAATGCTGTTTCCGAAGAAAAGATGGTCGTAAACTGGGAGTCATGGGAATTTTTTTAGTATAAGCCTTTGTCTTCAAATTAATACTAATATCAATATGAACTCCACCTATTTGAGTAGCTAACACAAAATGTGTCGACACCGAAACGTAAGCATCCTCCCTCCCCCCCCCCCGGCTTGCGAGTCTACATACTCGTGTCCAGAACAAGACGATGGTACGTCCTTGTCCCGTAGTCAACGTTGGCCAAAATCAATGTAGCTGGTTTTTGCACATTTCGGCAATTGAAAGTCTTCTGCCCGGGCCTCACTATAGTCACAGCTGGTAGTAACGCCGGTAATAAGACCATCTTACGGTCGAAATTGGGAAGAAAAGACGCTGAAAACGTGAAACAGTCGAGATGGAAAAATCCATCTCCGCCATTTTGAAACGTAACGTTGGACCAATCACAGACCTCAATCGCTGACTTTTATAAGTTTTGTTCACCTATGAGTGATGAATCTGAAAATCTGCGTTCCAAGTGTGACCAGGATGAAACGTAATGAGTGCGTAATAGCCAAATTAACGAAGCAAATTACGTCCAGGTGTGACTGAATGTGGCCCGGGCTTCAGTAGAAGGTCTGCATGACTACTACGCAAACCGTGACGTATGGAAAAGTACTTACTCGTTGCCGATTGGGCAGGCATATGTCATAAAGGTATCAAAGTCTGTTGTAATCTCCGGTTGGGCGCAATGCTCAAGGAATCGGCACTTCCCACGGAAGCCAAAAGGTGTGAAGCAGTTCTGGTAGGCGAAATTCGGCTGCCAAAGAAGGAAGGGTTAACAACAGAATATAGCTTATTTTCACCAACGCCTGCAAACAGGGTGATCTATTGCCATGGCCCTTGGGCTTTTAGCGTGATAAATATCATATCATATCATATATTGGAGACTCGCGAATTCCGTTCTCCAGTGGCAACTGGGGGACCCAGACGAAGAGGGCAGAGGGAGAGTATTCTTCGTTGCACCAGACCCAACAGAAAGATACTGGGAAGCATCTTGTGGAACTAAGGTCTAGGGTAAGACAAAACAGGAGAACAGAGTTCGCTACTGTCGAACACCGTATGATGATAGGCCCATCTTCGACTATATAAGCAAAAACGTAGCAGAACGGCAGGTTATCCTTGATATTTCTTGATAATGAAAAAGAGTGGTAGAGTGTAGGTGTTTTTATGCAATTGTAAGCGACTGCCGAAACCTACAAACCGCTTTAATGATAAAATCGCCAGTACTATCTAGTTGGCCAGTTGCAGAGGCCAGGTGAGCTATCGGCGTCGGTTAGCACAAGGTGTATCGCCGAGGTGGAATATCTAGTGCACAGTGTGTCAGCACTGACAATAGTCGAGATGTTGGCCGCCAGTCCGCATGTGTCTAGTTGACTATCTGCAGTGCACTAAGGTTTACCATGACAATTCACTGAGGATACCAGATACCAAAGGGCCACGATAGTTACGCACGGTGATGACATAAAATCACGGGCCTTTCGTAATAGGCTACCAGGAATCCACCTACTCAGGGAGAGCTCTACACTGTCGAAAGTTCGGTAAAACCAAATAGAGGAACACGCAACTTCGTGCTAAATTTTGAAACTTCCAACAGTGTAATGTCTCGAGAGAAGTATATGTGAAGGACAGAACTGGTCCATATACCAAAAAGAGGTAATCACCTGTCCAAAGCCAAGGTAGTAAGGTCGATCTTGGTCAGAACCAACAGCAGAACCAGGAACAACAAACTTGTTTGAGCCATCGATGTAATCTCCAAGTTCGGTTTGCATGATACCTGGAAATGAACGTCATTCAAAAAGCGCACAGCGAAATCTTTGGCAGACGAAACGGGTTCGTTCACCTAAAATTGCATAGTTGTCTGGTTTCCAAGAAGGATTAAGTGTTTGCAACATCAACGTCTTTTTTCTAGTTATGTGTGAGGCACTGCAACTTAACTGCCATTTAAATGAACTTCAACGTCATTCCATGTGCTTCATTTTGCAACAGGTACTATCACTGTGAAAAACAAAATAGATTTATATTTACTGTCAGGGATTGTTTCCACGTAATTGCCTCCAGGCGTAGGAGGCGGTGTTGCCAGACAATTTTGTGCGTTTGGTCGCAGGTGACAGAAAGGTCTCGGCCTCTGAGTAACGGGGACAAAGGGTCGTCCCGGTCTGTTCGGTCTGCCTGCCCCACCGGGGAAAAACATGTCCGGCTGTTGCGGTCGCCCGGCTTGTCCTGGCGGCAGGAATCCAGGTTTTTGCGGTCGCCCGAATTGTCCTGGTGGCTGAAATCCAGGTTGTTGTGGTCTACCGCCAGGCTGCTGAAAGCCCGGTTGCTGGAAGCCTGGCTGTTGGAATCCTCCTGGCGTCTGCTGGTTCGGGGGCCTTACAAGTCCTGAAAATTAAAACAAGAGCTGTAAGCTCATATGGCACTTGCATGGGTTGAGATGTGTTGTTTGATCAAAAGTAATTTTCGACTGTGCGGTTCAGATGCGCACTTTAAGGGAGCTAGAGAAAAAGTATTGTATCCTTGAACTTGGCTGTAATGATGCGCACTTTAAAGGCACTAGAAATTCATCTGTAAGCAAGACTCTTGAGGCAAAAACGATAGCAGGCTCTTAGGGGTCATTGATATATATCTTTGGTCAAAAGTATTTTTTTTTCACTTTGCGGTTAAAATGCGCACTTTAAGGGTGCTAGAAATATTTTTTTTGTTTCGGCAAAACCCTTATGGTACAAATGAACATGGGTTGAGATGTATCGTTTGATAAAAAGTACTTTTCGACCTTGCGATCAAGGTGCGCACTTTAAGGGAGTTAGAACTTCATTTGTAAGCGAAACCCTTGAGGCAAAAATGATAATGAGCTCACGGGGATCACGAAAATGCATATTTTGCTTCAAAGTATTTTTCTTAGTTTGCGGTCATGATTGGTACTTTAAGGAATGGTCAGATTTGAAAAGTGTGCGATTTCTAAGCCAATCTTTTCGAATTTCTAATATTCCAGCCAAGTTCCATCGTCCTAGCACATCTGGAAGTACCTTAACTCGCGATCACCGGAATTCTGGACCCGCCCTAGGTTGTACCCCCCCTGTGTGCCCCCCCACAGTCGCCGGACCCAATCCGGTTCGGTTTTGTGCTTTTTTGTTATTCCACTAAGTTCCATCCCGATCTCTCCAGTCCAAGCCGGTCACGTATTTTCCGGTCCCCCTTCCGATTGTTGTCGGATCCGGTCCTGACATGAAAAAGATCACCAAAGACATGTCCTCTGTTCAATTTTTAAGTTTCACTCGAATCCGATCACCCGTTCCAAAGTTACGCATGACTCAATATTCCGGATTCCCCCTCCCTCCGCTCCCCCCACGACTATCGGATCGAGTGAATTTTGATTTACAAGTCAGTTTGATCGGGTCCCTGATACGCCTCCCAAGTTTCGTCGTGAAAATCCCAAAAACCGCCATCACCGGAATTCCGGGAAACTCCCCTCCACCCCACCCTCCAAGTGTCCGGGTCCAGTCCAAATGTGTAAACGATTTATCTGGGACAGATGCTTGTTCTGGGAAGCCAGCAAGTTTTACTCCGATCCCTCCATTATAACCGTTTCTCGAGATTTCCGGTCTTCTCCCTCCCCCAACTCCCCCATAGCTGTCGAATCCGATTCGGACTTCAAATGGAACATCAGAGAGGTGTCATTCATTCAGGTATTAAGTTTCATACCAATCCGATCACCCGTTCGAAAGTTACACAACACTCAATTTTCCGTATTCCCTCGCACTGAACCACATATACCAACCCCTTTGACCGTCGTTTGCACTAGCTCTTTCCGATGTTCACAGATTTAAGCAAAGAGTGACGTCACCCCACGCGCAGAGCTATACTAGTTTGAAGAAAGGGGTAGGGGTTTGACAAAAACTACTAAATTCTCAGGATTCCCAAGGCCTCTACTCCCCCCAGATGGTCGGATCGGGAAACTGATTATTTCCAGGTTAGTTTGGTCGGGTCCCTAATATGCCTGCCAAGTTTCATCGTCCTAGCATATCTGGAAGTGCCCTAACTCGAGATGAGTGGACAGACCGACCGACCGAAAAGTGATCGGTATATGGCACTTGAGCGAAGCTGCAAGTGCCATAAAAAGTGAAACTCTTCAAAGTAAAAGATATCCCAAAAGAAGTCCCAAGCACGAACAGCAAAAGACATGAGCATGTTTAGAGTGACGATGACATTACCTCCCAAAACCAGACCTCTCCCTGGATAGCTTGTCTGAGGATGAGGAGCTATGGGAGATCACGAGCTTGTTGAGCACATGAGAGGCAGCCCTCGAATGTCGTTATAACAATAACTAAGAGCTCATATAGCACTTTTCATGGAAGACCGGTAAAAGAAAGCAATGAGGATGCTTTAAAATTTCGCGACCCCTCCCCCGCCCCCGCAAGAAAAGGTTCCAATTTGTAAATGAATCATTTACCTTACCACACATTAAATTTCGCTCAAATCTGATCACCCATTCGTATTGAAAACCGAATTTCCGAGAAATTTAGGTACACCCTCCCCAGCACCCAAGTCGGATCCTACTTTAAACTCAAAATGGCAAATCTCCAGTACCGGTCAAAACAGCGAACACAAAAACAGCGACGGTCAAAGCAGCGAAAGCAAAAACATGCAAACACAGCAACGGTTATAACATCAAAAGTAGAACAGCGCCATGCAAAACAGTGACGGTCATAACAGCGAAAGCAAAAACAGCGACAGGCAAAGCCTAAAAGTGCGGGCAAAAACAGCGACAGGAAAAGCAGCGACGGTGGGAACAGCAGAAGCGAAAACAGCGCCCGACGAAACAGCGACTGTCAAAACAGCGAAAGCAAAACTAGCGCCATACACAACAGCGACGGTCACAGCAGCGAAAGCACAAACAGCGTCAAGTAATAAACAACGACGATCACAAAAAATTTACACAGAAAACAAAAACAGCGACAGGGTAAAATAAGAGCCAAAAGCTCAAAAGGCACTTGCAATGGTAGGCTATAGTTCGCATGTATATCAGCTAAGGTTTGCTCTGTCAAGAATGGATGGCTCTTCCGAGACGAACACCTTCCTAGTGGCCCGACAAGATCCAGATCTATAAACTGCAGGCCCAAGTATTATGGCACATCTAGATCACTTCCTCCTACCACCCATCAAGTTTCACTAGAGTCGGAGGAGTTCGGAAAAATTTCCACCACCTCCATCTCCCCCACCGAGGTCGGACCCAACTGGGAAACATAATATTTGCTCCTACTAACAATCAAGTTTCGCTCGAATCCGCTTGAGATAATGTAATAAGCTCAAAATTCATAAACAAGAAATACCTCCAAAATCTAGCGTCAATCCTCCTCCTTGGTTCGGCTGTACAATCTGCCCTCCATTGCCACCACCCAAGAAAGCTCCCAAGAGATTTCCGAAATTGATGTTTTGGGGGTTAGGACTTTTCCCTTGCGATGGCGCAGGAGTCTGCTGCTGGCGTCCTAAACCGAAGATCTGGCCCCATGGCGAGGGGTTCTCATCACTTCCTAGGTCAAGCGTAACTGAAAGTAAAAGCAAGTTAGTACATATTTAGACCGGAACATAAACACTGTGAGGGGCCAACCCTTGAGTAGAGTCTGTTTCGCCGCAAGTTCCAGGTCTTCGACCCCTGATGGACTGCAAACAAGCAGAGATATCACTGAATTATCCATCATCACTCAAACTGATCACAGATATAGCAGGAAGCGATCAATTAAGGGTTCGTGGACTATTCGTGGTTTACCAACCATCATATGACGGTAGACAGGGTAGTCTGTAGTCCGGAGCAGAGAGTCTGTGTTTCTAAGGAGTTACCCACTCTCTGTTCCCCAGTACTGAAACTAGGCAACTCCCGCTTTTAAACACGCTGATTTTGATGTCTTAAGAGATGGAAACCGCTGCGGGCACTCGTGTACACTAAAATCGACCTCTGATGTATACTGCAAAACAAGCAACAAACAAGCATCACTTAAGCAGACCATCGGCAGGCCTTCTCAGTCGGCGAGCAATCAAGGGTTAGAGTTCGCAGTTCAGCAACCTTCATATGACAACAGGCAGGGTATTCCAGGACGTTTCAGACGGAAACTGGCTCCTGGGTAGGCCACGGATAATCTACATTACGGGAATAAACAGAACTTACATTGACGCTTGACTCTCACGTTTCCAGACACTTTGTCATCACAAAAAGAAAGGACACAAAAACTGACAGCAAAATACAGAAATGTAAACGTGTGCATGATCCTTGCCAGGATCTGCTCTTGCACTAAATCATGCAATCTATGAATTCAATTGGAATTCCCATACGAGAAAACTATAGGAGAATCCCAAGCCCCAGGGCGACTACCACGCAATCTCTTCTGCGACAAACTCATTATCCAACAGGTTTTACTGCCCTTCATTCGCTTGCAGCATGCTATAGCTGCAGCGAACCAGAAGATGTAAAAACACCTCAACCTTTCCGTCATTTCCTAACTCTGCAATTATTACTTGTTTAACTCGTACGAGGTGTTTGCACCCACGACGTAATAAGCAGCATTGCCACTGTTAACCTCCTTCCGACTGTCTTTTCCACGACTATCTTTTCCACGAGTCACACGTTTTTCCACGAGTTATCCGACTGTCTTTTCCACGAGTCACGAACCATGCAATGAGAACTTTAAGGCTGCTTCTCTAACCATTTGTCATGCTATCAAATATGGATTGTCAGGCCTATCATAGCTATATCTCATCATCCCCTTTAGGTTGGCACACATTCTGTGTATACCCTTGACAGTAAGAGTACTTGTTTAATTGGCACTTTGACTAAATCGCGCTTAGGTCCGAGAGGCGTCAATAACCCTTCCTTTCTTACGTGTCTTGCAGAAGATAATATCATGGCAAACTACATGCGGTAGCTGGGAAATAACTCGTAAAATGCTGCCAAAAAAACAAGTTCAATGCGAGCACACTCGAAAAAGTAGGACTGAAAGTTTAAACTACACGCGAAATCCGAAGTTGAGTCGAGCAAAACTTGGAGCAGAGGAGGACAACCCACCTATTTTCTGTACTACCTTATCCGAATGATATCTCTGACGGTGGTCTGCCGGAATCCAAAATACTTATACAGATTCTCGCCGCAACTTACGAGTTCTGATCAACCAAGCACAAATGACTCCGGTAGGAAGCAGATTTATTCTTTCCTTTTCAGAAGCCCCCCAATCGGAAACAAGAGCTACGAGCTCATACGGCACTTGATACGAGTAGGTGGTACAAAAAAGTAGATGAGAAGGTCACAAAATACCCCCGCCATCCAAAAATGCGGTTCGGACCTATCTTCACTCAAGTCTGAGCATTTCCGGCATACCGGCATCGCCTCGGATCATCTAGGCAAATGACTTTTCTACCTTCAGTTTCAACCCAATAGATCCACTCGTTTGGTCCCGAGACCTGCCACACAATTTCCGGTACCCCTCTCCAACTCCCCCTACTGCGACCGAATCTGGTTCGGGCTACTAAATGGCTCATCTGAACCATTTCTCTTTCTACCTATCAAACTTCACTCAAATCTGAGCGTTTTTTTGGAACTTCCGGTAACTCTCCCTCCCCTCCCCTAGCGTGGTCGGATCTAGTTCGAACCCTAAAATATGTCTTCTAGGGCATCTTATCTCTCTATATTCCATATTTCGTTAAAATTGCTACAATTATTTGACCCCTATGCGAGCGACAACATTTCTGGGACTCCCCTTCCAACTCCCCCCACTGTGGCTGAATACGACTCGGAAACATAAACGCCAATCAAGTTTGACTGGAATCGGAGCATAGCCTATCTGCAAATTTCCGGTTCCCGCTTCACCCCCTCCCCTACCGTGACCAGATTCAATCCAGACGCCAAATAACAAATGAAGGCCGCATAAACTCGGTACTGTCCAACTTGTCTTTCCATCCGTTTGGTTTGTGTGCATGTCAAAAATTTTCCGGACCCCTCCCTCTCCCCGTAATCCAACTCTCACAACCGTTACCGCATGTGGTTCGGACGCATATTTTCCTTGTCTAGGTCATCAATTCTTATTACCCATAAAGTTTCACTCGAATCGGACCATCCGTTTGCAACTTACAGAAACCAGTGATTTCCAGAATCCCCTTCCCTCAACTCCCCAAGGGTGGTCGGATCCAGGACCACAAGTTTTCCCAAGGCATTATGTGAGGTCCTTAAGTCATTAATATGCCTGCAAAGTTTCATCGTCCTTAGAATGTCTGGAACTATCCTAACTGGCGATCACCGGAATTCTGGGAAACACCCTCCAACTCCCCCCTCACAGAGCCCCGATACGATCTGGTTCTGTCAATTACGTATATAGGGCTAATGCTTGTTCTTCTCACCAAGTTCCATCCCAATCCCCCCCCCCCACACCAGTATTGGAACCGATCAGGACTTGACACAAAACATCTGAGATGATAGCTCTCTCCACTTGCCAAGTTTCATTCAATTCTGATCACCCGTTCAAAAGTTATGCATGCCACTAGATTCCGGGCTCCTCCTCCCTCTACTCCCCCCATGGTGGTCGGATCGGGAAAACGACTATTGTCAAGTTATTCTTTCGGGTCCCTGATATGCCTTCCAAGTTTCATCGTCATAGCACATCAGGAAGTACTGAACTCACGGGATCGCCAGAATTCCGCCCCCCCCTCAACTCCTCCACAGTGGCCGAATCCGATCCGGTCATGAACTTGTCTATCTAGGACTTGCTTGTTCTTCCCACCAAGTTTCATCCCGATCCCTTCACTGTAAGCGTTTTCCAAGATTTCCTCCCCCCCCCCCCCCAGCTCCCCCTAAAGTCGACACGGGGTCTTTCCAAATATCAAGTTTTATTAAGATCCGATCACTCGTTCAGAAGTTATAAATACCTCAATATTCTGGATCCCCCCTCCCTCCACTCCCCCACGATGCTCGGATCGAGGAAGTGACTATTTCCAACTTAATCTTTTGGGGTTCCTGATACGCCTGCCAAGTTTCATCGTCCCAGCTTATGTGGAAGTGCCCGAACTAGCAAAACCTGGACAGACGGACGGACGGACAGAAATTAGTAAGAAAACTCACTCGCCAGTAAGCCGCACAGGTGAATCTTGAAGGTCCTTGAATGCCTGCGAGCAATCATAGAGAAATTTTGAACAAACTTTACACAGAATACGAATCTATCCTATCCTGAATTCACTCGCAATAGGCTACACCACTTCGCACTTATTCAGTTCTTGTTACGAGTAGATGGTATAACAAAGTAAATGAGGACGTCACAAAATCCCCCTTCCAACTCCCGCACCGTCACTGGATGCGGTTCGGACCAGTTTGACTCAAATCTGATCATTTCCGGGGATGTCCGCGACATCCCCCCGCACCAAGGCCGGATTCGGACGGGGTCAACAAATGGATCATCTGGTCATATGAGGTCTGACCCACCCAATTTTCATCTAATTGGCTGTACATGTGTTTGTGTGGTCCCTAGGTAATCCAAAAAAATCCACTCCACCCTGGCCGAATCAGTCCGAGACATAGACTGTCATTTGAGGCATATGCAATTTGTACCTTTCACATTTCATCCCAATCGCTCCACTCGTTTGATGCCGTAACACACCCTCCCCCCCCCCTTCACCCCCTTACCGTAGCCAAATCCGTTTCAGACACATAAGTAGATCATCTGGTATCTTCTTTTACCAGCCATCACGTTTCACTTGGATCTAAGCATTTCTGAAAAATTTCACCCCCCCCCCCTCCCTCCCCTCTCCAGTCCCGTACGATTTCGGACAAGCTGGGAGCCTATCTAGGCGTCTTCTCTAACCACTCATTAAGTTTACTACAATAGGATCACCCGTTCAGAACTTAAGCTTGCTACAAGGTCCGAGATTCGCCTCCCCCAACCGACCGCGAGTGATCCAATCCGGAAACATCCTCCTAGCTTGTGTGTAAGTACGTCCACGAACTAGAAAAAGTGTGACAGACAGACAGACAGACAGCGCTACACACATTTTTTTAGCCGTAGCTTAAAACACTAGATTTTACCAAAAGTTTCGGTCCCAAATTCCTGGCGTGTCTTAAGTCTCGATCCCATGTTCTATTTTGTTCTGATACCTTTTGGTAGACACCTTGTAGCGGCAAAAAGCGACTGAAGTTACTGAGAACAGACAAAGGGAATATAGAAAATGAACAGATAATTACAATTGCTGGCATCGCACAGTACAGGTATGCTTATTTCAAAACAGTGAAATGGAAAGGAAAAAGAACAAAACTGACTCAGCTCAACAGGCTTTTTCAGCTTTCTTCTGTCACAAACACTAAGTTGCAACAATATTTTGTTTGATTTTGTTGACTTTCAAATATGCTTCCTCTTTCCATTTGGGAATACAATTTAGATTGAAGATCGTCTACTTGGTGATAAACTGGACATGAAACAGGCGTTTTAGGCAAGTACTCTGCAGTATAAGTTCCCTGTTATGGGTTTCGCTGTTTTCTTTGGCAACATGCGTCCAAAATTAGGCGACGTTCAATTAAGTACATCTCTGCTCGGTAGTCGTGCGTCTACTGTACTTTAGTGTTACAGTTATTCCCCGGCAGCTGTTCTCAGTAGGAAGATTGTGTAGTGGACTCAGGCTAAACTGGCACGCACGAGGATCGGTTCAATTCAATAAGTTATAAGTTATTGTATTTAATTATTTATTTATTAGATACAAGTAGTATTATTAAACTGCAGCACAAGGCCTTAGGACTTTTTTGTGTGCTGCAATAGGATATTAGTCATATTATTTAATTTTATTTTCAATTTTTTGTTAAAAATAAAAAGCCCACCTATCTACTACCTACCAAGCGGGCCGAAGCTAAACGGTGAAAGATGATAACAGACAAGAACAACTATCTACCAAAGGTTTTTCTTTCAGGTGAAATTCCTTATTTCATAGATGTAATAAGTATTTAGGTTACATGTTTACCCTTTCACTGAGTTACGAGCTGCAACTTAGATGACCATCAAAGTCGCTATGAGCTCGTTTTACTAATCCGGTGGCTGGGGAAATTTTTTTCACGCACTTCTCGCGCAAAAACATTTATTTTCATGATGTACTGCACCCCCCTTTACTCAAAACAACGTTCTAACACCGGTTTAGGTACGACAACAACTTCTGCATCCTATACAGAAGGCTTTTTGCTGGTTGCATGCTTATAGTGGGATGGTCTAACGCATCGTTGGTGAAGGCATTCCTTTTTTTCTGGAAATTAGGCTCTTTCCTGTTCTCTTTCGACAGTACGTGTTCCGCTGCTCGGTCCTGGCTGGGCCGCATATGAGGCTAACGCTCCCAGTTTGAGTTTCGTGGGAGATGTCTTTTACTGCAATTTTTCAACTGGACAAGTCCTCGCTTAGGCTATTGCCATAAAAAGAACACTGAGAAGAACACTTTCCGACATGACTTTATCACGATCTGCCCGTGCGGCCAGCTTGGCTTGCCTAACCACTGTTATCAGCACGCAGATTTCACTACGACGTCATGTCTATTCTTCTTCTTCGCCATTCTCCTGCTTTCCCAGTCTTTGCTTTGCAGGCACCCATCGTTTCAGCATCAACTCACGAACTTGAAGTTCTTTCAGGTCATCTAGTAACAGGCCATTGCTACTTTCTTTATTGGAAACCTCGCAAATGATGACAGTCTGAAATACGGTAAACAAGAACGTAACAAATCCCCAGTTTTTTTTTGAGAACATTACTGTCGTTCTACATTCTCAAACGGTTGGTCTAAAAAGGCAGAGTTACTCACTAGCAGATACTAAAGGAGACAATGGGTCCAGAAAAGTTCTTCAACCACTGACATCTTCAATCGCGCACGGATCTACTACTGAGCAACAGGGTCTGTCACTCTTTATATGCTGAATCCAAGACCTCATGATTTCAAGGCAAATAATGTCTGAAATCTAAGGATCAACGAGGATAAAGCCCACGTGTTAATTATAGACATCCTCGAGGGGTTTTCCAGCTACGCAGGAGAGCTGTAGCATACATAAGGGTTTGCCGAGATCTTTTCCTGGTAACAATTTACTCTGGCTTAAACCTTGATGTGTCTGTGCAGCAAACATAAAGATGGATTGCTGTCCAATAAACACAAATGACAGACCAGAGTAGGCCTGTTTTCACGAGGTGACGTGCCCGAACTGCGCTATTCTTCGATTACAACGATTTTCAGTCCGTGATACCGCCTTCCTAAGAGGGACACGGAATACACATATTGACGCTCATGCCATCGCAGATTCGCTTGCGTAGCTTAGTCTACGCAAACCTTCACACTGGTCACGGTTCCCTGTTGTCATGGGGTGGATAGGGTCGTTCCCTCACTGGTGTCTGAGATCAGCTCCACGGGTATTCATAGACGATACGGTTCGGTGACTGCAACACGGAATACAGCTTTGAAAATGTGAAGGACAAGTCAGGGGCATGACAGGCATTCTACCCACTCTTCCCTACCGTTTACCGTTTGCCGTTCACAGCCGCCATTTTATTTCAAAAGTTTCTCTAGTCACATCAACCACTTCCTTCAAGCTTAAAACAACTTACCTTTGACATTTTTTCAGCAACACGAATCAGGGCTGAGAGTTGAACCCATGACACTTCTTCATCTTCAGATCCTTTTACCAACACTACGAAGGTGCTATGGTAATTGGAAGGCCCATCTTTATACAAAGCTAGAAAGAACAAAGTATTAGGAAAGTCTAAGAGACAGTCCTAAGGCGTTTTTCCGTGATACAATTGTGGGCCACACACTTCTGAGAGTTTTTCGCGGAAACACGATTGTGTGCCACACAGTCGAGCCACAAGTTGAAACTCGCGGAAACGCCGTTTCGTCTATTTTTTCGGCGGTAAATTCAAATGTCTGAATATATAAATAAAAACCATGCAAAATCTCAATAAATAGAACTCCAGGCTTTCGTCCTTACCATTCCGTGCAAGAAGGATCTTCTGTTTTATGTCTCCATACTTGAGAAAGTTTTAGTTTTATTGTTTTGACGTTGTTTTGCTGCAAAATTTGAGTTTCCCGCCAAAATCGAGCCACAAAATCGACAATCACCTCGGCAGTTGTTTGTCGAATTTGAGCCACAAAGCGAGCCACTCAAATCTTGTTGGTCGCGGAAACACACTTGTGGGCCGCACAAGAGGCCGCGGAAACACTCTTTTCGAGCCACAAACTGTTTGTGGGAGCACGGAAAAACGCCTCTAGCTTGCTGATCAGTATGATCTGGGTATGATCAAAGAGCCCAGTAGGCTACCTCCATTACAGGAATACAGCAGACCTCGAAACAAGACGGAGAACGCATAGCTTGATTAGATGCGCATTTTCAACGTTGCCGGGATCCCGGGGACTCCTTGATAGAATGACAGGCCGAAGGAATACCAAGAAAATAGAGGGACAATGAGAACGCAGGGGGTGCTTACGGAAGCATTTTCTTCGAACGTTCACATACGTGCGCCCGTGTCAGCCCGACGCAGTGCAAGGCAACAGTCTGTGAAGGTTACCCACTTTATTTTCATTGCTCGAAGCATTTTTTTATTAGGGGTACAACTGCATTACTTACAAAAACATTCATAATAACAACCCTTTTTTCATTTTCAATCTCATCCAACCATTAAACTCGAGAATTTTCACAGGAATTCTTTTTTGCCAACCCTAGCACCTCTTTCTAAAGAACCAACGACACGATTAACTCCCTGAACCGACTCCTTACTGAACAAAAATATAAACGATAATTTATCTAAAATAACACAAAAGGTTCAACTAGCCACCCATCTCCACTAACGTATCTATGCGAAATTTTAACGCTTGGTGAATAAATTTTGATAGTTCCACAATTTCATCTGCGTTCGGAGATTTCAGAATGACAGGAAGCAAAACCAAGTCAAACAAATCTATCTCACAAGTGCGAGAGCGCCGGAAAAAAAGCAGTTTTCTTACGATGGTTCAGATTAACGGAGCATTCCCCGTCCGCAAAGACTCGCAATGTTCAAGTCAATCCACACAAAGTGCGGGTACTCCGCTGTGGGGTCCCCAAGGAACGACGAAAGAACCTTAGGAATGACTATGTCAAGAAGGATAACAGAATAAACTCCCAAACTCACCGAAATCACCTCCGAAGATTAAGCCTGACTTCACAACCCATCCTTTGCTTCTGTAATAGTGATATGCAGCATACCGTTTCGAGAACCTCGGATCTGCTTCGCAAAATAGGTCCCACAGCTCTGAGCATGACAAGCTGTTGCTCCTGCCCTTTTCTCGAACATCCAAGCAGTCAAAACCATATTTTAAGAAGAAAGCTTCCTCTAGCATCAATTCCAGGCTCTCTTTTAGCAACGCACTTTGTGGTTCAGTTTCAGTTTCATTACACACAGACTCTGAATCAATATCGTTCACAATTAAGGACTCAACATTCGTTTTTTTAACAGAAAAAACGGGTTCTGCTGCGAAGGCTATCACCGAGTCTTCTGTAGAAGATCCATTATTATCACTTGGATAAGGTCGAAGCTCTACAGTGTCTTGAAAACTATATGTTGATGATGAGTAAATTTCTCCAGTTTTTTGGAACATGGGTTCCCCTCTTGAAAGATTTCCTTTGCCAAAGCAGCCCTTGTAAAAAAAAGAAAGATAACATGTACGCTAATTACTTACAGCTGAAATGTCACTGAAAAAAACTCTCAGCTTAACTTTCATCTGTAGAAATATAAACTGTCGGTTTCATCTGGGGAAAATGGTGGCAAAATTATGCCAGATGATGGCCAATGATTTTCAACAAAGAAGGGATGTAGTCTATCACCAAAATTGTTCTCACGTTACATAAACAATTTGGCTGAACACATGAAAGCAAAAATGGCGCCTATGGTTTTGGTAAATATTGTTAATGGCGCCTATGGTTTTGGTAGATATTGTTATGTTATGCTCGTTACTCCTAGACATTAATTTCCTTTCACTGATGATGGCATCATCAGTGAAAAGAAATTCGGACCCCAAGCTCTCCTCCACAGCAAAACCAAAGTCAACCAAAATATGGAAAAATCTCTACCATATCTATGACCCAATCGAGCAGCAAAAACAGCAGCCGTGTCCAAAATCACACTGCAACACCAACCTTCTTTAACTTCAAGCAATTGTTACAAAGAAATTGACCAAAATCACGTACTTAAGCTAGAATCTTTAGTTGTTTTATTTACAAATTCACTTTCCCGCTTGAGTGGCTTGAGCCTGAAGAGGACCCTTGCCAAGAACAGCCGGAATACTGCTCTAATTAAACTCAGCTGACATATCCGTTCGTCACTAGGCCTATGAACTATGGTTTTAATTTTACTATATAAAAATGCTTCACTATCTTATAGGATAGGGATAGTTGCCAGTAGCAGGCCAGTAGTACTTGAGCCATTAACAATTAATAATAATTTGAATTTAACCCACAAATTTTACAAGATGAAAATAGTACAAAAGAAATAAGAAGACATAATTATGGAAAACATAACACGTTTAAAAACTACTCAAGCATCATACAGAGGAATGAGCCCCAGAGTGAGTTTGGAATCCATGAAGATTCATAACTCTTTTATTACAACCCGTACGGAAATAATTAAGTCGTAAACAATTGTTAACAATTGGAAACAGTTGTTTCCGATCGTAATTTTACGATCGTTTTTTCCCTCTCCATTCAAAACGATCGTTTTCAATCGTTTCCAATCGTTTTCAATTGTTTGCAATCGTTTTCAACTGTTTTCGATCGGAAACACTTTTTTTTTCTTTCACGTCGTTAAATACAGACCTGATTTTTAACAACGGTAATAAGGAAGTTGATATTTTTGTTTTACACAATCAAAATAGTTTAGCTCAAACGGTGAATCTGAAATCCCAATCGTAAACGATTGGAAACAACTGTTTCCAATCGTAATTTTACAACTGTTTACGATCGTTTTCAGTTGTTTTCGATCGGAAACGGTTGTTTACGATCGTTTTTTTGGGATCCCAAAACGTAAGTGGAGGGATACCTATGACATCGCAAAAGTTGTCCGTCTGTCCGTCCGTCCGTCTGTCTGTCTGTAAGCACGATAACTCTCGAAGGCAGTGAGATATTTTGATGAAACTTGGTGTGGGGATTCTTTGGGTCAAGAGTAAGGTCAAGTTCGTAGATGGGCCCTGTAGCTTTATATTTAGGGGTGGAAGAGGGGGTTTAAATTAAGGGGCAAGCAAAATTTTTTTAAACAGCTAATGTGATAGTCGATAATGGTGTAAGAAGACACGCTGAACACGAATATGAAAACCATTTTCTCGCCGGACAAGTAGTTCGTCCGGAATCCGGCCAAAACCGGAAAGTTTGTTAAAAGTAGAAGTCTTATTTGAAGTTGATTAGATGTTCGATATAGGGGTAAGAAGGCATGCTGAACAAGAACATGAAAACCGTTTTCTCGCCGGACAAGTAGTTCGTCCGGAATCCGGCCAGAACCGGAAAGTTTGTTAAAAGTAGAAGTCTTATTTGAAGTTGACTATATGTTCGATCAAGAATAAATAAGGGAGAGAATTGAGAAGACTCGACTCAACCTAGTTTCCTTTCCACCCGCTTCTAAAAAACCGGGGGTGGAGCCTGGGTGGGGCTTCGCGTGTTGCCTCTTGCTGCATTAGGTGTTACCTCCAGAGCAAAAGTGATGAAGCAGTCAGAAAAGGCGGGAATTTTCAAACACTGCTGATTTCCGAGGATTATACCAAGAATAAAGAAGGGGTCAGTTATGATATCCGTCGCTGGAGAAGTGAGAAGAACAACTCACCCTTTTTTTTTTCATCCACAAGTAGGCTAATCATTTACGGTAAGTAATCAGTTATTAGTGTAAGACTAGAATTTATTGTTTTTCGTAACTATCCGAGAAAATGATATGAACTAAATTTTGTGTAGTGAATACAACTTAAAACATAACAGAATAAATCTTTGAGTACATTTCGCCATTTATGCCTAAAATTCAAATTTGAATGATGAAAAATCATGATATTGAAAAAAAAAAACGATGATGAAATAACAGACTAATAATAGCATAGATAATGACATTATAATAGCATAGATAAACCACCCGAGATAATCATATACATTTTGACCAAGAATAATAAGTTATTATCACAAATGGGGACGTTTTGGATTTCTTATAATCAGCAAATGCAAATTTGAAAAAATTTACAGTCAACTGTTTTTTGCAACTATACGAGAAAATGATATGAGCTAAATTTTGTGTCGAGACTAGAGAGCACAATTTAAAAACAAAACATAATAACTCATTCAGTACATTTTTGCCAGCTAAATAACTTAAGTCCATACCTTTTCTAAGCGATGCTTTACAGTCCTGAGAAGACTAAAATAAAATTACTAATGTTCACACCAATCCATCAGACCATCACCAATCCTATTGATCTGGACCAAAGACGCGTGTTAGGTCTTTGCCTCAACTCCTCAAATGCATCAACGTTTGCTCCTAATTGCTCCCTGAGTCATCAAATGCCGCACTCCCTTGGGCTTCATAGTCTTTGTGAAAGGTCGCGATAAAATAAGCATCTTATTGGGAATCTGACCCGAGATTGAAAGTCGTTCTCATTTGTATAATCCGCAGAAATCAGTACTGTTTAAACTTCCCGCCTTTTCTGGCTGCTTCATCACTTTTGCTCAGGAGGTAACGCTTAATACTGCAAGAGGCAACACGCGAAGCTCCACCCAGTCTCCACCTCCGGTAAAATATTTCCGGGCAGAAGTCAACTTAGGTTGCTGACATCAAGGTTATGCGAGTTCTCAATTCTCTCCCTTATTTATTCTTGGTTCGATATAGTAGTCCGGGATCCAGACCGCGCTATCGTTCAAAAACAGGGGGGGGGGTAGCAAACGAGCTGCAGAAGGTTTGAAGAACTTTTCTAGAACAAATTTTTGTGCTGAGAACGAAAATCCTACCGCACCACTCCGCACCGATGTACGTCACCGACTTTTTAGCCTATAAAGGCAGATTAGGCCTATAAAGACCAACACTATAAAAACAATTTTCCTAGCAGGACCGCATAAGCTAAATCAAACAAACTATACATATTCTGAATCCTCTTTTTATCATCTATCGAATGGTATATTTTTTATTTTTTTAAACTCACGTATTTTTCTTAGAAACGTCATAGAAATCGAGAAAAAGCGAAAATTCTTTAACTTTTTTAACTAAATTGTCATTTATCTCGGAAAAAATTCCAGCAAACTACATATTTTTATGATTCAGTTAGAAAGATAAGCTCCTTGCCAATCGTTTGAGCTATTAAAACTTAAAAAACAGTCGGTTTTAAGAATGTCTAGATTTTTTTAAAGCAGAGCATCCACGTTTTCATCAGTGAGTGACGGTAGAAATTTTAAAGGAAATATATTAGTTTGACGGTAAGTTTAGGGTTAGTTTTTGGCGTGGAATCCAGTTATGACAGTAGTTTTTCCCTTAGCATATGTATAGGTCATGCAGGCTATATAGCCTATAGGCTGAATAGCCTATAGGCTGAATAGCCTATAAATCCTATAATGATATTTTTGTTTTGAAAACACAACTTTTGAGTAATCTTTACAGACCTGCTTTTTGAGCCGAGAACGAAAATCGCGTCGGATAATACAGCACCTGTGTTACCTGTGTAGGTAACCGACATTTTGGCCTATAAGGGGAATTTAGGCCTCTAAAGACCAGCTCAGTGAAATCATTCTACACAAAATTTAACTTATTGGAGAGGAGTACTAGAATCTAGAATCTAATGTAGTACTAGAATATAATTATGATATAAGTTTCTTTCTTGGTACGCATACAGGTCATATAGGCTGTATAACATATAGGCTAAATAACTTACAATGAACAAACCCGTCAGATCTATCAAATAAATTGACATTTTTATGGAAAAAATTTCCAGAAAACTCTTTTTTTTTTTTATTATTACAGTACTAAAAAGAGAAGCTCTTTCTCAATCGTTTGAGGTATTAAAACTAAAAAAAATAATTTAGGATTTCTGGAATTTCTGTAAGCAGGATATCCAACTTTTTAACTATGAGGTGCGCAGTAGAAACTTTATACTAAATATATTGGTTCGACGCTAGGTTCAGCGTTGATTTTTGGCTTGGAATCTGGTTATTTCACTAGTTTCTCTTGTAAGATAGTAGGCTATAGGTCATATGGACTATATAGCATTAAGGATCAATAGCCTATAATGAACAAATCTCCGGAAAACTTAGTTTTCGCACGCCCATAGGTCAGTTTTTTATGCTGAATCCAGGTTTGTCATCAATTCCAGCATCTCATAAGTTAGTCGCGTTTCATATATAAATCTGCTTGCTCTAACTTTTAAGCCGTGATGCGTTATGCGTTTCAATAAGGGCCTACAGAAACAAGAACGGGAGGGTCGCAACATAATTGCTGACGTTACCAGAGGAACACTCCAGTCATCAGTCCGCTCAATATAAAGGAAATCTATGACTATCCCTATCAGACAATGGTAATGCATCCACAGACGAACCGTTAGAATTGCCTGTCTAGCTGTACCTCCACAACATCATCGTTGGCATCTGGAACACGTCCCCGAAGACTGGCGCAAGTCCATCATAGCCCCCCTCCCCCAATAGAAAAGGTGACAAGGGTGATTGTAAAATTTATACTAGAATTTGTGTGATAATACGTGCAGATTAAGTCTCCGCAACTATCCTACTACTGCAAAGCTCCAGAGATTGAAGGGACAGACACACAAGATCTAACCAAAGCGGGCTTCACAACGAGCGTGTGCTGCACGGCTCTTCTCTCTCTGCCGCATACTTGAGCATTGGCAGCACGGATGTGCAGCCATCAATCGTTCAAGCATCAACAGGAAACCACGAAATTCTGCGTTGACTTTGTTCTTGCATTCGACTCAGTAAAAAAAGACACAACTGAGCTGGGCATGCAGGATAGACAGGGTCCCAAGATAGTCAACACAGTTCTTGACAAAACGGAGGCGTTTGCCAAGGTTTCATCATCTCGCTAGCTCTTTTCAAGTTCGTCACTGATTCGGTTTTAAAGGATCATGGATAAACACCGGGGGTGGAAGTCTGCTACTGGTGGAAGTCTATGACTTTCCATAGTTTTCCCCTGAAACAGACTGATCGCCGATTAAGTCAAAAGGGCACAGAACATACTGAATGCTGCCCCAGACTACGAAGGTTCGATGAAACTTCGTCGATGAAAACCGCAGGTTCGATGAAACTTCGTCGATGAAAACCGCAGAAGTACGCAAAATCACTTTGTTCTAACAAAGATGCCTGCGATCCATACTGAAAATTAAACCTGAGGATTACAGGTAATAAGGAAATGATAACAATGGCAGATCACACCGACTGCTTTGTCGAACCCAGTCAGAACCAGAGGACTAAACCGGTTCATGCACGTGTTCCAATGACCTGAAGTTGCTCTGTCCAGATTGCGCCGCAACCTCCCCCCTCCCCGGCCCAAAGGGTGGAAGAAGCGAACAGGGGTACAACGAAAGACATTGGTTCTACGGCGAACACGGGCCTCGAACCGATTGTAGCCTTTAGGAAGGGTCAGAGACTAAGGGATATTCAAAAGACATCAGTTCTGACGGTCAACACGGACCTCGATCCGATTGTAGCCTTTAGGAAGGGTCAGAGACTATGGGAGACCCAATAGCTAGCCTTGATGACTAAGCCAGTTGTGCATGAACGCCATGAGTGAAAGGAGACATGGCGTCGCTTGGTGGTTGCCACGAAGAGCAATCTAGTCCGGTCGTGAAAGAAAACTCCGTTGCAAGCGGGTGAGTGCGGGTCAATAGTTGAGAACAGCGTCCGGCCAAGATTTGTCGTGCGGGCCCTAAGTTCTTGTCTTCTAAGGCTGATGTTGTTTTGTGAGTGAATTTTGACCGGTCTGAAATTGAGCCAGGGTTTGAAAGCTTCCCATCAAAGGGCAAGCGTGGCAATACGTTGGCGACAAGATACCGAACATAATTTGTACTTAGAAAGCGCATCACTTTGGCCTGCAGGGAATACAGGATGTTAAATTTTGTCTAGAATATTTTCATTGGGCTGGTCTTTATAGGCCTAATTTCCCCTCATAGGCCAAAATGTCACAGATGCTGTCTTATCCGACGCGATTTACGTTCTCGGCTCAAAAAGCAGGCCTGTAAAGATTATTCAGAACTTATATTTTCAAAAAAAAAATCTTTATACGATTTATAGGCTATTAAGCCTACAGGCTATATAGCCTACGTGACCTATACGTATGCTAAGGAAAAAACTGATGTCATGATTGGACTCCATGTAAAAAACTAACCCTGAACTTACCGTCAAACTAATATATTTTGTAATAATATGTATTTTGAGAGATATGACGGGTTTGTTCATTATAGGCTACTCAGTCTTTATGTTATATAGCCTATATGACCAATATGAATCCCAAGAGAGAAAATTATGTCATAGCTAAATTCTGCGTAAAAAACTAACCTTAAACTTACCGTCAAACTAATATATTTCCTTTAAAATTTCTACCGTAACTCATTGATGAAAACGTGGATGCTCTGCTTTAAAAAAATCCAGACATTCTTAAAATCAAATGTTTTTGAAGTTTGAATAGCTCAAACGATTGGTAAGGAGCTCATCTTTTCAACGAGATAATAAAAATATGTATTTTGCTGGAAGTTTTTCCGAGAAAAATGACAATTTAGTTAAAAAAGTTAAAAAAAAGTCACTTTTTCTCGGTTTCTAAGACGTTTCTAAGAAAAATGTGTAAGTTTAAAAAAATAAGAAATACACCATTCGATAGACCATAGAATGAGGATCCAGAATATGTATAGTTTGTCTGATTTAGCTTATGCGGTCCTGCTAGGAAAATTGTTTTTACAGAGTTGGTCTCAATAGGCCAAATTGGCCTTTATAGGCTAAAAAGTCGGTGACGTACATCGATGCGGAGTGGTGCGGTACGATTTTCGTTATCAGCACAAAAAGTTGGTCTAGAAAAGTTCTTCAAACCTTCTGCAGCTCTCCTGCTACCCCCCTTGAACGATAGAGGTGCCTGGATCCCGGACTATAGGGGTAAGAAGGAATGATGAACACGTCTAAGAAAGTTATTTTTCGCCAGACAAGTAGTTCGCCTGGAATCCGGCCGAAACCGGAAAGTTTGTTAAAAGTAAAAGTTTTATTTGAAGTTGATTAGATGTTCGATCTAGGGGTAAGAAGAGATGCTGAATCCGTATATGACAATCATTTTTTTGCCGGACAAGTAGTTCGTCCGGAATCCGGCCAAAACCGGAAAGTTTGTTAAAAGTAGAAGTTTTATTTGAAGTTGATTAGATGTTAGTTTCAGGGGTAAGAAGACATGCTGAATCCTTATATGAAAAGGATTTTCTACTCGGACAAGTGTTTAGGTCGGAATCCGGCTGAAACTGGAAAATTTTTGAAAGCAAAAGTTGTGTTTGTAGTTGATTAGATGTCCGATTTGGGGGCAAGAACAGATGCTGAATTCGTATAATAATGACAATTTTTTTTGCCGGATATAAAGTTCGTCTGGAATCCGGCTGAAACAGGGAACTTTTGGATGGTCTAAATAAATGCTTCGTTTCTGATAGTCGTGAATATTGTAGCCAAATAGCCTTTCTGGTTTTATCGGATGCACTTCCAGACCTTAACACTGGATCTCGCGAAGACAAAACCTATTTGTCTGGATCAGATATTCAGATTTTGGGATCCCATCGGAACCTTTGGTCTTGTTTCAGGTGTCATTAAACAACTGTTTACGATCGGAAACGGTTGTTTTCGATCGGAAACAGTTGGTTCGGTTTTCAAGTCCTGAAACAAGACCTGGTTTTTAATGACGATAGTAGGGAATTTATTTTTTTATTTCTTCAGCTTTAAACAATCAAATTAGTTTAATTGAAACGGTGAATCTGTTTCCGATCTTAAACGATTGGAAACAATATAACTGTTTACGATTTTTTTTTTCAGGTGTCATGAAACAACCGTTTACGATCGTTTTCAGTTGTTTTCGATCGGAAACAGTTGTTTTCGATTGGTTCGGTTTTCAAGTCCTGAAACAGGACCTGATTTTTAACAACGGTAGTAGGGAAGTTGAACTGTGTTTTTAGTTGTAAACGATCAGAATAGTTAACTGAAATGGTAGATCCGAAATCCCAGTCGTAACCGATTGGAAACAACTGTTTACAATCGTAATTTTACAACTGTTTACGATCGGAAACAGTTGGTTCGGTTTTCCAAGTCCTGTAACAAGACCTCACTTTAAACAACGATATAGGGAAGTTGAATTTTTTTTAGTTGTAAACGATCAAAATAGTTGTGACTGAAACTGCGAATCTGAAATCCCAATCGTAATCGATTGGAAACAACCATTTCCAATCGTAATTTTACAACTGTTTACGATTGTTTTTTTTTAAGTGTCATTAAACAACTGTTTACGATCGTTTTCAGTTGTTTCGGATCGTTTTCAGTTGTTTTCGATCTGAAAAAATTGGTTTGGTTTTAAGTCCTGAAACAAGATCTGATTCTTAACAACGGTGGTAGGGAAGTTGAATTTTTCTCAGTTGTAAACGATCAAAATAGTGTAACTGAAACGGCAAATCTGAAATCCCAATCGTAAACGATTGGAAACAACTGTTTTCAATCGTAATTTTACATCAGTTTACAACCTCTTCATATTAAATAAATAAAAGCCGTGGAAATGCTGAACTTCAGAGCAGTCATCTATGCTTTTGCTATTTTCACTTTTCTTTGAAGCGCAAAATATTTCAAATCAGCTTTCGTAGTCGAAGCCCTATCTATAGTGCTAAACCTTCTTCTGGTAATTTTTTACGAGTGCTACCGTTTAATCGATAATTTTGGAAAGAAAATATTTGCCTCTATATGGTACAACGCAAATATCGATCGTTACTATAGTCAATTGGACTGAATCACAGAAAATGAAACGCTAGTTGGAGTTGGAATACGCTCTTCATAAAATCCAATACCGAATTATCACCAGATGTGCTAGAGGAACAATAACAATCACACGTGAGAAGGGGGGACAAGTTATCGGAATGGAGAATGAGTGATTAGGCTTTCGGCTCACACCGACCCGCTAATTAGCGCCGTCGGAAAGTGGTTCAGCAGTCAGCAATGATGTCGGAAGCCAAAATTGACAAACTTGATGTAGACTGATAAAACAGAGTTGAATTGAGAACAAACAGAGGTAGAGGCATTTTATGAAGTTTCAAGTATGGCTAGGCCTAAGACAATTTGGAATGGCCAAACAAATGCGGATACACGTATACCACGAAGTAACATGTCATTGTTTACTTTATGGCAGCGCATCTAGCGGCCAAAAAAGAACTAATCTGGATGTAATTTTATGAAGAGCGTATAGTTGGATAGAAGTCGTCGCCCTTCTACTTGGCGCCAAGTTGCAGTTGAGGGCCAAGCATAGGGGACTAGGCTAGGGGTGGGGGTGGAGGGTGTGTTGAATCGGCATTCGGGAAACAACCGTTCCCGATCGTAAAAATACGATGTAAACAACACTTCCCGGTCATAAGAATGCGATTGGAAACAACCGTTTCCGATCGTAAAAACACGATCGTTAACAACCGTTTCCAATCGTAAAAAAACAATTGTTTACGATCAGAATGTCCCATAATACAATTGTAAAAAAACGATCGTAAACAACTGTTTCCAATCGTTAACAACTGTTTCCAATCGTAAAAAAAAACAATTGTTTACGATCGGAATGTCCCATAATATAATTGTAAAAAAACGATCATTTCCGATCGTTCACGACTTAAATTATTTCCATACGGGAAGTTTTAAAGAAAATAGTACTTACTCTTTCGTAGACCTCTTTGATACTAATTTCATCCTCTATATATACTCGCCCTTCATCAAAGACAGAGTTATAAATTGGCCAGGAGGCACTTTTTGAATCTCCAACAGGGACTGGGAAAGGAAATCCTACACTATGCCATGAATTACTGGGTTTTTCTTTAGGGACTGGCACTAGTGACATGGTATTTTTGATGACTGGTATCGTTGATGATGACTAGGTACAGCAGTGCTTCCACTCGACCCTCTCTGAAAAAAAGTAGCAGCCCTCCAAAATAAAGTAGATTTGTTCTGAATCAATGTAAAAAAAAAATAGTTTTATATCGAAAGATGAGCTTAATGCAGGAGTAATGCAATCACCAGGACCGTCATTTCATTATGTGAATGCTTAATTAGCTTATTCATTTTCAACGTTCCCCTTCATGAATAGTTTTTTAAAGCAAACAAAAACTTTCTTTTTGTTCTATAAACCAAATTTTGCTTAAACTGTGCGCCGCAGGAAATTAAAAAAAAAATCATCCTGTTTTCCCAACAAATTCAGATGTTTTTGTTCAAACCAGATCGTGTTGAAACTGCGGCACAGGCAAGACTTCAGAAAAACGAAGTTCTGTGCAAATTATTTACAACAGGCAAAAACTTCAAAAATCAGACTGTTTTGTGCTAAAATACAGATCTTTTGGTTCAAAACCCGTTTGTGTTCAAAATTTGCGCCGCAGGCAAAAAATTATCCTTTTTAGTGCTAAAGTACCGAGATTTGGGCAGAAAAACAAACTGTGCGCTGACTGTTACAACAGGGGGAATCAGCCTGTTTTCTGTTTAATTAAATATATTTAGTACAGAACCAGATTAAGTTAAAACTGTGCGCCGCAGGCAAGAAAGAATTTTGAAAATCAGCCTATTTTACGGTAAAATTGAGAGAATTTTAAACGAAACCAGATTGTTTTCCAAACTGTAGTGTGTCACAGACAAAAAAAAAGTAGAAATAAAGTAGTACAGTAGATTCGAAAATTAAAAAGTAGAATGGTCCGAAATAAAGTATTCTACTTTGAAATAAAGTAGAAGTGGAAGCACTGAGGTACAGTCCAATTAACGTCACCTCACGTTTCCAAGGACCTTGTTCTTTTCGTTCCAAAGACCTTCTGCCCACGTCTTCTCATATTTTCAAATTTGGCATTATTTCTGTTTGGTTGGTTGTCCGGAGACGGCGTTTCGCCTTGAAGTTTTCAGCATGAGCAAAAATACGATAAAATAAGATTTTAGACGGAATTTTCATATTTATTTATCCTTTTTACTTTTTTAGACTGTATTTACCTTCGCTTACTTTTTGCTTTTTTCTTACTTACTTTTTTTTATTACTTTTCTTTGGTATCTTGCAGCTCCTGCGTTGGTGCAATTCAGGCAGGGGTAGCAGTAGACGAGTCATGCCGTTTATCGGCACGCCACCACCTTTCGTTTCGACGCACCGACGCCGTTTCCAAATGGCGCGCCATAGCGCCGTTCTTTTTCGGCGGGAATTTTTTTGATACTTTTCTTTTTCGGCGGGAATACGTCTTTGACGTTGAAAAAATTATCATAAAGACCGTCAGATACTGTTGATGTTTATATGAGGACAATGTCTCGACCATGGCAATTTGTTGACGTTACCGACCCGGGTCTTGTATTATCAAAAAAAAAATTGAGAGCTAGATCTGATCTTATGTGTTGCCGCCGCAAATCACTCGCACCCACGAGATCTTACCAGTTGTAATCCTCGTCGATAAACACTGATTAATTCAATTGAATGTCGACGGAAAGCCGTGATCGTATTTTTGATATATGTCTGTCTGTTCTTTGTTGACTAGTAAGGTTTTCCGTTGACGCTTTACGTGATACACCTGTTGACACCTTCAAACATCTTCGGCGCGGGGGGGGGGGGTGGTATCTCGTGTTTTAATTATAGTTTCATGTAGTAATCGAACTTGAGAATGATTTTGTTTATGGTAATCAGCCCATATAGATTGTCCGATCAATTTTTATTGATCTTTCATTCAATTTGTCTGGACATCTCAAAAGTATTATAAGTGTTACTATAGGCTATAGGCCTAACAACCTAAGGCCTATTCTCGCCGTTCCCCGAGGACTCCTCGGGGAATCGAAGGGAACGGCGAGAATAGAGGGACTCACTCAGAGCGGACTCCGCGTACACGAAACAGCGAGAACACGGGAACTGCTTCCAGGACGGATTTTATTCTTAAAACAAGAGCTGCAAGCTCATATGGCACTTGCAAGCTTTTTAGCTTGTATTCAAGTTATCGTAGTAGGATGTGAATGGATAGTAGGTTTGTCAGTGTGATGGGTTGTTTGGTACTACAGTTACGTTCAAAAGAAATGGTCACTAAGTTATATTTGCTGTTGTATAATATATTTGAACAATTTGTTTTAAATATTTTGACATCTTATGGAAAAATCAGCGAAATTTTCAAGCACTTCCTTTTCGACGGTGACGCTCGGGAGGTTCCGATCGCTCCATTCTAACCGTGTCACATGATTTTCGGTTCCTCCCTCCGACACCCCCCCCCACATTCATCGGATCCGGTCTCGACTTGAAATGGTATATCTGAGACATGAGGTCTTTCCAAATACCAAGTTTTATTAAGATTCAATCACCCGTTCGAAAATTATGAATGTCAATAAAATTCCGGATTCCGGCTCCCCTCCCTCCCCCCACTATGGTCGGATCGAGCAAGTGATTATTTCCAAGTTAATTTGGCCGAGTCCATTATACACCTGCCAAGTTTCATCGTCCTAGAACATCTGGAAGTAACTTAACTCCGTAACACCGGAATTCCGGAACCCCACTCCAACTCCCCCGTAGTGCACGAATCCAGTCCGGTTCTGTCAATGATGAACCTAGGGATTCTTTTTGTTCCTCCCACCAAGTTTCCTCCCGATCGCTCCACTGTAAGCGTGTCACATGATTTCCGGTTCCCCCCTCCGACCCTCCCCCCCCCCCCCCCCCCCCCACATTCATCGGATTCGGTCCGGACTCGAATCGGGACATCTGAGACATGAGGTATTTCCAAATATCAAGTTTCATTAAGATCCGATCACCCGTTCGAAAATTATGCATGTCACTAAATTACGGATTCCGGCTCCCCTCCCTCCCCCCACGATGGTTGGATCGGGCAAGTGATTATTTCCAAGTTATAGAAAATCATCTGTAATCAAAACTCTTGAAGCAAAAAAGATGATCATCAGGAGCACGAAAATGTATGTTTTGCACAAAAGTATTGTTTGTACTTTAAGGAATTTAGTTGTAAACAAAACCCTTGAGGCAAAAATGACCATGGGCTCATAGGGATCACGAAAATGTATATTTTGCTTAAAAATATTTCTTGTACTTTGCGGTTAGCATTAGTACTTTAAGGAATGGCCGGATCTGGGAACAAACTATTTCTAAGCCAATCATGTCAAGTCTTTAATTTTCAAGGCAAGTTTCATCGTCCTAGCATGTGTGGAAGTACCTTAACTTGCGATCACCGGAATTCCGGACCCCTCCCCAGTCTAACTCCCCCACAATGCCCGAATCCGGTCCGGTTCTGTCACTGATCTACATAGGGCTTGTGCTTGTTCTTCCCACCAAGTTTCATTCCGATCGCTCCACTCCAAGCATGTCACAAGGTTTACGGATCCCCCTCCGACCCCCCCCCAGCTTCATCGGATCTGGTCCGTACTTGAAATGGGACATCCGAGGCATGTTGTCTTTCTACATATCAAGTTTCATTATGATCCGATCACCCGTTCGGAAGTTATACATACCTCAATATTCCGGATTCCCCCTCCCTCCACCCCCCCACGATGGTCGGATCGGGAAGCTGACTATTTCCAGGTTAATCTGGTCGCGTCCCTGATTTACCTGCCGAGTTTCATTGTCCTAGCCCACCTGGAAGTAACTTAACTCCGTATCACCGGAATTCCGGAACCCCACTCCAACTTCCCCCACAGTGCACGAATCCGGTCCGGTTCTGTCAATGATGTATCTAGGGGCTGTGCTTGTTCCTCCCACCAAGTTTCATCTCGATCGCCCCACTCTAAGCGTTTAACATGATTTCCGGTTCCCCCCTCCGACTCCCCCCCACATACATCGGATTCGGTCCGGACTTGATATGGGACACCTGAAGCATGACGTCTTTCCAAATACCAAGTTTCATTAAGTTCTGATCACCCGTTCGAAAGTCATGCATGCCACTAAATTCCGGATTCCGGCTCCCCTCCCTCCCCCCACGATGGTCGGATCGGGGAAGTGACTATTTCCAACTTAATCATTTGGGGTCCCTGATATGCCTGCCAAGTTTCATCATCCTAGCTTATGTGGAAGTGCCCGAACTAGCAAAACCCGGACCGACCGACAGACCGACCGACCGACAGACCGACCGACGGACGGACAGAAATTGCGATCGCTATAATGGCACTTGGCCGAAGGGCAAGTGCCATAAAAAATATGCAGTTGACAAAATTAGTCTGGATCTACTTTATTTTTGGTTCTGTTCATTCTGAATATTTTTAATTAATTTTACATCGCACCAGCACCATGGAGGAATATTTGGATTCAAAAAAGCTTTGTCTCAACGTAGATAAAACAGAAATAGTTATTTTGGGGAGTGGAAAACCAATTAATGGGGCCGAACCGCAGTTTTCATTCAAAGGTCAAAAGTTAAAAGTGAGTTCTAAATTTAAATACCTCGGTTTCTGGTTAATAAGTAATGGAAGTTGGAGTACCCACATAAAGGAAATGGCTACTAGAGGGAAAGCAGCAGTGGCAGCAATATTTAGAAATAAAACTTTAACCGGGTTAAAGAACTTGAAGAGCGTGTTCCACCCTACTTACCGTAGTTACTACGCTATTCGTCGTGGTTACTACGCTGGGCTGGAACGCTTTTTGAATTTTTTCGGTCAAATATCAGGCTCGGGGTGATCCGACCAATCGCGTTACAGAGATGCGTAGTTACTACGCTTACTACGCTCCCGAGCATGGTAAGCAAATAGTTACTATTAGTTACTATTTTGTGAAGGTTGGAACGGTCAGCGTAGTAACTTTTCGTGAGGCTGGAACGGAAATAGTAACTAATAGTTACTATTGGTGGAGGGGTGGAACACGCTCGAAGATGCACACAAATATTTTTAAATCGAAAGTAATGTCTACAGTTCATTACGGGGCAGAGGTTTGGGGTTTTGAAGCGGCAGCCCAGCTAGAGACAATCCAGCTACAATATTATAAGCGGCTATTAGGTCTACATGTTTCGACCCACACTCAGGTACTTAAAGGAGATTTAGGTATTTTTTCCCTTAGAAAACAAAGGTTAGAACAGATGTTAAAATCATGGCTGCGTATAACTCAACTGCCGGACAGCAGGCTTTTGAGAGCAGCTTATGATGACCTTTTAATACTTGGAAAGAAAAAAACTTGGCCGTTCCAGGTCAAGTCAGTCTTAGACCAAGTGGGGATGTTTTACGATGGAACGGCGGGTTAGGCCCTGCCAGTGGACACCAAGAAATGCTACGCCTGATAGTAAGTATCCTAGAAGACCAGGAAAAACAAAAGTGGCATAGTGTAGTTAGGACGTCAGAAACCCTTCAATATTATCGGGAGATAAAAAGAGTGTACGAGTCAGAGTTTTATTTTAAGTTAAACCCCCCATCACATTATCTTACATACTGGATACAGTTGAGGGCAAATTGTCTACCACTTCAGGGAAAAAAAAATATGTTTGATAAATGGAAGAACCCAGGAAGCAGGCGACCTTGCCCTTTTTGTGAGATTGAAGATGATGGTTTAGACCATTTTCTTACTAGGTGCCATACGCTTTCAGGTTTGAGGGAGGATACGTTTCGGGGAATTAGTGTTGCCCTCCCTAGTATCTTAATAAGTACTTCTGCGCAGGTAATTTGTAAAGTAGGGCGATACTTCTTCTTCTCTTCTTCTTCTTATATTCGTTAATGGCATCGGGACAGCTGGGGAGCGCGACCCTTTCCGCCTTCCGGTTGATCTTCTTCTGAGATGTCGACGGGTCGGTCTATGGCACCTCAAGTGGGATCGCCGCCCAGGAGGAATTATCCTCTTCTTGGTTGATCTTGTGGAGATTGGCACCTCGACTGGGATCGTAGCCCAGGAGGAATTACCCTCTTCTTATTGATGGTGGGGCTGATGATGGAACCTCGACTGGGATCAGAGCCCAGGAGGAATTATCCTCTTCTTATTGATGGTGGGGCTGATGATGGAACCTCAACTGGGATCAGAGCCCAGGAGGAATTATCCTCTTCGTGTGGATGGTTGGCTGGCATTGGCACCTCGACTGAGATCAGAGCTCAGGAGGAATTATCCTCTTCTTGTGGTTGATGGTGGATGATGTCATTAATTATCCATTTGACTGAGCTGGTTGATCTGTCGCGGCTGCAAGTGTTTTCATCATCGCTCGATAGACGGCTTCTTCAGTTTTTTTGCTGAGCTCCATTTGCGTGATTGCTTCAAAGTCGAAAGGAAGCTTTTCTTTGGTGCAGAGTTGGCGCAGCTGGTCTTGGAGAGGGTTTTGGTTGCATTCCATCAGTAGGTGCTGAGGGGTTTCGTCCTTTCGTTTGCACATTCTGCATAGAGGGCTGGGTGAGAGTTTCCATTCGAATAATGTCTTGTTCAGCATCAAGGCACAACTCTTCAGTCTGTAATAGAGGCACTGCTCCCGTCTGGATTTGAAGGGTGTGTTGTGAAGTTTGCTGCTCGATCTGGGAGTTCTTTTCCTTAGAATGTCTCTGAATGCATTGATCTTCTGGGCTGTTTACATTGATAGTGTATTAAAACTTGAATTTTGTCAGGAGACTCATTGATTTGTTTAAGTTTGAGTACGTACATTTATGTAATGTGTTTGTGTATATGGCCTTCGGGTTTTTTCTGAATACACACTATTATTGTTATTCAAAATTTGTCTAAGTCCAAAACCAAAATTTTTGTATTGATGGTCAAAAGGGGGTCAATGGAAAAATATTTGTATTATACTTACCATCCAGGGAGACACCCCTTGTTCGCTTCAAAGCGGCCTGTCACACCATTTGGTTGTCCCTAGCGTCCGGCGCCTCGCTTGCCGCTCGGCTCTTGACCATCAATACAAAAATCTTGGTTTTGGACTTAGAAAAATTTGAATATGAAATACGAATTTCTTACCTTGAACCATAATACAAATATTTTTCCATTGACCCCCTTTTGACCTTCATAGAAATTGTGTTGATAGGCTATGGGATACCAAATAGACAAAATATTCCGAATGAAAAAATCATGTTATGGTATTCCATATTATGGATTTTTATGAATTTTTTGTTATCAAAAGACCCCCAATTCTTATGAATTTGACCAAGAGTTCAGGCCTGGACCATGGTCCAGTCCAGGGTCCAGGGCACCACGCCTGGGTCCAGGCTTTGGTAATATGAGAAAGGCAATAAGTGTCAACGGCAACGTCGGCAACACTGCTTTACTGGCAAAGGATTGGCGGAGGCGGAAAATTCAATTCAAAGTTCATGCAACATGAGTGATTGGCGTATTGTCTCATGTGTGGTTGATCCTGAAGAAGAAACTGGGAACTTTGGGTGTTCTTCTGAACAAACTGTGTTTGTTTCAGCTTTTTCAAAGAATACTTTCCTGTCTGGCCTTCAAAATGTTGCAACCCCTTCTCTTCTCTATGATATCAGTACATTGGGCACAATTAGTGCATCTTCCTCCTCTGTGGTAAGCTTATTAGTCTAGGAACAGGTGCATAACTAAGGTGGGTAGGGGTGAATCCCCCAACATAGTCTGAGAGGGAAATCTGTCAGTGTCAGCACACTTTGTTTGGCTCAAAACACTATGCCTCTGCTAGCCTATGCCTAAGCGAAGGATCCAGTAAGGATCTGCAAAAATCAGATTACATATTCCAACATTATTATCTGCACATTTTTGTAAACAAAAATGAGCTCTAATCTTGCTCTAATGCAGGCTACCTATTAGTAAGAACAAGATAATCAGATAGAACTTCTGTCTTTAGTCGCATGCAGCGGCTACGAAAACCCTGACAAATCTGAGCGGACCTGGAGGTATTTACTCTAGCTTTGAGCTGATGTTGATACCCCTTTACTCCTCTTCCGTCTTCACCGTTGCCTGTCACACATGAAATATCGAAAAAGGCGAGCAGGAGGCATACTCCATGCGCTGATCCATCTGGAGCGCGTCCATAGAACCAATCAGCGTTGACTTCTAGATTTCCTCTTTAGCAACTTAATGGCAATTTAGCTATTTGTAGAGGTAACGAAACGTGATGTGGCGCGAAGCCGCTCGTTTGCATCGGGAGTCGGTCATATTTTACACGACTCAGCATGTTTGTATGAGAGAATAACAATAATCCATCTGGCTTAAAAAGGAACCAACAAATATGAAAAACGTACTAGATTGAAGCTAATTGAATGGTTTGCATATTGGGTAAATAGATACTGCTTCAATATTTCTAGTTAAACATACTTTTACTTTGAAACAGTTTCAACTCATTCCAACCCGACCTCGAATTCTCAAAGCAGCTTCAAAACAAAGAAAAGGCACAGAATTTGAATAATTTTAGACAATTGGCTGTTGAAAAAAAAAAATCGTATTTTGCCTCACGACTGTCAGGACAGCATGGACATTTCATTTTAACATTTTTGCGGCAACATTTGAGGTAGTGTAAAAACGAGGTCAGGTACCCCTCCTGTAATTCCTCGGCACAATCTCACGCTAAATAGCTCAGTCTAGCATACTAACCCCTTTTCAGGCACGGTGCTCAAATGTCTAGCACCATGCCTGGGTTCAGTATACAGTGCATACATGAAAAACACAGTTTCTGTCATCACAACTGAGTACCGGCTCGGACAGGGCTGAAATTACTACGGTACCATGAATTAGACAAATCAAAGACAATCCTTTATATATTTTTCACAACAGAAACAAAAGAGCTCAGCTGATGACAGACGCGAAAAACCTCATTTCATGCTCTACACAGTCAAGGGTTTTGCATGCAAAGTGTCCTGTGCCTCAGCTTTTTCTACCTAGCAGCCAACCAGAATATTGGCTCTTTGGGCACTCTACATGGAAAAAAGAAAAGATAGGATGCTGTTAGATTTTTCATCCCCATTATCAGTCGAGCCCTTTGTTTTTGTTGTGAAAAATATATAAAGGATTGTCTTTGATTTCTCAAATTCATGGTAGTAATTTCAGCCTTGTCCGAGCCGTTCCTCAGTTGTGATGACAGAAACTGTGTTTTTCATGTATGCACACATGCACTGTATACTGAAATCCATGCACCATACATGAAATCCAAAGTACAGTGCTTGAACGTGTAGCACCCAGGCATGGTGCTAGACATTTGAGCACCGTGCCTGAAAAGGGGCTAGTGTACTAGACTGAAATAGCTTATGGCCGACACGAAGTCGAGACAAGACAAAAGTATACAGACATTTTTTGGTTGCATGTTTTCATATAAAAGTCCTTTTCTAGCTATTGTATTCTAATTTGAAATCCAACTTGTTGGCTAAAATAAATATAATGAATATCACACTAAGCATGATCATCTACCACAAACCTCCTGATTTTGGGAAAGCCTATGCCAAACTCTGGGTATATCTAGCGTTTGGTATACCCTATGCCTAACGCTGGATACATTATGCCAAATGCTGGATACTGGGACCCAATAAAATATTGATGATTTGAGCGAAGCTCATAAATCAACCAATCAGAGTTAATCTGTAGTGAGGTAGGTCAGGGTTAGGGTACCAACAGCTATCCAATGTTTAGCATAGGGTATCCAAAAATCAGGGGTTTGTCATATGTGTTTTAATGGAGCGGGCTACCCTGTCCAGCGCCACCAAACGTGATTTGAAGTCAGCTTTGGCTGAGGAATACTCTTGACTTACCAGTAATTTTCTGTTTTACAGACGTCATCTGATCCAGTCGTTAATGCCTCTTCCAATGGATCTGGCTCTTTCCTCTCAGTAGCAGTTAATGCACTTGTGCACATTTTTCACTCCCAAGAAAATGAAACAACACACTTCGCAACTTTTGATGCTGGAGCAACTGTAGATCTTTTGATATGGAGCAGCGTTGCAGATTTCTTGATGATCTGTGGGAGGGATGGAAGTATAAACGTCTTTCATGTCGCTAGCAAGAAAATTTTGTACAAAAGGTTAGAATTAAAGGCTAATAGTACCGTAGGTTTAAACCTTCTCTGAGGGTTTGAGCAGGGACTAAGGATTTATGGGGGAGGAGCTTTACTTTAAGTTTGGATTAGACCTGACGAGTCGAAGTGGATGGTGAGTTTTCGGGCAGATTCTCTATTGGTTGGTGTGAGAAGAAAATATATTGGTAAAATCAAGTGCGGTTCTGGTCCTTGTTTTTTCCCATTATGCAGAAAGATGGATGAAGAATTGAAGATGTAGAACACTTGGTTTGTTACTGTAGTAAGTTGGAGGATTTGTAGTGCGAATCAGAGTGCGAACACACAATCAGGATCCAGCGGTCCCGGACTGGAATTCCTGCCCGGATTTTCGACACCATCATCACTTCCAGAGGGAAAACTTGAAGTTTTTTCAACTTAATGATGAAAGTGCAGGAAATCTGTCCGGGAAACCCTGATCGGGTGTTCACACTATTAAGGAGAGAAGTTTTTGGGAAGGAGGTTACTCAAGGTGGGTATCTGAAAGATTTATGTGTAGTAAAGTTTTTCAGGATTTTCGTCGGTTGTGGAGAAGGTTGCCATGGAGCAATGCGAACGTTTTATTGTAGATTGAAGTTGTGACAGGGATAGTTATTTGTTTATTAGAAAGTTTAATTAGTTAGTGTTTACTGTTTACTTAGTTATTAGAATTCTGAGTTGAGTGTGGAATATTTGGAATGGTATAGTTGGTGCTTATTTTTTTTAATGTTTTTGTCCCGCCATGGCCCATAGAGCTTTTTTTGGGAATACATACATACATACGTACACATCTGTTTTGGGGATCCCAAAACGTCAGTGACAGGATAATCATGACTACATAAAGTATGTCTGCCCGTCTGCCCGAGCGTTCATCCGTGTGTTAGCACGATAACTCACGAAGGCTTATATAAGTTTTTTCTCAAACTTGGTATGACGATCTCTTGGGTCTAATGCAGGTCAAGTTCGTAGGTGGGCCCCTTAACCCTGTTTATAGAAGTTTGACATTAAGGGATGAAACAAAATATTCTTAGGCTATTGTGACATTTGATTTAGGGGAAAAGAGACCCGCTGAAAAAAGTTTGACTGGAATTCGGTCCAAATCGGGAATTTGGTATAAAATATTGATATACTCGAGAAAGACACGGTGAATCGGGAAATCTTATTTGTTCTTGTCAGGGATGGATAGTGTCCGGTCGGAACCTGGTCACGACCGGATATTTACGAATGAACGATATGCTTTTTGCGTACTTGCCTATCTAGTGGGTCTTGTTCAGTTGTCCATTAGGGATGGATGTAAAATGTTTACAGGGCTCGGCAAGACCGTAAGGCTTGATTGTCTATATTAGAAAGATCAGCAAATATTCCTCTAAGGAAGTAAATAAGGAAATTTCTTTAACATGCCATTTTGGAAAGCGGAGCACAAGCGGAGTATAACAATACAAAACAAACTCTGGGATCCCATCGAAACCTTCGGTTTGTTCCTGAATGAAAAGATTCTGAATTTTAATTCATTTCAACAGTCAGATGTTTCCAAAGGTCGACAAGATTCGTTTTATTGGCCTCATACTTCTTCTCATTTAGGTCACTCCAAAAAGCACTCATCGGTTCACAGCCTTGCTTTGTTGGTGGGCAAAGCTTCACTACTCCAGATGGCTTGGATGCTTTGATTGTCGTTTCCAGGGATTCTATGCTGTACGAGTTCTCAGGTTTCAACTTCGTCAAATTACACGATGTCATCTTGTCCAGTAATGTGGAAGCAGCAGAAGGGATAAAAGGAGGCATTACTTTCACCGAAACTGCGATGACAGTTGATAGCAAAGTAAAAATTTTTTTTTGTTATTATTCTTCATACTATTAGTAAGCCTGTTCCTGTAGAGAGAAAGAGAGAGAGATAATTGATTGACAAAACAGACACGTCAACATGGGCCGCCTCGTAAAGCTTTCACCTGTCCTAAGGGGGCGGCCCCGTAGAGTCGTAAGCTACTGCATTTCTTTACTATAATACACATCAGACAAAAACAGAAGACAAAAGAACGGATGGGAGAACACTACACCACATCACCCGGGTCCACCCAAATAAAGCCTGATAAATTTAAAATCATATTTCTGAAATAATACTGGTTTTAGTGTATTCTTAAAGGTACCCAACTCCTCCTCATCCTGGGTCAACTCTCCCAGACTATTCCAACTCCGAATTCCGCGGTGCAGGACCGAGAACCCAGAACTCGATACTAAACAACGACGGCTATGGTTGTGTTATCACACTCCAGCGCCATTTATCGGCAGCATATTTAAGTTTTTTTCATTTTCACGTTTTCTGTTTACAAGTTACGGATTACAAATTCTCCAAATTCCTTCATTGTTTCTCCATTTACACTTAGTGTAAACTAAGCCACTCTTTGAAGTGAAGAATCCTTTTTAAAATTTAGTAGTAACCCAAAGCTTGCACAAAAAAGCTGGTGATATCCTGACAATGTAAATGGTAAAACAACCAATCAGCCACATGACATTGCATTGCCATGAATCGTAATGCTGCTGCCTCACATATTCTAAATTTTGTTCTGCGATTTCCGCCTCGACCATATTGTGCCATGCAACTGATTTTAAAGCGTTTTTTCCGTGACACAATTGTGGGCCACACACTTCTGGGTGTTTTTCGCGGAAACACGCGGAAACGCCGTTGTGTCTATTTTTCGGCGGTAAATTCTAATGTCTGAATATATAAATCAAAATCATGTAAAATCTCAATAACTAAAACTCCAGGCTTTCGTCCTTTCATTCCGTGCAAAAAGGATCTTGAGTTTTGTGTCCACGTACTTGAGAAAGTTTTTAATTTTATTGTTTTGACGTTGTTTTGCTGCTAAATTTGAATTTCCCGCCAAAATCGAGCCACAAAATCGACAATCACCTCGGCAGTTGTTTGTCGAGTTTGATCCACAAACCGACCCACGAAAATCTTGTTGGTCGCGGAAACACACTTGTGGGCCGCAGAAAAGGCCGCGGAAAAGCTTTTTTCGAGCCACAATCGACCCATAAACTGTTTGTGGGAGCAAGGAAAAACGCCTTTATACACCGCAACTTATCACGTCCGAAACAATTGTGTCTTCGTGCGGTAGATCGCTCTAGTGATGAAGTTTCTTTTTACTTTTTTTTTAGAGACTCCAGTGTGCTGTTTACAGCGACGTCTCCGAAGTTGGCTTTTCTCAGCTGGTGCTTCTTGACGCGACGGCACTGTATGCTTACTCAACAGCGGAAAATAGACTGGTGCAAAGACTTCCAATCCCTAACCTTAAAAAAATTGTACGTGCTGATGAAACCAGGTAGGGTCCGTCTATTAATTTATCTGTATCCATAATAGGTCCGGAAAAGTATACGACGGAACAAGAAACTATTATTCATTCTTAGCCTTATGTACGGTTTCCCGTTCTGATATGCTCTTCAAATAAATACGCGACATGCCATGGCCAGAGGCGTCACTACTGGGGGGGGGGGGAGGGGGGGAGCCGCCCCCCCCCCAATGTGGTCGGCCAGTCGGTAAAAAATAGCCGAGTCGGCGCGAAGCGCCGCGATTTTTAGTAAAAACGGTCGATTTTTTACTCAGAACTGGTCGTTTTTTCGTAAAAATGATCGATTTTTCTTAAAAACAGTCGGTTTGTCGTAAAAATAGTCAATTTTTCGTCAATACGGTCGTTTTTTTTCTCAATAATAGTCGTTTATATCCGCAAAAACAGTCGGTAAAAATGACCAGCCAGTCGGTAAATACCTCGTCCCCCCCCCCAAACATTTTGGCTTAACGCCTCTGGCCATGGCACTGCTGGAGTCTTTTCTTTTTTTTAGTGTTTTTCAGCATAATAATAATAATATAACTGCATCAAAAGGCATAGGTTAGGTCAGGTTAGGTTATTCTTTATTTTCCACAAAATCGTAGTAAACAGTAGTAAAACACAAAAACTAAGCGATACTTCTTCAAATAAACCAGTCACCCGAGAACCCGGGCGTCCAGGTTGTCCTGGGAGTTCGACAGAAGCAGAAATTCTCGTCGCCGGTGACGCCGCACATGAATTTGTCCGATTTCCCTTGCTGGTATGCTCTTAAAATAAATAAGTGAATTTTGTTTTAGTGTTTTGCAGCATAAATACCATTAATTTCTTCGTTCTAATAGGACAAATTTGTGCAGAATTTTTGCGTCGCCGCTGACGCCGAACGTTGATTTTTGCGAACAAACCGGACCAGTTCTTGTTCCCTAGCTTTGTCTAATGCCTGACTTTTGCTTTTTTTTTGTGATTGTCATTCTCTGTTCTCCTATAGAAATACACGATAAGAGTATAAAATAGAACAAAAATGTAAGAAAAAAAATTACATCGCAATCAATTTGCAGTTATCCTTTTTTTAGACTTTTTTAAGTGTGTAACTATGATTGACTGTGTAACAAATTACTTTTGACTATGCAGTACGCCGTTGGGCCTCAAGCTATGCTCAAGCCCATTTGTTTTGTTTTTCAAATAAACAAAACTAAACTCAGTTTGAAAAATGCAGCCAAAACATACTGGATAAAATCATTATCGTTTGAAGACTTTCAGGATTTAAAGGACACCTGAACGAAGAGTACCAAGTATCATCCCTATCTGTATGACTTCCGTTAACATTGCCTGCAGAAAACCCAATCCAGATACGAAATAGCGTTTCCAAGCTATGATTTTTGCTCCATTTTGCATCTGTCCTTATTTCAGTACCGAACAATTTCAGAAATGAACAAATGTCTCCGATCAACCCTTCTTCTGGAATATTTTTTAACCAGTTAAGCCCAAACATATATCTAGAAGAAATTCCAGTACGATCTGGCCAGCGCTGTACAAGATTTGAATGAATTGCGCTTTTTGTCTCGTAGTCTGCATGTGCAAACCTCCAGAAACGAACATCCCTATTTTGAAAACCTCACGCTCAGGAGAAGAATGCTCTCCGTGGCCATGTCTGTAAATGCATTCTCCATGGTGTGTTCAAGTATGGTTTCATTGTTCAGGTGTCCTTTAAGGTCAGCGCCAAGTTAGGTCGAACATCGGCACTTCATTAATAAATTTAGGTTCATTCATTCATGGGTGTTCCCTTCTAGCTTTGTTGCTGTGGACATTGAAGGAAATCTTTTCCTGGTCTGTGCGATCAGCTTCCTCCTCTTGAGCCGCAGTACTGGAGTCCGCGTTACTGATATAGCAGTTTTAAAACCAGAGAATGAAGGAGATTCTCCGATCTTGATGACAACATCAGTCCATGAGAGAAACATAGCCCTTCTTGCACTACCGGGTACAGTATTTCTTTTTAATATCTTTGGTTAAAGCAAAACCGAAAGACTTCCCTAGCTCACTGTAGTCACTGTCTATATAAATATGTATTTATATCCACCTCTATAGTTTTGTTGTTCAATTCAATTTCAATTCAGTTTAATTTCAAAATACTTTCCATGGACATGCCGAATAGCAGTATTATCGTCAGTGGCCTATACAATAAATCACAATCGTCAAGCTACCCTTTTAGACGTTTTCTCCGTGAACGCCTCGCTGCATGTGTCCTGCGTGGGACATACTACCGGTGGGTGCAAGAAGAAAATATATTGGTAGGATTAAGTGCGGTTCTGGTCCTTATTTTTGCCCATTATGCGGAAAGATAGATGAAGATGTTGAACACTTGGTTTGTTTTTGTAGTGAGTTAGGGGATCTAAGGAAAGAAGTTTTTGGTAAAGAGGTTTTGCAAGTGAGGTATTTGAAAGATCTGATGGGGAGTAAAGTGTTCCATGAGCTGCGTCGGTTGGCTAGGTTTCTGAAGATCGCCATGGAGCACCGTGAACGTGTCATGATAGGTTAAAGTTGTAGTTTAGGGTAAGTGGTTGGTGGATAGTTAAAGTTTGTTTGTGAGTTATTTAGTTATTTTAGTTACGAGTGGAATATTTGTAATGGTACAATTGGAGTGGAGTGTTCATTTATTTTTTGTATTTTTGTCCCGCCATGGCCCTAAGGGCTTTTTTGGGAATATATTCATTCATTCATTCATAAGCGACGGCGGAACCACACAACTAATCATAGAATGATGGCGCGGTCCGCCGGAAGTACAGCCGTAAAAACTGTGACAGTTTGCCACTAAATTTTCGTTCCTAGACCTACAGCCGTAGTGAAATAGGATCTACCCCTTGCAATCGGCAGCGCTTAGAATCCTTATTGCTATGCTGGCGTTATGCTCAACTTATCCAGATAAAATTTTGCAGGCTGGAAACGGCTGCGCGCGAAGAGAGTAGCGAAACACCGTATATTATTCATATTACTATTGTAATCCTGATAAACACCAACGGACCCTCCCGATGTGATCGTAACTGGCAATAGTAGCAGGGAATGCAATCTCTTGTTCATTCAATTCCGAAGCTCAGTTAGTTCAGAAATTTAATCAAACGTACTGTCATTCATATATGTGACCAAAGACAGGGAAATTGGTAAGTCTTTTCGTTCCGAATTGAGTGGTGGCAGTTGTATCCCCATGTCGGGAAGTTGGATCGATATTGCATACACAAATAAGAATGGCAGGTGTAGCTGAAGGGCGACAGGTATAGCCAGCAATAGATTTGGCAACCGAGTAGTCATTCTGTTGCCTATGGATAGTCATGAAATCAACTCTTCGGTCTATTTTGCAAATAGCGTGTACATTTTTCAGATTTCACTCCTCTGTTCAAGATGAAATTGAGTGGACCTGGCTACCTTGTTGATATGTCGGACTCGCACGAGTGCATTTTGATGGTGGAAGGATTGGAATTGGAGAACGCTCAGAGCGTTGGTTGTCTGCGAGTTCGTGCACTGTCTGAAGCGCATCCAGAAGCCAGGTTAGTAATGTAGTAGTTCCCATAAGCGCCGTCAAATGAAAGCTTCACTGTTTACTTGTACGATTGTACAAACGAATCATTACTCGCCCTCCACCAACATCTTTCCCTGCCAGCCGACATTCTCAGCCAGTTTTTTCAATCCAGAACCCGTTTGTCAGATGCTTATATGCTTTGTCAAGATTTTGTGTCAATATGTTTCAAGTGTAGTTAAAAAATGTAAAAATGTTATTTAGTGTTTTTATGTGTTTTTGTTCGTGTCCTTTTTTTGTATATTACTCCACTTCAGTGTATCCAAGAAACGGGGTATAAATAAATAAATTAATAGTGGTACTTCGTAGTGTGAGAAGCTACGTGAAACTTTTTGTTTCTTCTTCAAGCCATCTGTTAGACTTCGGTCCAAATGTGCTCTTATCCTGTCACCCGTCAGTGGCCCTTTTTTTGTTGACCACTTTCGCCTTCCAACTTGGTCCCATACGTTTGCCGTTCGCCTGTACTTCCGAAAAAAAGGCGGTGAAGGGAAAGTCGAGTCGAAAAGGCGATCGAAAACGAGAAGAAAGAAAAAAAAAATCTCAGATAATACCTACATGGGTTCATCGGCTAAGCGCTAACCTTACTCTTCTAGGCTGAAACGGCTCGTAAACAGAAGGAAATTTCGCGAAGCTTTGATGTTTGCGAACTTGTTTAAAATTCCTGCTGCCGAGATTTACGAAGCGCATGTCAAAGATCTTGTCGAACAGTTGAGCTTCTGGAATGCGTCATACCAGAATTCGGAAGATAAGAGAAGAAATGACTGGAATGTAAGTTTTTTTTTTTTTTTAAAGGACCCTTGCAGTATTTACTGTTTGATCTGGTATTCTAAAATAGCTGAGTAATTGAACAAGAGCTGTAAGCTCATATGGCACTTGCATGGGTTGAGATGTATTGTTTGAACAAAAGTACTTTTAAGGTTACCTTTGTGGTTCAGATGTGCACTTTAAGGGAGCTATAGAAAAAGTATTTTATTTTTGAACTTGGCTGTAATGATGCGCACTCTAAAGGCGCAGAAATTCATCTGTAAGAAAAATTATCATCGTGGGTTGAGATGTATCGTTTGATAAAAAAAAAAAAAAAAATTCGACCTGGCGGTTCAGATGCACACTTTAAGGGAGCTAGAACTTCATTTGTAAGCAAAACCCTTGAGGCAAAAATGATAATGGGCTCATGGGGATCATGAGAATGTATATTTTGCTCGAAACTATTTTTCTGAATTTGCAGTCAAGATTGGTACTTTAAGGAATGGTCGGATTTGAAAAGTGGCGGTTTCTAAGCCAATCTTGCCGAATCTCTAATATTCCAGCCAAGTTTCATCGTCCTAGCACATATGGAAGAATCTTAAATCGCGATAACCGGAATTCCCCCTCCCCCTCAAACTCCCCACAGTCGCCGGAGTCAATCTGGTTCTGTAAGTGATTTACCCAGAGCATCTGTTTGTTATTCCCAGTAAGTTCCATCCCGATCTCACCGGTCTAAGCGGTACGTATTTCCCCCCCTCTGTTCAATCATCAAATTTCACTCAAATCCGATCAACCGTTCCAAAGTTACGCATGACTCAATATTCCGGATTCCCCCTCCCGCTACTCCCCCCGCGACTATCGGATCATGTAAATTTGTATTTATATGTCAGTTTGATCGGGTCCCTGATACGCCTCCCAAGTTTCGTCGTGAAAATCCCCAAAGCCGCCATTACCGGAATTCCAGGAAACTCCCCTCTACCCCCCCCTCTCCGGTGTCCGGATCCAGTCCAAATGTATAAACGATTCATCTGGAGCAGATGCTTGTTCTTCCCAGCAAGTTTCACTCCGATCCCTCCATTCCAACTGTTTCTCGAGATTTCCGCCCCCCCCCCAACTCCCCCATAGCTGCCGAATCCGGTTCGGACTTCAAATGGGACATCAGAGGTATGCCATTTATTGAGTTGTTAAGTTTCATTCCAATCCGATTACCCGTTCGAAAGTTACACGCTACTCCAATTTTCCGGATTCCACAGCCCTCTATTCCCCCCTCTCCCAGGTGATCGGATTGGGAAACTGAATCAATCAATCAATATCTTTTAATTCAGTCTACAGACCATACAGAAAGAAAAACACACAAAATAAACAAGACAAGTAAACAACAAAATTCCACATCTCACCGCATTGGGAATGTGTGGACTGACAGAAGATGTCGCCACAATGGCAGACTATGGTGGATATGGTTGCTAGCAGTAACAATTAGCGGATTCTCAGAATCCCACAGCCTATTAAGAAGCGACACTGTAGCTTTTCTTTTAAGCTCTTTGTATGTACAGCATCTGTTCAGAACAAGAGATTGTGACATGCTTGCGAAGCGGCTCAACTTTAGCAAACGACGGAAAATGCTATTGAAACAAACATTGAGCCCATAATCCGTCCGAACAGAGTGCTTATACACTAACGCAATACCAAATAACTGGTAACAGTAAGTGCGAAAAAGGCAAAGTTTAACACTAGTACAAGTTATCCCAAATTTCCATATAAGAACATTGCCACGCTTGCATAGACTGGCCATCGTCTGCCGCAGATGACTATCATCATTTAAAGATTCATTGATGACAAAACCTAAATACCGGAAATCTCTTACGTACTCAATACGCCTACCCGAAAGGAAAATGTCTTTTTTAAGTGCCTTGCATTTAGGAGGCAAAAACGCCATAGCATAAGTTTTCTTAGTATTGAACATAATATCAAACTCCTCGGCATATACATCACACAACTCCAGTAACCTGTTTAGCCCGAAAACAGTCGGACTCAAAAGCACTAAATCATCAGCAAATAAAAAGTGGTTGAACGATCGGTTACCAATCATGCACCCAACTGATGCTTTTTGAAGCATCTCAGTTAGACCGTCCACGTACACCGCGTACAAAATTGGGGAAAGTAGGCCACCTTGCCTCAAACCATTGACCATGACGAATTCACCGCTGAGTTTGTTGCCCCACCGTATAGAAAACCGCTGGGACCGAAACCAAAAACATAACAGTCGGACAACAGAAGGTGGCACGCTCCGATCTAACAAAATCCGTAACATTTTTTTGTGATTTACTCTGTCGAAAGCTTTCGTAGAGTCCACAAAACAAGCGAAAACAGGTGTCGAAAAAAACCAAAAGTATTCTACAACAAACTTCAAGAGAAATACCGGAAATTCGACACTGCATTTATCCTTGAAGCCAAACTGATAAAAACTAGTCTTTACCGACTCACGGATAGCATCAGCAAGACAATATTCAAAAATTTTCGAAATAAGGGTTGCTAGTGCTATTGGACGATAGTTATCGGATTTTGTTATATCACAACCCCTCCCCTTAGGTATCGGAACAATAACAACCTTAGTAAGAAGGTCAGGAACAAAACCATGACGGACAAAACCATTGAAAAGGGAAGTCAGAATAGCTATTTTCTCAAAAGAAGCATACTTGAGATGCTTTGCTGACAGACTGTCAAGGCCTCCTGCCTTTTCAAGGTCCATCTCTTTCAAATACTTTTCAACAAGACAACTTTGAAAAATGACTATCGGATTTTCATCAGGTAAAACCAATAAATCATCACAATCACTAGGAATGGAATTAAACAGATTCTCAAATTTCATCTTCCAATGGCTTGCTATCTCCTGTTCACCCGTAATATTATCTAGGCACTGAGCAATCGGGGGCCGAGACGAGAAAGCACGCTTCACATGTGACCAAAACTTCCTGGGTTTATCCAGCAAAAAAGACTTAGCAAGACTTTCAGCCCTTAGTTGGTTCTCATTCCCCCTACACCACCTCAGTTTAATTTTGAATAAAGATCTTGCAGATCTCATCGCTTCATGGACCGAACATAGCAGGGGTCTACCAGCAGCAACCCATTCATGAAATTTAGTTTTCGAATGCGCGTAAAGCTCTTTCAGATGGTTGTTCCACCCGGGTATGATTGGTCGACGCCGTCGGCCATTCGTACCCTTGGAGGGAAGCAGAAGCTTAGAAGCTAGGATCATAGCGTTAATAAAAGAAATATATACGTCGTTTAGCTCTGACACGTGCGAAGGGTCATTACATTGACTGTTATTACACTGAAGCCCTGGGGCCTGGAGATCTAGTTCGTTAAACTGGGCGCGTGTTGATGAAGTATAAGCCATTATCGACTCAGGGTCACAAGAATTCCAGTCCACAATATTCACGGGACCACTACTGCTACTATTGCCGATGACATCCACAGGGACTCGTAGGTTAAACGCTAAAGGTAAGTGGTCAGGGCCGAATTCCTTACGAATCCTACGGTCACTTACAAGGGAACCCAAATTTCTACTTACTAGTATGTGGTCTAGCCAAGAAACCGAATTCAGATGGGCTTCGCTGACATATGTATAATCGTCTTGTAGCTGTTCCACATCCGCGAGAACCAGATTGTTTGATGTTGAAAATTCTAACAATTGTTTGAAAAACGGGGTTTCACATCCAGGTCTCGCATTAGCATTCCAGTCTCCCAAAATACACAAGCTATCGTACGAACCTAACTCAATATATCCTTGAAGACGACTTAGACAATCTAAAAAAAGTGGCTCATTTTCGGCACAACATACAGGCATATACACATTTATAAAAAGGATCTTGAACGCCAGCGACTGGAAAGTAACCCCTATCATTCTATCATCCGGCAAATCAGACATGGAAACTTGGGATCCTAGGGACTTACGCCACAAAATAGCTACACCTCCATAAGGTCTGCCAACTAGGCATTCCGAACCTAGCACCGGTGACACACCAATCCCATAGAAATCAGGGTGGAGTGATTGTAACATATTTAGATCACAATCTATCAGCCATATCTCCTGTAGACACACGATGTCCGCAGATTCTAGAAGCTCAAGAACCTCGTGTTGGTTAGCTCGGATCGACCGACAGTTATACGTAACACACCTTAATCTACTGTTCATCAAGTTGTGGAGTTGGGGATGGATTAGCCGGTTGCCGAGACTCATAGAATTTCCTCACTAGTACACCAGCTGGCCAAAACTTGTCGCTCATCACTTCGTCCCGGTGAATGGCAGGCATCGTCACTTTGAATGACGCACTGCTTGTCGCTCTAGCTTGTATTCTCGTACACTCAACTCTTTCCCGGGGACACTTTAGCTTTCGAATGAGTAACTCAGACAATTGGGCCTCTGTAGTACTGCAGTCCAAACGGGCAACAAAAACACTGATGAACTTGGACTCAAGGGCCGATTTCACCCCCCCGAATCTGCCACGGGTCTGAGAACCCACAACCACTTTAGGACCTTGTTTTTGTACCCTCGGTACCTCATTATTCCCGCGAAGTACGTCCGCGAAGGACCTTCCACGAATCGACCCACCTCTTCTCCTGCTATCAGATCGCAATCGAGACGGATTTGTATTTGATCGGCCGTCATCTACGGAAATAGATTCCTGACGCTGCTCTCCCGAGGCGACCGTGCTCGGAGCCGTATCAGCTGGCGCCTGCGAAGTAAGACCAGAGAGCAAACGCGTATCATTCATATTCCGCGTTGGAATAGTGGATGCTATGATGCTCGTGACGTCATCTTTCGATAGCAACTTCGCTTGGACGTCCGTAAGCGATGCGCTCAGTTCTTCGATTTTTGCTTGGAGAATGGAATACGAAGTTAAAATAGAAGTAAGATCGCAGTTCTCCATAGACATTGGTGGTAGCCTTGAAAGATTCTGCGCAAATATGAACAGGTTCCCACGATTCATGTTCTGGAGTAGGAATAGTATATCGTCCAAAATAATTTGTAGGTTAGTCCGGTCAGGTCCCTGATGCTCCTGCCAAATTTAATCGTCCTAGCACATCTGGAAATACCCCAACTCGAAAAAGTGTGACAAAAACTACTTAATTTTCAGAATTCCCCGACCCACCACTCCCCCCAGATGGTCGGATCGGGAAACTGATTATTTCCAGGTTAATTATATCGGGTCCCTGATATGCCTGCCAAGTTTCATCGTCCTAGCACATCTGGAAGTACCCTAACTCGAGAAAGTGTGACAAAAAAACTCGGACCGACCGACGACAGACCGACAGACAGACGGAATTTCGATCGGTATATGGCACTTGAGCCAGATCTGCAAGTGCCATAAAAATAGGTCCTGCTTTTAACAGATTACCCACAGCTTTGGTGTGTTTAAACGTTTCTCCAGGTTTGGGCTAGCAAAAAACGCTAAAATTTGAGATAACCGGTTTTTGCGACGAATGAGCTTCTCGGAAACAGTCGTCGGGACCGTCATGTGAATCGAAAATAGCGAAACAAGGAAAGCGTAAAAATCGGTGAAGTACCGTTGGAGTGGGGGGGGGGGGGGGTAGAATGTATAGTATGGAATTCGGGTCTCGCGGTTTAAGACTGGATGTAGTGATGACGGAAGTAGATTCCATCGGGATTATAGGTACAATATGCCCTTTAAGGACTTGCATTGAAGCACTTGTAATTTCTCGCACCTGCGCGACGTCCGCAGGCTTTTGTATTGTTGTATATGGTCGGATCGGGAAACTGATTATTTCCAGGTTAATTATATCGGGTCCCTGATATGCCTGCCAAGTTTCATCGTCCTAGCACATCTGGAAGTACCCTAACTCGAGAAAGTGTGACAAAAAAACTCGGACCGACCGACGACAGACCGACAGACAGACGGAATTTCGATCGGTATATGGCACTTGAGCCAGATCTGCAAGTGCCATAAAAATAGGTCCTGCTTTTAACAGATTACCCACAGCTTTGGTGTGTTTAAACGTTTCTCCAGGTTTGGGCTAGCAAAAAACGCTAAAATTTGAGATAACCGGTTTTTGCGACGAATGAGCTTCTCGGAAACAGTCGTCGGGACCGTCATGTGAATCGAAAATAGCGAAACAAGGAAAGCGTAAAAATCGGTGAAGTACCGTTGGAGTGGGGGGGGGGGGAGGGGTAGAATGTATAGTATGGAATTCGGGTCTCGCGGTTTAAGACTGGATGTAGTGATGACGGAAGTAGATTCCATCGGGATTATAGGTACAATATGCCCTTTAAGGACTTGCATTGAAGCACTTGTAATTTCTCGCACCTGCGCGACGTCCGCAGGCTTTTGTATTGTTGTCAGCTAAATAGTAATTTCCGGTATTCCATCTCGCATGCGTTACAAGAATACTTTGTTCGGAATGTTTCCGGCAATAAGGGAACCTGTGATGATATCCTTAGATAGCCTACGGAGAACAAACTATTGCCAGAACTACTCACTGGACCGCAGCTTTTGAGTTTGAATCGTACTTCCTTACTCCTGGAATGTCTATTCCGTTGCTGCGGATTAGCTGTTGCCGAGAAGCTCTGGATTTGAAAAATAAACATTCGTTTGACATATAATATAACACACCATGACGGTGTTCCACCCTACTTACCGTGGTTACTACGCATGACATTACGAATTTTGGCTATTTTGCGTCAAGGCTGGAACGCAATTTTAAATTTTCGGTAAAATATCACTCCACGGGGTAATCCAGCCAATCAGGTTACAGAGATCCCTACTTACCACGCTTACTACGCTCCCGAGCATGGTAAGCAAATAGTTACTATTGGTTACTATTTCGAGAAGGTTGGAACGGTCAGCGTAGTAACTTTTCGTGAGGCTGGAACGGAAATAGCAACTAATAGCTAGCCTACTATTGTTAGGAGGGTGGAACACGCTACGTGAGGACCGATGTGTCTAGATTCGAATGTGAACCAGATCCGTTCAGCTGTACGGACAGACAAGTTGAAACTCGACCAAATCAGACCATCCTAATCAAATGTCCTACAAGGAAGTTTTTAATGCTTTGGCAGTTATTGGTACTTTGGTAGTGCCAATGTAGGTAGGAGAATGTATCGGGGATAATCGGAGTTTGAACGAGATTACATCTTTGATGTGCGATATCGAAAATCAGCTCGTTTGTCTTTTAGGAGCTGATAAAGTGTCTTGATAGTGTCGACAACGATGAGTTTCTTGTGGAGTTAGCTGACAAAGCAGCTCTCCCAACTGTCGAAATGATGCTGAATCTGTTTGATCGGATTCTGGAGAAAGTCCAAAACAAGGTAAGCATTTCTTTGGTTGGCTTAACCTTTGTCAGGAGTGCACAGTGTTTATTGTCCCGGTCAGGGACGTCACGTATGGAGAGGGGGAGGGGGGACGCCCCCCCCCAATGTTTTCGGCCAGTCGGTAAAAACTAGCTAAGTCGGCGCGAAGCGCCACGACACGAAAAAAATCGAACAGTCGATTTTTCGTAAAATAGTCGATTTTTCGTAAAATAGTCGATTTTTCTTAAAATCAGTCGTTATTTCTTAGAACCAGCCGATTTTTCGTCAAAACAGTCGTTTTTTTCTGCAAAAAACAGTCGGTAAAAATGACCAGCCAGTCGGTAAATACCTTGCCCCCCCCCCCCAACATTTGGCTCTAAAAAAGTAAACACACGAAGACCCACTAAACATTAAGCAGAGTGCCTTAGCAGTAGTTAAGAAGGAAAAATAGAACAAGCGAACTACCCTTCCATTGAGAAACGTACGAAGAAAATAGAGGATCTGTGCCAACAGTGTGAAAGAATTTGTCAGAGTTCTTTATGAAATAAGCCGATTAATCGGTTGTATATAGGGAGAGGAGTTGTAGAGGTGTTGTAAGATCAGGCAGAGGCGTTACTAATCAGAATGTTTGGAGGGGGGGGGGCAAGGCATTTACCGACTGGCTGGTAGTTTTTACCGACTGCTGTATTTGCAGAGAAAACGACAGTTTTGAAAAAAAAAATCAAATTGACTGTTTTGATGAAAAATCGACTGATTTCCAGAAAAACCCGACTGTTTTCGTGAAAAAAAGTCAACTATTTTGACGAAAAATCGCGGCGCGACTCTGTTATTTTTTACCGACTGGCCGACAACATTGGGGGGGGCGTCCCTCCCCTCCCCCCAGTCGTTACGCCCCTGAGGTAAGGTAAGGTGTTTTCGACACAACGTAATAAGAGATAGGCTACATAGAGTTTTACCATTCTTTTTCTCAAAGATTGTATAAAGTTTAGAATAAAAATTAAATTGTTTGGTCACAAATAGTAGAACAGTGTCTTTTGGGAGATTTACAGTCGTATTTCCCCAAACATTCTTTTCAAAAACCAGTCTTTTCAAAAACCAGTCGGTCTGTATTTGTATAGTTGACAGTGCTCAACGGATAAGTAAGTTGAATTTTATTAGACCTATATTTCGGCCCTTCTTGTCAAGGGTCCTTTTCAGGCTCGAGCTGAATAAAATATTAGGAATGATAAAATTCAGGCGACATCCTTAGCACTGTATTATTCGCAGGCACCTTGGGCTGAAAGAATATTTATGTATTTTTGTCTTTGCATCCAATAGGCTATTGCACGGTTCTGTAAAGAACCAAGGCTCCAGCAAGAAACGCGTTCGTGGAATATAATTAATCTTGCCTCGGACGGGCAGTTGCGCTGGAATCCGTCAAAAACGGAACCTAATTTCTTGATGAATCCCGTTTCACGTTGGGGTGGGGGGGGGGGTAGAAGAACGGGCTTTTTTTTTTTTTACCAGATAAACAATTCGGTCGGAATTCTGTAAGAACGGGACATTTTTGGACGGATCAAAGTTACAAAGGGAAATGACTGGGCTCCGAACATAACCCCCAGGACATACCCCCCCCCCATCACCACCCGGACTCCCCCTCCCCGACCAGAATTCCCCGACCCCGACACAGTGTTAAGGATATTATGTCAGATTCATGTTGAGTGATTTCTGTTACAGGGAAATACGGTAGCAGTTGGAGATATCCTGAAGAAGAGACGGTTGCTTATAACCTGCGTCAAGGTGTTGGGCGACAAAGCACTCGAAACTTGGTACAATCGCTCTGTTTCGGTTTTGGATATTGTGAAGCATTTACTCGAAGCGGTGAGTACAGAACCCCTTTTGCTTGTTGGGACGGTGCGAGAGTTGGATGTGAAAATACGGATCAGCTCAGTCATGCTGAGCAGTTGGCTTATCGCTTTTGATAACAGATGGGGAGTTTGGACCATCTTCTTTACAGGTCTCAGGGGTTGTCTGACCCAGGCCAAGAATTTTATGAATGGTACAGATATGTCAGCAACAGATTTGTTTAAAGGACCCCTCTTGCTTATTCTGCTTTTTATAATATATCTAGCTCCCATAAAGAATTATAAGCTTCTAAAATCCCCACCTTTCTCCATTGTTTCGTTTTGTGCCTACGATTTTTAGCGCTTTTTTGGCCTTGCCGTGTTTTGCCCCTCACACAACGAAACATTTGCCGGGATCATCAACGTCTGCTGACGACTCTTTCACACATAATGATCTGAGAAGCTTTTGTTTATTACTTCTTTTATTTGCTTAGTGTTCACTCTTTTGAACCACGGCGCGATCAGTTTTCAAATGTTTTGCTCCCAGCCGCCGCGTCGGAGAGCAGGAAGGCTGGACATAGTCGACAGGCGCTAACAAGAAAATCGCTAATTTCAGATGGAAAGTAATGGTATTTTCGAAAGTGTTTTTTTCTGACCCATCTCATAGGGAAAATATTATTTCTAGTAAGAGTTGTGCTTTAACAGCTCAGACCCTAAATTATAATAATTTAGGATTGATGCATTTTTGGAAGTAAGAAAATTCCAAGTACGTAGTTTTAGGTTTGAGAAGGTCGCAATTAATTAGTCGATTTTAAAGTTAAGTGGATTATCTGTAACAGCTATCTATTTATCCCGTCTTCTTGAGATAGCTGTGTCGTTTGTTTTCCGCTGTAAAATTCTGACTCTATGGGAATCAAGCTTTAGTCTTTGTCTCCACAGAACTTAACAATGCTTTCAAACTACCGGGCCGTAGTCCTGAGCTCGAGTTCAGGAGTATCAAATTTGCTAGTCTGGACTAAGAGTGGGCTTTAGACCAATATTAAGATTGAGATGGTCCGTGAATGTGGGCTTGCCGAGTAATAAGATGCATCCCATTCATGGAGACCAATTTCCCACCCTTTATTTGGCCACGCAGGTCATATAAGTTGAAGTCTAGGAATTAAGTTGCTGAAACATATCGCACAATCAGAAATATAACTTATAACACATGTTCAATTCACCGTGGAGGAAATGTCAGGCTTGAGTAGAAAGACCGAGCTTAAGCCGTTAGCATATGATATGCTCTGCGTGTGCCTCAGCTACTGTACAACGTTGGCTATCCGAAAACGAATACATTTGATGATCTGAGCTTTTTTATCCCGATTTTTTTAAATCAGTTATTGCTAAGACTCACTCTGGCCATTCTTCTGACCACCCTGGTTCTGACATCCGGACCGACGACTGTACGTGTTAAATCCGCTCTAGTGTCGGCTTAGCCTTGTAATTTGCGGCCCATATTTCTTGAAAAAACTGTGACTGGATTTATTTTCTTGTCAGCATAGACTCTTTCAGATTTCTAGCAAAGTCATTCCGAACAGCTCAGACAGATGTTATAACTGCCATCTCAGGAGTTCTACCTATAGAGCTTAGAGCAATAGAGTTGACACTGATGCGTTATTTTAAAAGAGAACGACCTGCGATCTGGCCGGCTTTTGAACCGCCTGTTCTCCCCATCTTTCATTATTCACACGAGCATAGCACTTTCACAGATCAAATAGCGTCAGAACTTCTGGGTGTAGACTTTGTTAAAGACAAAAGTACTGATTCCCCTCTTAATGTAACGCGTAAAAATTAATAATGCTCTTTACCAGAAATGGTACATACAGTTTGTAAATACAGTTAGTAGTTGGCCGATAAAATTCTTTCAAAGTAAAGAGGATCTGATAGCAACCAAGAAACTCCAACCATCGTTTTTGATTTCCCAATTTATTACAGGACATAGTCGTCTAAATTATTATTTATATAGGATAGGTAAGGTTCCATCCCCACTATGCGATTGTGGGATAATTGAAACTTGTTGGCATTTTTTATTCGAGTGTCCTATATTTAGTCCTCAGCGTGTTCAAATGATAAGTAGACTGATTGAACATCAAGTTGAATTTCCGTTTTGTCTGAGCTTAGTGAGTAATAGTAAGATAATTAGAGAGATAGTACTTAAGTTTATTACGAATACGAAGCGTTTAGAAATTGTTTAGTTCAAAGGCTGATAGAAATTCACCACTGGATTAGTTTTAGTTTTCTTTTTTTTTACCTTTTTCTTCTTTAAACGCGATATCCTGTTTTGTTGCGAATGTGTAGTTAGAGGCGTATTCTAGTTTTAGTTTGTAGCTGTGAAATGCCGTGTATCGGTTCAATCACAAATAAAGTACCTACCCTATGTAACGGGCCACGGAGCTTTGTAGGGGTCGGAAATTTATTTTGTTCGTTTATTTTGTATTTAACAAAACTGAACTGAACTGAACTAGTTAGTTCTCTTTTGCAGAATCGAATACAAAATGCTGTCTACGTTTGGCTCGCTCATCGCCCCGAAATACACGAGCTGTTAGACGAAAACACATTCCTAGACCTGCTCGCTGCTGTAAACCCATTCACCGAAAGTCCTGATATGCTGCCTTTCTTCTCGCGATTGTGCCTTGATGTCAAAAACGCCCATGAGCACCTTCTGCCGCAGTTTGTTGAGTGGATCTGCGACTATGTTGCGTAAGTGATATGTTTTTATTTTATTTTTCTTATTATTCTTTTGAAGAACGGCGGGTCAGCAATTACTTGCTCACTTATGTCTTGGGCTTGGTTCCGACAGCAATGAATTTTGCAGTCCGGGATATTCTGGATAATATTTTCGAGTGTTTTGTGATTATTTACTTTTCTTTTCTTTTTTCTACTGCACTTATGCCCTTGGGCAGTGCGTAATAAATCATTCCTTCATTCATATTCGTACTTGCATCCAGCTAACTGGTTGCCAGTCTATACTGACGGCGACGAGGTCATCCGGATATTTGTACCCAGATTAACTTTAAGCGAGATAGCCTACCGTCTGGTGCGACGAGATGTTCGTTCAGAAAAACTCGTAATGCGTGAATATATCCCTACGTAGCCAAAACGGGGCTTGACTAGAGTTTACGTCATGAAATTCGCCCTCGGTGGAATTTTGGCTGACGAGGGTTTTGATAAAAAGTCTTTGAGGAGCTACCCCCCCCCCCCCTCCTAGCTGTCCGTTCTAGGAGACTGAAGCTTCTGTTGAAAACTGGAAAAAAGAAAAGTTGTAAATATCTTCAAGGGGTTTGTTAAAGTTTAACTGAAAAGTGATGAGATAGGACAATCTAGCTACCAATCACTTTTTCACTTTAAGAAGCTTGAAAACCCGATGAAAATGCGTTACTTCGTTTCTCCGCTATTTATGAATAACCAGTTTTCAAATAGTGGAATTTCCCTGTTGGATTTGTGGTACCTACGGGCTAGTACCTGTGTTATATGCTTGACTGTAATGATTTACGAAAAATAAGTGATCAAACAGTGAGCTACTTTTCGCAAGCTGATCGCTGCGGCCACTAAAAGCCGCGTTTGTGTTTGGATTCAAATTTTCCGCGTCATAGTAAAATTTTGCGCTGTGAGGACAGTCGTAGATATTCTGAACGTCATAGGCTACTAGAGCAAATAGTGAAAAACAAAACAAAATCCTTAACACAATCCAAATAATGCAGTGTGTTCAGTTAAATGATCCGAAAATAAGTTGGCCTTTCTGTTAAACTTTAACGGTCACGAATAAACGTGAAATAAAATGTAATTGAATTTAGAAACGGAACCTCCGACATAGACCAGGGCCCTTGATGCAGAGGATCATGGTGAAGCGAAAGTCGAAGTTTCAAGCTCTGCCCTATGAGTATTTTTGTCTTTCATTCCACAAACAAAAATTTCCACCTAATACTTTGTTTGGTGTGGCGATTCTTACGTCTGCCGGGAAGGAAGGCGCGAAACGCATTAAAAATCGACATTTCGAGTATTTTTATTTTTATTTTTTTTACCCAGGAACCTTGAAGTGAAAGAATATAAAACCTGGCCCTCGAATGCAGAAGCCCTGTTGAAGACGCTTGTCTCCCATTTCGACGATGACCACGGTGCATCTGTCGATGTCGACCTTCTGCTCAGGACTCTCACATCGATTGAAGATCTAGGATACCTGAAAAAGCAGTATGGAGTAAAAGTGCCTTATAGCTTGTACTCCCAGGTTAGTTGAAATGTTTACCGTGAAACCACGGACCATATTTACTTTTGCGCCGTTCCACAGAGACAATACGAATGTTTTTACCGTGAGTTCTAAAACAACGAAATTTTGTTTGTGCTGGAGATTATTTTCTGCAAGCGTGTAGCGCCATGTAGTGTATGCGTGTAGCGCCATCAGGTACGATACACAGCCAGCTTTGACTGAAGTAGTGCTAAAATTTTGTCTATCGCAAAATTTCTGTTTTTTACTGGATTCCGACCGACATAGGCATATAATTGACTTATTTTTCTATAGCCTACCCGTGTTCTTTAAAGGACCCCTCTTGCTTATTCTGCCTTTTATAATATGCCTAGCTCCCATACACAATTATAAGCTTCTAAAATCCCCACCTTTCTCCATTGTTTCGTTTTGTGCCTACGAAATTTAGCGCTTTTTTGGCCTTGCCGAGTTCTGCCCGTCACACAACGAAACGTTTGCCGGAATCTTCAACGTCCGCTGACAACTCCTTCACACATGCGGATCTGAGAAACTTCTGTTTATATTTGCTTAGTTTTCAATAATAATAATAATATAATATAATTGCATCAAAAGGCTTTCGCCTCTATAAATTTCTCTATACACTGAATTGAATTTCAGCCAGGTGGCGATCTACACCTGCTTTGAATTGATTGATGTTTTCGGCATTCACGACACTTTCTGGTAGGTTCAAACTTTTTAACCACGGTGCGTTCAGTTTTCAAATGTTTTGCGCCCAGCCGCCGCGTCGCAGAACAGGGAGGCTGGACATAGTCGACAAGCGCTAACAAGAAAATCGCTAATTTCAGGTGGAAAGTAATGGTATTTTTGAAAATGTTTTTTCTGATCCATTTCATAGGGAAAATATCATTTCTAGTAAGAGTTGTGCTTTAAGTTCTAGCAAAGAAAAAAAAAATCGGTTTTGAAATTGGATTCTATAGTTGAATAATTCATCGTAGGGAATAATAACAACACCCCTTGATGTTCCGTATTCGTTCCGTGATTTTGCGGGCTTCCAGTTGAACTGTACTTCAAGGGGAAAAGTTACTAGCTACATGTCTTGATTTCGTGTTGTTTTACCCGTATTACCAGAATTCAGTGAGCCCAGTTAGGTTATTTTGCCTGTTCACTAATTTCTTCTTATTTAGGGAGGGGAAGGGGCTTTTTGGAGGTTTGCTATGCCAGGAAATGACATGGTGAATAAGAAAATAAGATTTATTATCGCCCCCGCAAAGCCAAAAAAATAAGAATATCCCATTTAGGATTCCGTTTAAACCCTTGTTCTTGTTCTACAGGGACTTGAATTTCACAGTTTTCACCCAGGAATGGCTTTATCTCTAGTTAGTAAAATTGCAGTGTCCAAACTTGACGAAATCGGTATAGTTGTTAAGAATGCCCACTAAGAATGACCAGGAGACGTGTGCAATACTCTATATGACTTAAGTCCAGAACACGCCAGTATCCTCAGGAAGAAGGAGTAAACGTCTCCGTAACGACTCAACGATTCAAATCCTTTGTCAAACAATCACGGCGATCTTTGCGAGCAGCTGTGATACCACTTCCGCCTTTCTTCCGCTAGGTACCCGGAGAGGCCGGAGATTTTGCATCGGCAAGGAGAGATAGTCATCAAGAGTATTGGGAGAAACGGGTTTTCGAACAGTTGTATAAGCTTTCAAGTCCCTGGTAAGGTAGAAGAATAAAATACAGTACCCCGTATATTTTCAGGATGACAAGTGCGACGTGTTTTCTCTACTGTGCCATAACCTTCAACCGGAAGAGATCCCAGGGCTGGTGAACAACTTCATTCGAGGTCGCTATCCTGATACTGACAAGCTCTTATTTGATGTCGCTCAGGTGGGTGTCTTCATGCCTTTAATTAGAGATGGGATACCAAGTCTATCGTCGCTTATGCCAAATTTGTTTGGTTAGTGTCATAAATAACTAAAATATTGTAAATCGCAGGCCGGAACTAAATGAAACTCAGCTTACGCTTCCTTGTTCAAAATAAAAAATTCTTCACGAACCTCTTTTGCTCAAATTTTTTAATGCCTGCAGTAGCCACCTTACGTATGAGCCTTTTCTTCATATTTCCATTGGAAAAAAAAGCTTATGAATTGGATGATTTAGTGATTAAACACAAAAGTCTATGCAGACTTTCAGCCGTCGCTGACGTAAGAGGTATATCTCAAATTTACGTAATAACTCTTCATAAGACCTCTCTTCGTCTTTGAACGCTATAAAAGTAGCTGTTTTTGTTTAAATAATTTTGTTTCAAAGAGAGCAATATCTGCTTTCAAAGGACCCTTAATTATCTCATCCCTTCAATTAGAAACCGTGGAAATAGGGCACAGTGTGAAAGGTTGGTTGTTTCCACATGTCTTGATCATTGTTTTCTTGTTCACTAGAAACTGATTGATGAGACAGTGTCAGTAAGAAGCTGGGAAGACACTTCGTCCTGGGAGGAGCTTGTAGTAATCGTTCTACCTTTGATCGAATCAGTCGAGGTACGTTCTTTATATTTATACTTACTACGTAATCGTATTTTTCTTTGGTTTGTTTGGGCTTTGTCATCGACATAATAAGTGTTCATTCTCGACAAAACGAGCTGGTGCTTAGCCAGAGGGATCACTCACTTCTTAGAATGTGTACACCGTGTCGTGGTTGTAGAATTTGCGCTGGAAAGGGAGATCAGTGTAACATTAACCTTGGTGGAAATGCTCAGTCTACTCGAGTAGTCCGCTACTATTATTTCTGTTAGTTGTTGCCAGAAGAAACTTGCTGATCACCAAGAAACATAGCTGTGCTTTAAACTTTTACCCGTTCATGCTACCATCTATTGCCCAGGACCTCCACGTTTCTGCCATTGACAGTTTTTCACGGATCTTTCAGGGAGAAGATTTAAAGCTCGGTTAGTATTTTTCCTTTTTTTACCTTGCGCATTTGACCACTTTGTCGAAGCTCAATGTAGCTTTTTGTTTTTATTTTTTCCTTACGGCACTATTTCCTTTCGTTGTTTCAATGTGTAATGTAGTTCATCATCAGCATCATCATAGCGTTGTCATCCGAGCAAAAGCCTTTCAAATAGGCTTTCCGTTATGTGCGTTTGCGAAGTAGAGACTATTCCCTGTATGGCTGAATGCTGTATTATAATATTATATATACTATTATTTGTCTGGTATAGTTCTTTATTAGTGATTTGTTTTAATCTTTGCCTTTTTATTTCCTTTCTTGATACACGTGACTCAATCAAGTGAAGTGTACATTCATTTATTTTTGCAAAGAGAAAGATTAAAAGAAGAAAAAGAACAACCAAAGCTCGGTGGTTAAAATGCAATTAAAAAGCAATTCATATATTTTAGTGTCCTGAAAAGGACCCTTGCCAGGAAAGGCCGAAATATCGCTGAAGAAAATCTTAGCGGATTTATCCGTTTGAGCCATTTTTGGGATCCCAAAACGTTAGTGACAGATACCTATGACATCGCAAAAGTTGTCCGTCCGTCCGTCTATCCGTCCGTCCGTCTGTCCGTCCGTCTGTCCGTCCGTCCGTCTGTCCGTCTGTCCGTCCGTCCGTCTGTCCGTCCGTCTGTCCGTCCGTCCGTCCGTCTGTCCGTCTGTGAGCACGATAACTCTCGAAGGGAATGAGATGTTTTGATGAAACTTGGTTTGAGGATTCTTTGGGTCAAGAGTAAGGTCGAGTTCGTTGATGGGCTCTGTAGTCCTACATTTAGGGGTGAGGGAGGGGGTTTAAATTAAGGGGCAAACAAAATATTTTGAAACAGCTAATGTGATAGTCGATTATGGGGTAAGAAGACATGCTGAACACGATGGTCAAAACCATTTTCTCGCCGGACAAGTAGTTCGCCCGGAATCCGGCCAAAACCGGAAAGTTTGTTAAAAGTTAAAGTTTTATTTAAAGTTGATTAGAGGTTTGATTTAGGGGTAAAAAGACATGCTGAACACGATGGTGAAAACCATTTTCTCGCCGGACAAGTAGTTAGCCCGGAATCCGGCCGAAACCGGGAAATCTGTTAAAAACAAAAGTTTTATTTGAAGTTGATTAGATGTTCGATTTAGGGGTAAGAAGACATGCTGAACACTATGGTGAAAACCATTTTCTCGCCGGACAAGTAATTCAAGTACAAGTAAAATTTGTATTAGAAGTTGATTAGATGACAGATTTAAGGGTAAGAAGAGACGCTGAATCTGTATATGACAATCATTTTTTACCCAGAAGTTTAAGTTTTATTTGAAGTTGATTAGATGTTCTTTATAGGGATAAGGAGATACGCTGAATTCGTTTCTGAACTATATTTTTTTGGCTGGACAAGTAGTTCGCTCGGAATTCGGCCGAAACCTGGAAATTTGGCAGAAGTAAAGCAGGAAGTTTTGATCAGTATCGTCAAAATAGATATGGCTTATACAGGTACATCTGAACTTGATTTTCTCAGATGATTAGCCTGGCGAAGACTGGATCTGGCGAAGACAAGACCTAGTTGTCTGGGTCAAATATTAAATTTTTGGGATCCCATCGAAACCTTTGGTCTTGTATATGGTTCCCAGTCATCTTAGGCTGAAGAAGTATTTTTTTAGTTATTTTATTCGTACTTTTATTTTCGCCGTAGCGACGATTGGATCTAATAATACTCTCACTGGACGCTGCCGACGTTCCATGGAGCCCTACTATTCAGTCTCTCGCAAAGAAAGGCCTGGAATATAACCATCCGAAGATCGAAATAGTGAAGGACAAGGAAATCCTGGCTCAGTGCAAGACCCTGCTGAAGAAGCACGGTGTTGAGACGGATAAAGCAACCAACAGAGGCGAGACAACGGTGAGTAACTTTAAAATCTAGTCTCAACTGGGGGGGGGGGGGGATTCGCTCTCGCTTAGGGTGTAACTAAATACGGAGGTCCAACATTTCTCCTGAAGCGTAGCGGGACTATAGTTGAGTAGAGTTAAAATTTTATCACGTGGGACTTAGCTTTATGGGCACATTGGTGTTTCTTCGAGATTGATCCAGACGCTCCATATCAGGATCCTCAGGGTGCCAGGCTCTTGTCGGCCAGCAGTTCCTCTGGCTGGTGGGTCCGTGTGTGGGATCACCCCCTTTCCCTCGTGAAGTAAGGAACTGACATTCTCGGTCTGTGAGTCGACGCCAATGGGAGACGTAGTTGGGAAATATTGTCCTTCTAGTTGCCCATGATACCAGGCAGCGTGGGTGATCGTCTCAGTGCTGACGACACTAAAGTAAATGTAAAGAAGGACATGACAGTTCTCTTGAGACCTAGTAGCTACTGACCGACAAAATCTGTTTACGAAAAGTAAGATGATTCAGATGAATTAAGTAGTATGGGAGCTGGAAGATAAAAGTCTTCATCTGAACGTATAGATATTTTTCTTGTCAGATTCAGACAGTATTTGCAGTAATTATCAAGAGACCAGTTTCCTTTTCTTGCAGTTTTTTATATGTACATATTTTTTTTTAAATAAAAAGATTGTAAGCTATGAGCTTGTGGCCATAGGGCTTATGATCAGTATTGACAGTTTCATTGGTTTACTTTCTCAGTAGCACGACTAGACATGCTATCCACCTGAGACATTTCTAAATAATGTAGCAATTTCATTCTTGCGATACAGACTTCCCTTTGATACCGATATCAAGGTTTTCAAGGGCGCCCTGTTTTTGTTAGCCAGCCATTCCCCTGGCCCGTGGTTTCGGGCCTGGGATAAATATAGAGAGATAGAGAGTGAGTACTGACTGAAAATGAAATTGATTGCTCTGAACCCTGTTGGCGGTTCTTAAGGAGAATCTTAAGGAAACAAAGAGATAAATTGGAAAGAATATAGAAGCGGGCTCTTCTTATTATTCGTAGTGGACCGAAGCTTCCATACTCGTACCTTTTATAACACTTTAACCTAAAAACACTTCACGAGCTCAGACAGGAGCTAAGCGCTGACTTTGGTTCAGCCATGGTATCTCATCCTCTCCATTCCCAAATCCTCCCTCTGCCCTATCATAATGTTAGAAGTCGACCAGAACGAGTGGTAAGTTTTATGGTTCCCAAGCTCTGTCTCGTACCTACAAAACACGTTAGATATGCAAAAAGTTTTATTCCCGAGTTCGTGAAATATTTTAACGAAGCGTGACGTTTTTTTTAAGTCTACTGACATTAGATACATATATTGTAATTTATTTTGTTTGTTTGACAATAATCGCAGATTTGGTTTATAACCACGAAAGTCGATTTTTACGATAAACTTTCCATCTATCTATCTATCTATCTTGACTGATAAATGGGATATATTCGAGACAGTTTCGTAGAAAGACTTCAGATCGGAGAAGGATGTCCGCATGCGTTTGATCTCTTTCATTCGTATCACTTGATGAACTCCAGCAAGGACTGGCCTTTGCTTTCCATTTATGATTTGTCGTCCTCCATTTCAGTACGTCATACGTTCGGTTCTTGCTGGTGGCCACAAAGATGCGTATCAGGATGCACTAAAAGTCGCAGCATTCTTCGGAGATGTAGACGCAGTAGACGTGTCCTGGTGGAGCATTCTTCACCACTTGAAAAGAGGGTGAGAACTCTGGTATTCCTTATTTATTTAAACCGGGAGGTATATCGTAAGCTGATATGTGAGGATACCTTAGTTTTATAACTGCAATGGGAAACGTCATTGTGTAACACGACTGGCTCCTGATGTCGTTTCCCTGTTAGCTTTCTTGGCCCTCGATCTCCTCGCGTTTGCCCTAAAAGAAAGGAAGTTCCGCTAAAGCTTTCCACTCATGCTCTTCCTTGCTTCCATGCAATGATTCGATCGCAAGGGTGATTCCTGCTATCATTGCCGCTTGCATGATCTTTATCAGATGATATGTATCTATATCTATCTGTACTGGAAAACCCAAAGGCCGCCTACAACAAATAAACAAACTAAGACCAAATAAACAAGAGCTGTAAGCTCATATGGCACTTGCATGGGTTGAGATGTATTATTTGATCAAAAGTAATTTTCGACTGTGCGGTTCAGATGCGCACTTTAAGGGAGCTAGAGAAAAAGTATTTTATCGTTGAACTTGGCTATGATGATGCGCACTTTAAGGGCACTAGAAATTCATCTGTAAGCAAGACCCTTGAGGCAAAAACGATAGCAGGCTCTTGGGATCATTGATATATACGTATGATCAAAAGTATTTTTTTCCACTAATGCGGGTAAAATGCGCACTTTAAGGGTGCTAGAAATATTTTTTTTTGCAAAACCCTTGTGGCACAAATGATTATGGGTTGAGATGTATCGTTTGATAAAAAGTACTTTTCGACCTTGCGGTTAAGATGCACACTTTAAGGGAAAGTGTGTTAGAACTTCATTTGTAAGCAAAACCCTTGAGACAAAAATGATAATGGGCTCATGGGGATCATGGAAATGCATATTTTGCTTAAAAGTATTTTTCTTATTTTGCGGTCATGATTGGTACTTTAAGGAATGGTCGGATTTGAAAAGCGACGATTTCTAAGCCAATCTTGTCGAATTTCTAGTATTCCAGCCAAATTTCATCGTCCTAGCACATCTGGAAGTACCTCAACTCGCGATCACCGGAATTCCGGACCCGCCCCTCAAACTCCCCCCACAGTCGCCGGAGCCAATCCGGTTCAGTTTTAGACTTGTTTTTTATTCCCACAAAGTTCCATCCCGATCTCTACAGTCCAATCCGGTCATTATTCCCCCCCCCCCAATTGTTGTCGGATCCGGTCCGGACATGAAAAAGATCACCACAGGCACGCCCTCTGTTCAGTTATTAAATTTCACTCGAATCCGATCACCCGTTCCAAAGTTATGCATGGCTAAATATTCCGGATTCCCCCTCCCTCCGATCCCCCCACGACTATCGGATCGAGTGAATTTTTATTTACAAGTCAGTTTGATCGGGTCCCTGATAGGCCTCCCAAGTTTCGTCGTGAAAATCCCAAAAACCGTCATCACCAGAATTCCGGGAAACTCCCCTCCACCTCCCCCCCCAAGTGTCCGGGTCCAGTCCAAACGTGTAAACGATTTATCTGGAGCAGATTTTTGGTCTTCCCAGCAAGTTTTACTCCGATCCCTCCATTATAACCGTTTCTCGAGATTTCCGGTCTTCCCCCACCCCGACTCCCCCATAGCTGTCGAATCCGGTTCGGACTTCAGATGGAACATCAGGGATATGTCATTCATTCGGGTATTAAGTTTCGTCCCAATCCGATCTCCCGTTCGAAAGTTACACAACACTCAATTTTCCATATTCACCCCTTTGACCCTCGAATGCACTAGCTCTTTCCAATATTAACAGAGTGATCCGATGCAAAGAGTGACGTCACGCCGCGCGCAGACCTACTAGTGTGAAGAAAGGGGTAGGGGTTTTACAAAAACTACTAAATTCTCAGGATTCCCCCGCCCTCTACTCCCTCCACGGTGGTCGGATCGGGGAAGTGACTATTTGTAAATTAGTTTGGTCGGGTCCCTGATATGCCTGCCAAGTTTCATCGTCCTAGCACATCTGCAAGTACCCTAACTCGCGATCACCGGACCGACCGACCGACCGACCGACAGACCGACCGACGGAAAAGTGATCGGTATATGGCACTTGAGCGAAGCTGCAAGTGCCATAACAAGAGCTGTAAGCTCATATGGCACTTGCAAGGGTTGAGATGTATTACTTGATCAAAAGTAATTTTCGACTGTGCGGTTCAGATGCGCACTTTAAGGAGCTAGAGAAAAAGTATATTATCGTTGAACTTGGCTGTAATGATGCGCACTTTAAAGGCACTAGAAATTCATCTGTAAGGAAGACCCTTGAGGCAAAAACGATAGCAGGCTCTTAGGGATCATTGATATATAGGCTACGTGTGATCAGAAGTATTTTTTTTTCCCACTAATATGCGCACTTTAAGGGTGCAAGAAATTATTTTTTTTGCAAAACCCTTGTGGGACAACTGATCATGGGTTCAGATGTATCGTTTGATAAAAAGTACTTTTCGACCTTGCGGTTAAGATGCACACTTTAAGGGAGCTAGAACTTCATTTGTAAGCAAAACCCTTGAGGCAAAAATGATCATGAGCTCATGGGGATCATGGAAATGCATATTTTGCTTAAAAGTATTTTTCTTAATTTGCGGTCATGATTGGTACTTCAGGGAATGGTCGGATTTGAAAAGTGGCGATTTTTAAGCCAATCTTGTCGAATTTCTAATATTCTAGCCAAATTTCATCGTCCTAGCACATCTGGAAGTACCTTAATTCGCGATCACCGGAATTCCGGACCCGCCCCTCAAACTCCCCCCACAGTCGCCGGAGCCAATCCGGTTCAATTTGGACTTGTTTGTTATTCGCACAAAGTTCCACCCCGATCTCTCCAGTCCAATCCGGTCACGTATTCCCCCCCCCCCAACTGTTGTCGGATCCGGTCCGGACATGAAAAAGATCACCACAGGCTCTGTTCAGTTGTTAAATCTCACTCGAACCCGATCACCCGTTCCAAAGTTACGCATGGCTAAATATTCCGGATTCCCCCTCCCTCCGATCCCCCCACGACTATCGGATCGAGTGAATTTTTATTGACAAGTCAGTTTGATCGGGTCCCTGATACACCTCCCAAGTTTCGTCGTGAAAATCCCAAAAAACTGTCATCACCAGAATTCCGTGAAACTCCCCTCCACCTCCCCCCCCCCAAGTGTCCGGGTCCAGTCCAAACGTGTAAACAAATTATCTGGAGCAGATTCTTGTTCTTCCCAGCAAGTTTTACTCCGATCCCTCCATTATAACCGTTTCTCGAGATTTCCGGTCTTCCCCCACCCCAATTCCCCCATAGATGTCGAATCCGGTTCGGACTTCAAATGGAACATCAGAGATATGTCATTAATTCAGATATTAAGTTTCGTCCCAATCCGATCACCCGTTCGAAAGTTACACAACACTCAATTTTCCATATTCCCCCGCACTGCACCACAGATACAAACCCCTTTGACCCTCGAATGCACTAGCTCTTTCCAATGTTAACAGAGTGATCCGATGCAAAGAGTGACGTCACGCCGCGCGCAGACCTACTAGTGTAAAGAAAGGGGTAGGGGTTTTACAAAAACTACTAAATTTTCCGGATTCCCCCGCCCTCTACTTCCTCCACGGTGGTCGGATCGGGGAAGTGATTATTTGCAAGTTAGTTTGGTCGGGTCCCCGATATGCCTGCCAAGTTTCATCGTCCTAGCACATCTGCAAGTACCCTAACTCGCGATCACCGGACCGACCGACCGACCGACCGACAGACCGACAGACAGACAGACAGACCGACCGACGGAAAAGTGATCGGTATATGGCACTTGAGCGAAGCTGCAAGTGCCATAAAAACAAAGATACAGCACGCGTTAACTCGAGTGCTTTTCGCACAAAGTTATCAAAAGAAACGATCACTCTTGGTGACGTATATCACAAGATGACGTTCGATTGGATAGCACAGTATTATGCTGTGTTTGCCATATTCGGATGCAAAAGTGTCTCACTGTATTTTGTGAGTATCCTAGTATTTTATTTATTAATAACATCCTTGCCTTTATAGGAAGCCAGAGGAAGCAGTACGTGAGTGGAGTCAGTCGTCAGACAGTGTCAAATATAACTCAGCGAGGAAGTGGATTCTCACCTTGGACGCATTGTTCGGGATGAGAGCTAGAATGAAGAAACCGGTAAGGTTTGGCAACGGAGGTTTGATTGTTTTGTTTTGAGTTTGGCTGCCGCACTGCCTTTATTCTTGATTCGACTGGTTGCTCCGCACGACGTGCTCGGACGGCCGATTCAAGACCGCGTAAGGTGACGTTGTAGCCTACTTGAGCTTTTCTTCAGCCAGAGGTGACTGCGAATCATATTTTCTGATCATATTCTGGTGATTGCAGCTTCGTTTACCTAGCTTCAGCCTGAACAGGAACCTTACCATCAAGTGACGAAATATCGCTAGAATAGATCCAGGTGATTATCCGTTTAGCGCGTTCAAATGTTGAACTTAATATTAGTTGCGTTTTTGCAGATACCATTGTATCTGTTACCACGGTAACTGAATCTGCAATTTATTCGTTTTTGAAGTTACCGTGTTTTACGGTTGCTCAGCAAAAACGATTATTGCCGAAGTTGCACTTTTTGAAGTCTGACAAATAAAAACTGATATCCAGTTACATCACTAAGTGCTAAACTTCTTTCTCGCCAGTTTGAGAAAATTTGATGAAAGTGAGATGACTTTTCAGATACCACGATCAGTTACCACGGTCCGACCGGGGTATCTGAATATCAGATCTGTATCTGAATATCAGATACCACGATAACTGGCCAGATACCACGATAACTGCAAAAACGCCTCTTGACCGTGGTATCAGATACTACGGTAACTGCGAAAACGCAACTGTTGATGTGACATGATAAGGTAGCACGTCAAATCTTCTGCAGCTGAAGACCCGTACGACTTCGGGGGGATGCGAAAGCCGGACCCCGGAACCTGAGCCGCCAAGGGTCCGGGCGGGTTATGTAGCGAGTCCCTCCCCCTACGTCTCGGTAACGCATACCAAAAGTGGAACGCAGTTGTCCAGTATCTACACTTCGCGTTGTTATTCTTTTTTCAGTTATTAGTGCGTCACTCTTTTTTTTTTTTTCGCGCTTTGCCATGCCAGTTCGGTCAGTTGTAATTAGAGACACTAGTAAACAGTGCTTATCAAAGGTCCATGTTACCGTGTAACGTTACCGTTAAAGTGACTTTGAGGTAGCTGTACAGACAGACAGCTGCCTGACTGAACTAGTATTTTAGGCCAGGGCTGTTTATTCAGTGTGTTTATAAGATGTGCGGTGACCATCGGGCTAGGCTAAGCAAAGGCTGGTTGGTTTGAATTGACCAAGCTTGCGTATTAATTTGCTCAAACTCTAGTTACTTCCATTTCATAGCTTCCTTAAATCTCATAGAAAACGAAAGCCAAAAGTGTTTTTAAGCCTAGAGTATCGTAACTGAATTAGGTTCGTTAAAGGGTCCTTGCTTGTGACCCTTTGCGACAGCAAAGCCATTAATTTCTTTGTCTCACAGGGTTTAACTGCTGAGATGACTGCGTTTGCCAGTGGATTGAGCACTCTACTGAAGTATTTCGCCTCAAGGAATAACGCCGATATGGTGGACACTCTTAGCCGACTTACTAGCATGTTCCTTCTTCATGTGAGTCTCAACTTTTTAAGGAACTGGGTGGGAGACGGCTTAAGGGTTTCGTTAGGCTCAGAAGCTCTACCACATTGTTAACCAGTATCTACGAGGGAGAAACCATGAACCGAAGAAACGTAATATAAATGAGCGGGTGTACACCCCGTATCGCCCAGTGATTGTATTACAAGCTCGGTAATGGTCGCCAGGTTAGCCTTATTGTCCCCCCCCATCCCATCGTTATTTGTGCATCGGTCTGAGATGAATACTGGCAGTTAGTAGTTGCCGCATCGTGCATGCTTTTATTTAGTTTTCGAAATAATGTTACAGCTTACTATCCGATACTAGTCGTACTAAACGACTTTCCTCTATACATACGCAAAAGCACGTCACTGCCCACCTTCCAATCAGACAGAGGGATTCAGCGGAGGAGCAACACTTATCATTGATCGTCTTTGATAGTATTGAACGGGACCAAGCTAATAAATGTAAGGCTCATCCCTGCGACGGTATTATTTGTCAAGTCTTTACGAAGCAGTTCGTAATCCTGTCCTTCTTACAGAAGAAACATGGCGTCATCATTTGCGCTGACGAGTTCTACAATAAAGACTGTTGCAAACTCGCTCTGTTGATCTTCTGTAGAAATCGACTGACGGACCAAGTGGACGTTGATCACCTCGCTGAATCGGCCATCGCCGTCGGTCAACTTTTGCAGCTAAACAGGGCAGAAGCCCTATCTGTCCTAGTACTTCAGGCCATAGATGCGAACAGCGTGCAAGCTGTTGTTGGTGTTTCAAGGTAAAAACCTCCTCTCGTATCCTTGTATTTTTATGGCACTTACCCTTCGGCCAAGTGCCATATAGCGATCGCAATTTCTGTCCGTCCGTCGGTCTGTCTGTCGGTCTGTCCGGGTTTTGCTAGTTCGGACACGCTTCCACATAAGGTAGGACGATGAAACTTGGCAGGCATATCAGGGACTCCAAGTTATAAGGTGGTAGTATTCACTTCCCCGATCCGAGCATCGTGGAAGGAGTGTAGGGAGGGGGAATCCGGAATCTTGAGGTATTTGTAACTCTTGAACGGGTGATCGGATCTTAATGAAGCTTGGTATCTGGAAAGGCCTCGTGTCTTAGACGACCCACGTAAAATCCGTACCGGATCCGACGACTTTGGGGGGAGTTATAGAGGGGGGAACCTTAATTTTTCGGAAATGCTTCGAGTGGAGGGATCGGGATGAAACTTGGTGGGAAGAATAAATACAAGTCTTGTTAGTGTTCTTACGACTCCGGCTATCCTTGCCTAATCGCTACGTTGTAGGCAAACTTCGAACTTGCTAGCTCACGCAGTCCGACGGTCAAAAACGATATTTATTATTATTATTATTCTTTTATTGCCCTCAAAAGTTGAAGAGTACAAAATTAAAATAAAACCATAATATACAACTACAGTCAGTATATGCATCTAAATATAACACGACAATAAATAAGAATACTGGAAACTTTAAGACACTATAAATCAATCATCATAACGAACAGCTATAAATGTGCCTTATCAGTAAAGAAAGGGAAAAGGTTGTGGGTTGGGAGAATATTCTCCGCCTTACTGTAGAAATTCTGAACTTTCTTTTTAACAATTACTAATGGCTCTTTTACTTTAAATTTTGAAACAATCTCAGTATTACTGAACGAAATAGGGAACCCAAGAAGAAATTTACAATACTTAAAATAAGAAACCCGAATAGCTGAGAGATCACTCAGTCTGAAATCGCGGAAAAGGAGGGAAGGATAAAGGACATGAGGGAGAGCCACTGCGTTAAACAAAGATCCAAGTATATCACGTCGGTAAACACCACGAAATCTTATCATCAATCCAAAAGCTTTTCTAATCTTTTCTTGAATATGTACAATTAAAGCAGCTTTAAAATCACGAGCTGAGGCAGAGTAAGGGACACCCAGATATAAAACACGATCGCAAAGGGGGAAAGAAACACCGCCACCACAATTTAAATCAGCTCGGTCCTTACTATTAATAGCAAAGTAATGGCACTTCTTAATGCTTATTGTAAGACCTTTAGACTTGAGTTTACGGGTTAGGATGTTAAAATTTTCAATCAAACGAGCTTTGGAACGACATAGAAGGATAATGTCGTCAGCATAAGCAAGAAAAGATACATCACGAGCATTGGAAATAAGGGTAGTGGAAAGTGAACGGAGGCAATCTGCCAAACAAGCATTAAAAATATAGGGCGATAGAATACCACCTTGCCTAACTCCACGGCCAACTGCAATCGGGTTAGAAAAACAATTAGAAGAAGGTGCCAATATTTTTACTAAAAGTCCATCATACCAGGATTTCAAAACTGTAACAATAGATAAGGGAATACCCCCACCAATAAGAGCTAAGAAGGCCGAGGCGTGCGAAATGTTGTCGAAAGCACCTTTAACGTCAATTAGCAGCGTATAAAGGGGAGTTCCAGTGGTCCGAGATTCTCCAATCACAGCATCAAACGTTGCGTGCGCGTGGTCGCAACCCATTCCTCTTTTAAACCCAACCTGGTTTAAACCAACATCCAAACGCTCGAACATATCTTTAACACACAGCTCAAATAACTTCCCCATAAGAGAACCTTTTGTTATTGGTCGATATGAATCACAACATTTCAAATCTCTTTTACCAGATTTAGGAATAGGCGTTACTATACCAACTCGAAAAGAAGAAGGAACCAAACCAGAAACAAGAATAAGGTTAAAGAATGTCATAAGAACAAGTAGAAAAGAAGGTGGAGCAAATTTAATATGGTTTGAAAAAAGTCCATCCTGATCTAGTGCAGACTGGGGCTTTAACTTTCGGACTGCACCAGCAAGCATATCAAGCGAGATAGAAAAATCTCGGGCTGTGTGACCGTTTAGTACTTCGTCAACTTCAAGACGTTCATTTGGGTCATCATGTGAAGTAATTAGATCAGAAAAGTGAGTCTCCCAATCAACCAGGGAAGGGACCGGTGATTTAGATGCAACATCGTTCAAACGCTTTGAAGAGCGAAGTGCTTTCCATAGCTTGTTCTTGTTAGAATCAACATCACGCGACACATCCTCCAAAAGATAATTATTATGGCGACGAAGTTCCGCTTGGAAAATAGCCTTCTTTTCCTTCAGAAATCGGAATGCCGGGTGGTCACCGCGAGGCTTACCATACGCCCGCCAAGACTGATATGCCAGTTTGGACGATTGATTAGCATGCAATAGAGAAGGATTTAAAGACCAAAAAGGTTTTTCGACACCCGCCCTCAGACGCTTCACTGGGAACGCCTCACTCGCCCCAGATTTCAAACATTGAATAATCTGAAAATATATACAATTTAACTCAAGCTGCATTTCATTACTCTTACAATTTAATTTTTCTGGAATATCAAGCTTACGAACCAAAATATTTACTTTTTCACTATACAGTGGTATCAAAGTTTTATCCCATTGGATCCGCGTAAAATAATTATGAGGAATAGGATTAGGAGTGGGAACATGCGAAGGTGCGCTTGCGGGGGACGAAATAACTACAAATTGAATCGGCAAATGGTCACTAATTGGAAAATCTGGAATAACTTTAACAGTCTCATAAGGGGCCGAATTACATAGAACATGGTCGATATTACTCGTACTACCGCTCCAATGTAAATAAGTAAAATCAAGGGATTTTGAAATCAGATTAAAATTCGGTAAACAAGAAAATAAAATTGTACTACGTTCGTTAGAAACATTCAGATCACAGTTAAAATCACCTGAAACAAAAATACGTTGGCCCGAATCAAGACGGGATACATGACAGCTTAGCCTGTGACAAGATGCCGCGAAAGCTTCGAAAGACGAATCATCGTTGTAATTTGTCGGTAAGTAGCAATTAATCAAAACACAATCTGACAGACGACATGCAATGAAAGTTTCGTCAGTAAATATGACATCAGAACCGAAAGCTTTAGGTATGAAAGAAGCAATGCCGCCGGAAGGACGACCACCAGTTGGTCTTGCAGGCACACTAAACACATCGTACACACTTGACAATGAAGTTAACATGGGCAGAGAATGGTCCAATAAGTGGTGCTCCTGTAAGCAGAGTATAGAAGAACCATCTGAAATAAAATTTTGCAACACTGCTAGCTTCCCAAACACACCGTTAGAGTTAAAAGACGTAACTAAAGACCGGACAATCATTTAAGTAGTTTACGTACAACCGGGCAACTATAACTAAACGACGGGTGCTTATCAGAATTACAATTAGCGCAGCGCACGTCATTTGTGCAAGGGGTTTCTCTTGACGATCTGTGATTTCCACAGCACCTAGCACACTTTGGATTCACGGAACTGCAAGCTTTTTCGACGTGGCGAAAACTCTGGCAGCGGAAACATCTTCTAGGTAGCATCTTATCCTTCTCAACACGAAAGTACTCATATCCAAATTTAATACCGTGAACAATGTAATACGCTAGAAATGCTTCGGATTCACACGACAATTTAACAGTTTTGGAATTTCCCAGGCGCTTAAATTCCAAAATTCCGGGCGTAGCAGTAGCTTCATGTTGAATGATTTATGAGATATTATGATGAAAATTTAAAAAGAGACCTTCGAGTTTGAAGGCAACTTCAGACTTCGATCAGAAACGCAACTGTTTACTACAATTATAAATGACTGTTATTCCTTTTTCCCAGTCCCAGTTATTACTTCACCAATGCCTCTACCTTTATTTTCGTTTAGCTCTTCGTTGTTTGTAGGTATCTCCTGGATTGCGTTTCTTTATTTGATTCCGCGTATGATCTGCGCCAGCTGGTAAGAAGACTGACCGGTTTGTTTAGCCCTGATCCTGCGGTGAAAGAGCTGCCTGGAATAGCCTACAAACTAGCTTGTCAGGCTGCTACTGTATGTCCGGATGGTAAGTATCCCCCCACTTTCTGGAACGTTCTATTAGTCTCGAGGATAGTATCCACCACATCCACTGTTGCCCCCCTCACACAAGACCGAGATCGAGCTACCTGTGTGGTAAGTTTACCGCAGCTGGGAGAAAATTGACTTAAAGTACCCGTCGTGTCTCTACTGCCAATGCAACCCACTTCCATAATTGCGTTCGTTAATTCTTAAGCCCGGATACACAAATGTCATTTGTTACGTTATAAGCCCGCCAACGATACCTCACTAATCTATGCACCTGCCATGATTCAGTATTTTCCATGCGCATGATGCTCGCGCATATGATGCTATTGATGCGTAAAACTGGTTATCAGAATTTTGCCGGTTTTTTACTTATAGAAGCCAATGGGCCTGAGAAAAACCCAAAACAGCCAAAGCCGTGGATAATTTGTTAAAAGCAGAGCTTAGCTTTACATTATTCAAATAATTTTGAATATTGGATCTTAAACAGTAAATAGTGAGGTGTGCTTTTAGAAGTGAAGCTAACGAAATTTGGGGAAGCTTTCCGCGAACTTTCAAGATAGTTTAGTGTGGTTGACCGAAAAATTATGAAGAAGTGTAACATGGATTGTAACATAGTGCTGCAAATTTCCGATGCTATGATACCTACCGTCTACCGATAGGCTATATTCTGTTCGATCCAGTGACTATTGCGACTGTGTTGGTTTGAAAACAAATGGGCGCAATCTGACCTGAATCAGTCATATAGAACAATTAAGTGTTGAAGCTGTGACGAACCAGCTGTGGGAAGTCGCGATTACACTCTAGGAAACTCTGATAATGAGTTTTGGAAAGTTCTTGTTTTCTAAAACTCAGCACCGAGACATTCTACCTGATCAACCTCCACCATCAAGAACGAGAAAGCAAAATAAGTTAGTTCCCGTTAAAGCAAGAACAAACCGATATGGTAATTCTTTCGTCCCGGTTTTCGTCGATATGTACAATAAGAGTTAATGTTTCTTGTTTGATTTATATTTACAAGTGTAGTTTGATTTTGAATCTGTTGTAAAGAAACGCAAATCAGCGATAGCTGCCAAGTTTTTCTATTAAACCTCTCTACTACTACTAGGAAAGCTGTAGCAAAATGACAGTATGATGGGTTTTCTCACAGAACTTATCTTTCACAGTTGTAGCTTTAAGAGGACCTTTGCCAAGAAGGGCTGAAAAATCGCACGACTAAAACTCAACTGACGGATCCGTTTAACGCATTCAAACCTGTCATTCTTTTTCGGGGAGCGGATGCCAACAACCCGGCATAACGAAAGGTGTCTCAAATAGTTTTATGCTTAGTGCCTATGACAACGTACCAGCTCAGAGAATTGTGCAGTCCAGTCATAACCATCTTTGAGGACACCAGCATAAACTGAGGACGGAACGCTTTTACAAGGACATAGGCCGCTGGACTTTCGGCAACCGAGTTGTTCAGCACTGGAACGATTTACTCGAAGGAGTGGTCTGCTCCGCAAACGTCGTGATCTTCAAGGAGGAAATAGATACAAAAAATTCAAGTGGTATTTTCTCCCTTTGCATCAAATTTCAAATTTGCTAATATATTATTATTATTATTATTTATATTATCGGTCTTCTATCGCATACCTTCACGTGTTCTTGAAGCTGTTCTGTGCGGAATCCAGTTAATCATATTCTAAAGAGCTCAGTGCTGTTGTTTTCTTTCCGATTCAAATGCCAGTAAAATTGTTTATTACTCTATGTTTGACCCTTTCTTCATTTTTCAGCTATGTCACAAGAAATGGCCCAGCTGTGTCGTTGGTATCGACTGGGAAGCATTATATCAAACAAGTTCGGAGGTGGTGACGCCAGTATCGGCTGGTCGTCCAAGGACCCTTACCAAAACTGGCATCTTGGCCTTCCAATGTACCAGGATCTGGACATTCCCCTTGGAATGACTGATCCTTTCTCGCCTCTGAAGGAGTGTATCAAAGCTTTGGTATCCGAGTGCAGTAAGTCCTTTTCATTTGGTTGAAGTGCCCTTGGGAACTATTACGCAGATTCGTTGATTTCATACCGTGTTTACGAAATATGTCCGTGATAAACCTGCCCCAAGACCAGTGAATGAAATGAATGAATTTCATTCCATAAAACACTCTGTGGCTCCCCACTTACTACCAACCAACTTGGCAAAGGCTTTAAAGAGCTGACGCTGATGTAGCCCCTGTTAAAACCACCTTTATGTAGACATCACGGTTTGAAAGTTTACTTGTTTATTATTATGCTTTCGTTGACTAAAAAATTTAAACTGTGGTCTGTGTTTCCATGGTTTGTGGTTCATCTTCTTCATCCGGGTGCCTACTTTTTTTTATGGCACTTGCCTACCGACCGATCACTTTTCCGTCGGTCTGTCGGTCCGTCGGTCTGCCGGTCAGTCCGGTGTTTGCGAGTTAGGGTACTTCCAGATGTGCTAGGACGATGAAACTTGGCAGGCGTATTAGGGACCCGACCAAAATAACTTGGAAATAGTCACTTGCTCGATCCGACCATCGTGGGGGGAGAGAGGGGAGCCGGAATCCGGAATTTAGTGGCATGCATAAGTTTCGAACGGGTGATCAGATCTTAATGAAACTTGATATTTGGAAAGACCTCATGCTTCAGATGTCCCATATCAAGTTCGGACCGAGTCCGATGTATGTGGGGGGGGGGGTCGGAAGGGGGAACCGGAAATCATATTAAACGCTTAGAGTGGAGCGATCGGGATGAAAGTTGGTGGGAGGAACAAGCACAACTCCTACGTACATCATTGACAGAACCGGACCGGATGCGTGCACTGTGGGGGAGTTGGAGTGGGGTTCCGGAATTTCGGTGATACGGAGTTAAGTTACTTCCAGGTGGGCTAGGACAATGAAACGGCAGGTAAATCAGGGACGCGACCAGATTAACCTGGAAATAGTCAGCTTCCCGATCCGACCATCGTGGGGGGAGTGGAGGGAGGGGGAATCCTGAATCTTGAGGTATGTATAACTTCCGAACGGGTGATCGGATCGTAATGAAACTTGATATGTAGAAAGACAACGTGTCTCGGATGTCCCACTTCAAGTCCAGACTGGATCCGATGAAGCTGGGGGGGGGGGGGTCGGAGGGGGGAACCGGAAATCATGTTAAACGCTTAGAGTGGAGCGATCGGGATGAAACTTGGTGGGAGGAACAAGCACAACCCCTAGGTACATCATTGACAGAACCGAACCGGATTCGTGCACTGTGGGGGGAGCTGGAGTGGGGTTCCGGAATTCCGGTGATACGGAGTTAAGTTACTTCCAGGTGGGCTAGGACAATGAAACTCGGCAGGTAAATCAGGGACGCGACCAGATTAACCTGGAAATAGTCAGCTTCCCGATCCGACCATCGTGGAGGGAGGGGGAATCCTGAATCTTGAGGTATGTATAACTTCCGAACGGGTGATCGGATCATAATGAAACTTGATATGTAGAAAGACAACGTGTCTCGGATGTCCCATTTCAAGTCCGGACCGGATCCGATGAAGCTGGGGGGGGGTCGGAGGGGGGTCCGGAAACCTTTTGACGTGCTTGGAGTGGAGCGATCGGAATGAAACTTGGTGGGAAGAACAAGCACAAGCCCTATGTAGATCAGTGACAGAACCGGACCGGATTCGGGCATTGTGGGGGAGTTAGAGGGGGGGGGGTCCGGAATTCCGGTGATCGCAAGTTAAGGTACTTCGTAGATCAGTGACAGAACCGGACCGGATTCGGGCATTGTGGGGGAGTTAGAGGGGGGGGTCCGGAATTCCGGTGATCGCAAGTTAAGGTACTTCCAGACATGCTAGGACGATGAAACTTGGCTTGAAAATTAAAGACTTGATGTGATTGGCTTAGAAATAGATAGTTCGCAGATCCGACCACCCCTTAAAGTACTAATGCTAACCGCAAAGTGCAAAAAAATACTTTTAAGCAAAATATACATTTTCGTGATCCCTATGAGCCCATGATCATTTTTGCCTCAAGGGTTTTGCTTACAATAAAATTCCTTAAAGTACAAACAATACTTTTGAGCAAAATATACATTTTCGTGCTCCTGATGATCATCTTTTTTGCTTCAAGAGTTTTGATCACAGATGATTTTCTATAACTTGAAAATAGTCACTTGCCCGATCCGACCATCGTGGGGGGAGGGGGGGGGGGAGCCGGAATCCGGAATTTAGTGACATGCATAATTTTCAAACGGGTGATCGGATCTTAATGAAACTTGATATTTGGAAAGACCTCATGTCTCAGATGTCCCGTTTCGAGTCCGGACCGAATCCGATGAATGTGGGGGGGGGTCGCAGGGGGGAACCGGAAATCATGTGACACGCTTACAGTGGAGCGATCGGGATGAAACTTGGTGGGAGGGACCTCATGTCTCAGATGTCCCGTTTCGAGTCCGGACCGAATCCGATGAATGTGGGGGATGGGTCGGAGGGGGGGGGACCGGAAATCATGTGACACGCTTACAGTGGAGCGATCGGGATGACGTGTACACGAGGAATTTTTTCTAATCAAGTACTGTGTTTATGACGCAAAAAAAAAAAAAGAAAAAAACACAATGAAACCTCCCGAACGTCACCGTCGAAAAGGAAGTGCTTGAAAATTTCGCTGATTTTTCCATAAGATGTCAAAATATTTAAAATAATTGATCAAGTATATTATACAATAGCAAATATAACTAAGTGACCATTTCTTTTGCACGTAACTGTTGTACCAAACAACCCATCACACTGACAAAGCTACTATCCATTCACATCCTACTACGATAACTTGAATACAAGCTAAAAAGCTTGCAAGTGCCATATGAGCTGGAAACTCACTATATTTCAGTAATCGCTATCAATCTGTCACAGCGACAGCACTAGTAGAGAAGAAACAGGAAAATTCTTACGGCTATCGTTCAACCCCTAAAACTTGGTGCCGCTGAGCCTTTTCGGTGTGATGTCGAGTCTTAATTGTGTAGGGCATAGCTACTTGACTGATAGGCTTACTTCTAGATGATGAATCCTGCTACTCTTATAAGTCGTGCCTGGCTGTCTCTATTGTTGCTGATCAACAAAACAGCGACCTTCTAGAAGCTCAGGTAAATGATTGCGACCTTAGACCTTATCTTAGCTTATGATCGTGCATACATCGATGAAGAGTCGAAATTCGTCTCTGTGGTTTGCTGCTGCCCAAACATGTTTCGCTTGTGTTTTGCCCAGGGCATCTGAGACGTCGCGTGGGGTAACCAAACGATAATAATGAGAGTCTGGTAAGTCCAATCTTGGAGGCAGGATCCTGGTTCTTTCAATGAAATTCGACTAAGTCCAATAGTCGTTTAGCGTCGAGTCAAGACAGTCATGAGCAAGTCATGGCAACACTGGCAGTCGGTTTTTGCCGTGTCCTCCCAGTTTGTCAACCCAATTTTTACAGAATTTTATTCCAGCATTTATTTCAGGTCATTTGACATATTACGCATGCTGACCTCTTCTAGCTTTGAGCTGTTTGGAATTAAAGTCGATCGACAAAAAGCCCCCAAAATAGCAAAAGCACATAGCTGCATCAGTTTTAAAATCCGGTTCCCCGATACAATGAATTGGCGGTTCAGTTTTTTTTTCTTTTTTCCAGGAGCAAGACAGTCTGGTCGTCCTGGACCACATGAGCAAACCAGCAACAGAACTGGTGACAGCCTTATCAGCACACCAGCAGTATGAACTTGCCTTGAGTGCCTTGACGACGGTTACCGTGGAAACTCACCCATTTTTGTCATGCGTTGCTGAAGTAAGTGATCGTTTCGCCTTGTAAGACGTTTTTAAACCCCGTGCTTTCGTCCGGAACAAGGTGCTTTAGTGCTGCTACGTACAACCTGAATCTCCGCTATTTTGGTGAACTTTAAGGGGTCCGAACCTCGAGTCGGGGGGCGAGCTTTCTCTGTAACAGCGTTCGGACTCGCCTATAAATTCCAATAAATTCCTATATTTTAATGCACTCCTATAAAATGCCTATATTTTGGCTAAAATCTTATTATTCCTATATTTTCGGCTGAAGAGCACTAAGAACATTGCTCATGATTTGCAATTTTCACTGCTCGTTAAGTAAGCCAAGATGTGCTTTTCTTTGCTTTTGAGTCTGCTTGTAGACTCTGCTGTCTTTCGGTGTAGATCGATAATTAATTACAACTGTTGAGCTGTTTGAACTTAACTAATGCTTTGTGTTGGGCTTAGTAAGCTGCTTCTGCCTGGGCTATGCTGTTGTGTTGACTTAGTAGCCTATGTTTTGTTTTTTGTCATATTGGGCCTGTCCGAAATGAGCGAAGATCAGTATATAGGCTAGCAGTCTCTGCTTAATGAGACTGGAGTTCTTGCGACTTATGCGTTTCCTGGCTGAACGCTATTTAAAAAGGCTGATGCGAATACGGCCCAGTTTTGGACATATCCACATTTTTTCTTTTTATGGTCTTTTAATCTTGGGATGCTATTTTGCAGGTGATGCTTGGTAATTAAGTATGGGGCCTACCAAGTTTAATAGTTCATGGCTTGCTAAGACTGATTGCAGCGGTAGAAAGATTGGCGAATGGTGTAAGACTGGGAACGACCAGTACTCGTTCTTTTGCAAACTCTGCTTGAAAAATCTTGGTTGCACAGCTGGGGTTGCTCAGCTAAACCAACATGTGCGATCTGCAGAACACAAAGCCGCAGTTACTGCTCAACTACATCCGCTACAGCTTCACCTGACCGGACAATCTCGAGTTGATGAAACAACCAAGGATAAACCATTAGTTGGTACAAACATGTTTTGTGAGCGTGATGCCACTTATAAAGCTGAGTTAATATGGGCACTTCAGACGGTACAGAGTTCCATGTCTGCTAACTCTTCAGACCATATTGTCGCAACCTTCCATGCGATGTTCCCCGGTAAGATCCCCGACGGAATGTCCCTATGTGCGAAGAAACTCACGTATCTGATCACCGATGTGCTGCATCCTTACTGTATTTTAAATAAATAATAAAAAAAAAAAAAAAATGCAGAAACTCGGGAAATGACGAATTTATGTGACCAGCCATCCCACGCCATCTACCACAGATCTGATCCCGAGGACTTCCGAATCCTATATTTGGCCTATATTTGGGCCCGGGAAATCCTATAAAAATAGGACAGAGCCTATAATTTGAAACGAACCGACCTGTCCGAACCCTGCTGTAAAAGGGCGAGCCAAACGTCATGATCATGAGAGATCCAGGAAGAAAAAATGAGTGAAGAGTTATGATATGAGAGTAATCACTGTTGCCAGGCTTCCCACTTGTTTTGTTTATTCTTTGCTACATTTTAGAATCTGATTTTAAAATTGTATAGTTACTAATTTGTACATTCTTGTAGAACCTCGCCGAGCCAGCACGAGAGAAAGGTTCGAGTGCCACTCAAGCGGTTGCCTTGCAGCTCGCACAGCGAATCCTTTTACCGAAAATTCCTGACTATCTTTTCGCACTGGGCGTTTCCAGCCTTACAGAACAGTCCAAGTTTGTGAACCTGCTAGAGAACACGATGAAAAGGTAAAAATCCTTTAGTTTCGTTTTTTCAGATACCATAGTATCTGATACCACGGTATATAAAGGCGTTTTTGCAGTCATCGTGGTATTTGATTCTATGGTCAGAAGTTTTGTTTGCTGTTTCTGAGTGTCTGACTATATATTGATACCGTTGTATCTGAAAATGTCGTCTCACTTTCATTATGAACAACACAAGAGCCTAGGTTTTTGTCAGATTGTTATAGGAAAGAAGTTTGGAAATTGTGGTGTGAGTGGATTGTGTTCCTTTTGGGGTGACTTCTAAAATTCGGCAGTTGTCGTTTTGGCAAGGCAATCCTAGTCTCAGATACCGTGGTCACTGCAAAAATTACAAAATGCAGATCCAGTTAGCGTTGTATTTGATACCGTGGTGTCTGCAAAAACACAAATATTTCAATTCCTGTACTTGATCGTGATTTCACTGTACAATAATTCTCCGCGAATGGCTAATACTTTCCAGTGGAAGTGAGAAATTTTTAAGGGATTAATAGGAAATTCTTCTATGGGAAGTCATAATTTTGTGTGAATATTGTCGGGAAAGATGCGATGCACGGCTTACGACACGTCAAGCAAAGATCCGCTTAACGTCAGTCTTTGTTGGCAACGAGGCTGTAAAGGAACTATATCCACTACGGCTTGTGTTGAATTGTCATATACTTTGACCTACGAGAAGCCTTCTACCAGGTTTGGTATAAATTTCGATCTTTGGAGTAGGAGCCGGGTCCGTTGACTGAAGTCAAAACAGGGATCCTGCCTCAGAGCAGGGATCTTTTAGAAACAACTTGCGTTGAAGGGACTATTAGTTGGACATTTCGAAGCTGGGAAATGAGCAGAATGGAGGAAAATAGCTGACAGTACTGGCAGTGTCTAGTGCTGTATATTCCCGAATCTACTTCTCTGGTTTACTGACTGTATTATTAATACTTGTCGTCCGCCCAGTTTGCAAAAGTAAGAGTTCTTTTTTTTCGATTCGCGAAGTTCCTTCTGAGACTTCCCCCGTGTACGAGGAACTCCTATATCATGGTAATGACGGTGTATCCGATCCAACAGTTTGTGTTAACCGTGTCGTTGAGAATTTTCTGGAAAGGGTTAAGGGAAGGGCGAACCCGTGGCTAGCCATTCTGTGCCAGTAGTTTTGCTAATGTACATAGTGATGTAAATACTTTTGGTGATGTTCCGTAGTGTGATTTTTCTTTTCTTTTTCCTTTTCATACTCCATTCTAATTCCATGTGAATTTTCGGGTAATAAAATTACTTACTTACTTACTTACTAATAGGTGCCAGAATGATCCGTCAAAACTTCGATCTGTTGCTCAGATTGCATTCAGGTTGTCCGACATGCTAGAAGTTGAGACCTACCGGCGTTCGTGCATTGAGAACCTCAAGTGTGCAGAATGGGCCTGCAGGCTGCTTGAAAAGAAGATACCCTGCACAGGTAAACTGGTTCTTTTGACCTAATGTATTCCTCCCCTATGCTCGAAGCTTCGGCGGCATGTATGTTTTATACCCGTAGAGACAGGAGCAAAGGGGAGGAGGACCTTATAATCAATTTGTCTTCAGCTCCCCGCCCCCCAATTGGCTCTCCAGTATCTGTCTTAAAATAAAGGGGAGGATGACCTATAATACACAATCTGTGTTCATCCCCCCCCCCAGTTGAATCTCCAGTGCTTGTCTTAAAATGTGTAAGGAAAACAGTAGCAAACGTGTACCCACTAATTGCGATCCCGTTTTCGAGTGGAGATAATTTCAGTACGTTGTGTTATTTTTTTCCTTTTGTCGTACTACGTCTTCTTTTTTTGACATGGGAAAGAAACAAAATATACAAATGTACTTAATGTGTACAAGCAAAGAATGCGGTTTCTGATGGTTGACTGTTAATTGTATATATTTTCTTCTTGACGACCAAACGAAGATTTGGCTTGTTCACTTCGCATTTCAGAAACTAATTGAATTGAATTGAAAACCTTGCAATCCTAAAACAAGCAATCTCATTTTTTCTTTTGTTTTTAGTCGGTTCGTTTTTTCATGGGGACGTTTTGCCGTGCGGATGTTTTTAAACAAAAACTATCCCGATTGCTTGGATTAAGTTCAAAGTCTTTCAAGCTGCTGGCCTCTTGGCTCTTATCTATAGCCAAATCTGGCTATATATGAAATTCCTTACATAACAAAAAAAGAGTCATGGTAAATTTGTCACGGTAGATTTCCCTTGTATAACCTTCAGTCTGCGCGACGAGGGAAAAATGAACTTACCGTGAGCCCACAGGATATTATAGGATCTTTTTTATTGATAACAATTGTGCTCGTACTTGCGATTGTTACCATGTATTTCTTTTTTATAGTTCCTGGTCTTCGGAGTGGTGATACGTCCGCAGTAGTTCGCAGTCTTGCCGTTAGAGGTGACTTAAATCTGCTCCGGGAGTTCTGCACTGCATTCAGTATGGATGTTTCGGAATTGCTTCTTTCACATCTTACTGAGATAATCACTTCCTTCAACCCGACGACGTTGGAGGAAATTTTCGAGAAATGGCCTTCTGTTGAAGAATCCTTGAAAAGACTTATACGGTTCCTACCAGCGCAGCATAATCTGGTTGCCGTTCTACTCAAAGAACTTCATCAGGTAAGGAACGGCTCGTTTACTTTGGACTCCCGCGATGGTGTATCGCACCCGGCCACACATTGTTTCTCGCCATATACTCCCGAAAAAAAGAAGAAAAACAGATATATACGCGTTACAGTAATTTTTTCTTCTTTTTTCTGTAAATGATTTCTATGCATACGTGCTACTTGATGCTGCCTGAGGCGTATTTTCCACATTGAGACTCGGTTAGATCCGGTACAAACGTAAGGCTGACTAAAGATCCGGTCTTCCCATCAGTTTTCTTCAATGGCTGTAAAGACACGCTGACGCAGGTGAGCAAAGGGCCTCGGAAAGGAGAGCAAACGGCCTCGAATCTTTCTATCATATGCCCTTTGTAGACCCGCGTTTAATACTGAGTCGGACCTGAAATGAAATGCCTGTGGCAGTTGATCCAGTCATAGATGGGGGGGGGGGGATGCTCGATCCAGTATCAGATGGTACTGTATTGGGGGTCCAGGAATTAGGGTATTCATGGACTCCAGTTGGAGAATCCTTAGTAACATACGTCATGCGTTTTGTGAGTTTTGAGTTTTGCACCGAGTCATAACTCGAGAGGTTCAACGTTTTCTGTTTCAGGTTAGCGATTATAATTATGAAGTGCTGCGATTCGTTTGGCAAGTACTGGAGGAAAGAAAGGACCTTTTTGACGAACGAAGCCCCATTAAACCTGAGCAAGCTCTGAAGTTGCTTCGATTTCTTGGAAACTACAGTCGTATCAGGTACTGTCTTATTGTGTAATGACAATACTGATATATTGCGTAATAAAAATCATTAGGCCATAACAAAAATACCGAATTCCACCCAGTATAATTTAATATAGTCTGCTAATCAACCAATAAATCACACACCCTCAGAAGCTTATTTAGGCAAAACAACGTAGGTGAGAAGAGTCCGTGAGAGAATAACAAGATCATCGGAAAAAAGTATGCAATTTATGCCAATCCTACCAACAAAGCATCCTTTACATGAATCCTTCAGTCTTTTAAAACAACATACACCGCTGAAAATATATACCACACACACAATAATTTAGAGCGTGTAGGTAGGTAGGTAGGTAGGTACTCCACCCTACTTACCGTAGTTACTACGCTAGTTACGTAGTTACTATACGCTAGGCTGGAACGCTTTTCGGTCAAATATCAGGCCGCGGGCTGATCGGACCAATCACGTTGCAGAGATGCGTAGTTACTACGCTAACTACGCTCCCGAGCGTGGTAAGCAAATAGTTACTATTAGTTACTATTTTGAGAAGGTTGGAACGGTCAGCGTAGTAACTTTTCGTGAGGCTGGAACGGAAATAGTAACTAATAGTTACTGTTGGTAGAGGGGTGGAACACGCTCTTAAAGGACACCTCTTGCTTTTCACTGTATTCGCACTTCCCTTGGCAACTTACGTGGTCTACTGACCACTGAAATCTCCGTCTTCACAAAATCCTTTCCTAGGTTGCCAGACAATACCTTTGTTTTTGGCTTGAGATGTGAGCGAGCAGGCGCTGCCAAATCTCATGTCGTCTCCTCGCGGAAGACAGCACCGTGGTTCGCTATAATTTCTCAGCTTTTAACCACGGCGCGTTCAGTTTTCAAATATTTTGTGTCCAGCCGCCGCGTCGGAGAGCGGGAAGGCTGGATATAATCAACAAGCGCTAACAAGAAGATTGCTAATTTCACGTGGAAAGTAAAAGTATTTTCGAAAACCTTATTTCTGTGCCATTTCGTCGTGGAAAGAACATTTCTAGTAAGAGTTGTTCTTTAATAAGAAGAAAAACGCCAGGGCCCCTCCAACTCCACCCACAGTTCTCGGATCCAGTCTTGGCCGGTCTCTGTTGAAATCAGCAAAAGCAGAAATTGCTGCGAAGCTGTTCGGAATTTTTTTTTTATGGCACTTGCAGCTTCGCTCAAGTGCCATATACCGATCAACTTTCGGTCGGTCGGTCGGTCGGTCGGTCGGTCGGTCGGTCGGTCGGTCTGTCTGTCCACTCATCTCGAGTTAGGGCACTTCCAGATGGGCTAGGACGATGAAACTTGGCAGGAAAATCAGGGACCCGACCAAACTAACCTTGAAATAATCAGTTTCCCGATCCGACCATCTGGGGGGGAGTGGTGGGCCGGGGAATTCTGAAAATTAAGTAGTTTTTCTCACACTTTTTCGAGTTGGGGTACTTCCGGATGTGCTAGGACGATGAAACTTGGCAGGAGCATCAGGGACCCGACCGGACTAACCTGGAAATAATCAGTTTCCCAATCCGACCTTCTGGGGGGGGGAGTGGAGGGCTAGGGAATCTGGAAAACTGGAGTAGTCTGTAACTTTCGAACGGGTGATCGGATTGGAATGAAACTTAATAACAGAATAAATGGCATATCTCTGATGTCCCATTTGAAGTCCGGACCGGATTCGACAGCTATGGGGGAGTTGGGGGGGGAGACCGAAAATATCGAGAAACGGTTAGAATGGAGGGATCGGAGTGAAACTTGCTGGGAAGAACAAGCGTCTGCTCCAGTTAAATCGTTTATACATTTGGACTGGATCCGGACACTAGGGGGGGGGGGTGGAGGGGAGTTTCCCGGAATTCCGGTAATGGCGGTTTTGGGGGATTTTCACGACGAAACTTGAGAGGCGAATCACGGACCCGATCAAAATGACTTATAAATAAAAATTTACATTATCCGATAGTCGTGGGGGGAGTAGCGGGAGGGGGAATCCGGAATATTGAGTCATGCGTAACTTTGGAACGGTTGATCGGATCTGAGTGAAATTTGATAATTGATCAGAGGACATGTCTCTGGTGATCTTTGTCATGTCCGGACAGGATTCGACAACAACTGGGGGGGGGGGGGGGGAAGAATACGTGACCGGCTCAGACTGGGGAGATCGGGATGGAACTTTATGGAAATAATAAAAAGATGCTCTGGATAAATCACTTACAGAACCGGATTGGTTCCGGCGACTGTGGGGGAGTTTTAGGGGGGGGGGGGGTCCGGAATTCCGGTGATCGCGATTTAAGGTACTTCCAGATGTGCTAGGACGATGGAACTGGGCTGGAATATTAGAGATTCGACAAGATTGGCTCAGAAATCGCCACTTTCCAAATCCAACATTCCTTAAAGTACCAATCTTGACCGTAAATTTAGAAAAACACTTTTAAGCAAATTATACATTTTCATGATCCCCATGAGCCCATTATCATTTTTGCCTCAAGGGTTTTGCTTACAAATGAAGTTCTAGCTCCCTTAAAGTGCGAATCTGAACCGCAAGGTCGAAAACTACTTTTTTTTTATCAAATGATACATCTCAACCCATGACCATTTGTGCCACAAGGGTTTTGCTTGAAAATTTATTCTATCACCCTTAAAGTGCACATTTTAACCGAAAAGTGATTTTTTTTTTTTTTTACCAAATGGTATATATCAATGATCCCTAAGGGCCTGTGATCGTTTTGTCTCAATAGTTTTTCTTACAGATGAATTTCTAGTGCCTATAAAGTACGTATCATGTACGTATCTCGCATTTAACCGCAAAGGTAACCTTAAAAGTACTTTTGATCAAACACTACATCTCAACCCATGCAAGTGCCATATGAGCTTACAGCTCTTGTTTTTTTATAACTTGGTGATACAAACAGAGAAAAATCACCAAATTTGGTGGTTAATTCCCAACCGTGACAATCCTGTCTGAAACTCAGTTTAACCCAGCGTTTAGCCGCCTCATTTCATGCACTATATAGATAGGTATGCCCTGCGTGTTTGGCTCGTCGAATGAAAAGGGATTGTTTCAAAATACCTTCTTGTGTGCCAGAACAAATCGGTTACAAAACCTCAGAAACACAAACTTTCCCAGCTTGAGCTGGAGAGTTTAGCACATAAAAAATCGACCACGGCTATTTCAGCTCAGATCGAAATTGTTGAAACGGAGGCAACGACCTAAATGTCTTGAGAATTCTAAAGTCTATAAATTTGTTTTCCACCCTTAGCCCCCCTACTCAGATGGAGCGAGAGAAGTGGTACCGTGACTTGACCGGATTGTCAACCATGCCGCCGTTATCGAACACTCGACTGCCCTTCACGCTGCTCGTCTCCTCAGCCGATAGGAAGAAAGTATTAAGTAAGTAATTTTTGCCTTAACAAATCACGACGCATTTTGAACTTTCTTAAATGATTTATAACTCCTCCTGTCCAAGTCTGTTTTGTCTTTTGACCCAGAAACGTGGAACTTGCATTCCGACTGAGGTTCTTTGTCAGTCAGTATTTCTCAGGGTTCTGTCTACAGTCTATAGATCCTGCCGATTGGTTACCATCAAAAGCGTTTCCAGGGCTACTCAGAACCTCAGAAGGTGTTAAGGACCAGCTTGCACAAAAGCTCGTTATAATGATGAATACGGTGATGTTGTAGCTTAATTTAGGTACGTAGGTAAGGACATTTTTTAAAGCACCACACATACCAGTGCTATACAGTCATTTTGGTCTTCTTAATTCACTGACTTTTACCTTAGACCTTAGATCCGCCCGAGCCATCGGTGGCGCATAGGGCTTTGGACCGGATATGGTGGAGTTCACTGACTTTTACTCTGATTAAATTAAAGCGGTCTAACCTGATACTTATTCGTAACATTTAAACCACGTTGTTTCTTTATATACAAAAGGCAATTCTAATTTAGATGTAATTTGCACTAATATGTCAGATTTCTACAATACCCCAGCTATGTTGCCTCCGTTGGGAGGTAGTTACCATTTTATGTTGAGCCTCAACCCCTTAAATTCACACAAAATAATGTACACAGTCCAAGAGATACAATACCGCCCCATCACGGATAACGGCCTCGTAGCGTTCGGTTCTTGGATAACCGAAGAAAAGTGGGACGATTTATATGCAGCTCCAACTTCAGATGAAAAAGCAGAAATTCTCCAGAAAAAACTGAGAAACGAATATGAAAAATGTTTTCCAATTAAAACAATGAAGCGTTGTTCCACTGACAGACCGTATATAACGCAAGAAATAAAGACGATGATCCGCCTTAAACTCAAACTATTCAAACAAGGTAAAAGAGAAGAAGCTTCAAAGTTAAAAAACAAAATCCGGAAAATGACAAGAAAAGCTGCTTAAAAATTTTATTCCGAAAAGGTGACTGGTGACTCAGTTATTCGTAGCTAAGCCCAAACAGTGGTACAATAGTATTAAGAAACTATGTGGGAAAAAATGTGCGACAGTGGATTTTGGGCTGGATGAAAAAGAGTCAGTAACAGCGAAAGAATTAAATAACCATTTTGCAAAAATAACTCAGTCCTTTCCACCTCTAAAAAAAGAGAATTTAGTGATCACAGAAACCCTTGAAAACCAAATTCCGCTCATCTCAGAGAGGGATGTATATCTTAAACTTAAACACCTGAAAAATACTAGTATAACCCCAATAGACATTCCAATTGATTTGATAAGAGCTTTTCCTGATAAACTTACAGCGCCGCTAACAGAGGTTCTTAACCTTATTACTAAATCTGGTTCTTACCCAAAAATCTGGAAAGTTGGATATATTACTCCAATCCCCAAGAAAGATTGCAAAATCGACTTCAACGGGGTTCGACCAATCACCTTAACACCCGTGTTTAGCAAAATATACGAAAGTTTCGTTGCAACGTGGCTAAAAAATGAGATCTTGTCAAAAATAGATCCACGTCAATTCGGTAACATTCCTAAATCCTCTACCTCCCATTACCTAATACAACTAATTGACTTTATTCTGAAAAATCTTGAAGAACCAGGAAAATGGATAAATTTGATAGCAATTGATTTTCGTAAAGGTTTCGATCTCATTAACCATAAGATTTTAATTGGTAAACTTTCTAGTCAATTTAATGTAAGCCCTCATATAATTAGAATAATTGCAAGTTTTCTTTACGAAAGACAACAAATGACTAAATACAAAAGTGTTTTTTCTGACCCGGTTCCCATTTTTTGTGGCGTACCACAAGGTACTCTTTTAGGACCTCTGCTATTCTTGGTTATGATTAATGAAATTGCACAGGATATGCCGGATCGGTGGAAGTATGTTGACGATTTGAGTATTACTGAAGTATGCTACCGTCATATTAAAAGTTCCGCAGCAGCAATCATTGAAGACATACAAAATGAAGCGTCTTTGTCCGATATGCAAGTTAACCAAGAAAAAAGCGCTGTTTTAACTATTTGTTTTTTAAAATCACCCCCGCAATTTGAGCCAAAGCTCATTGAGAATTTGGCTGTAAAAAAACTAAAACTTCTTGGAGTAGTTATCACTGAAACTTTAGACTGGGAAGATAATACAGCAGAAATACTCCGTAAGGCAAACTCAAGCCTGTACATGTTGAAGCTTTTATCAAAGCATAATGTCCCAAGTCTTCACATCCTCAGGATTTATACTTCTTTCATAAGACCATTAATGGAGTATGCATGCGCGGTGTGGCATTTTAGCCTAACTGCAGATCAAAACTCTCGTATTGAAAGAATACAAAAACGTGCTCTCCATATTATCCATAAAGGCCCAAAAGTACCCTACTCCCTTCTTCTAAGCACGTACAAAATTGATACCTTGGAGAAACGGAGACTGAACCTATGCCTCGAGATCGGTAAAAAACTTACTTCGCACCCCATCTACAATGAGTTTCTCCCTCCCCCATACAATAATGTTAGGGAAAGGCGAGAGCGAGCGGTCTCTACGAAGGTCCCAATATTCCAGCCAGTAGCGGCCAAACACAGCCGTTACCAAAATAGTTTTATACCAAAGATTGTGGATATTTTAAATAGCCTTTGACCATTGTACGTATTTTTAAATGTATATCTTATGTTGACGAATTTGTGCATGACAGTACTCACCAATTTTGGTTTTGTTACCGTGAAAGTGTGAGCGAATAAATAACTATTCTATTCTGTTCTATTCTATATATTTCTTCCAGCCCAAAACGAATTGGTCTGGTGACTACGCCTCCACTTTCCCTCGGTGACGCCAACGGTCTAAAAATCACAATAAAAAATATCAATTACTAACAAGACCGGCCTTTCTAATTAGCGTCACCTACACTAACCTCTAACGGTACTTTTCAAAATTTTATACAATATTAAAATCTTTACGATCTTATTTTTTCATCAATTTTTTACCCAGTTTCTTCTCATTTAAAAAATTAGCAGTCAAAAATTAAGAATTTTCATTTTGGAGAATCCCATCAAAACCTTTTCCTTTTTCCAAAATATCCTCGCTCTTCCCACACCAATAGATGCCCTCCCTCCGAAGGGGGGACGTAACATTTTTGAAACTTAAAGCTTAAAGGCTCTTTCTCTTGAATGCTGCAACCTGCGAAGTGTCTATGAAACACGCAGGAAATCGCAAGTGGGAATCATTGATGCTTTAAATCAAACTTCTGAAATACCAGTTTGAAATTTCAGTTACCTCTGTCCGGTTTCACCCGAAGTTTTGAACATCATACGGTATTTCTGTCCGTCCCAGCTTTTGCCCAAAAATTTTACCGATTTGTTTGCCGTTTGCTAAGTTCGAATCCATGTCCTTTCCCGAGGACTGGTAGACTTACGTATAAGGCATCGGCTATCAGAGGCAGGGGCGTCACTAGCCTTTTACCTTTGGGGGGGGACGGCCAGTTTGTGCCGACGGAGTAAAAAATGTGCCGACGAAAAAACGCCGTTGCCGCTTCGCCGCAACGGCGTATATTAGTCCTTTAATGTAAATTCGAAATTTAAATACACGTATTCGGGTTTACATTGCAGCTTTCGCTAAAAAGCTTCCAACGACTTCACGCAGAACAAGTCAAATTATTCGCCGCAGGCGAAATATTTTAGATCTGCTTTTTTGTCTGGAAACATTTTCGAAATTTCTAAACAAGTTAAATTAATCGGCGCAGGCGAAGTTTTTTTAATCTGCCTTTTTTTCTGGGAAAATTTAGCTTACAAGTTCTAGCTTTTAAGGTGTTTCAAACCCTAAGAATTTCAATCCTAAAGCGCCAACTCAATGAAACACCGTTCTTCCAAATGTAGAATACTACGAAATGCGCCGCAGGCAAAATTTTGTGTAAAACTAACTGTAATGCATTAGTTGAGAGTATTCCTTTAATGTAAAATCCTATATTTAAATTTACATATTCGGCTTTTCTTTTCACCTTTCGCTAAAACGCGAAGCCTTCCAACGACTGAACCGAGAACAAGTTAAATCAAGCGCCACAGGCGAAATTTTGTTAATCTGTCTTTTTTTTCCGGAAAATTTAAGGCCATTCTATACCCATACTATACAGTTTATAGCTTTTAATGTGTTCCCAACCACCAAGAATTTCAATCCTAAAACGCCAACTAAATAAAACGCCATTTGTCCAAGTAGAAAATACTACGAAACGCGCCGCAGGCGAAATTTTGTGGAAACGCTGATGAGCGATCCCAAATAAAAGTGTGAAATCTGTGTGAAATCACTGATTTGTGTGCGAAATTTGATTTCTTGCGTATGAAAAGAACCCGATGTGCCGACGAGTCGACCGACGCCCGACAAAAGCATGTAAAATTTTATTTCTTCTTGGTTTGCCGGCGCTCCGCGCCGACAAACAAGTGTACTTTCGCCGGGCTTCGCCCGACGAAAGTACTTTCTCAGGACCTTTGGGGGGGGAGTCCCCCCCCTCCCCCCCCATAGTGACGCCCCTGATCAGAGGTTATTTTTTTTTATTTTATGTTTTTTATCGGGACACCTCATATCTCTCCAAGAATGGTCTCTATAACTGTTATTACCCCTTTCCCTTTGAGAACTAATTACGATAATTTAATTACTAACGCTTATTTGAAGTGGAACGTTCCACGTTTACATTATCTTTATACGATTTATTTCCTATTTGGACATTTTCGAGCTTTAAAGGTCATCTGAATGAAGTCTAACACCCTAAATTGCCACTTTTACATACTGCTTACCATTTATCTCTCGAAAACCTGACTAAAATCGGATGAAGTTTCACCGTGCTATAATTTTCAGCCTTTTTTCCGACTTGTCTTGATCGTAACGCTCGCCGTAACAGTTGTAACAGTCCATGCGTAACAGTTCATGTTGTAACAGTCCAAGCCGTAACAGTCCATGCGTTTATCCATCCATTCGCTGTTTATCCATCCATGCGTTATCAACGTATGTTTATCCATGCGATAATGACAATTTAAATATTGGCGCTAAATTTGTCTTGGGAGGTCGTAACGAATCGCCATAGGGAGACTTAGAACTTCAAGAGTGGATAGCGCCGAAACCACGGAGCGAAAAAATTCTTCTTCTCTGTACCGGTACTGTGAATGACGATCTGAGGGGTTCATGGAAGTATGGTAGGATCGTTCAGGTGTCCTTTAAGCTATTTGGTTCAGTAAATTGGATTTAAATGATTGAACTAATGGATTGTTTCTTTTTAGCCCCCGAATTGTCGCTGAAAACCTGGCAGCCGTGGGTTGAGGCCTCCAGCTTGATCAGTATGGATCCAGACGAGATAGCATTTCTGGCTGGCAAGAACGCGGTGAGTTACGTTGAGTTACACGAGGAAATATAATTGTTACTTAGCATGCTTGATGCTTGACAGCATTTTGAAAAACTTCTCTTGATAGCCTAGTGCAGTGGTTCCCAACCTTTTCCGTACTGCGTACCCCTAATCAAGGTTCGAAAATGTTTCGTACCCCCTTTTCCAGAACGTTAAAAAGGCGATATTTATTATCATACTGATAAGGTATACATGTTTAGAAATCTTTACAAAATCAATGAGACACTTGAAGCTGCTTTTTAACTAAAATTTTATGAAATCTCGGCTCGACGTCATTTACGGCAATATTTGTTTTTACAGTCAGCCTGTTTCTGTGTTTGGTTTTGATGTTCTCCGTGCTTCCATCAAACTGCATCGCAAACGTTTTCGTTAGCTTAATTCGAAACCTGAATGGCAATATCCCTTGTTATGTCTTCGATTCTTCTTGAAACAGTATCGCTAGACACAGGAACAGAATTTACGGCAGTAGGCTAGCTGTAGTCAGGGGCGTCACGCACCTGTTGGCAACACCCCTTCCCCCAATTGGTCGTCCAGGCGGTTAAAAAGAAACGAGTCGGCGCGAAGCGCCGCGATTTTTCGTAAAAACAGTTAATTTTTTTTAAAACAGTCGGTAAAAATACGTCACCCCTCAAAACGTTTTGGCTAGTGATGGTAATATTAGGCTTTCGGCAATGAAAAATTAGTAAGGCGAGATTCTGAAGTTACGAAATTAAACGATTTTGGTTCCTTCGCGTACCCCTTGCAAGGGTCTCGCGTACCCCTTTGGGTACGCGTACCCCCGGTTGGGAACCACTGGCCTAGTGTATAGTTGCAGACAACGAGTTATATAATATACGTAACATTTTCTAAGATTTTTTTATATAGGCTCAAGTTCGTAAGGTAAGTGGAAGCTGCTGTGGTTATTGAGAGTATTGAGACTATATCCTTGTCTCTTTTTTAGGTTTCTCTGCTAGCGAAATGCCAGTCCCCAGACGAACTTGCTGACGTTTTAGCTTCATTCAAGCACTGTGTCGATTCCATCAAGGACGCTGATTTATTGCTTGGGTGCGTGAACTGGGCTAGAAATGAACTTCCGAAAGGTATGAGTAGTTTTGAAATAATGTTCGCTTTGGTGAAAGGCCTCCCTTACCTTTTGCTAATCGTAACTTAGAATTTAGTTGTCGTTGGACGAAACCTTTTTATAAATGCTTTGGTCTAGGGGACAGTCTCCTTTCGTGGGATTCGGAGCTGAGTCCTCTTTTGTCATTAGTGGCGTTTTTGATCGCCGATTAGTTCGGCGATAGCGTAGCCGTTTGACTTTTTGGCGTTTTTGACGTTCGCTGGAAGCCGATAGCCGTAGCTGTTTCTTCTAATTTCTGTTTTTGTGCTCAACGGCTAACGTCTATCGCCTAAACTCCTGTCCATCGCCTATCGGCCTAGGACTCGCCGATAGGCGATGGACGTTGCCTCCAACTCCAACGGCTATCGGCTATCGAAAACAGTAAATAAGCACGAATCGGCAAACTTCCTTCGTCTACCGGGGAAATTTCATCGGTGATCAAAAACGACACTATAGTGTAGCCCGTTTCACTGTCGCCACATATAGAGCGGTCCTTTGTTTTAACGACGCCAACACTGTATCAGGTTCATTTATTTCAGCAGTATCATGACTAATCCTACAGTTTGGCAGAGAGCAGAACACTGAACACGAAAAGGGCGGACTTTGAAAACAACTAACTACTGATCTAACAACAAATACAAATAGTTCTGGGGAGGCATGGAAGTGGGAGTTAGTTCTTAGGGTTGGAAAATATAAAAGAAATTCTGGGGAGGCATGGAAGTGGGAGTTAGTTCTTAGGGTTGGAAAATATAAAAGAAATTAGGTTTTAAGATAAAAGTGTAAGTGACGTTAAAGTATGGTAAACTATTAGGTAAATTTGGTTTAACGTCACTGAGTTGGAGGTGGAGACGGGGCCAGTTACTTTATTTCGATCTAAAGCAAGAAAGAATAGAAAGAAAAAGAAGCTACGCGGAAAAATTTGAAAGCCCGGGGAGGCTTCCTGAGGTGCTACTTAAGCTCGGACGGCGAGTGGCTAACCATCGCAAAAGGGAGATCGACATCATTTTGGAAATATCTTCATTTTTTTACCTTGATGTCTGGCAGAATGGATCGTCTTTAAAGTCCTGACGTAACTAAGTAAGATCTAAGTCAACGGTTGACTAGGGCCTCCCAGCGTTTGTCGTATTTCTTTCATGATTTATTGGGTGGCTATTTTCTATAGTATCCCTTTTCAGGTCGTGCAAAGCTAGCGATGGCTGAATACGCGATGGAGAGCGAGGCTAGAATCAGGGGAGCCAACGCTGGTGATCCGCGAGCGAAACAGAGGTTTGAAACCGTAAGTATTGTTAGGAGCAGTTTTCTTTGCATCGTGTGTTGGTCGGAACTGTTTGATATTTGTTCGTAGATGGAATAACAAGCTTCCATGGACACATTGTGTTTCCTGCTAGTTTTCTAGGCGCGTAGTGTTCCAACCTTTACACACGTCCCCAGTAGTGTCCAATTACGCACGTTCTGTAGAGACCAATGGTACTATCATGAGACTGCTGAGAAACTGCATGCGGTGTTGGTATTTCGCTGGTTTGGGAGTAGTAATCAAGATTGTGAAGGGTCTGAAAACTCTAAACGTTGCGTTTCAGTAGAGCCAATGTTGGACTATATCCTATTGAAGCCCCCAAGCAGTCAAAATTTAGTTGCCCCCTGGCGAATTATCCTAGCAGTGTGCGCGTCAAACATTAGATCATAAATGTTTATTACATCTATTAATTCACATGCCTAGTTTTGAGCCTAGTTTGCACCGAAACAGTTTAAAAGAACTTGACCGTAATTTTCTTTCTTTTCGCGGGGCCATAGAACCATGGGCAAGTGTCCACTCTGCCAGTTTGGTACTCCGTTTATAAGTAGTGAACTGACAAAAATGCTCCTCGGCCGGGATTTTAATCCATGACCTTCCGCTTTCTAGGCGAATGCTCTAGCACTGAGCTACCGACCGTCTGTGAAAATAGTTCGCAGACCAGTGAGACCACTACAATAGTCAGATAGACCTAGTCTATTTGGTAACCCTTTTAATGCCTTCTTCTCACTTGATTTTCGATCACTTTTGTGAATGGCGCAGCGATAAAGGGCACCTATTTTAGTCAGTTGGAATGAAGTACCTCGTTCTTTTCATGGTGCATTTTCTTTTTCTATAGGAAGACCAGATCAGTTTGCTATCAGTCCATATCAAACCACGCAGAGCACCTATCTACTTTATCTAGTAGTTGCACGTCATTTAGCGGAATCGGAGAAAATTTGAAAGATTTGCGGGAAGCCGCTTTTGTTGTGAATGAGACCTAGTTTTAAAAAAAATGCGATGTGTTTCTGAATAGCAAAAGATGCATTTATTTTTATCTTAGGTAATCACCCATTATCGTCTTCTGGCCACTGAAGATGTACTGGAACGATGTGGCTACCTAACGCCCGAGACTTTGTCCCTCTGCGGTGATCCGACTCGTCTTCTTTCCGCTCTATTCGAATCTTGGAACCCTCGAGATGCAAAGGCTGCGAAGTCCCATAGACTGGGTAAGAAGATAGACTAAATTGGGGGGGGGGGCGACTCGGAAGAGAACGATCCCAGCTCAGTCGTGTGTGAGCTTTCATCACGACGAGAACAAAACGAGATTTTCGGGGTTTTTTATCGATCAGTGGATTATATCTCTCTAAGATAGTATTCGAGAGATATGAAGAAAAATCGAATATTTCGGCTACACTTCCGGTAACCGTCCTCAGCGAAACAAAATCTTACAAATCCATAATGCAGAAAACAAACACGAGTAGAACGATACGAGGATAAAATGTGTAAAAGACGACGCTAAGAAACCGACTGAAAAGAACGACAATAAAATGCGTAAAAGAACGAAATTAAAACCACATTGTGTGTAAAAATAACATTCAAATTTGTGTATATACAATTATTTACCTGTACAATTCGAAATTCGAAAAAACCCGAAAATCTCGTTTTGTTCTCGTCGTCATGGACGGTTAGTGTGGCCTCAAACCATATCTGAGCTTTCATACACCAAAGTTGAGTAGTTGCAAATATTTCAAGGTGCAGTTCAGTAGAAATAATGACATAATTGGCATTTCTGTCTGTCTTTATCAGTTTGATTACTCTAAATGAATTTAGTACGTGTTGTCCAGCTTGAATCCTCGTAGAGGGATTTAAAAATCCTGAAGGGCGACCTTACTCTCGTAAATGCCGATAGCTTTGATTTTCTGATTTTTTGCCTGAGGTGGACCCTTGTCAAGAAGGGCGTAAATAGCAAACTGTCTGATACTTCAATTTGCAAATCGATACTCGGTTATCAAAAGGTCGTATCTCCATATTTGTCAGTTTTACAGGAGACGCAAAATAAGATCGGAAAATCCTATCTCTCTAATGATAAATCTTTTTTATCAGAGACTCTTATATCGTCGTATATTGTTGACAGAAACACGGAGATGCGTAGTTTTGGCCGGAGGATCTGACCACGGGGGTAACTCAGTTTGCCCCAAAATTGGAGATACGACCTTTTGATAACCGGGTATCGAAATGTAACAAAACATTCGGTAATTTTGGAAAATAGATGCAATGCTCTTTGCAGCTCGCCTTTCTTGCCCTTCTCTAGCTACCCCCTCGAATTCCATCTGTCTAGGTCGGATCCAGCACAGACCTCAAAATGGCAGCTCTATGTCATATGACTCTTTGTCCCAATCGTTCAAACCCATTTGACCCCTATGCGCGTCTCACACAATTTCCAGCCCCCCCCCCCCCCGGCCGCACACACCGTTACCGGATGCGGTTCATGAAATGCGTATCTGTGGCAGTTTCACTTACGACAACAACCCTCCTCCAGATCCCAATCGCCCAACCCGTTTGCTCCCTATGTGTGCCACAGAATTTCAGGACTCCATCCCCCTTTCAAACTCCCCCCACCGTGACCAGATGCATGTCGAACACATAAATGGCACGTTTGGATTATCTCCTCTAACAACTAATCAAGCCTCACTCGAGTCTGGGCATTGTCAGATAATAGTGGCGTTTTTTAGCCGTCTGATTTTTTGGTGTTTTGGGCGTTCGCCGGAAGCCGATTGCCGTAGCTGTTTATCTTATGTTCTGTTTTCATTCTGATCGGCCAACGTGTACAGTATTATGCACGAATCGGCAAACTCGCTTTGTCTACTGGGCAAATTTGGTCGGTGATCAAAAACGCCACCAATGTCTGGTGTTGCTCCACCTGTTTGATTCCTAAGCATGCCACGGAATTCCCCTCAAACCAATGTGGCCAGATATGGTTCTGAACATGGCACATCCAGAGCGTCTCTTCTTATAACGCATCAAGTTTCACTCGAATCGGAGCACTTCTGGGAAACTTCCGGTATCCTCTCCAACTCGCCCCACCGATGTCAGATCCGACCAAGACCCAAAATATTACGTGTAGGGCATATAACCTTCATATCGTCCATGTTTCATCCCACTAGCTCCATTCGTTTAGTCTTTAGGCGTGCCACAAGATTACAACGCGGTCGGATGCGGTTCGGCTACATAAAAAACACATCTACGGCATCGGCCTCTACCATCCATCAAGGTTCACTCGAATCAGATCACCCGTTCCCAACTTACGAGTGTCATGTGTGAGTGGATTCCCCCTTCTCCGTCATTCCCCCACAAACGATCAGATCTATGAAGGAAAGTTTTCCTACAGCATACTGTCTTGTCCTTTAGATGCGTGCCAAGTATCATCGTCCTTCTGGAAGTGCCCGAAGTAGCAAAGGTTGGACACAGGGACGGACATAACGATCGTTATATGGGCTCTTGAGCTGAAGGCTGCAAAAGAAATGCCATCAGAAATGTCATGTGAAAACTGAAAAGAGAGAGGGATGAACAAGAGAAGAAAAATCGGCCGAGTTTGGACGTTACAGTTAGGGTGATATTTATATGAGAGGGCGCTAGCGGCATGCAACTGCTACCTTGATTGAATTTGCTCGGTCTGAGTCCGGTAAAACTGAATTTTGTAGTTGAATTTGGAATTTCCATGTTCCAGCTGTGCGCCACTAGCGGTTTCAAGCATTACGTTATTGACAAAGAAAATCACAACGTCTGATGTCCTACCGAAACCGCATTCTTTTTTCATACTTATTTTATTTGTGCATCGGCAGAATCAGTAGATACTCTTCATACTCTGCATGCAAAACGCTCAAGCGTGCAATGACGGCCCTCTGAGATAATACATTGGGGGTACAATGCGGAGTTTCCCATGTCAGTGAACACGTCATCGATGCGAATTAATTAGCTTCTCGATCTTTAGGTCTGAATGATGCAGTAGATCAAGTCTGTCATCTCTATAATCTGGATCCAGTGGAAATTCGTTTTGGCCTAATAGACGACTGGTTGTCGAACCTACGTGCTGAGAGCTCCGACCTGGATGAAACAACCGTGGACTGGCAAGTCGTCGACCATAAGAAGCCAGATAGTCAGACTAAACGAAGCTCGGTTGCCAGGTAATGTACCATTCCTTATCGGCGTTATAAGAGTCAAAGTTCAACATAGTGTTTGTTATTCGGCAAGTCTATGGTTGCGTTCCAGAAACCTAACAATTATTAACAGTCGTCAACTTTATTCCGGGGCGGAGCTAAATGCAGCTTTTACGATCGTTAACTTCTCCCAATTCTACAGTCGTTAACTTTTCCCAACGATGCTCACCGAACGTCGTTACAAAATAGGGAACAATCGTTAAGCACTGGAACGGAAATCGTAGGTGGGCGGAGCTTAGATTTCGAAATCAGAAACCTGGAACGCAAAAGTTGAGAATTGTTAACAATCGTTAAGTTCTGGAACGCAACCTACGTATCCATGGGTGGGGTGAAACAGAATATTTTAGCGATATTTATGAAAATGCGTATGGGAAAAAAGGAACCAGTCCGGATGAGTTCGTTCTTCGCTTAAGACTGTGAACAGTTTGGGCGGCAAAGCAAAATTCTCCGAGAGAATCGAAGATTAATCTCAGTAGAAACTAAGTTTAAAAGTGGTAAGTTGAAATAGCTCCGGTGTTTCGGTTCAACTTTTTCCGCCCACAGAATCTAAGGCAAAATCTACCATATCTACAAATGCTTCGTAAGTTTTTGCCCTTGCGAGTGAAGACGTGCGCTACTTCTTATCTTTGCGAGTCATCCGCTATGGATAAGGTAAACTTACTCGTAGAATAACATTGCAGATCGTTCAATCACGTGCATGGAACTGAAGAGACCATCTCTACAAATTTTTGCTGGTCAGGAATCTCTCTGACTCTTTTGTCCAACGAACATAAACAACAGTGTTTTTTCTTTATATTCGAAATTCTTTACAGTACCCTATGTTACTATTCTAAGCACAGGTAACCAACTTAAAACTAAACTAATCCGCAAGAGTTAATTTATCAAATTACTTTAAAATAAAGTTTCTTAAATTCACTCAGTTTCCCGGCATAAACGGCAGTTCATTACCTTGTAATTTCCACTTCGACATCGCGAAAATCATGTCCCGTGACCTGCCCGTGACAAGTATTAACTGTTGTTTACTTTTGTTTTAGTATTCTGTACCTGATCAGCAACGCTTCTACCGAGACCTACCTTGACCACTTGTACAACTACGTCGTAAGTCAAGATGTTGTGCACGATTCCCAGTTCAAGCTGTGCTCTCTTGACGTCCTGCTGTTAGCCAATGACAGTGGCGCCTTGAAAAATATCGGAACCAGCAAGGAAGAGCTCAGGTAAGACCCGGAATACTCTCTCCAAAATAATATAGAATAATAATAATGAAATTATTGCTTTAAAAGCCAGAGGGCCATAGCAAAGAACAGTAAGACAAAAAACATCAGCTACTAAACATCACGAAATTGCTTAATTCAACTCCAAAAATCTGTTTCTATGCTCCATTGCCAGCCTGAGGAAACGACCAGACCTTTCCATACTGACCATACTTACAAAGCATTCGTCACTAACTGTCCTAACTAGCCACCAGGCATGTACCAAACACCTCCTTTCCCAATTCACTCAGCCCAACCTTTTCCCCACACTTTCAGTCATACTTCCACAGATGAGCAAAAATAAGGACCTTCCTTCCCATAATACCCTATTTTCTATAAGTTAAAGGATTTATTGACGCGCATCCACTAGACAAGTAGATGGTGCTTTGCGCGGGATCTGGACAAATAGAAAATTAATTTGGTCATTCTGTAGAAATAAAAAAATGGTCCATATAAAAGAACGAATTACTCTGTTCTACCTGACTAAAAGAGGTTCCCTTTATTGTTTCGGTGCAATCTAGTTAGGCCTATCTGTGGCGGAGAAACCATTACCAGTCGATATGAATGATTATTGCGAACACAACAGTACCTTTTTTTCTGCAAAATCCGAACACCAGCCGACATTACCCGTTTTTGACGAGAAAAGGAATATTCGGTTTTTTGTTAATACCGTAAGGAACGTTTTTCGAATAATACAAATTGATTGATTGATTGACAGACAAACGAAACCAAATTCAGCTTTCAAAAGCAATTGATCCCTCCTTCTCACCTGCTCATTAATTGTTCGTTAGGCTTGCTATACTTTCATATTCAATGACTCTATCGGACACACGTTATTTATTTTCCTTATATCTTCCTTATTTCGTTTTCTTCATATAAAAGCAAAATTTTGTTCTTGTCTTTGATTGATGTGTTGAGAGCTACTCTGACAGTGCCCAGTAGTTTACTTTCCGAATCGCACCACTAGATGATCCCATGGTCATACCGACTCCTGGTTCGAACTAGCGTTTTGAAAGTGCAAGATCAGATATTGCAAATTCGATAATGCTTCTGAATTTACCCCTTTAAAACGAAGATCTAGCGCTGTCATAGGTCGCCTGCGAGCCTCTGATTTTTATGTTGATTTAATCAAACGTGTGAGGTGGGTATCATGAACTGCAGGGGGATGTGCTTTCAAAGGGGATCACTGATCCTGTATCTAGGTCCATTGGTGAGGTCGTACAAGTTGTGAATCAAGTTCCTAGTCCACTCGATAGTTAAGGGTTTGGAGCGCTGGTCTTTTAAGTCAGAAATCGTGGGTTCAGATCCGGTATGGGGAGGATTTTACTGAAAGCACAGCTCTTACTAGAATTGGCCTTTTCACAATGAAATGGATCCGAAGCATTTTTTTTTTTTTTTTAAATACGCATACATACCTCGTGAAGTTAGGGGTTCTCTTGGGGACCCGTCTTTTCGCCCACCCGTCATAATGCCCAAAAAATACGTCACATCCCCCACTTTTTCCGACAGTTCCCCTAACCGTCACAAGACCCAAAATATCCGTCGATTCGCCCACCCACTGATTCGCCCACCCGTCGATTCACCCACCCGTCGATTCGCCCACCGTCGATTCGCCCAACCTCGATTTCAAGACGGGTCGATTCACCCACTTCTGAAATCCGTCGATTCGCCCACCCGTCAATTCACCCACCCGTCATAAGACCCAAAAGATCCGTCACAACACCCACTTTTTACGCCAGCTCGCTTACCCTTCACAAGACCCAAGAAATCCGTCACAACCCCCACTTTTTACGCCGCCCACCCATCATAATACCCAAAAAATCCGTAACTACCCCCACTTTTTACGCCAGCTCGCTCACCCGTCACAAGACCCAAAAAATCCGTCACAACCCCCACTTTTTACGACAGCTCGCTTACCCGTCATAAGACCCAAAAAATCGGTCACAACCCCCACTTTATACAACAGCGCGCTTACCCGTCATAAGACCCAACAAATCCGTCACAACCCCCACGGGGACTAGGGACATATGTCCTGAAAAAACATCGGCAGAGCCTTGGGCAAGCTCTGGATAAAAACGGTTAGCCAACGAATGTCCTGCGGCAAACTGGACAACAGCTTCAGCGCGCGTAGTACCACATCTACGGCTGCGGGGCAGGGCACATTTAGCGCAAGCTACGATGTCCGTAGTATATATACCTATCAAAATAAAAAAAAGAAGTATGATGCCACTTACACTAACATACGCTAACATAATTTTCGCGTTGGCTGAAATCCCCCGAGCTCGCTATAGCTCTAAGAAAACTTTTTTTAATGAACTGAAAAACAAAAGTACATCTCGAGCGGGATTTGAGCCGGATTATCAGTCTCCACCTTATTATCTAGTTGTAACAATAATATTTAACAATAAATCGGTGTGCTGGCAGATAGATATGATCAACACCATGACACCATAATTGGTCTCATAAACTTTCACCCGTTAAAAATAACCCCGCTTAGTTATAGCTCTGTCTATATATAATAAACAGTTCAATTTCTCTGACATCGTTATTGTATCTTTCGCCGAGATTTGGCTACGCTTCGTCTGCAACGGATCAGCTCTGTTAAATCAGAACTGAAGCACTGAAATTAACAAAAAATATCGTTTCCTTTCTTTTCATCAGAGTCAATTCACGCTTCCCAATTTGCGGGTTCGTGTGGACTCGACCTGCGTGCAAATTTGGGGTTCCAGATGGAAGAATCGCGGGAGTGATAATTTGTTGGATTGAGAAGAATTGAACCTTCATACCCCGCTGAGTTTCCTCTAAAAAGTAAAACACACAAGTCAAGGCCTGAAACAAGTTCCCACATTTATGCACGCTTCGATATTTGACTATGAAGGCTGTATGTGTGAATCCTCATCGAATGTCCGAGTTCGTGTACGCAAAAATTGCAGCATTTGAATACCTGTAATGCCAGTGCAACCTACTTCCGTAATTGCATTCATTATTCTTAAACCCGGAGACCCAAATTTCATGTGTTACATTGTAAACCCACCAATGACACCTCGCTAATTTTTACACTTGCCACGATCCACTATTTTCCATGAGCACTATGCTCCCGACGAGTGTTCGGGAGTCCTCACCGAATGTCCGAGTTTGTGTACGCAAAAATTGCAAGATTTGAATATTAAGCGTCTCTCTTGTGGAAATGTTTTTTCTTATCGGTTAAAATCAATAGTTGTATTCACTACTCCTAGTGAACTCTTTTTATTGAATTTATTTCGCTTTTGCGTTCTCGACGAAACTTGGGAATATCGAGCTACGTCGTAAATTTTTCCTTCCATCCGTCTGTCTGTGAGTACATTACTCTCGAATGGTTTAGATGTTTTCTTGAAACTTGTGGTAGAATTAATTCATGTCAGGACCATGTACAAGTTTATAGATTTTTACCTCAACATTTCAGGGTAGCGATGTGGGCATAGAATGGACGGATAACTGTTTGTACACGTTGGAACGAAAAACATTATTAGTTATTTTTAATAATGCTAGTCCGGGAGTGAGTCCGGTGAGAATCGAAATTGTAGGAATAAAATAAATATGTTAAAATTGTAGGCTAAGATGTGTGTTAGACATTGGATGATAGTTCGTTAGAATCCGGTGAAACTGAGAAGTTTGTAAACAAAAAATAAGGAAAATAATTAGGGGGTCGATTTAGTGCTGCAAAAGTACCATCGAGATAAGCTGGTAGTTTTCATTTTGAATAGATAGTTCGGCCCGAGTGCAGCTCAGGCCGTAACCCTTTGGACCGAACAGAATACTCTATGGGCATTGATAGCGGGAGTATAGGGGTAAAACAGTATTACCGACTAACCTGGTGGGTAGTTTGGCCAGAATCCGGTTAGTCATGGTATAAATTACTGTAAACGACATGGGAATACTTAGAATTCGAAAGTGCGAACTCTCACAGCACATGGATAGGTACAAAAATTGACAACTGTACAAACACTCGCGGTCAATTTTTTTCCTTTGTTAGCCTTGGAAGTTGACGCATGGTTGTATTTCGGTCCTTCTGTATCCTCCAGTCTTCAAAACTTATAGAATGTAGGATCCTAGAATGTAGGAAAGGCAGAAACGGTTTAGGTTCATAAAAATATTTGAGTACCCAACCTTTTGTTGACACTTAATTTTGCATATTTTACCCAAAACATTTTGTTGGCACTAATCGACATGCTCAGTTACAATTTAGACGTATTTGCTGCAGTAATTCGTCTGTAATTGATAATAGGTGTTGGTACCTGGGGGGAGAAAGTGAACAACAGATCATCTATCTAAATGAACATGACGGACGGAGTTCAAGTAAAGAATAAATTTGGGCGTCATCATGTCAAAGGCTAGACTGCCCCCACAGGCCCATTCGGGCTTTCCTGCAGTCAGACGTATCGACTATATGTGTAAAGGATGGTAAGAGGGCTATAAAAGGTGTTTTCAAGTAGTTTAGTATGTAAAAGTTGGTTTGTATAACAAAGAGTATTAAACTAAAAAAACGTAAAAAACTAACCTAAAACATTATCTTCAAGCGCAGGTTGTTCGTTGTTAGGCATTTGGCTGTTCGGGGGGGGGGCTCATGTTGGATGACTTCCCGCATGTCCTTCAGGTTTCTGGAGGATGTATCGGTGCTATTGCTTCACAGATGAACTGGGAGCTTCGTTTTCGTACCTACCGAAAATTCGGTAGTCCACTGCTAAATTCTTTATCAGGTTGTTTAGCGTCCAACATACTCATCGCTGTTTGCTCTCTTTTCATCGCCTGTCAAACAGGTCTCGACCGAAATTTTGATTTTTTACTAGATAAGAAACTTCCAAAACAATTGCGCATGTTGGATCCAGAGTCGTTACTAACCAAAATGTATTGGGAGACCAAGGTATATACCGACTGGATAGTCATTTTTGCCTACTGTTTTTCAGACAAATCGACTGTTTCTAAGAAAATCAATCGTCGCGCTTCGCTCCCTCTAATTTTTCATACTGAGTGACCGACAACATCGGGGAGGGGCGGGTCTCCCCTCCATATGTGTTGTCTTTGTTGAGAATCCATCGGAACCATTTGCCTTCAGGTCTTTAACCGGATACCCTACAAAGGTATTATCGCGAACTGACTACCGTAGCATACTTTCGTAGTAGGCTATTAGGGGAATCTCCTACTCAGCGGCATTTTGCTAGTGGATAGCCTCCATGTAAGATGTCGTTTCCTTAAATGAAACCCAGCTTAAAAGATAATCTTTAGTTTAAAAGGAATTAAGATATTTCGTACTGTAGTTGTTTTCTGCGATCCCATAAAGAGGCTGTGGCTCAGTCTTAGTTGTGCGGCCCACAAGTCTGTTTTTTGCGACCACCAAGGTTTTTGTGACTCAGATTTAACAAGCATTCCCGAGGTGTTTTAACTTGGCGCGAAATTCAAACTTAGTCGCGAAGTAAACTTCAAATTCAAAATGAGCCATGGAATTTGTTTTTTGTTTTCAGGCATTTGAAATTACTGCAAAAAAGTGTTTCCGTGACTTTCGAATAAAAATTCGTTGTTCCTCTCCGTCCGTTTCTCGCCGTCAATACTTTTGGGCAAGCCTTTATGAAATGTTAGGTCACAAGTTCGCCGTCACACGCTATCCCCGCTGCTTGTGACGCTATGACTGGCTGTTTCCTGTTACTTGCCGGCCGGGATCAGTGGGCTCTAATGGGAGGTAGGATCACTCTCAAATATCTGTGCATATCTGTAGCCTAAATCCTTCGAAGCTTATTTGTCGAAGTCAGTATAGCTGTATCCTTGCTAAACACGTCCTTCGAGCCAGAAGTACGCATTGATTGTTTTCTTAGAAGCCTAGTAAAGAGATGCAACCTGCGCGCTCCGTAATTTGGGGGTTGATGAATGTGATTGCACGTCAATGTATTTTGCACAAGTTCGTTCGGGTAAGAATTTGCATAATTGTTTGAATTCCTGCCTTGCGAGCGAGAGTCGGATTTGAGCTAATTGGGCCTACGTCGTCTTTATTAAGCGTGTAGTTTCCGGTCTGCTAAATCAACCGAGCAATCAAGATATGAAAAGTAGAGCAGCGTGTCGTAACAAAAGACTGCGTTTTCCTTTAATTGAATCCTAAGGAAATGCACCAAGTTGTCTTGGTCAGCTGTCTGTTTTCCGTCTCTTGTTTCCTTGTTCTTTTGGACCAGGAAGCTCGTTAGCGTGGAAATGCTTCCTCCTTCATGTTTAGCTGAAACGTAGATATTTACTTCGATTTTACGTCGTTTGAGGTTTGGCCAAAGTTAGTGGCTACGGAAGGTTTAGGTTCACTCGTTTTCACACATCACAGATTCAAATAATATTAAATCACTTCATGTGGAGAACGCTGTTGACTAAACTTTAGCCGATTAACATAGGTTCGTGACGTCACACGAGAAGCCCATATTTTCCATTTACTAACGAAATTGATTTTCCCTAGAACGGTTTATAAGTGTAAACGCGTCCGGTGCCACGGTGGCCGCTCGACTCTATATATTTAACACAAATATATATATTCTGCAACAATAATTTACTCGAATTTCTCTATTTCTTTCATGACGTCATGAAACGTCACGGGTCTTCAATAATAAGCTAAGGTTTGGTTCCCACCTGGAGAACACACCGGATGGTTGTTTTAAAGTGGGCGGAACAATAAAAGCAACCACCAATCCGACTCCAAGAACAGGTTATTCTACCAAGTAACCTTTTTGTGCCCAGCACAGCCTTAACCCCTCTCGCTCGCAGTCGTGGCTCACTGTATTTATGCCGAGGTCAGATAGACAAGTCAGTCTGTTCCACTCCTCTTTGTTTTTAGTCGTAATTAGAGTAGCGATCTGGCCACGGCTAGCACCGGTGTCTTCTGTGCATATGGGGTTACGCAGCTCGAACATTTGTGTTCGTCTTCTGTCAATAAAATCAAGTACAAATATTCTGATAGAAATTCTGTCTTTAGTCCCATGCAGCGACTATGAATACCCCGACAAAACTGAGCGGACCTAGAGGTATTTGCTCTAGCGTTGGGCTGGTGTTGATACCCGCTTACTCATCTTCCGTGTTCGCCGTTGCTTATCGCAGAAAAAGTGAAGGATGCTGGGAGGAGGCGTACTCCGCCCGCTGACCCGCTCTGGAGCGCGTCCATGTAACCAATCATCATTGACTCCTACTTTTCCTCACGGCGGGTTCACAGCGATTTAGCTATTTGTAGAGGTAACGAAACGTGATGTGGCGCGAAGCTACTAACCTCCGCTCGTTCGTAGCGGACAGGGTATGGGGAAATGTTCGACTCCGCATAGTCATATTACAGAGATAGGAAGACGGAGGTTCTGTCAGATTATTTGTTCTTGATAAAATGGACTGTTTTGTAACCGTTCTGATGAAAAGTGACATTCGGTGTAACAAATCGCCGCAACTAAGTACATAAAATTTACGAGACGGCAAACAAACTGTATGTACTGAACGACGGCCTAGTATCCTAGAGTACTCAGAAGCCGACTAGAGCCTAGAAAAATGCGCTCGATATCTTGGTAGGCTACACGACGGAGCGTTTCCCAAGTTGAGGGTCCTCCAAATATGTTTTAGACCTACTATTATGAATTAGGACGTTCGAGCCTTTTCAGTTGTTAAGTTTATGGGTGAATCGGCGGAAATATAAGCTAAAAAAATACATTCACGAAGCCAGAGCTTTTGTGTAAAACACTAATCTTAAATCGTTCATTTCTGCGCCAGAGTGTTTCTTTGAGTATTGTTTCTTTGTTTCTGATTAATTGAAGCGTTCGAAACATTTTACGAAATAGGTTGACTGGGAAAGCAACGTTTGTTGCAGCGTTCCATTGCCACCAAAAGATTATTACTGTGACATCCATTTACTGGGCCCCCCAAGATAAATTCGAACAACTTTTCTCTGTCATTGAAATCACTCTAGCGGTTGCTTCCATTCTTTCCTCGACTTTGTCTTCGTTGTTTACTGTGACAGCAGCTCAACCGAGATTTGACAGAAATGTCTCATTGGAATTTCATCGTCTCATTGGGAACATGTTTGACAACATTTGTATCTTTTTTTTTCATTTAATTGAATCTTTTTAAATGAACTGAATGTAGATTTTTTGATTTTGTGAAAGTGGTCGTCAGACCTATTATTCTATTATTATTATATTTTAACTACCCGCAAGCTTTGGAGGATATAAATATATGTAAGGAAATGAGACGGTCAGACGGACAAATTTTTACAAAGTCACATCCCGTCACTTACGTTTTGGGATCCCCAAAAATGGGCTTGCATGAATGAAGTATTTTATTTTATCAGACTAAAGAGGTTCCCTACAGCACCTTCCCAAGTAGTGGCTAACTGCGACCGAGAGGTCGACGACTCTCCCGAAATGGTGTACACGTCCTGAAGGAATAATCCGGAATGGTCAGGAATAATCCGGAATGGCCAGGATTATTCCGTTATTCCGGAATGGTGTACACAAAAAATGAGAGTCGTCAACCCCTCGTTCGCAGCAGGACAGACCGAATGGGGTGAAATATATGCGGACTAAACAAATTGGTGAATTACCAAACTCGATAAAGAGTGGGAGGATATGGAATGGTTAGGAATAATCCGGAATGGCCAGGAATAATCGGAATGGTCAGGATTATTCCGTTATTCCGGAATGGTGTACATAAAAAAATAGAGTCATCGACCCCTCGACTGCGACCAGAAGTAAAGGTTGAAGAAGATCGCTTTTACTAAAGGATAGGTAGTGGATGGTCCTTTTGAACTTACTACTGACCCTGGTTATGTGAGGGTCTTTAGCGCATTCTGTCTTCGTGTTTCTCTGAAGGTTGTTTCGGAGCCATCACTTGCAAAACCTCTGAAAATATTGACAAGTGCGTGAAACTAGATGACCTGCGTGTTGCGGATCGAAGTTGGGATAGGCTTCTGGGAGCCTATAGGGTACGCTCCATGGAGTCTGCAGGTGATGTCCATTATTGTTCTTCCGTCAAGAGTAAAATCTTTTAGACTTGATTACCTTCGATCTTCCAAGATGCGTCTTTGGTATGCTGACGATGCACGATTTTCAATGCTGCTGGTCTCAGCAGGGTTTATTTATTGAAGTGAGAACCCGTGTGGTTTGACCTCAGACTTTGAACTACTCACCGGCCGATGAAAAAATGTAGTTTGGGCATTTACTTTAAAGTTCGTTCGCTAAACTGCTTTGCTTTAGCTTATCAGAAATTCTGATAGGCCTGGAAACGGTGGGCGATCTTGCGATGTAGGTTTGACATGCAATGATTACGGGAAGCGTCACGATTATGAATTTTCTGTAGAAGTTAGGTACATGTGGCACTGATACACTCTCCTTTTCAAACTGTTGCACCTATTATTATCCTCGAAACTTTGAATTCCGTACGATATACCTGATCCAGCGAGGATATGTTTACAAATGACTCTTTTTCGCGACCCCTTGTCTCCTTAATGTCGTAAACTGAAAATCAGTTTTGCAAAGAAGCACCCCGATTTTCGTAATGTTTTTTATGGCACTTGCAGCTTCGCTCAAGTGCCATATACCGATCACTTTTCCGTCGGTCGGTCTGTCGGTCGGTCGGTCGGTCCGGTGATCGCGAGTTAGGGTACTTGCAGATGTGCTAGGACGATGAAACTTGGCAGGCATATCAGGGACCCGACCAAACTAACTTGCAAATAATCACTTCCCCGATCCGACCACCGTGGAGGGAGTAGAGGGCGGGGGAATCCGGAAAATTTAGTAGTTTTTGTAAAACCCCTACCCCTTTCTTTACACTAGTAGGTCTGCGCGCGGCGTGACGTCACTCTTTGCATAGGATCACTCTGTTAACATTGGAAAGAGCTAGTGCATTCGAGGGTCAAAGGGGTTTGTATCTGTGGTGCAGTGCTGGGGAATATGGAAAATTGAGTGTTGTGTAACTTTCGAACGGGTGATCGGATTGGGACGAAACTTAATACCTGGATGAATGACATATCTCTGATGTTCCATTTGAAGTCTGAACCGGATTCGACAGCTATGGGGGAATTGGGGTGGGGGAAGACCGGAAATCTCGAGAAACGGTTATAATGGAGGGATCGGAGTAAAACTTGCTGGGAAGAACAAGAATCTGCTCCAGATAATTTGTTTACACGTTTGGACTGGACCCGGACACTTGGGGGGGAGGTGGAGGGGAGTTTCACGGAATTCTGGTGATGACAGTTTTTGGGATTTTCACGACGAAACTTGGGAGGCGTATTAGGGACCCGATCAAACTGACTTGTAAATAAAAATTCACTCGATCCGATAGTCGTGGGGGATCGGAGGGAGGGGGAATCCGGAATATTTAGCCATGCGTAACTTTGGAACGGGTGATCGGATTCGAGTGAAATTTAATAACTGAACAGAGGGCGTGCCTGTGGTGATCTTTTTCATGTCCGGACCAGATCCGACAACAATTGGGGGGGGGGAATACGTTGCCGGATTGGACTGGAGAGATCGGGATGGAACTTTGTGGGAATAACAAACAAGTCCAAACTGAACCGGATTGGCTCCGGTGACTGTGGGGGGAGTTTGAGGGGCGGGTCCGGAATTCCGGTGATCGCGAGTTAAGGTACTTCCAGATGTGCTAGGACGATGAAATTTGGCTGGAATATTAGAATTTCGACAAGATTGGCTTAGAAATCGCCACTTTTCAAATCCGACCATTCCCTAAAGTACCAATCATGACCGCAAATTAAGAAAAATACTTTTAAGCAAAATATGCATTTCCATGATCCCCATGAGCTCATGATCATTTTTGCCTCAAGGGTTTTGCTTACAAATGAAGTTCTAGCTCCCTTAAAGTGTGCATCTTAACCGCAAGGTCGAAAAGTACTTTTTGTCAAACGATACATGTCAACCCATGATCAGTTGTCCCACAAGGGTTTTGCAAACAAAAATAATTTCTCGCACCCTTAAAGTGCGCAAATTAGTGGGGAAAAGAAATACTTCTGATCATACGTATAAATCAATGATCCCTAAGAGCCTGCTATCGTTTTTGCTTCAAGGGTCTTCCTTACAGATGAATTTCTAGTGCCTTTAAAGTGCGCATCATTACAGCCAAGTTCAACGATAATATACTTTTTCTCTAGCTCCCTTAAAGTGCGCATCTGAACCGCACAGTCAAAAATTACTTTTGATCAAATAATACATCTCAACCCTTGCAAGTGCCATATGAGCTTACAGCTCTTGTTTTTACACGTAAGATTGGCGAAGGGACAGATTTGAGAATATTGACAATAAGAATTCGTGATTCATTTTTTTAAATTACGCGTCCGATGAAATTTTTTGGCAGTTCTCATAATCAACATTTTCAACTACGGCGAAACATAGGATCAGGTTGCGAATTTGTTGACCGATAGCGAAGTTTTGACTGCGAGCGCAAGTTAGTTTAGATGTGAAGTTTATATTCTTCCTTTGGGATAGATCGACTAATGTAGTGTATCTTGTGGTCGTAATTAGTTGAATTCTCAGTTATCTGTCGGCCGATCAGCAAAGATAATGAGAATCGAGAATTGACTATTGAAGCAACTTCTCGATTCTGCAGAATTGCGAAGCTTTCCCCGTTTACGATTCAGACAAAAACGCAAGAAAAGGAGAATTGACCGATCAGAAAAGAGAACGAGAATGGAGAAGTGACTATCGAAAAACTCCTCGATTGTGTAGAATTGCGAAGCTTTCCCTGTTCGATTCTGACAAAAACGCAGGAAAAGGAATTCTGGCTTCGAACGCAGGAAATTCTGGCTTCGAGATTGGCTTCCTCTCAATAGTAAAAAAATGCGACATAGGAGAATTGTGAGGCGATTCGCGAGATAGAATTGAGATAAAAAAAAAACGCAACTATTGTTACCTGAAAGTGACAGCAAAATAATTCAGCACGACAATTCAGAGATTCGAAGTTTTCGCTTGTTTTACGTCAGCTGAAGACTAAATTAGCGTTCCGGATCTTTACTGTCCTTAATAGGCAAAGCTGTATCCTGTAAAAATCACTCCGTAAAAAAAAGAAGATCCGGCTAGCTATGTACCACAAGGTTCGCGTGCGTTTAGTGATTGAAAACATCGAACGCTCACTTTCTTTTCCCATCCTTAAATGGCAGTCTCTGAATATCTGCCCAGTGTGGACGCGTATGTAGCGTGTAAGTAAAATACCTGTGACTAGAATTTTAATTGACGAAACGATGCAGTAAAAACAAAGGGTAAAAACCGGTAAAACAATAAATACTCTAACTCCGATTTAAAGTCGCTTAGTTCAAAATGTTTCTGTCTTGTCGAATTGATCTAAACTGTCACACGAGCGGGACTTGGTCGCTGTTCTTCTGGCCACGAGAAGAATGACCGCTCCTATTTTGAAACTTTTAAAAACCGCTATGGCCTCTGAGTGAGATAGGCTTTTCATACTCTTTCCATTCACTGCTAAAATTTCATCTCCCTCACGTAACGTCCCTTCATCTGCAGCTTGGCCTTTGGGGAATATACTTTTCACGTAAATTCCAATGTTTCCTTTCGCCGAGTCACGTCCTCCAACAACGCTGAATCCCAAGGTTTTCTTTCCCGGACCTTTTTCATACGTCACTGTGAACGTCATGGGATTTGAACGTCCGATAAGCGTACTTGAATCATGCTTTTCTCGTACGTGGTCCAGCTGTGAAGATGCACGACGGTATCTAGGCTCGCTGTCGATCTCGAAAGAAAGACTCATAGGTCGAGAGGACTCATTATGGCGGGATTTCTTCACTCTATTTTCTTGGCTTGAAGAAACGCGATTTACTGCGCCTTGCTGCCAGTAATGAAGCGTCAATCCGTCCCTCGTACCCAAGCTGTCGGGTGAGGGCGAAGCTATTCTTGAAGCTGTCAGGATTTGTGAATGGATGACTGATTGGGGCTCAGGCACTGGGGTGGATTCCCAATTTTGTTGAATAGAGAGCTTGTTTTCGGAAGGTGGTAGTAAACGAGGTGTTTTCGCATAACTGGATGACACTTGCCCTTCAAAAGAATCATCGAGGATTATAGGCTTGGTCCGAGCTATCACGATGTCAACGTCTCTCGGAGCTTGGTATAAAATATCCAACGCTTCTTCGATAGAGATGCCACGTAGTCGGCGCCCGTTCACATTTATTACTTCGTCGCCGAGTTCGAGTCTCCCATCGCGTTCGGCAAGACCTTCTGGCTCGATACCGATTATGACAAACCCACTGCTTTTAGGATCACGCCTTATTTGAATCCCAACGTCAGTCGTTCCAGTTTTCACAAGACGGAGCATCTTATAATGCTTATTCACCGTAGAAGCCTGTGGTGGTGGGGATATAACAACGCGAGCGATAGAGAGATGCTTCGTGTGTTCTTCACTGTTAAGGTAACGGCTGAGGATCTCCCCTCTGTCGAGAGAGGAAGAACGCGAGTGAGCACGTGATAGGCTTGCACACTTGCTTCCGCGATCATCATGACCACGGGTACGACCTTCCCTTACTGCCTTTGCGGGGGACGGCTTTTCATATTCTTCAGTTGGATCATCGGTCGTTCTATCACAATGGGACTCCCCACGCTCGCTTTTTATGCAACTACAACATCTGTGAACACGTTTTCGTTTTACTAGTTTTTCTTCGTCTGTAATGTTTGGGATGTCCAGCGATATTTTGCATAAGTCCGTGCTGCTGCCAGTACCGGTGGAGTCAGATTCTTGTGCTTCATCAAGCGACCGACGCTTCGTTTTTGTAAGGGATTTAGGTGACTCGCTATCATATTTCTCACTTTCGTATCCACTTTCGTCCGATTTGGTGGAGAAGCGCTTGCAATCGCAACCCGGGTCGGGGATGCTCATGTCCAGTTGGATTGGCAACGAAGCTAGGGAATAGCTTCTTTGCCTCTTAAGTTTCATGTTAATGTCCTTCTCTTTTTCTTGCATCGCAGGTGGACGTGTTCTGCGGAATGCGTGAGGGAAATTGCTCTTGCGTCTTTCTGTGGGGAGACCGAGCGTGTCGATTACAGATATATTCTCGCAGCTGAAAGACTTGACCTGAAGTGACGGTGGGGATAGCAACGAGGTGGACTGCAGCCCATCAACATCAAGGTTGTTCTTCTCGCTACCGTCTTTGTAATGTTCCTTTTTGGCTTTAGACTTTGAGCGATTACGTCGCCGGCCTTCTTGCTTTTCTTCCGACCTGCCACGCTTCGCGTCACTATCGTCGTGCTCAACGTCGAGGTTCAAGCTACGCGCAAAAAGGTTCCGCAAAGACTCGATCCTGCTTATGCGCCTTCGAAGTGTCAATTCACCTTTGAAAGGGCGTCTGTCGTCCTCATATGGTGTTATTGACAGAACACTAGTGTCATTGTTTCGAATCGCGTCGAGCTTTTTGCCAACGCGCTTGCCCCATGTTGTCAGTCGATCCTCGGGTGGTGGCTCGATTGCGATAGCTGGCATGGCTTTCACTGTAATATATTCCGTTTCTTGCGCGTTTCCCAAGTCACCTCCGTCGTGATTAATTATGGCCAAGCTGACAAGCTGGGGACTTGCGTCGGATATGCTTCTGCGTTTGAACAACCGCATCGGAACGTCTTAATTTCCTGCAATAAATGTAGTTTTAGCCAACCGTGTCGTCCTAGTGTCACGCACTCTTCTAAGGGCTGGCAGGTTTAGCACAGATGCGTGTGTCCGTCGGACTTTCCGTCTCGCGTCGGAGACAGCCTTGCTGCATCATGCAGGCTTGGGAGTGTCGAAATCGCCTTGTATTTTTAAACAAGATGCCGAATGAAAACAATGGAAGGTATTCGCTGAGTAGCCTCAATTCGTTATTCTTGATGAGCAATTTACAAAGAAAGCTTTCTCAATTATAAACAGGTTTTTCTCCTGTCGTCCGCCCACTGGACGAACCTCGATAGATTGTTCGGTTTTCTGCTCGTCAGAGAAACATAAAAACCTGGCAAAAAATGTGCTAGAAGTAAGCCGCTTTCACATTGACGCGTTTGTCTTGCGTAATCTGATGCGTACGCATCGATGCAACGGTATTCTTGCGTTGCGTCGACGCGTACGCATCAAATTACGCAAGATAAACGCGTCAATGTGAAAGCGGCTCTATCTTTGCGTTGCGTTGACGCGTACGCATCAGATTACGCAAGATAAACGCGTCAATGTGAAAGCAGCAGTAAGTAGCTGCCTCGATAGGCGTCGCTAGATGGCCTATTATCGTATCAACTTTTCGTCAGTTACAATTTCGAACTTCCGTCCGCGTATTTGCGGTTACAAATTAACCGACTGACCGAATGACGGTTCAGCTGGCCGCGATAAAGCAAAATCTGGCTTGAAGGTTCACTCCAATTTCGTACATTTTTTGCGTATTTCACATCTCTGAATGCCTTACCTTGATGAACATAAATATTCATTTGTTCGTTCACCTTGGGTTTTGCGATATTTTTACGCTTCTTGCCTCTACGGTACTCTGATTAATACGGGTTTTAATTCGTGCTTAATTGATTATGGAGAATATTTGCTGATTATAGGAAAACCGCAACTCAGAACAGCTAATTACATCGATGATAGAGGTATATTGCTTCGGACGTACTTTGAACGGCCTTTGCCCTTAGTTCACTGTAGTTATATTAGACCTATACTTGAGTACATTTTGTCTTGTCCTGTTCGGCACTTCGGGCTCACTTCAGAACACACTGATCCTATTGAGATTGCTCAAAAAGGGCCCTCGTGATTGATAACGGTGGGGGTGACCTACCCCACAGCTACCTGCTTAAAAGGTTCGAGCTTTCTACCCTGGAAAAGAGACGAACACACCTTGGCATTAATACTGGTATTAAAACCCAGAGAACAATAAATTTATTTACTGTTTTATCCTTTTCTGTTCTGTCCATTCTACCCATATGTCAATGTCATATATTACATAGATGGCGCTTTATACGAGTGACCGGGACAAACAAGACCAAAGTTTTCAATGGGATCCCAAAAATTTAATATTAACTACGTCTTGTCTTCGCCTAATCCAGTCTTCGCCAGGCTAATCATCTGAGAAAACCAAGTTCAGATATACCTGTATAAGCCAAATCTATTTTGACGATACTGATCAAAACTTCCTGGTGTACTTCTGCCAAATTTCCGGTTTCGGCGGAATTCCGAGCAAACTACTTGCCCAGCAAAAACAAAAGATAGTTCAGAAACGAGTTCAGCGTATCTCCTTATCCCTATAAAGAACATCTAATCAACTTCAAATAAAACTTTAACTTCTAAAAAAAAAATCCGGATACCGCACGAACTATATGTCCGGTTAAAAAATGATTGTCATATATAGATTCAGCGTTTTTTCTTACCCTTAAATCTATCATCTAATCAACTTCAAATACAAATTTTGCTTTGAACAAATTTTCCGGATTTGGCCGGATTCCGGACGAACTATTTGTCTGGCAAGAAAATGGTTTTCACCATCGTGTTCAGCACGTTTCTTACCCCTAAATCGAATATCTAATCAACTTCAAATACAAATTTTGCTCTTATCAAATTTTCCGGTTTGCGCCGGATTCCGGGCGAACTACTTGTCAAGCAAGAAAATGGTTTTCACCATCGTATCCAGCATGTCTTCTTACCCCTAAATCAAACATCTAATCAACTTCAAATAAAAATTTTACTTTTAACAAACTTTCCGGTTTTGGCCGGATTCCGGGCGAACTACTTGTCCGGCGAGAAAATAACTTTCATATTCGGATTCAGCGTGTCTCCTTACCCCTAAATCCACTATCTAAACAGCTTTCAAAAAATATTTTTTTTGCCCCTTAATTTGAAACCCCTCCCACACCCTCAAACATAGAGCTACAGAGCCCATCTTCGAACTTGACTTGTACTTTGACCCGAAGGATCCTCCCACCAAGTTTCATCAAAATATCTCAATCCCTTCGAGAGTTATCGTGCTAACAGACGGACAGACGGACAGACAGACGGACAACTTTTGCGATGTCATAGGTATCCGTCACTAACGTTTTGGGATCCCAAAAAAAACAGAAACAATTTTTTTAATAGAATTTAAAGGACCAATATTGGATCCCGGCTGGGGTGCATTTTTTCTTCCAGTCCACTATTTAAAAAAAAAATGTCATCGTGTCATTTGTCTTTCTGACATCTTTTCAAACCCCATCATTTTTGACATGTCGAGTGGTCAACCATCTTCATACGAAAATCGCCGCCCCTGATGTCATCGTCCCCGTGTCAGGCTAGATGTAAAATTAGCCACGGGCCACAAGTAGCTTAATTGATGCTATAATCAGAATTTATGTCTCAAGATGACGGGTAAAAAAATAATTAGTACGGGTATGGTAGGACTGGTTTTCAGTTGCCGTAAAATCCTCTGAGGGCTTCCAAGATGGTGGTCTTCGAGCCTAAACAGCATGAGAGAATCTGATGATGTTCTGCGTCGCCGATTTACATGATACGGACAGAGAAGTTCGTCTTCTTCTTGATTTTGGATTGAATGTAACTTGTTTTTTTATGATTTTATTTGTTTACTTACCGACCATATAAGATTTGGGACGCAGGAACCGGAATGTCTAAACCCAGCCAGACCCAACAGCGTCCAGTCGTGTATTTCCGAATCTCGCCACAAGGATACCGAATGCTCCCGAATTACCTTTTCTAATTTCGAAGTCTATCACGGATGGAGATAGATCATTTTGTACAGTAGTGACGAATGGCGAGCTGGTTTCAAGTTGGGAGGAATGCTGGGGAAACATAATTATGTTGTGAACTTGTATTCTGGCGTGGTTGCACTTTACGTATGCTGCAACATGGCTGGTAGAGCTACTCTTGATTCATACATGTTCAGCCCCAGTACCCAGAACGATTGCTCAAAATCGAGGAAATTGATTCCATGAAAATACGCCCTTCATAAAATCCACTGACAAATTGCCGCTAGGTGCGCTAAAGAAACAATAACAACCACACGTTAGATCTTGGCTTAAGTTATTTGAAGGGGGATTCTCATACCGAGTCGCGCATCAGCCCCGCGGAAAAGCCAACCAGCAGTCAGCACTGAAGTCGGAAGCCTAAATTGACAAACTTGATGAAGTTTGACTTAACGGAGTTGGGTAGAGCAACACATAGAGGCTGAGGCTTTTTGAACAGTTTCAAACATGGCCAGCTAAACAAAGGTAGTTAAACGGACGCTAACAAGCAACATGTCATTGTTTACTATATGCTAGCGTATCTAGCGGCAAAAAAATTAACTAATCTGAAAGGAATTTTATGAAGGGCGTATAGGACTGCTCACCTTTTTGACCAACTTCCAAGCCTAGCTCGGCGAAGTTATCCTGCACCACATTCGCGAATGAAGCTGTGCGTAGTCCTGCAAGTGGCCATGCCCCAGATCCTTAGATATAGGATTATAAAAACCTGCTACAGGTGTTCCACGAACACTAGACACTTGTACGACCAGCGTCGATCATATCAGTTGTTGCTTCACTGTAAATCACGCTCAACCTGTTGACTAGCACTAGCGTTTCGATTGCCCGCGCTGCGCGGGAGGAAGCGTTTTGTTCAAATGGTAGATTCCCGCTCCGTGGAGTCCGTGGACACTAACCCGATCGGGTATCATATTTGCGAAGGTGAATGGTTAATAACAGGACAGGGTTATGATCCGATTTTTTCTGATGAATATTACGGTATCTTTGAATTATTTTGTGTTTCGTCTTTCATGTACTTGTTCACCTACCGGTCTATCATTGGTAGTTAGTTCTACAGAGAAAAATAAATGTTAGAAGTAAAAATACGGGAAGTTGTGTTTCTCAAGTATGACGTTGCATTGGTTGGCGGTTCGCATCAAACGTCATTCCCGGAACGTCCACAGGAAACGGACGCAATGGTCAGTCGAAGGGGTGATTGTCTGTCATTGGGAGAGGAAAGGAAATATATTAGAAAATGAAAGATACAGTCCGTGTCAAAAATTGGTAACCAATTCAGTATGTTTATCCAGGTGTTTTGGCTATTTTCAATTCCTCGTAAGCCTAGCCGTGCTTGAAACTGTGTATAATGCTTCTGCCTCTATGCTCTACCCAACTCTGTTCTGTCAAACTTCATCAAGTTAGTCAGTCTTGCCCGACTCGGTATGAACCGAAAGCCTACTCTCTTATTCTCCCTTCAGATAACTTATACCATTATCTCACGTGTGATTGCTATTGCTTCTCTGGCGCATCTGGCGGCAGTTCGTAATTGGATTGGGCGTATTAACCAGTTTCCAAACCAGAATCAGAGACCCAGTCGGTATCAGGGTGAAGTTTCAGAGCAGAACGTGCAACGGGTAGGCTACTTAGAAGAAATCTGGTAAGGAAAGAAAGACGTGGTATCGAAATAGCGTGGTTCGCTACTGCAACGATTTCATTTAAAAATAAAACGTTTTGGCTGCTATTCTTTGTCGTCGACTTTTGAGACATTTCCGCTTTGTTTACACGATGGTCTAGACATTCTGATAAAAATTTGTCCATGTGAATTATACCTCACACGCACTTAATTCTCAATTACTCACCCATGACACACAATGTGTAATAGACAAATTCCATTCACCAGTATATTCATCCCAATTTCCTGAAAAGAATTACGCAGTACGTTTAGCGTCGTTACATGGGCTTTCACAAAAATTCTACCTAGTCGGGTGACATGACAATGGTCCGAGCACGATCGAAGTATGCCCAATGGTGGTTGCTAATTTAGTAAGAGGTGTGAGTATCACAACCTATGATTCTCACCCAGCTCTAGTTAAATAACTTGTAATTTGATCAACCTGCGTGTCAGTCTTCCAGCCGCTTTACAGATGTTTGCTTGCTGACCTTGTGAAATGTGCCTTAGTTTTCCTGGCCGCGCTTAGAGGGCTTTACCAAGCAAGGAGGTCTGTTCAAAGGCGCGGTTTAAGGGGAACTTTATGGGCATTCGCAGCTTGGCCATTTGCGGTGGGACTAGAGCGGAGTGGTAAGGCTGAGATTATTATTTTCAAAAATAAGATCAGGCGCAAGCCAGGCTTGGTAAGCTATAAAGCAACGGCTCTGTCCGAACGCGAGAGTGAGCATTTTCAGGTTTGAGATTAGGACTGGAGTGGGTAAGGCTGGCATTCCTATTATGATTACTGAAAACAAATAAGGAGCAAGCACATACGATCGTCATAGGCGCAATATTAAAGCCTGCGTAAATAAAGTGTGACACTGTGGAGCCACAGGAAAACCGCAAGTTACTTTTAGTGGTCCGATAAAAACAAAAAAAGTAGAGAACTAATAGAAGATAATGACATGAAAGGCAATAAGGAAAGTTAAGGGATAGAAGTAATACTAACTTTCACTGGGCCCGGAGAATCCACAACCGGAGTAACCGGACTGCCAAAAAAAAGTCAGCCGATCACCCGATTCCAAGTTTCTACCTAATAAAGGATGGCTTTGGAACCAACCACTGCCTAAACTTCTCGGTTGTCGTTGTAAGTGTATCTTGTCTCCTGCGTCATATCTGCGTATTTTTCTAGGTCATTAAAGCGATCCCTCACCCACGCAGCTCGGCTAGAAAAGCTTCGACTGCCCATTCCAGTAACAATCTTCGAGTCTTGTGATAAGTTTGCGTTGGTTCAGCGCCTGACTGGAGGGACACCTAATTCGGACTTCATTCGGCTTGCCCTTGATCTTGCAAAGGACTACCTGCCGACTGACCTTGCTGCTTGGAAAACAATACTAGAGAAGTCAGTCCAATGTAAAGATGTAAGTTTCCAGTTCCTGTTCCGCGATAAGGAATAACAGCGGTAAGCTCCACTCGTTCGAAGCGGATAGAGTATGGGAAAATAGTCGACTCCGCATAGTCATATTACAGAGATAGGGAGACGGAGGTTCTGTCAGATTATTTGTTCTTGACTTGTCAAGTGTTTAACTATTGTAGAACTAGAGTTCAACACTATAGTTGCGTTTTTTATTGAAGTTTGAAGTTACCTTCAAACTCAAAGGTCTCTATTTAAATACCGTTTTTGGTCGCCGGTCAACAGTTCCTTTGTCCTTCAAACTCTGACCGTCGAACTTCGTCAGCTAGCAAACGGTGAGCTTCGACGGCGTTCGATAACGGAAATTAAGCAACCGGCTAAGCCAACGGCTAACAAAACTTCGATCAAAAACGCAACTCATGTAACGCGGGTGTCCTTTATTGAGGGTTTTAGACGGACGGTAAAAATTAGGGCTTATGCCGCAGGCCGATGCCGAGTATCAGGTATCTGTTAGCTTATTAGACTTCTAATTTTGAAGTATGTTTTGCATGTTTGACTGATGGCTGATAAATATCTACCGCAGCTTCTGACGGGTCGGAGATACATAAGCGGAGATCATGATCCGTGTTGAGTCAGTAAACGATCAAAATGGCTTTGCATTCGTTGCATAGTTTAGGGAATTAGATTCGCTTTTGTGTGTCAATGGTCCGACTGTTTAATTCTGATACTTACATGAATAGCAATCATTAACCTCGGCATGAACCGTCGATTCATTCAATCATCGAAAAGACGAAAATCTGAATATATAACAGTGTGAAGAATGGAATGTCTGCCACGTAAAAAGAGAGAAGAGATGATCCAAGATCAAACTTCTGTGCAGATGGGTAAATTTTGAGATTCGATCCGAGTCCGCACACCGCCTTGCATTAACCTTTTGCTGAGAAGGATTGAGCAAGAAAAATGAGTATCGGAGGGGAGCGACATGTTGCACTGACATCTGAAGGCGAAAAAAAGTGATTCCTTTTCGGGCGGAGTTGCATGAAAAACAAGACCAAAGGTTCCGATGGGATCCCAAAAATTGAATATTTGATCCAGTTTGTCTTCTCCAGATCCAGTCAGACTCCTTGAACAGTTTTACTCTTAAAATTTGAAAACAGATTAAGGCCAACCAGCTAATCATCTAAGAAAACCAAGTTCAGATATGGATTCAGCATGTGTGTTTACCCCTATAAGCCGATCGAAACGATCCTGCCTTACTTCTGCGAAATTTTCGGCGAAATTCCAGAACTACTTGTCCGGTGAAAAATAAAGCTCAAAAACGAAATCAGCGTTTCTCCTTACCCCTATATCCAACATATAATCAACTTCAAATAAAAATTTAACTTCTAACAAATTTTCCGGTTTCAGCCGGATTCCGGATGACCTATAAGTCCGGCTAAAAAATGATTGTAATATGCGGATTCAGCGTCTCTTCTTACCCCTTTATCGAACATCTAATCAACTTCAAATAAAACTTTTACTTTTAACAAACTTTCCGGTTTCGGCCGGATTCCGGGCGAACGACTAGTCCGGCGAGAAAATGGTTTTCATATTCTTGTTCAGCATGCCTTCTTACCCCTAAATCGGACATCTAATCAACTTCAAATAAAACTTTTATTTTTAACAGACTTTCCGGTTTTGGCCGGATTCCGGGCGAACTACTTGTCCGGCGAGAAAATGATTTTCATATTCGTGTTCAGCATGTCTTCTTACCCCATAATCGACTATCTCATTAGCTGTTTAAAAATATTTTGTTTGTCCCTTAATTTGAACCCCCTCCCTTACCCCTAAAAGTAAGGCTACAAAGCCCATCTACGTACTCGACCTTACTCTTGACCCAAAGAATCCTCACACCGAGTTTCATCAAAATATCTCACTCCCTTCGAGAGTTATCGTGCTTACAGACGGACGGACAGACAGACGGACGGACGGACAGACGGACAACTTTTGCGATGTCATAGGTATCCCTCACTTACGTTGTGGGATCCCAAAAAGTAAAAGGCACGAATGAAAACATTTAAAAACATAGAAGAATCGCTAAATGTTTATGCATTCTTTAAAGACACTTAAAACATATTTAATTAAAATTCTATACGGATTTGAATTACAAAAAAAAATAATTGAAAGGGAATTCAAATAGAGCTCTTGAGAGAACAAGCCACAATGGTTTGTTTCTTAAAGGTTAGGGATTAGGAGTGGCATTCTCGGTGTTTGATATCCAAATTTGGCCTCGTCCAGCGTGTATAAAACCCCTGAATAAAACACAAATTATTACGGCGGCTTTTACGTCCATAAATTGATACTACATTGAACGCATACACGCGCCATAAATAATGTCAAGATAATGTAAATACGAGTAACGTTCCGTTTTAAATAAGCGATGGGAACCGTGACAGGGTCTAGCTCCGCTCGGCTACTTTTTATGGCACTTGCAGCCTTTGGTTCAAGTGCCATATAGCGATCGTAATATCTGTCCGCCTGTCCGTCTGTCCCGATTTTTCTAGTTCGGGCACTTCCACGGTAGCTAGGACGATGAAACTTGGGATTCGTATACGCGTTGAAAGAGCGAGAATCCGGGATTTGCTACCCGCGCATCCATCGATGGAAGGGGCACCGACAGTTTTCCGTAAACTTCCGGTTCGAAAGTTTTCTCATTCTTGCGTTCAAAAGTTCTGCGTAACTCTCGAACGAGTCATCCCAGCTGGTTGTAACACGGCAATTGGCAAGAATACATGCCCCAGATGTTCCGTTTAAAGTTTCGGACATCTACATCTTAAAATCCAGACCGGATACGGACACTGTGGAGGGAGTTGAAGGGTTCCTGGATATCTTGTCATAAGCATAACTCTCGAAAGCGGGATCCAGTCCGAGGGAACATGTCCTAGGTTTTCCTATACATCTCCTATACATCTTCATATGAGCTCTCTGCTCGTGTTTGAATTACGATTTATGTGGTTCATATGAAGATTTTGTTCGCTTAGGTGCAAAAAACGAGGCAGTTTCCTAGAGCAGTTTTCTGGCCAGTGGTTGAAAATAACAGTCTAAATGTTATATAATAATAATAATAATTACGTTGAACACAAGTTAAACATGTACTACATCGCCCGAATTCAAAGCTCAGAAGAATGGGTCGAGCAGTTGGATAATAAGACTTGACAAGTAATATTAAAGACGGCTTCAGTAATACGATGTTTTTGTGTGAACCCACTTGTGATACATTCAAAAAATTTCCTTCTGTGACAATGACAAAAGTGCAAATAACAACCCTTGTATAAATGGCATTTATCAACTTGTAAATACTCCATCGTTGCAATTATATTGAATGCCTTCTTTCATTTTCATTTTGTTTCTTACTCGAAAATCTTTTTTCGTCCAGAAAATGTTTCACAACAGCGACGGGTGTGTATGAGGCAAAAGCTGAAGATAGGATTGAGATTAAAAAGTCTGGTTTGAATGCAGTCTGTAGGTACGTAACTTCTTCTTTCAAAGTGCGTGTTAAACAGACGACTTTCTTGTTGCTTTCTTCATCTTTCATCTGCTTTCATGATATGTCGAGCAATTTGGCATATGCGTTCTAGAACCAACCCAGATTTTTGTCAGGATCTACGATGCCCCAGTACCGCTGGCTGGTATGGGGAGAAGTTGGCTAGCAAAGTTGCTTTTCGCAAGTCGGAAAGGATTCTACTCCGGCAACGAATAAGAATAACGTCCGAAAAGATTTTAAATGGCCAGTTCGTGTGCCAGCCCTTGTCTTTTCGCTCGAATGACCGATGGCAAGGCTGAGAAATAACGTCCCTCCCAATTTGTGCGTAACTATACTACGTGTATGAATATGTACAGGCTGATACCCTCCCTGCATGTTTGGTCAGTTTACACGCTAATTAACCATGTTTACCGTAAATTCTTGCTTTTCCCACACCACTGGATGAATTAACAATCTGTTATTTGAGATTTGGTATGTTGGTTCATTATCAAGGCCAATGACTGTCCACGGCACCGACGGAGATGGGCTTCGCTAATATGTAAACTAGTGAAAGTATTTCCTACTAATGGATGCTTTTAAGATAAGTAGTTAGCGGATATCGCCAAGGACAGGATAAAAAAAAGAACACGATGAATTATTTCCTTGATAAGAAGATAGCGGGTTGATTTCTTAAACGACCGTGCTAAAACGCCCAATCTAGGAAGCGGTGGTTGTCTCCACTACAGAACCGCGACTTACAATAATAATAATGTAGTTGCAATAATAAGGTTTTTGCCTCTATTAGGATTATGAAAATGATATTGTTTTCTGTCGCTGAAACCTGGAAATCGGCCGATTTTGTTTGTGTCTTCCGCTTGGAAGGTGAAATAGAAATCATGGAAGAAACAAGCCTGTCTTTGCCGCTTTATGGAAATTTTGCGCAGGATCCGTTTATATTTCGTAAAACCTAAGGGTTTCATCAGATTTGATGAGCGCTTACATTTGTACCAACAAATTTTTATAGTCCCTTTGGAAGATCCACGGGACTAAAAGTAAGCCGAAGCAAGTGATAAATGAGGGGGGCACATATTTGTTGGTGTCATACACCATTCAAATTGGGGTCAGCCCTTGTGAGACCCCGCCTGGACTTCTCATCGGGGTTTAGCCGGTCCCAAGCCCGGATAAAGGAGGAGGGTTGAGCGACCGGCTAATAACCCGTCCCTGTAAAAAGCCACTATTCCTGAAACGACAACAACTAGCCTCGGATGTACTATCTCTTTGGAAAATGACCCTGCACGCCCGCGGACTTTTCTAGCGGCGAGCCAAAGTTTCAGATTGGGATTCTGGAACGTTCGTACAATAAACGAAGATACTCAGCCTGGTAAAATTAACCAAGTGATGAAGGAATTGGAGCAGCTAAACATTGAGGTTGCTGGACTAAGTGCGACAAGACTGATGGGGTTTGGATCAAAGATCGTCGAAAACTATGACATTATTTATTCTGGAAAAGAAAGCGGACGAAGGGAGTCCGGTGTTGCCCTTGCTATGAGTAGAAGTGCAAAGAAAGCTCTAATGAAATGGGAACCTATCAGTGATCGACTGCTTAGTGCCCGTTTTTCCACTACGCAAGCAAAAATGACTGTTACTGTTTTATATGCCCCTACCAACGAAGCCCAAAATAGTGAAAAAGACGATTTCTACCTGAAATTAACTGATGTCGTGAACAATGTACCTGGACATGATCTTCTAGTCATTTGTGGGGATTTTAACGCGAAGATTGGCTCAGATCCAGCATGCTCTCCTAACGTTTTAGGTAAGCATGGCCTGGGTGTGATTAATGAAAATGGAATCAGACTGGTTGAGTTTTGTGCCACCTACAGGCTGATCGTAGGAGCAACGTGGTTTCCTCACAAAAACATTCATAAATATACATGGGTGTCCCCTGATGGGATTACACGTAATCAAATCGACCATGTATTAGTGAGAAAGTTCAGAAGACGTTGCCTTGAAGACGTGCGTACCTATAGGGGTGCAGACTGCTACTCTGACCACCAGCTAGTTGTTTCCTCTTTCAAATTGAAGCTGAAAGCAAATGTGAAAGTACAAAGCAGTCGAAAGAAGTATGATATACAAAGCCTAAAGGAACTACCAGTTCGCCTTAAGTACCAAGCTAACCTCCGCAACCGCTTTGCAGCCCTCTCTGATGAGCATGATACTATGCCGTCTTTGGACGAGCAGTGGAGCACTATAGTTGAAACTATCAATTCTGCTGCTGCGGATGAGATTGGGTATGTCAAGAAAAAGAAAGAGGAGTGGATTAGCAAAACGTCGTGGGTTTCAACATAGAGGCGAGACAACATATTTCAACATAGAGGCGAGACCGTCTATCAGCATAGAGGCGAGACAGAAACTGAAAAAGCAGCTCGAATCCGTATCGTCTGGAAACAGACAGTATCGAGACGAAATAAATGGACTTTACAAGGAAGCGAATAAGAAGGTCAAAAGGTCCACACGAGCTGACAAGAGGAAACACATTGATGATAAAGCAAGACAAGCAGAAAAAGCAGCAGCAAAAGGCGACAGCAATACTGTGTATCGGCTGACGAAAGAAATAGTAGGTGACTTCACTTCCTCGGAAGGACCCATTGAAGACAAACAGGGACGTCTTTTGACGAGCAAATCTGATATCAGTGGCAGGTGGATGGAATATTTTCGAGAGGTTCTAAACCGGCCCCCGCCAGTCACACCTGTCGACGTACCTGTTATACCTCTGTTTGGACTAGACATTGACATGGAACCAATTACTCTTTTAGAAGTAGAGACAACAATCTGCAAGCTAAAGAACGGCAAAGCAGCCGGTCAGGATGCTGTTGTTCCGGAACTGCTTAAAGGTGCAACTTCAGAGGTGGCGAAACCTATATTTGATCTCTTGTCAGATGTGTGGACCAAGGAAGACGTTCCAAGCGATTGGCAGAAAGGTGTGATCTTGAAACTATTCAAGAAAGGTAGCCGGCGCTCTTGTGACAATTGGAGAGGCATAACTCTCCAGTCAGTTGGTAGCAAGATTCTTTGCACGATAATTTTGAATCGTGTGCAGAAATCTATGGACAAATTCCTAAGAGATGAGCAGCATGGATTCAGACCTGGCCGATCATGCACTGATCTGATATTCACGCTGCGCGTGATGATCGAAGAATCAAGAGAATGGCAAATGGAGCTCATCATACTATTTATTGACTTCCTCAAAGCATTTGATTCTGTCCACCGTGCCTCAATTTGGAAAATTCTACGGTATTATGGCATGCCCGATAAACTGGTTGTACTAATTGAAGCGCTGTACAAAGACCAAATGTGTGCTGTTCAAACTGAGGAGGGCCTTACTGATTGGTTTGCCATTGAGTCAGGTGTACGACAAGGATGTATTCTCTCCCCTTTTCTGTTTGTTGTCATCATAGACTTTGTGATGCGTTCATGTCACTTCTGTTGTGGAGTGAAGTTGAGTGATGACCGTCAGCTATACGATGTCGACTTTGCTGATGATGTTGCCATGCTTTGCCACACAAAAGAAGAAATGCAACATAATGTCACTGAGCTAGCGCTGACAGCGGAAAGAACAGGACTGAGAATTAATGTGGAGAAAACTAAGTTGATGAACAACTCCGTTAACACACTACTGACGTCCAACATATCTATTGGGAATGATACAGTGGAGCAAGTGGACCACTTTAAATACCTTGGAAGCATTATCTGTGAAGATGGTAGTACTGAGCTGGAAATCCGCACACGGATAGGCATTGCTGGATCTGCTTTCAATAAACTCTCCAAGATTTGGAAGAGCAGTGGGTACACGCTCAGACTTAAACTACGCATCTTCAACAGTAATGTTATGTCCATACTACTTTATGGTTCCGAAACTTGGAACCTAACATCAACACTTGAAAAGAAAATATTGGGCTTCGAGAACATTTGTCTTAGGCGTATCCTCAAGATTCATTGGTCTGATAAAGTGACCAATGTTGAGGTTCGTGCTATAACTAAGCAACGCTTGGTGACAGATGTTCTGATGGAGAGGAGATGGCGATACTGGGGTCACATGGTGCGGATGGATGAGGGCAGACTTCCCAATGACGCTTGGTGCTGGAAACCTTCTGGCTTGCGTGCAAAGGGTAGGCAGCGCTCCACACTTGGCAGAAACCTCGAGCAGGAAGCCAAGTCAGGTCGGACCACGATGACTGAACTATGGAATGCTGCCCAAGACAGAGTCACATGGAGGTCAGAAGTTGTCGCCTTATGCGCCACCAGGCGCGGGAAGACCTAAGTCTAAGTAAGTCTTGTGAGACAGACACAGAATCTCGTTTCTGTCAATCACCTAAAGCGCCATCTTCGTTCTGCGTATCTTAAAAGAGTTGATTCAAAATCGTTCTCGCATGTGTAATTTGAGGATCACCGACATTCTCTGTATGAAAATGAGAGATATGTATAATATGTGAATTATTATGGAAATAGTGAACAGTGACGAAACATAGAAAGAAGTGTGTGGGTCGTGTAAGGGTGTTATCAAGCAACACCTGTAAACGTAAACATCACGAAGAAGAAGACATTCAAGTCGCTAGTTCAAACTAGGTTCGCTATGACCATGTTGCCACCGGTTTTGTCACAGGTTTTCGACTTCTCCCCAGATTCACAACTGTGAAAAAAAAATTCACAGAAACCGCACTTATGGCAACAACGTGGCAGATTCTGCGATTTTTGGCCAACTTCAAGGCAACTCTTGTCCGAAAAAGGATTTATTCATTTTAACAATATTGGCTCCTGTTATAAGAATAAATTTGACTTAAAAAAAGGACCGAATTTTGTAAGCGCCAGAATGTGACAGGTTATGTCAGAGAAAAGTGGCAACACTGCCTACGGCCGTGTTAATCGTTTCTGCTCAGCCAAAGTCCCCCTCCAGCAGAACAAGACCAAAGGTTTCGATGGGATCCCAAAAATTCAATATTTGACCCAGACAACTAGGTCTTGTCTTCGCCAGGCTAATCATCTGAGAAAATCAAGTTTAGATATACTTGTATAAACTATATATTTGTATCTATTTTGACGATACTGATCGAAACTTCCTGCTTTACTTCTGCCAAATTTCCGGTTTCGGCCGAATTCCGAGCGAACTACTTGCCCAGACAAAAAAAGATAGTTCAGAAACGAATTCAGCGTATCTCCTTATCCCTATAAAGAATATCTAATCAACTTCAAATAAAACTTTCACTTATACAAAAAATCCGGTGTCAACCGGATTCCGGACGAACTATATGTCCGGGTAAAATATGATTGTCATATACAGATTCAGCGTCTCTTCTTACCCTTAAATCTGTCATCTAATCAACTTCAGATAAAAATTTTACTTTTAACAAACTTTCCGGCTTCGGCCGGATTCCGGGCTAACTCTTTGTCCGGCAAGAAAATGGTTTTCACCATCGTGTTCAGCATGTAACCCTAAATCGGACATCTAATCAACTTCAAATAAAACTTTTGCTTTTAACAAATTTTCCGGTTTTGGCCGGATTCCGGGCTAACTACTTGTCCGGCGAGAAAATGGTTTTCACCATCGTGTTCAGCATGTCTTCTTACCCCATAATCGAGTATCACTATCACATTAAGTGTTTCAAAATATTTTGTTTGTCTCTTAATTTAAACCCCCACCCCCAAATGTAGGGCTACAGAGCCCATCTACGAACTCGACCCTAGTCTTGACCCAAAGAATCCTCACACCAAGTTTCATCAAAATATCTCATTCCCTTCGAGAGTTATCGTGCTCACAGACAGACGGACGGACGGACGGACAGACAGACAACTTTTGCGATGTCATAGGTATCCGTCACTAACGTTTTGGGATCCCAAAAATGAAAGAGAAAGACAAATATTTACGTGGTGTATGAATAGAAAGTAAAAAATTTCGGAGTAAGCAACCCCTGGCGACATGGTCTTCCTACAGTTTTGACCCTTCCCGGGTCTTCCGAATATATGTAGAAACTGCTGAGGGGGGGGGAGCCAAAATTTACAGATCAGTGTAGAATTATTAGCGGAATTGTCCCGCCAAAGAAAGAAAACAGTTGACCCCCCCCCCCCCACCCAATGTTGTTGGCCAGACGGTAAAAATTACATTTTTCGTTTGTTCGTAAAACGGTCGATTTTTCTGAAAAATAGTGAATTTTTCTGAAAAATGTTTGATTTATTTTCGGAAGCCAGTCGGTAAGAATACCCCCCCCCCCCCCAAAAAAAAAAATCTTTGGCTAGTACCGCCTCTGTTTGCGGACCTTTCTAGGAAAGATCTTCTTCAGACCGCACCATAATCCAGCCTATCAATCACCTAACGGGTACCTCGAAAATCTCGTACAATGTTTGATTGCAAGTTTTACCCTAGATGATGCGATACTTTCGCTAATTTTGTGGTAATTGACAGGTCAAACTGTCAGAACTTTACAGTTTGGATTCAAACACGATTCTTCAAAGCTACTCGAAGACGATTAATCAGGAACAAATTACTAGCTGTTACAGTTATGCCTCTTATTACTTCAACCTATTTTCATTTCCTTTTTCTCATTATCTACATCTGATTGCCAGAAAATATAAGTTTTAAAAAAGAAAGTAGTGAAACTGCAGTCAATTTCGTCCCTGCGTGACAGTGCTTATCATCAGAGGGTAGTATTTTAGCAGCATTAGTGATAAACAAGTCTGATTTTTTGGTACATAGTAGGGTTTACCAGAAGACATAAGAAATTTATTGGAACGAGTGGATTGGGATGTTCTGGAAAGAACTTTCTGTTGGCAAATTAAAGCAACGATCTAGCTAGCACAGTTTGTCATCACGCTATAGCACAGATCAATTGGATATTTTTTTTTTTTTTGTGCCCTGCACTCGTACAGTAACTGTACCTAAAAGACCAAAGAGCCGGTCTCAGGACTTTATTTGCGCTGCTTGACTGAGATACCCTATACTCACAAGTCTCTCTGTGCCATGTCTGGATGTGAGCATCTAGCTTAGACCTGAAACTTATGTTTAGTCAAGGTCTAATTCCCCTTCGGATGGTTGGCAACCACCATTTGTCGGGCGCCGGCCCTCGAACCATCGGCCGAGGAAAGGCTTACCATTTCGAAGGAAGTCAGACTAGAAGTGTTTGTTTGTCAGTTCACTCTTGCGGTCGCCCTAGCTGGTTTTCGATTTTCCGTTTTTTTTGTTGTTTTTTTGCAGTTAGTAGCTATTGAACATTGTTGACAGTGGGGTCTAGATTCGCGTTTTAGGGGATCGGACTTCAGCAAATGAGGTGTCAATTAGGCGATTGATGATTGAGTTTATATGGCAATCGCTGTGCGATGTTTTCGATACCTTAACCTCTTTAACGCTCAAGTTCAAGTTCAATGGGTTTATTAATAAATAAAAAATAAATCACACTTAATCACAACACTCAGTCCATTCCTGGACGCCGAGAACCAGAATCTTTACGTTTATACATAAAACGCAGAGTGGTCACTGCTCCTACTCTCAGACACAGCCTTACCTCTAAAAAAAAAACAAAAAAAAAACTAACCGTTACCTTCCTGCACCTCACCCCAGTTGAGATGAACGTTTATTCATCTCAAGTTGGCTCCTCAGAACGTTATTTTGATTCCGCAGTTCATTTCCGTAAATTAAAGAATGACGAAAAACGGAAAAGTCAGCTCAGTATTTAACACACGCGAATTTCTGCGAGGCAATTAGGTGGTTGAAAAGTGAATAACTTCTATAGTTTTGTGAAGTGAAGTTTATCTACTTGTGTATTGCCAGTTGGGTACTAACACTGTCTATCTATCTACTGGACTCTGGTAATCATTGACTACTTAGGAGATCCCTTTAGAATTGCGAGGTTTTTGTTCGTTCTAAATAGGGTATTGAGGATGAAACGCTGCGGATCAATTTTTGATAGGGTATATTCCTGAAACGTCCCTGTCTCACTCACAACCGGCATGGATATTTTCCCATTTACTCTGCTAAAATGCAGCTGCATTAATTAGCTTGAAGAAGAAATTAAGTTTGTGGTGAAAGTGCGACCACTCGCTGCCACTCTACATAGCTGGACATTTGGCAGGTAAGTTATGGCCAGATAATTTATCTTTATTTCCCAGGTTTCGCTTCTGGAGGACAGCCTTACCTTTATCTCGATGGTACCACAGCTCTGGGCGAGCAGCAGTGTTTTGGACGCGTGGCAGCAGTTTTTGCAACTCGTGCTTAAAACAGGTAATTTTATTATCTAGCTATATTTCTGCCAAAGACACCGTTTTGGCAGCAGCGCCGGTAGTTGGATTTCTCGAAGGCTTTATACAGATCAGCTCAAATGTAGTGTTTGTTTTACTAAAAAAAAAAAGAGGTCGGGAGTTGTCACTCCCGAGGGGTTACTCTGTTGTTGGGCACAACTGTACAAGCCTCCGTGGGCACCTGCTGGGCACCGGGCACTCACTGTACACCCATTTTGGGAATGAGTAACCCCTCGGTCACTCCGGTGTCTGTTCCATAATTAATTTGGGTCCCCGTGTCATTGTAGGCTCAAGGCTTAGAACAGTTCTTACAAAACAGGTAAGTAGAGGTTCAAAACCGAAGACTCGTGGTCGAATGATGAAAAACCAGCACATGAATAAAAAAAACAATCTTTTTTGACAGTGCAAAACGGATACGTCACACAAATATGATTTGCAGTCAGCTTGGGCTGAAGGAATATTTAAAAATACAATCCTTGTTCGGCATATATCTCAATAATAATTCCATGACTCGCCAGTAGACTGGCAGCAGCCCCACAAACCCACCGGTACTTGGCAAAGATCAACTGGAAAACCCACCCAATAAGAAATCAACAGGTGAGCAAGGATAACTGAAGGCCGGAAAGTTGTGGGGCAAAACACTCAAAGGACCCCTCTTGCTTATTCTGCCTTGAATATTATCCCTAGCTCCCATAAGCTTCCGAAATCCCTTTTCTGCCATTGTTTCATTTTGTACCTACGACTTCATTTTTGTACCTACGACTTTTTAGCACTGCTTTTGCCGAGCCGATTTCTTTTTTTACGGCAGAGCAAGCTTCGCAGAAAGCTTTAAGCCCCGCCGACAACTCTTCATACATAAGGACGTGAAAAGCTTCAAAGTGTTGTTTTCATTTAGTAAGACATGGTGGACCGTTTTGTTTTTTTTCGCTTTTAACCACGGCGCATTCAGTTTTCCAATATTTTGCGTCGAGTCACCCCGTCTGAGAGCGGGAAGCCTGGATAGGGTTGACAAGCGCCAACAAGAAAATCGCTAATTTCACGTGGAAAGTACTTGTATTTTCGATGAACGAAATTTCTGATCCATTTCATCGTGAAAGATCATTTCTGGTAAGAGTTGCGATTTAGGAAGTCATTCTAACAATACAACCAGAAAAGAAAACATAAATTACTTTCAATTTTGTACATGTATGTAATAGGATTACGATCTTGCAACCGAAAGAGATCTTTTTCGTGACTCCGGATTCGTTTTCCAGCAAACCACCGCATTGCGAAGACCGCAGGAAGAAGATCACTAGGTCCAATTTTATTTTTAATTATGATAAATAGTCTTATTTCTGATTACCCTGACCGATGGAAATATGTTGACGACCTCTCAGCTCTTGAGGTTTGTCGGCGAAATATTAAGAGCTCCGCAATGACCATTCTGGATGACATTACCCAAGAAGCTGCTCTGTCACAAATGAAAGTCAACTCCAAGAAATCTTCAATCATGACAATTAACTTTTTAAAATCCACCCCAGCTTTTCTTGACCCCATTCCCCCAGAAATCTCTGTCAAAAAAGTTAAACTTCTCGGAGTTACTTTAACCAGTGATCTAAAATGGGATGCCCACATCAAAAATATTTTAAAACAAGCCTCCCCATGTATTGCTGTCCTGAAACTACTTATGAAATTTTCTTGGCCTTCTAAAGACCTCCTCCAAATTTATGTTAGTTTTATCAGACCTATTCTTGAATACACTTGTCCTGTTTGGCACTTCGGGCTCTCTTCAGAGCACACATACCGTATCGAGAATATTCAAAAAAGGGCCCTCATGATTATTAACGGGGAGGGTAAAGTGCCCTACAGTTACCTACTAAAAAGGTTCAAGCTGGCTACCCTGGAAGAGAGACGAACCCACCTTAGCATCGATTTCGGTATAAAAACCATCTCTGTTCCCCGACTACGTAATATTCTCCCTCCCCCCTATTCTCCTATACGTATTAGACCCCAGCGAGAGAAATCCCAGAAAATCCCCAAACTAGCACCTGTGGCCCCTCTCCATGAAAGATATAGAAGGAGTTTTGTTCCGGCATTTGTTGAGTTGTACAATAACCGATAAGTTTTCCTTTTAGTGTTTTTTTTTAATCTTTTGTAACAAGACTATAGAGCGAGAGAGTGTTTTTTTGTATGACGAAAAGGTCAAATTCGGCGGCAACGCTGTGACAGCTACTTTTGAAACAATAAAATTCTATTCTATTCTATCCATTTTCCATTTCCATCTGCCGCGATAAGCGAAGGGAGGCCAAGACTCGACAGCCAAGCAATTTGTGCTAAGTTCATTAATCTGCTTCATTCCCAGACAGTGATCGGCTGAAAGTACAGATCTTATCAGCAATAAATTTTTCACGATAAAATAGCCCGAATGTAGTTTTTTTTTTCACAAATACTCATATTTGCCTCTTTAAATTAGGGATTCTCTTGTTAGTGCTTGCCGACTCTGGCCGGACTTCGCGCAAAAATCCTTTTTTTTCGCAAAAAATTCAAATAAAATGCGCTCCGTGGTTGAGGCTAAGAAATCTTAACGAACCAAGGGCGCGGCCGGTGGCACAGGGACGATTCAATTCAGTTCATTTCAAAAACGGGAAGCGGACAAGCCGAATATTCTATCAGTCGTCAGTAAATATATATATACAATTTATAGTCAACACTTATGAATTACTTCAAAATAACAATCTAATATAAATATAATTTACAAACTAGCTGTAGCTGCCTGAAACCAGGTTTGGCACCGCCTCTTCGCTTACGTCTCAATACAAAACCAAGTTATTGTCTGGCAACCCAGGAAAATCTCGGCTAGCGCTGAATAACTAAAAATTCGAATAAAGGAATTCACAAGCATTTTGTAAAGAGGGAGGTTTCAGAAGTCAGTTGACCACGTTTCGCCACTGTGGGTGTGAAAACAGCAAAGCAAGAGGGTCCATTAAGGGATACCTTTTTGTTTAAAGGACCTGTCTTACCTATAACACTAGTGCAACCTACTTCTATAATCACTCCATATATTTCCAAACCCAGAGACCCCAATTGCGTGCGGTACATTCTAACCCTCTAAAGTCTGGTCTTCACCTCCCGGAACTTCCGGAATCTGGGCTTCCAGATTATTCTTTGACTTCTTCTGTAAATTGCATCTGGAATATGAACCGGTCCGAAAGTACATTAAAATAATCCGGAAAAAAGGGGCTTTTGAACTTCCAGATTTTCGGAATTTTTAAGTATCGCAGAAGAAATTTAGAAAAAATCTCGGAAAATCTGGGAACCCAGATTCCGGAAGGTGAAGACCCGACTTAACAAAACCACGCTTATTTTCTCACTTGCCGTGTTTTGCTGCCTTCGATATGTATCGCGCTGTCGACGGTTGCCTGCGAGAAGTTTTTCAATCAGAAAAACCGGTTATGTAAATTGTTTCCCTGTTTTCGCAACGAGTCAACGGGTCTCGGAAAAGGCTTAAAACAGCAAAAACCGTGGGTTATTCGTTGAAAGCACAGCACAGTTTTAAAGTATTCAAATATTTTAAAATACTGTAAGTTGAAGAGTAAATAGTGCGAGGGGTCCTTTAACTTCTTATTTTTCTGTGTATACTTTCGTTTAGGGACTCTTGACAGAGATGCCACCTACTCTCAACAGGTTTGACTCGTGGACTCATAGGACCTCCATGGATCGTTGAGAAAGTCGTCTTATCATTATCACTGAGTCGTGTTTCATTTGAACATCTTTTCTAGCGAGCAGCACGCAATGGTCGATTGAGGAAGAAACTCGAGTTGCCCGCTCCCTAGGCCTCGTTTTGCAGTGTCCAGATCTGAGTAAGATCAACTTCGAGGAATTAGCCCAGATGGCTCTGGTGTGCCCAGAACCTGCGCTCGCACTGGTCGTCTTGCCATTTGTTGCGCCAGATGTCAGCGATAGAGTTGTGAAGGTACGTTCTGATTTTACTACCCAGAGGACTGTAAATATTTTGGTTCAAGCGATGAGTCGGTGTTGCCACTTTTCTCTGACAAAACCTGTGATATCTCGCCGCAAAAACCTGTGACATTCTGGCGCTTACAAATTGGATCCTTTATAACAATTATCAGTGAGAAATCTCCCTTTTTCAGCTTCATAATCATATGCTGTCGAAGAAATCGAAAACCTGTGACATTGCAGAATTCTGCGGCTAGTGGCAACACTGCTATAAATCGGACCAAGGAGAGTGCTGCATGATACCGGCCACGAAATAGTGGGGTTGTGGAGAAGATCGCCTTAGAAATACGGAACAGATTTTGGAATTTCTTTTACATTTACCACCCCTGCTCATCTAGGAACAGACTTTTCGAAAGTAGTCCTCGGAAAAAACATGGCGTCAGTTTTCCTAACAGGATCTCGTAGTTAGGTGGATTTGATAGCGTCTTCCATTATTTTTACTTATGGAATTAATCATTTCACAATGTCCATATCTGAGATTTAATTATCCAGCATCGGCATATCGCGGTATTTTTGCTAAGTTCCTATACTGGTAAAGGACCCGTCGTGCCTTAATGCAGATGCAACCTACGTCCTTAATCACTCCATCCGTTCCACCTAGAGACACGGATTTCATACGGTACATTCTAGCCCAACTAACTACCCCTCAGTGATTTTCACTGTTGGTGAACCCCAAAGGGGAATTCAAAGACCATGACTAAACAGACGTCTCAGTCGTTGGAAAAAAATGTTCATTCAGAATTCGTGTTTTTGTTAGCGACAGGCCTCGGGAAATGCGGTTAAAAACGGGATCGACTAAAAAGAGGCACGGCACGGCCCAACATAGTTTAGGAGGCACGAGTATTAAAAGAGGCACGAAAACTAAAACGGCCCTTTCAGGCTTCAGAGTGATGGGAAGGCTAACGTGCCTTCTTCTAGGCTCTGGAGTTACGAACTCTCACTTGTGTGTCTACTTCTGCTACTTGCTAACCTCGTGCCTCCTGCGACGTGCCGTGCCGTGCCTCTTTTTAGTCGATCCTGTTAAAAACTGCCAAAGCTTTGGGTTACTTAGAGTCTGGTTTCAAAGCATACAACTATTTCAAAGTATTGGAACATATACAGTAAACAGTGCGAGGGGTCCTTTAAAGTTTAACTGAAAAGGAATGTGATAGCAAAATCTAGACCTATGACTTATTAACTTAAAGAGGCTTGAAGACCCGATGAAAATGCGTTACTTCGTTGTTCAGCTATTCACGAATAATCAATTTTCAAATAGTGGAATTTCCCTGTGATTTGCGGTACCTCTATTTGCTTGTGTCTGTGTTGTATGCTTGACGAAAACAATTTACGAAAAATAATTGTTCCCGCAGTGAGCCACCTTCCTCGAGCTGATCACTGACCACTGAAAAGCCGCGTTTGTACTGAGGTTCAGATTTTCCACGTCATAGTAGAATTTTGCGTTGTGAAGACAGCCGTAGATATTCTGAACGTCGTACCAGTACCAGAGCAGTTTCTCTCATGTTCGGACCCTAAATGAGAGGTCCCTAGCTCATAGCAAATCATGCCAACGTCGGTGGTTTGCTTTTGTGGGATTACTCTCTACTTCTACCTGTTTCACTGAACATGTCCAGCCAAACACCAAACACGCATGTGAGACACCATTCATCAAGCGACTGAAGGGTTAAGACCCCGACCTCTCCCTACGATCCCGGCCTAGTGCCAGGGTCATGAGTTATTCCCTGCGTTCCTTGGAATTTGTTCGCGTGAAATGCCGCTGTCTGTTCATGTTTTGATTATCATTTTTCAGGCTCTGGTGAATGGTCAAGGCCAGGATTATATTGATGGAAAAAAGAAGTTCTACTCCTGTCTTGGCTTATCTCTGTGACAGACTTGAAATGATCCGCGATTTAAGTGAGTTCGGATGTTTATTTTCGTGTTTCGAATAGCTGGTCACGGATAAACTATTAGTCTTCATATTTGCTTCTAAACCATATAGAAAGAAATTAGAAAAAAAAATGTATTGCTAAAGCACCAACGACGTATCGTTTTTCTTTTGTAGGCCCTCGATATGCAACAGAGGTGTGCTTCTTTGAACTTTATTCAACCCTGAACAACGAAATGGTAAAATGAGCATTTAAAACACCCACTCAGGAGTTCATCTTAGACCTTAAAGCACACCTCTTACTAGAAATGATCAATATGACAAACTGTTGAGCGATATCATTTATGAACTACCAATACACGCCCTATGAAATTAACGATTTTCTTGTTGGCGCTTATCGACTCCGTCCAGAGTTCCTGCTCTTCGACGCGGAGGTAGGACTTAAAATATTTGACGAAGTGCGAACTATGCTCCCGAGTGTGGTAAGCAAATAGTTACTGTTTGAGAAGGTTGGAACGGTCAGCGTAGTAACTTTTCTCGAGGCTGGAACTTAAATATAACTAACAGTTTACTATTGTTAGAAGGGTGGAACACCCTCCAAGTCATCTAAAAATGAAAAACACATTTTTAAATTTCTCATGCAATTATTTTTGAAATATCTATTGGCGGACCCTGAAGCTTTCGGCGAAGTTTGTGCTCCTTAACTGACAAACTCGGCTGAGCCGGGAAAACGCTAAAGGTCGTAGGTGTAAAACGAAACAATGGCGAAGGGCGAGGATTTCTGAAGCTTAAGAGGTAATCAGGGAAAGTAGAAGGGGTCCTTTAATTATATATTCATAGATAGAACGTTAAACAAGGGACAGGTAAACCAGAACCAAATTTTTGAATTGAATTTAGATTTCTTGGACACCAGTGTTGGAGCCTCGTAGACAAACCAGGATCCACATGACGGGGCTTCGTGGTGAAAATCAAACAAAACTGTTCAGTACAGTTCAATACAAAAAGTTACATTCTGGTTTATTTGTCACGGAACAAGTCCCTTGTGTAACGTTCTATCTATCTATTATCTATTTAATCCCGTAACATGGGGATGTCAACCTCCAGGCGTGATCACTGTTCCTTCGGCTGGCTTCCGTCTAGCGAGTTTAGTGGTTTGAGAACCTTCTATTGCTCAGCGGTGGAACACTGACATGGAAAGCCAAAGGTCCTGGGTTCAAATTCCGGCTGGAGATCACTTTTGTATTCCACTACCCATAAAAGCTCTTGATTAGCTACTTCGGGTGACTGGTAGTTGGCGTTTTCCACATCAAGTGGATTAGACTGCAATGTTAACTAACTTGGTGTTGTTAACTGTAATTGACTGGATAGCATAGAACTGCGACAGTTTTACCAAGAAAATCCGAGAAAGCAGCAAGGAGCTTGTACTGACTCTTAGGGGCTCTGGCATATTATTAAGGTATTGGAACCTTAGTACGTGAAAGTGTAATTTTTGTGCTCTGATGGCGATTATGCACGTATTACGCCGCAATTGGTGAAACACTTGGTACTTCTCCGGCTGAAAAAAGGTGTATTCATAAAACGAATACAGTAATAACAGTAATCCGAAACTGTAAAACTAGTCGAAATGTCACATATTTAATATTTCTCTTGGTCGAACGCCAGATTTTCCTCTCCCGCTTTATCCCTGGGTTCGTTATTGACCTCCATTTCAATCGCTTCGCTCGCCTCTCGTTCATAAAACTTGTCGCAACAACCACATGGTTTGAAACAGGCGAATAAAAGCCGATCGTACGGCTCAAGAGAGTGCATGAAAAGGGGCAAGAAGTCCCAAGACCGTAGAAACTTTGGAAGCCATTTCGGCTTTTTGTTCTGAAGAAGATTAATAATACTTATTATGACAATAAGGGCGATAAATATTGAGAAAACTATCAGGAAAACTAAGGTTCCAGCAAGGGATAGAGCGAGTACCAGCCCGGGTAGTACGAAAAACATCCCGATTAAATACACGAGGGCGAACCAACGGTACTCAGCCGTTGTGTTGCCGAGGAACTTGCAAAGAGGGATAGGAAACCTCATGAAAGGAACGACGTAGAAAATTAGGAACCCTGTCAGGTTAAAAAATAGGTGACATAGAGCGATTTGCACTGTGCTCTGTAGAGCGCTGCTTGGAGCGGCTAAAGCAGCGATCAGGGAGGTGGTCGTAGTGCCAATATTTGACCCCAGAGTAAGGGGATAGACTCTCTCTACGGTGATGATACCCACGCCGACAAGTGGCGTCAGGGCAGATGTAAATACAGATGATGATTGCACAATGAAGGTCATGACTGCACCCACAATGAAAGCGAGGTAACCAGTGATCCAGGGCACGTACGGGATATCGGCGTTGATCGTTTTCTTGATGATCAGGGCGATTTTGCCTTGAAAAAAAGGGCGATTAAGCGCGGCGCTACAATTCTCATGAAAAAAAAACATAGCTTAACTTCTTTGTCATTCTCCGAATTGAGGGTGACCTTCGGCAATCACGAAGGTAACTCCATCGTGTCATTTTTCCTCTTATCTTGAGTGACAGTTTTATGCAAAACAATTCTTTCCAGTGCAGTTATGAAATCTGTACAAATATGTTTGTCTCGAATAACTGAGTTCGGACACGAGATAAGGTGAAAGAAGCATGTTCCTTACTGTCCGGAAAAGACCGTCAAGGACAGCTGATACCCATGACAGCTTTAGGTTAGGTTCGGGTATCTTTCAGATGGATTTTGGAGGTTAAAGAAAAAGGCGTTTTAGTAAATTTTAGTAAGTTTTGTGTGCCACCGTGGAATGACGGAAGGGCAGCCTGGGGCAGCCTATGACGGAAGGGCAGCCTGCAAAGCGGCTATGCAAAAAAAAAATTTCAATTGGGTAAATGTTTTTTAGAATGCTTCTAAATGAAATCTGTTATTTTTTTAAACTGCTCAGATTTAGAAAATCTTGTAATTTAGATTAATTGCCCAAATTTATTTTTTTATTTTTTTAGTTGATTGAATTGCCCAAATTATCTTTTTTCTAGTGATCTAGTTGACGTAGGCTAAGTTATTTTTTTGTTTTTGCAGCCCTTATTTCTACTCGCCGGAGAAGCTTACAGCTATTACGCCAGTGCTCATGGTGCCTACAGATCTAGAATCGAGCAAACATCAAGAATAGTGAAATGGAGAATTAAATGCTGCAAAGTTTTTAAATAAAAGGTTAAATTAAAAAAAAAAAAAAAAAAAAGACAGCTTACATTCAAGAATGAAACTAAATTCGCGAACACGTTCGTTTCTGACGCATCCAGCCCGGAGTACTTGCTGCACTACCGTCGTCTTGGCTTTTTTCTAATCTCAAATTGTCAGCTTGTACTCGCTTAAAAATTCGCCCGTCTCTCGAAACTACTGTCCAGTGTGCCACTTCGGTTAAACATGGGAGCAGTCGGGACGCCTCGAGGGGGTCCAGTACCGATCTACTAATAAGACCAAAATGTCCCAAAATCCCGTACATTTCCCTTCTCAACGAATTTGCCTCACATCTTTGTCAACCCGTAGACACCAATTTTCTATTAAGTTTGGTGACCAACTCCCAGTCCATCGTCACATACTTCCCCCTCCCCGTATTCCCAACCGTACAAGACCACAGACACTGGCAGCGCAGACAGTTCCTAAGATCCAAACCATACGTACAACCCATTCGCGGTACGAGCTTTGTTCCCTCCTTTGTGAGTAAAGTTTTTCAACCCAAACCATTTTTCGTCCCTTTTTAAATTTTAGTTTTAAAGGGTTGCAGTTTTTGTTTTTGCAAACCCAGAAGAAATAAGATTTTGTATGTTTTTGTCGGGCGTCGGTCGACTCGTCGGCACATCGGGTTCTTTTTATAGGCAAGAAATCAAATTCTGCACACAGTTGTCGTGCAAAACACAGAAGAAATCGACTTCTGTATGCTTTTGTCGGGCCTCGGTATCCTCGTCGGCACATCGGGTTCTTTTTGTACATAAGAAATACAGAAGAAACAAAACTGTTTGTGCTTTTCTCGGGCGTCGGTCGACTCGTCGGCACATCGGGTTCTATTTATATGTGATAAATCAATTTCAGCCTCATAAAGCATGATTGTGTACATTATGACGAGAGACAAATATTCGGTGTTTTTGTTGACACAATGTACAAAGGATTTTTGAACGATACAGAGTGATTGATTGATTGAATTGATGCTTCCTGCTTCTAGATTTTATAGCTAAAAGGAATCCGCAAGAGGACTCGCAGGTGTGTTTTGCTTGATGTCTCCTAACACTTTAGAGGCAAAGCGAGAAAATGGAAGCCCTTCAACAACTTTTTGGCTGATTAATACCTTTCAGAACGGAGTTCAGGATCTTGACAATCAAGATGAGGCAGGAGCAGAGAACGGTCAAAGAGATGGCAAACAGAATGCCTCCAACCGCTGCATCTGGAAGCCCTGTGTCGGCGAACAAGAAGTCGTTGATGGTACAAGGGTGACCGTCGCAGTCAATCTTGACGAGAGTGGCATTGTCATACGATTCATTTTTCGTGGCCCATCCTTCCAGCACGCTGCTGTTCAGCTGAAAACATAACTTCATGAGGAAATGGAATCGAAACTAAATTAACCACTAAAACTCGTAAGATGGATAAGTGTTCTAGCAGTTCGTAGCCCGTATGGTTTGTAACATATAGTTAAAGTCTTTCACCGACGGAGACACTAGGCTATCTTTGTGATACAGTCGCAGATGCCCTTGGACCACACAGTATTTACATGCAGATAGATTAACACAACTAACCTGCACAATTAGGTCGGTAAGAGGGTCTGTGATGACACTAAGCGTTTCGATCTCGCCGCCTTCAACCCCGGATTCGATGCCTTTCACAAGCTCCGCGCTGATAGCTTCCAAGTAGCCGACACCAAAAGCTTCACCTACGGAATGAATAGTGCGGTCATACTGGCCATGAACATCACGTTTATCACAACACTTTAACTTCTGACTACCTACTGTCAGAAGTTTCATAACATCCAACACAAGGACATGCAATTTCACGATAACAGTACCCTAGCTGTTAATGTTACATGAAAACTGTAGCCTACTGTTCCGTTTTCGTAAAAAAAAAAAAAAAAAGCAACGCCAAATGTGGTTTGTAATGTTACTTTCATCCGTAAAAGGTCACAATGGAAACCTTCTATAGCACTTGTGGATAACATCCAATGTGTTGTCTGTTGAAAACTCGCTTTTTTGTGTCAAATGTAACCAAACTCCTGGCGGTGTGTTTCAGAGTTGTGATAAGCCGAAAGGTCCGATTGTTTAGTCGGGAATGTTGAGAGTTCTAGCTTTCACATTGTTGCTGCTAGTGATGTCTCAGTCTAAATTGGAGCCCGGTTGTGTAATCTCGTGGCTTAGTACTTACGTCCAATGATTTCCATCGTGAAAAGCACAATGACGGTCAACCAATTGAACATATCATGGACAGTTGCTCCAGCAAAGGCACGTCGGAACTCGCTTTTGTCACCGATCTGAGTCATCGCCACGATGGTGTTGGTCACTGATGTTCCAACGTTGCAACCCATGACAATCGGAATTGCTTCTCGGACAGGAACAACTGCAAAGAGATGCCGATGAGACAATGAAGCGATACGGAAGTAAAGGAAAATGGACAACACTTGGACGGCTCGGAGTAGCTTCGCCACTTTGGAGAGAGCCACTCTGGGGTTTCGCTTTGAAAGTTCAATGAAGGAATCCATTAAAAAGAAACTTACTGCCAGCGGCGATCATGGCGACGACAATAGAGGTAGAGGTGGAGGATGACTGGACGAGGACGGTCGTTAGGATGCCGATCATAACTCCGACAACGGGGTTCGACAGGAGAGACTCATCGGAGAAAATGTCTCCTAAAATAAAAATACAAGTTTTAAATGAAGAAAAATTGACCAATTCACGGCCGTTTTAACTGGGAGCATTTCGATAGCAAGGACCGACGTGATTTTCTCACATTAAATTGGAAGACGACTAAGTAATGTTGGCATATTATTATGCTGCCCGTGAGGACGAATCACCAACTGCACTTGATTTAGGAAAAAAAAAGCAAGTTGACACCGATAAAAAAAAAACTCAAAGTGACAACGATAAGAAAGCGAATTTGGTGATAACCTGCAACCGATGAAAAAAAAACTGGTTCTGCACTTACCAGTGGCTCGTCCACCAAGCAGCTGGAATGCGGTGGACAACAGATCTAAAGAAACAACGAAGAAGTACAGGTTGGCAAGTAGGCCGATGGTCTTGGCTATCCCAATAGCTACGCGTTTGCATTTCGCCTTGGTGTCCAGTTCTGAAAATATAATAGATTTGAAGCTCGTTTCTAAAATTGTACCGAAATCTCAGGAAAAGAAATCAATCACAAAAAGTGTGTGAAGTTCATGCTCGTTCATAATCGCCTTTGATTGTCAACGTTAATTGATTCTTGAGGATGCCAATGGGCTACAGACATAAATGACGAGAGGAATAATCAGAAGTACCGGATTAACATAACAAGTCCGGCACTAACGCATTGGCTCGTGCGATTATATAAGAAGAGTTGGACAAAAGCACCAGACATGTCAGTGGCATATAGTAAACGGCGCTCTATGAATTCATTAGTTGCGTTTTCGCAGATACCATGGTTTCTGATACCACGATCTAAAGTCGTTTTTTCAGTTGCCGTGGTATCTGATACCACGGTCAAAAGGCGTGTTTGCAGTTATATCATTAGTGTTTTTGCAGATACCATGGTACTTGATACCACGGTCTAAAGTCGTTTTTGCAGTTATCGTGGTATCTGATACCACGGTCAAAAGGCATTTTTGCAATTATCGTGGTATCTGGCCAGTTACCGTTGTATCTGATATTCAGATACCACGGTCCGACCGTGGTAACTGATCGTGGCATCTGGAAAAGTCATCTCACTTTCATCAATTTTTGTCAAATTGGTGGGAAAGAAGTTTGGCACTTCGTGATGTGACTGAATATCAGTTTTTCTTTTGGGATGACTTTGATAAGTGCAATTTCAGCAAGTGTCGTTTTTGCTGAGCAACCGTACATCAGATACCACGGTAACTGCAAAAACGACTAATTGCAGAGCCAGTTACCGTGGTAACAGATACCATGGTATCCGCAAAAACGCAACTATTGACTTTGGTCATTAAAGTACAGAACCTTAATCTAGGACAAAATTGATAGCCACTCGCTATATAGGGCTGTACTATAGCTACTTACTATAGGGCCATGTTTCCCCGTGTGTAAATAAGAGTATGAAAACCTATGTGTTGTGTGTTTTTGTCTTTTATCCCTTTTACCTCCCACACCATTTGTGACTTTTGTCTTAAAAATGGGTAATAAATTTCAGTAAGTCATTCAAAATAAAATGCAACATAAAAGAACAACGGGGAAATCTTTAAAGAACCCTGGAAAGTACAAAGTATATTACACACTTTGTTTGAAGGTGCAGTTCGGGGATCGCGCTCGTAAGATCTACCATTTTCGCCTTATTGGTGCATTCTCATAGACCTCCCCATACGCATATCTTTGCAGAAGTGTTTGAGAAAAACACGAAGTTGGATTGGGGAAATAGAATGAAACCGACGAAGGAAAACTTTAAATGCTAATCTAGAAATATTTTTCGAAGTAGTCTGCTTACCCGACCATGCTGGCGAGTCATCGACTAGGGCAGGGAGACTCCATGGGTCGAATTCCTCTTCAGCAGACGACTGGCTTTCGATGTCGCTGTTTTCGCGTTTCTCCAACTGTTTCTCCAGATCCGTTTTCTCCATCACGACTGTCGCCTATGGACGGATAGATGTTTAGCTGTATTGGTGATATTTCAGCCATCGAATTAAAAACAATCTGCTCGCACATTCTTAGAGAATATTCCTTGAGCTAGATCGTCAACAAAAAAATGTGCCGAAATAGTCCGGGGCCTGTCTATGGGCGATGCCTTTAACTGAACCAACCAATTAAAAATCCAAAGACACCTGAAATTCTAAAATTACCATTCCGGTAGTGTTTGCTAGATGAAATTTCGGTTAGCTTAGTCCTGTCTCCATCTCCTGTTCACGAAAGTAAAACTGTAACGATTTTTACATTTTCTCACAAGTAAATAGAACCGACTCGAGAGATAACAATGATCCATCCCGATGACATGCCGACAGGTTGGAATGTCCAAAGGGCAGGAAAAATCCAGTTATGCCAGCGTACCGGCGTTTTAGCCTACGATGTCTATTACGAATGGGATTTGGCCCATTGGAACAGCTTGACAGAAAAGAAACTTCGGGCCGCAGAAAACCTTAGTTTCAGCAGTGAAAGGCGCTCTTACACTTTCTGAGACGAATATTTGCTTTTTTATGGATCAACTCAGTATGTAGTTTATTTTTCTCAAATTTTAATGGTTAAAGTACAATAATTGTTTTTATGAAAGTGGAGAGGGCCATACTAAATATATTTCAGACACGTGGTATAATATACTATATAATAGTTCAGCCTACTGAAATATTATGTTGGGGTTTGAAGTAGAGTGATTGCTGTCGAAGCTGTATAGGGGTGGAGGGGCCGAGTACCAGCACCGATTGCCACGTGTAATATTAAAATCAGCATGCTTTAGGTCGATGCCGAGGAACAAGAGCTACGAGCTCATATGGCACTTGTTACGAGTAGTGGTACGAGAAAGTAGAAGAGAACTTCACAATAAACACCCCGCCATTCAAAAATGCGGTTCGGACCTAGAATTAGGATATCTAGGTTCATTCAATCTGAAATCTCTAGATGACATATTTAGAACTTATGCTTGTTCTTCCCACCAAGTTTCATCCCGATCCCTCCACTCTAAGCGATTACAAAGATTTCCGGTTCGCCCCTCCAACTCCTACCAATGTCACCGGATCTGATCCGGATTTAAAATGGGATGTCGGAGGCACGAGACCTTTCTAAATATCAAGTTTCTGTTAAATCCGATAACCCGTTCAATAGCTGAGCTTGCCACTGGATTCCGGATTCCCTTTTTGTACACTCCCCCTCGACGGTCGGATCGGGGAAACGACATTCTCAAGTCAATAGTGTACCTGACAAGCATGCCAAGTTCACTGTCCTTGCACATCAGGAAGTACCGAACTCGTGGGATTACTACAAACTCGGATCCCCTCCAACTCCCCCACAGTGACCGGATCCATTTCGGTTATGCTGTTCACTTGCTCTTCCCACCAACTTTCATCCCAAACCCTCCACTCTAAGCGTTTCCCAAAATTTCCGGTTCCCCCGTCCGACTCCCCCCAATATCACCGTATCCGGTTCGGATTTAAAATGGGGCGTCTGAGACACGAGATCTTTCTATACGTCAAGTTTCATCAAGATCCGATCACCCGTTCGCAAGTTAAAAATACCTCACTTTTCGGATTCCCCCTCTCTCCACCCCCGCCCCCCAGATGGTCGGATCTGGGAAACGACTATTCTCAAGTCAACCTGTTCGGGTCCCATACACGCCTGCCAAGTTTCATCGTCTTAGCGCATGAGGAAGTACCGAACTCGCGGAATCACTAGAAATTCGGATCCCCCCAACTGGGATGTCTGATACACAAGGTACTTCTATATATCAAGTTTCATTAAGATCGGATCACCCGTTCGTAAGTTAAAAATACCTCATTTTTCCGGATTCCCCTCCCTCCAGCCCCCCCCCCCCCCGGATGGTCGGATCCGGGAAACGACTATTGTCAAGTCAATCTGTTCGGGTCCCTGACATGCCTGCCAATTTTCATCGTCCTAGCACATCAGGAAGCACCGAACTCGCGTGATCACTAGAAATCCGGATCCCCCCCCCCCCTAACTCCCCCAAAGTGAGCGGATCCGGTCCGGTTATGTCAATCCCGTATCTAGGACTTGTGCTTGTTCTTTCCACCAACTTTCATCCAGATCTCTCCACTCTAAGCGATCTTCAAGATTTCCGGTTTCCCCCTACAATTACCCCCATGTCACCGGATCCGGTCTGGATTTAAAATGGGAGGTCTGAGACACGAGGTACTTCTATATATCAAGTTTCATTAAGATCCGATCACCCGTTCGCAAGTTAAAAATACCTCATTTTTCCGGATTCCCCTCCCTCCAGCCCCCCCCCGGATGGTCGGATTGGGGAAACGGCTATTATCAAGTCTCTCCACTCTAAGCGATTTTCAAGATTTCCGGTTTCCCCCTCCAACTACCCCCCATGTCACCGGATCCGGTCTGGATTTAAAATGGAAGGTCTGAGACAAGTGGTCCTTCCATATATCAAGTTTCATTTAAGATCCGATCACCCGGTCGTAAGTTAAAAATAAGTCATTTTTCCTATTTTTTCCGGATTCCCCTTCCCTTCACTCCCCCTCAGGTGGTCGGATCGGGGAAGCGACTATTTCTAATTTAATCTGGTCCGGTCCCTGATATGCCTGCCAAGTTTCATCGTCCTAGCTTATCTGGAAGTACCCGAACTAGCAAAACCCGGACCGACAGACCGACCGACGGACGGACAGAAATTGCGATCGCTATATGGCACTTGGCCGAAGGGCAAGTGCCATAAAAATCCACCTGCCTGGGTTTGTATATTCCAAGGTCTATTCTTTACACTGTCATTCGTCGTTCAAAACAGACACTGCTCGATTTCGCTCACAAATGCTTCAACTTCAACAAGCTAAAGAAAAGCATCACGTAACACGCTTTTGTTCCAGAAATCGTTCATTTGCCAAACAAATACACCCTTTATTCATTCAGCTGATAGCTTCCGGCTTGACGTAGTATAGACATCCTATTAGTTTCTAAACCTGTTTACCTTCATTTTTTGGTCTATTAGCGTCCTCAAAGGGATTGATGCATGTTTTTATATATTTTTTCAAACATGGTGTGAGTGTCCACATTTGTTCTTGATATTACGCTGTAAATTCCACCATGTCCGATGCTAGCTCAGTATAGCTCGGTAGAACTTCCACATGTTCTCGACTTCCCACAATTTTAAAGCTTGTTCACTTCATCGCACAAAAATCCGATCTTCGTTACGCCGAATTTCTGCTGAAGCGCAACGGATACACCACTCATACCGGTAAAAATAAGGCTTGGTTTCCAGGGCAGTGGCTGTCCCTGGCCTGCCCACCAGGGGCGGTTCGAAGGGGGGGACTCATGACCCCCCCCCATGCTTCACAGAATCCTACTCTTAGTCGTGTTTTTGGAGCTTGTCTGTATGACTGTCGTAGGCAGTTACCAAACATGAGTTTGCCCGCAAATCACAGTTCTAGTCACATGGCTACGAAGAGTCGTATGTTCTGAGCTTGTCAGATTCATAATAGTTTGTGCACGTGATGTTACAGCAACTTTTGTTCGTCTTCGCCGATAAACGTGTTGCGAGAATAACACTTTGGTTTTGTTTCGTCGGAACGATTAAACGCTGAAGTTGCTGAATTGCATGACTTAATTGAATCAATCTAGAAGCGGGTGGTTAAAATAGTAATTTCTCACGAATGCACTAATTATGACCAAGCGCTTAAAACTCTCCGGCTCGAACCGTTAAAGAAAAGACGCGTAAATTTAACTATTGATTTTGGTAAGACTAATTTTCCAGATTCCACCACCTCCTTCCCGAACAACTCCTGAACCGTTTTATTCAACGAGACAAATTTACTCAAGCCGTTTCCAGCATCAAGTACCGCACGTCGGCTCCACTCATTCTCCCCCTTGTTACTAATTATTTTAATAACCAATAAAATTTCCCGTTTGTTGTTGATTTGTGCCTGTTCGGTTCTTGATTGGTTTCTGTATTTTTTCTTAAGTTTTGTTGTTGATGGTATATTATTTAGATGTTGTTAGTCATTAATGTGTGTATATTTATTTTCTCTTTGTTGCCTATTATTTAGCTTTTGCTATTCTTGCAATTTTTTCCATTAAACCTTAAACCTAAAACCATTGAAACTTTCAAAATGGTATGTTCCAAAATCACACTAGATCTAAGTTGTATGGGAAACGTGAAGTGAGTTCGTCTTCGCCGACAAGACAGTGTTGCGGGAGGAACAGTTTGGTTTTGTTTCGTCGCTAACGATTAAACACTGACGTTGTCAACCATCGAAACTTTGATTCCTAGTTTCACTCGAGACTGAACATTTCCGGCATCGCCTCGGATCATCAAGGGCAAGTGACTTTTCTCCCTTCGAACTCTTTGGATCCGTAGATGTGCCACACTATTTCCCATACCTTCCCTCCAAATCCCCCTACCGCGGCCGAACCTTGTTCGGACACACAAATGGATGATCTAAAGTACGGAAATTTCCGGTACCCCCCCCCCCCCCCCCCACTGTGCTTGGATCCAGTCCGGACCATTAAAATATGTCATCTAGAGCATATTATCTCTCTCCTTTCCAGATTTCATTCAAATCGCTCCACTTGATTGACTAATAAGCAAGCAGCAAAATTTTCGGGACTCCCCCTCCAACTCCCCCATTGTGTCCGAATTAGGCTACGACTCGGAAATATAAACTTCTCATCTCTGGCATCATCAACTTTGCTTAGAATCGGATCATTTCTGCAAGTTTCCGGTTCCCGCTTCATCCTCCTCCTGCCGGTGTCGGATCCGATCCGGTCATCAAATAACAAACCTAGGCCGCATAAACTCTCCAACTTGCATCCCATTCGGCTCATTAGTTTGTATTTTGTGCGTATCACAAAATTTTCGGATCCCGCCCCCCGACTCTCCCAACCATGGCCGCATTTGGCACGGACACATGGTTGCTGCAACACTTCACGAACCATTATATACGACTAGAAATTCTGTTCATAAAACACGACAAGAAAAAGGTCATTTGCAGTCGAAATTGAGGATTTGGTGTCAGTCTGGCAAGGTATAAGACATACGACTGTCCGGACAGTCATTCTGATAAACTCAGAACAAACAATTGCGAATCTGAGAAGCTCAAAACATACGACTTGAACATCTCTTCGTAACCATACGACTAGAAACAGGTCCTGTGTGGGCGAAATTCACTTTCAGTAACTGCCTTTTTTGTCATCCTGGCAAGCTCAAAACACAACCGCCCCTGACCAGAACGTTCGGAAGAACTTGCAATGTACTTTCTTCTTCTCCCAAGCGGTAAACGTATGTAATTTATAATAGCTACAAAAGTATGAGACGGGGTAAAGGAAAGAAAGAAAAATAATAGAAAAAGAACCAAATAAAATCACAACCAATTACAGAACAAACGAAAAAACAAAATTTTACACCCGTACATGCCCAGGAAGCTCGGAAAATTACGCCAGATGACAATGAAAAAAAAAGGAAAAAAAAGTTTTGTTTACCGAGTGGCCGACAACGAGTGACCGAGTGGTCCTCCCCCCCCCCATATGCTACAATGCCCCTGATTCTCTGATTAATCTGCTTCATACAAGTTTTCCGGTTAAGAACTGAAAGCGGAATGAACAACATCGACGAAAAGTTAAAAAAGAAGGAGAAATTACCTTCGCTGAATATGGTGGTGGCAACTTGTACTCCTGTTCGGAAAAGATCTTCGTCATTTTCGTTCACCTGTAGACCCGAATGCTTAACGAACATTCGAATATCGCCAAGATAGAGTTAAGTGAGCAAAGTACGCCTGAGAGACCACGTTCGGAATTCTATTTATCGAAATGACTGCCGAGATTCGTACTATTTTTTTTATAAGCGATAATATTCAGGGTCAGACGTGCCAGCTTTGTTTTAAGTGACGTTTCTTCAGACACGGATAACTTCGAATCGGCCAGACAGTCAGGGAATGTCAGTAAGAAATCAAAAGGCTCGGGGATTATTTTTTTTTTCCAGTTCCCTGGTCAGAGACATTACTAGCCAAAAAAAAAAATTGTCGGCGGGGATGGGGCAAGGTATTTAACCGATTGGCTAGCCATTTTTAACAACTGTTTTTTTCCTCAGTAATTCATTATAAATAATTACCCCTTCATGGAGCGATCGAGATTCCGGTAGATCTCGTGTCAGTATTTTCATCTTCTTTTCCTAACCGAACTGAGAACTGTGGCGACGTCAGAAATTAACACCTCAGTCTTGTTTGCCCAAGTAGCCGACAACGTTGGGGGGGGCGCCCCCCCCCAACCTGACGCCTCTGCCCCTGATTTTCTGATTAATCGGCTTCACTGTTACGTTTCCCCCAAAACGGTCAAAAGAAATTTCGAGGAAAAAGCTCAGGGAAGAACATGGGAATATGAGGAAGTTTAGAGAAAGAAAACGACCCTTAAACGCACATCAGAATTGACCAAGAAGAACGCTGTTCTGTCACTATCAACCCCACGCCTCGACTTCATCCTACAACAAGACCAAAGGTTTCGATGGGATCCCACAAATTTAATATTTGATCAGACAACTGCGTCTTGTAGATATCCGGTCTTCGCCAGACTCCTTGAATATTTTTACTATTAAAGTTCAGAAGCAGATTAAAGCCAATGACTATTCTTCTGAGAAAACCAAGTTCAGGTATGGATTCAGCATATGTGTTTACTCTATACGTCACATCTACTTTGAAGAAGTTGATAAAAACTTCCAAATATCCGGTTGAAACGAATTCAGCATATCTCCTTATCCCTATATATCGAACCTCTAATCAACTTCAGATAAACTTTAACTTCTAAGATACGGTAATTTCAGATTTTGGCCAGATTCCAGGCGAACTATTTGTCCGGCGAGAAAATAATTTTCATATGTGGATTCAGCATGTCTTCTTACCTCTAAATCGAACACTTAATCAACTCCAAATAAAACTTTTACTTTTAACAAAATTTCCGGTTTTGGTCGGACTCCGGAGTCCGGACGAACTAATTGTCCAGCGAGAAAATAAATTTGAGACATGGATTCAACATGTCTCCTTACCCCTAGGTAGAATATTTAATCACCTTCAAATGAAACTTCTACTTTTAACAAATTTTTCGGTTTTGGCCGGATTCTGGACGAACTAATTGTCGGGCGAGAAATTAAGTTTCAGATAAGGATTCAGCATGTCTTGTTACCCCTAGATCAACTATTTCATTGGCTTTTTAAAACATTTTTTTCGTCCCTTAATTTGAAACCGCTCCCCCACCCTTAAATATAGCGCTACACAGCACGTCTACGAACTCGACCTGTCCCTTGACCTAAAGAATCCTCACACCAAGTTTCATCAAAATATCTCGTTCCCTTCGAGAGCTATCCTGCTCACAGACGGATGGACAGACGGACAACTTTGACGAAGTCATCTGTATCCCTCCACTTACGTTTTGGGGTCCCAAAAAAAGCTGGAAGAGGCAAACCTAGACGTTACGTGATGAAGTACATGTTACCAAAAGAATCCTCACACCAAGTTTCATCAAAATATCTCGTTCCCTTCGAGAGTTATCCTGCTCACAGACGGACGGACAGACGGACAACTTTTACGACGTCATATGTATCCCTCCATTTACGTTTTGGGATCCCAAAAAAAGCTGGAAGAGGCAAACCTAGACGTTACGTGATGAAGTACATGTTACGGATTAAGAAAATGTGAAAGAAAAAAAAATCTTTTGGGGCATACAGAATATGGGAGGGTTGTTTGTCTGGAATCGCTGCAGCGGAGCAATTCCTCTAAATCTTCGCTTTTGTGTTATTGCATCGAGGTTGGTACTGGAAAATAACATCTAGACGAACGTGGAGAATAACCCAAGGTTGATATTTTTAAATGGCAGCCAGGATTGTTATTCTGATATCAACCGAGATCATAAACCGTTATAGTTTTTTAGAACAGAACAAGTAACTGTGCGTTTACCTTTACTTTCCGGTAATCTCTCATTCTTCTTATTGTTGTTAGTGTAGGCCTACCTACTTTTTAAAGGCTCAGCTTTGCTTTTTGTCGAACAAAGACAAACATTTCATCGGGGTGGATATTATTAACTTTAACATCCACCTAATTTAAAGTATCCACCTCGACGAAAGTCAGTGAAGATTACCAGAATTACTACCTAGGTACTGATTATAATTATTATACCGTGCCGAATATTTTTTTCTGGAAAAGGGATGTGATGCATGTCATCTTACGTCCCACAGGTCGTTATATTCTGGTAATCATCAATAGTGGCGTTTTTGATCGCCGATGAAATTTCCCCGGTAGACGAACGAAGTTTGCCGATTCGTGCTTATTTACTGATAGCCGTTGGAGGCAACGTCCATCGCCTATCGGCGAGTCCTAGGCCGATAGGCGATGGACAGGAATTTAGGCGATAGACGTTAGCCGTTGAGCACAAAAACAGAAATTGGAAGAAACGGCTACGGCTATCGGCTTCCGGCGAACGTCAAAAACGCCAAAAAGTCAAACGGCTACGCTATCGCCGAACTAATCGGCGATCAAAAACGCCACTAATTACTTTATTAGAGGTGGATCGGCTGTTACTGAAATATGCACCTCTCGGAGAAAATGTTCGTCTTTGTTCTCCCAAAAACAAGGCTGGCCTCTAAGAAAGTACCGGTACTCTAACAAGAACGAGATGAATGAGAGATTACCGTAGAGTAAAGTAAACGCACAGTTAATGGTTATGTTCGAAAAAGTTATAACAGTTAACTTTACTCCATCGCGGTTGATATCGGAACAACAATCTCGACGGCCATTTAGAAATATTGACCTCGCTCCACTCTTTGGAAATTTTCATAGCCTACCTCGTCTCAGGCTCGGAAAGATTTCTCAATGTTCGTCTCGTTGTTATCTTCGATCTCGACCTCGATGTCGGAAGTTAACCTTTAACAGTTATCTTTTATTGGTCGACAAGGCTTAGCACAAATAAATCTATTTACTTATGTCACCTTACTTTCTAGAATATTTCGTTGATAACAGTAATCCCCTTCTCGCGAAAAAGGCGTGAACCTTTATGTTCCAAGTAATTCAACTAAGTCATTTTACGTAACTTCCACGAGTTTCACGGTTCAGGGTTGCGTCACCATCTACAGAGCGAAGTATGGGGCTCGGTAGAAATTTGCGGCAGGTTCTATGAGTCTTCCTCAAGGAATATCATGGATAGGTGCAGCGACATCACATTCACAGTCTGCCAAAGTCGCGGTCACGTTGCGTTTGACAGCGGTGACAAATCCAAAATCTCTCCTCGCTCGATTTGTATCGCAATTTCGTCTACTTACAGCCTGACGAGAAGTCTTGCCAAGGAGAGCCGAAATGTTGCTGGAATAAATCTTAGCTGACTTATCCGTTTAGCCTCACCAAGTTTCAATTGTTAGTTGTGTTTTTGCAGATACCATGGTATCTGTTACCACGGTAACTGGATCTGCAATTAGTCGTTTTTGCAGTTACCGTGGTATCTGATATACGGTTGCTCTGCAAAAACGACAATTGCCGAAGTTGCGCTTTTCGAAGTCATCCCAAAAAAAAAACTGATATCCAGTCACATCACTAAGTGCCAAAACTTCTTTCCTAACAATTTGACAAAAAAAAATGAAAGTGAGATGACTTTTTCAGATACCACGATAACTGGCCAGATACCACGATAGCTGCAAAAACGCCTTTTGACCGTAGTATCAGATACCACGATAACTGCAAAAACGACTCCAGACCGTGGCATCACATACCATGGTATCTGCAAAAACGATACTGTTGTCTCTACCTGATCCTTGTTACGTAATCTGACTGGGATGATGGAAAACAACCAGAATAACTAACATAATGGGATTTTTTTTTAAATACAGCGAGAGTATAAAACGTTTAGGCAGTGTATTTCAAGCACCGAGTATCTTGATGCGTTCCAAGACATCGAATGCTGCAATACCGAGAACCGCAAGTCAAACACGTGTAGGGGCTTGGGAAACCGCAGACGGCACAAAAATGTCCGTCGGGAAGTTTCGACGGTGGCGCCTGTGCGGAGGTGTAGTTCGGCTTGTTGACATTTACAGACTGATCTTCTTCAACAAGCTGTGCGAACGTTTTTCTGAATCTGAAAGAAATACGGGTTAGCCTGAACGAAAACTTTATGAAGCCAAGATATTTAGCCTACTTATCTTACGGCGCAGACTATGATTGCACCAAAGCTAAATAAAACGTAAGTAAATCTGACATTTCGACATGATAGACTCAAAAAACGAAGGAAAACAGTCAGAAACTGTTGGAAAACTTGTTCATTCTTGATTCGAAAACAAACAAATTGTTTTGTTACTATTTCGTAGATCCAGCCACAAATGAAAGGTATGCCCACGCTACATATCCAATGCATAACACTTGCCATTTCGGTAACTTGAATCAATACCTTAAGCAAAATAAAAAAAAAGTTAAAGCAATTTAAACAATAGTAGGCACCACACACTGCGAGCCGCTTTTGTAAGACGGAATAAAAAGATCACGTGGGGATTAACAAATCAGAAACCAAAACGCATACGTTATCAGTCCGCATTTGGCGCATAACGAATGGCCAAAAAGCCTTTTTTTTCTTGCACATTAAGGTCGAAGTACATCAAATAACCAGTACAATCCTGATCCGAAAGACATAAGCGTTTCAGCCTAGACTAACCTCAAAGAGATTTACTTATCCTACGGCGGAGATTATGATTGTACCAAAGCTAAAAGAACGAAGAACCTCTGACATGCCTATATGATACGACTATATAAACGAGGGAAGATAGTTGGAAACTGTTGGAAAACTTGTTCAGTCTTGATTGAAAAACAAACAAATGATTGTCGCCGTTCACAGACCTAGCCACAAATGGGAAAAGTATGCCCGCGCTACATGTCTAATATAAAACTGGTATCCCATTAATACTAGCAATTTCGATAACTCGGATAGCCTGCCATGGCAGGAATTCCTCGTAAAATTAAACCAGGGTCAAGACGAAACATGAAAAACTCTACTAAAAAGCTCATAAACAGTAATAGACGGTATCACCTTCTAGAGACAGAACACTTGATAGACCATAAGATTGAAGTGGCAAGAAACACAAACGCTCCTTTAGCACAAGGGAAACAACAGGTGAGTCTTCAGAACGGAAAATGCGCGATTTTCTCAGCACACCTGGTGGTGTTCAAAGGAAGCTCTGTAGGCACGTTCCCCACTGCCTTAGTCTAAGACTTTCCTGATACCTTATGAAAGAAAGCCTTCCCTCTACATCGTCAGTGGTGCTACGAATTCAATCATCGCCCACTTGTTTTTGTCCCCACAACTGTAATACGAATAAAATTCCAGATGCAAACAAAAAGCAGGCTTTTATGTCAAATCGTATCTATGTGGACACGGGGGTTATCACAGAGAACGGCACGACTAATGTGGTCGCGTCGTCTGCTGGACCCTTCTTAAAGCTAGCGAGCGACTATCTCTGAATCACACGAAGGACCGATATTTCCATAGAAATGAACTCACCTCTGCTTGTAGTACTCTGAGGTTCGCTGCTTCTTCCCTCTTCGAGCACGTGTTTCAAGGGATTCTTCGAACTTTGGTGCCTTCTTGTTCATAACTGGGAGAGGAAGACAAAATTAAAATCTGGTCTCAGTATTCCAGCTTCTGCTCCCCGTTTACTTACGACTTGCGTTGGTCTTGTGTCTCATTACTGAGGTACTGAACACTGACTAGCATGGCGGCTTTTGAAGCCATAAAACACTGCGCTGGATGTACAGACACACAGGGGCGACCCGAGGGGGGTGTAGGGGGGGTGCTGCACCCCTCCCCCCAAGAAAGCCTGTGGGGAAAAAAATCCGGTAAATTTTGACTGGTGCGGCGAAGCCGCGCCAGTTACAATTTGTCAAATTCAGCTGAACTTGATGATTTTTAGGGAATCTACCGCGAAATCCTTTACAAGGAATCTACCGGAATTCGACCCAGGGAATCTATCGGAGCTTGACTCAGGGGATGTCAAGTTTAAGTTCACGCTTTTTAATTTTTTACACAAACTACAAATACATTAAACAAGCACTGTAGAGAATAAAAATTCGTACATCCAATGCTTGTTGATAAATGGAATGTGTTGTTGATAAATGGAATACGGGTTAAAACGCGACGAATGAATGTGTAAGGTGGGTTGAAGGCTGAAGATTTTCTAGTTTCAAATGACTCGATCGAATATGGCTGAGATCCAGCAGTCTAGTAACATATCACTTAGTTAACTATCTCCGGAAACCCGATAAAAATGCGTTACTGCGTTTGTCAGTTATCCAAGGATAATAGAGCATGAACATATCCTTTCAGATTTGTTGTACGTCAATGTGCCTGTCCCTCTAGAAATGTAAGCCGTCCAACTAGAAATTTAAGCCATTGCCAAATATTAAATTAAATATCAGACTCGTGCAAGGTGTATCCTAAAATCATTCTCCTACTGTCTACAGGCGTAGGCTAACTTCTCCGATGTCGCATCTTTTTTCGCGTGTTTCGTGCAAGCAGCGCACACTCTGAACGTTATTATTAGAGCCCCGGTATGGAAAAATTCAAGATCCCTCAAACGGGTCAAAGTATTTCAGTGTATTAAAATGTCAGAAGTAAAAATAAGCTGCCTTTCCAGTTAAGCTTTAACGTGCCTATTTTGTATTAATCGTCGTTTTCCAACACATAATCGAAGTCCGAACACAACAGTATTCTAGAGTTTCTGCAGAGATATTCACTACGGATAAATTCCGGTAAAACCTGAAAAATTCCGGTAAAATTCTGAAGCTGCACTACCCCCCTCCCCCCCCCCCCCCCCCCCCTATCAGGAAGGTGTCGGGACGCCCCTGCAGACGCACCATATAGTATGCCAAGATAACCTAACCGTGGAAAGTTGTTCTTTAGGAGACCCACTCCGCTCGGCTATTTCTTTTGATAGCCTATTTCTTTTTTATTGTGATTTGTATCTACAAAACAACGCAAAATGAAGTCACCACAGAGTAGCTGCAAAAGCTATCTCTTCCATTTTCATCAAGTAACAGCTGATATTATGCTAGGTTTGTGCTTAAAGTTTTGGGCAAAGTCTATAGACCTGTATGCGGTTTCATGAACTAGGTTTAAAAAGGCACCATAGCATCTTGCAGTCGGATACTACCAAAATACCTCCTGCCAATGTTTAACGTTCAACTGAATTGTCAAATCCATCGTTTTCAGGCAACCCGAATGGTCTCCTCAGGACTTTTTAAGCAAAAAACGTAGAACGTGCATACTTCAACGTCGACGGCTTTGAATTTGACATTGTTATGATCTAGAACCTAAACCTTACCAAGATTAGCATGGGGATCTTCGTGGAAGTTATCCTGTTCCAAAGCTTCCAGAGCTTTTCGAGCTCTTCTCCTTCTAGTGGCGTCATCAAGGATACGCCTTGCATTTGCATCTTTCACACGGGATGATTCCCTTGACGCCATATCCAAATCAAATGTAAAGTCTCTCAAACAATTTAATTTTCTTTATCCTGAAGGCTCACATTCAGTTTGTCCATCAGATCATCAATCTTATTTTGCAGAGTAGGCACAATATCGGCAGCTACGAAGATGTGCGTTTCGTCAAGGTCTTGCAGTATGAACCTACGACCGAAGGCCTCCTGTTCGTCCAAGTGCAGCAAGAACTGTTTAAGGGCTGGATCACTAAAAGAAAGCAGAATTTTCTAAGAGTCTATTCAAACCATATCAGGTGGAATCTGGGATACCAGCAATATATATATGGGCGACTAGCCCGAAAAGAACGAATCCCACATTCTACTCGCAAAAGGTAATTGTTTGAATGTGAAATGCATGCATCATCTCATACAGGATTTGGTCAATCCACTGCTCAAGCCTATCATCTTGTTTCCAGATAAAAACGAAGGAACTGGGCGACTGTTGACAGAGTAGATGGACAGAGTCCAAAAAGCTAGATTCGGCTGGGCATTATTGCCAGATAAAAATGAGGACCTGGGTGACTGGTACAAAATAGCTGGATAGGGTTCAAAAAGCTACATTGGGCTAAGCACTATTTACAAAAGGAGACTGTGCATATGGACACCGACATCAAAATGGCTGTTGTAATTAATGCCAGCAAGTGCAAAGCATGGCACCTGAGCACATAAGCACTGCCCACCACAGCTGACAGCTAAGCTGACTAATTGACAGCTAAGGAAATTGAACTGTGGAAACCGAACACCCATACAGGTCCAGAGTAATGACAAGCTGATATTTGTGGACTTCAACAGAAAGGAAGAAATTTTTTCTTTATTAAAAAACTGACCTTCTTTCTTAAAACAAAGTTGTATCCCTACACTATTCCATTATTTTGTCTTACAAAAAGCACTACTAGCAAATATAATCCAGATCGTTTTTGCTTTTCAAATTACAAAAAGCAAACCAGGTGTTAGCCAAGTGTCAGCTGAGTCACTTTTAGCCGCGAATTAGCAAAATATTTAAGAAGTGACAAAAGCGTGAGTGATTAGGCCTACTAGTAGTAGTGGTATTTATAGGAAAAATGCCTGGTTTGGATTTTCTGTTAGCAGATCGCTCACTACTGTTAGCAGATGTTCACATAAATAAGCATACCTCTACTGTACAGGAGGGGTATCCAACCTCGTTTTTACACTACCTCGATTTTTGCCGCGAAAATGTTAAAATTAAATGTACAAGCTGTCCTGACAGTCAAGAGGCAAAATATGATTTTTTTCAAAGTCATGTGTCCAAAAATATTCAAATTCAGTGCCTTTTTCTCCATTTGGAGCTATTTTGAAAACCTGTTTTCTGGCTACTGACTTTGCTAACTCTTCATTTTTCATCATTTTTAAGCAGGGTTGCCATGGGTAGCACTAAAGTGCTACTTTTAACACTTTTTTCTAAAAGTAGCACTATCAAGAAAACGTAGCACTATTATAGCACTTCTTAGCAAAAATAGAACTTTTTTGTTAAAAAGAACGCTTTTCTTCTGTTCAACTACTATTCCGTTTACAGCCTACATGCACGCAATTAGTTTGAAGTTTAGTGCTCCAAACCCAAAGGAGTAAATGAAGAAGATTAAAGGGGATTTGCATTCCACGACAAATATGGTTTACTGATATGTATTTAAACCATAGCTTGACCATTCATTACACTTTTAATTCGACTGGTGAGAAGAAACAAATTCACTTTGACGAGCTTCTGTTTGTGACAATTTTTATTTGACAGCGTACAGTTGTTCATAACTATAAGTGCACAATAACACAGATAGCTTACTGACAAACTTGAATTGAGGGTCTAAAAACTGCTTAGTCGCAAGTTTCTGGAGCTGACGCAAAAACAAAGCTACTGCTTTTTTAGGTAGAAGATTTAAATTTAAGCAAATAAAGGGGGCTATGTATAGGGAAGACTGGGGGCATCTTGGACAAGGGGCAGATTGGACACGGTACTTTTTTCATTGTGCGAACCCCTCTAAAAATGTGGTCCAATGAGACTTTATGACTGCTACCTAGTGGTCATTAGTTTAACCTTGTCACTTGGCACATTTGCCCAAATTTTTATAAGAAATCTTAAGTAAGTCTGATTTTCGAACTTTCAAAGTTTGTTTTTGAGTTTAGGAAGTTTTTTATGGACATGCCAACAAAAGGGTAAGATGTCTTAAATTTCTACCTTGTACACTTCATTTTCACGGCTATCGGATGTGATGTTTGCTTTTCGTACAGAGTGTCATCTTGTGGGGTTTTCAGAGGTATTTATAAGATCATACACCCAAGGGGCAGTTTGGACATGTGTTCCTGGGGCAGTTTGGACAAAGGTACCTATTTCAGTGGTGAGTTTTTACACAAATATTCAATGGTTTCAAGTTATAAGCGACCAATAGCATTTGTCCCATGGAATCTAGCAGAAATAGGCTCAGGAATCTACCAGAATTTCGCTGCTAGCCGGATAAGTGTATGGACTCCAGTTTACAGGGATGACCCCGAAACATAACTTACCCGAGTGATTCGTGCAGACAGACAAAACAAATTAAGAAATTCACCTGAACTTGATGATTTTTAGGGAATCTACCGGATTATTGCTCAGGGAACCTACCGGACTTTGCTTAGGGAATCTTCCAAAACCTTTCACAAGGAATCTACCGGAACTTGACCCAGGGAATCTATCGGAATTTGTCTCAGGGGATGTACCGGAATTTGCCCCAAGGAATCTACCAGAATTCAGCTCAGGGAATCTACCGGAATCTTGCTGCTTGCCGGATAAGTATAGACTCATAGCTTAAAGGAATGACCCCCTTACCAGAATGATTCATGCAGACGGAAAGAACAGCGTACCGGAACGTTCACCGGGTGATTCCGGTAATCTCCTAAATTCCTTTAGATTTAAAAAATTAGGCAACCTATACAGAGATTTAAATAATTTCCAACTATAAATATTGTTCCAGGAATAATACCATGGTTTGCACTGAAGAGATTTATTCATTCCAAAAGGGTGGTGTAGAGTTTAAGTTGCCGGTGCCCAGGTTGGCTGGAGGGACAAGCAGACAGGTGGAGCAGCTGGTATTTGACCTTAGTCTGACAAACTATGATGTTGCTTGATTTTACATCATTTACTAAGTGCATTTTTACTTTTCTGACTTATCTTATCCAGTAAATGGCATTTTATATACCGCTTTCTTCTATAACAAGAGCTGTAAGCTCATATGGCACTTGCATGGGTTGAGATGTATTATTTGATTAAAAGTAATTTTCGACTGCGCGGTTCAGATGCGCACTTTAAGGAAGCTAGAGAAAAAGTATTTTGTCGTAGAACTTGGCTGTAATGATGCACACTTTAAAGGCACTAGAAATTCATCTGTAAGGAAGACCCTTGAGGCAAAAACGATATCAGGCTCTTAGGGATCATTGATATATACGTATGATCAAAAGTATTTTTTTTCCGCTAATGCGGGTAAAATGCGCACTTTAAGGGTGCTAGAAATTTTTTTTTTTTTGCAAAACCCTTGTGGCACAAATGATCATAGGTTGAGATGTATCGTTTGATAAAAAGTACTTTTCGACCTTGCGGTTAAGATGCACACTTTAAGGGAGCTAGAACTTCATTTGTAAGCAAAACCCTTGAGGCAAAAATGATCATGGACTCATGCGGATCATGGAAATGCATATTTTGCTTAAAAGCATTTTTCTTAATTTGCGGTCATGATTGGTACTTTAGGGAATGGTCGGATTTGAAAAGTGGCGATTTCTAAGCCAATCTTGTCGAATTTCTAATATTCCAGCCAAATTTCATCGTCCTAGCAAATCTGGAAGTACCTTAACTCGCGATCACCGGAATTCCGGACCCGCCCCTCAAACTCCCCCCACAGTCGCCGGAGCCAATCCGGTTCGGTTTTGGACTTGTTTGTTATTCCCACAAAGTTCCATCCCGATCTCTCCAGTCCAATCCGGTTACGTATTCCCCCCCCCCCAATTGTTGTCGGATCCGGTCCGGACATGAAAAGATCACCACAGGCCCTCTGTTCAGTTATTAAATTTCACTCGAATCCGATCACCCGTTCCGAAGTTACGCATGGCTAAATATTCTGGATTCCCCCTCCCTCCGATCCCCCCACGACTATCGGATCGAGTGAATTTTTATTTACAAGTTAGTTTGATCGGGTCCCTGATACCTGATACGCCTCCCAAGTTTCGTCGTGAAAATCCCAAAAACTGTCATCACCAGAATTCCGGGAAACTCCCCTCCACCTCCCCCCCCAAGTGTCCGGGTCCAGTCCAAACGTGTAAACGATTTATATGGAGCAGATTCTTGTTCTTCCCAGCAAGTTTTACTCCAATCCCTCCACTATAACCGTCTCTCGAGATTTCCGGTCTTCCCCCGCCCCCAACTCCCCATAGCTGTCGAATCCGGTTCGGACTTCAAATGGAAGATCAGAGATATGTCATTCATTCAGGTATTAAGTTTCGTCCCAATCCGATCACCCGTTCGAAAGTTACACAACACTCAATTTTCCATATTCCCCCGCACTGAATCACATATACAAACCCCTTTGACCCTCGAATGCACTAGCTCTTTCCGATGTTAACAGAGTGATCCGATGCAAAGAGTGACGTCACGCCGTGCGCAGACCTACTAGTGAGAAGAAAGGGGTAGGGGTTTTACAAAAACTACTAAATTCTCAGGATTCCAAGGCCCACCACTCCCCCCCAGATGGTCGGATCGTGAAACTGATTATTTCCAGGTTAGTTATATCGGGTCCCTGATATGCCTGCCAAGTTTCATCGTCCTAGGACATCTGGAAGTACCCTAACTCGAAAACAGTGGACCGCCCGACCGACAGACCGACCAACAGACAGACCGACCAACCGACCGAAAAGCGATCGGTATATGGCACTTGAGCGGAGCTGCAAGTGCCATAAAAACAGTGTGTCCAAACCTGTCCAAACTGACCCAGTGCCTGTCCAAACTGACCTGGCCTAAGGGGCAAATTGGACAAGTTGGCAGACTTGGGTAAATCATCAACCAACAAAAAACCGAATAACACAAAAATCTGCATTAATTACCATAGATGGCCAAGATATTTACCTATCGTTTGGTATGCAAACGATAAATGTCGGTCTTCAAATTTTCTACTTACGGGTCATCTAGTGATTTTGTCCAAGATGCCCCCAGTCTCCCCTACTGTATTGCAAATGGAGGGTAACAGTAAGATAAAACAAATTTTAGTTGTAGTGTGGTCAAGTCGGACACAGGTTGGATGTTGCGTGTTGGTCGAACTCAAAAACTTTTTTTGGAAGTAGCACTTTTTCCAGAAAAGAAAACTTTTTCCAGTTTCCAATAGCACGAAAATGTCAGTGGAGTGGCAACCCTGTTTTTAAGTCAATCAGGGGAAGGTTAGAATAAAGTAATCGTGTTTGAAAAGAAAAGTAAGTTTAACTAGAAATACTGAAGCAATAATTATTAATCCAATATGTAAGTAAACCATTCAACTAGCTTCAATCTAGTATTTTTGTCATATTTGTTGGTTCCTTTTTAAGCCAGATGGATTATTCTGAAGCAGTGAAGGAAAGACTTCTCTGGAAATTTGGAATCTTGTCTGAGGTTGGATACCCCTCCTGTACAATAGAACTTAGAAGACGCTCTACCACCAGGGCCAGGGGCCCAGGGCTCTATGCCTACTACGGCTCTACTAACTATCTATATCAGTATATCCCTGACTGACCTAGGAGGAGCTTCGCTTACCACTCAACTAGAACTCCTTTTACAACATTCACCATAGCACCTTTCTTTGCTTGATGCTTAGCAGTTTCGCTTGAGTTTATTACGAGACAGCTAGCCTAACTGTATTTTTGGCTTTTTAACTGTTCAAGCTTCTAACAGTGTTTCCACTAGCTCCTTTTTATAATCCGTTAAAGGTCGGAAGTTTTCCGTAGAAAATCCGTAGATGGCGTTTGAGATTCAGTAGAATTTTCCGTAACCACTAGGTGCCACAAAAGTCTCATGGTCCAAGTACATGACCGCAAAAACCCGGCAGCTTTTTCTGTCGTAATCATTCCTGTAATCATTCACAGGTACAAGATTGAAATTTCGCCCAGATTTGAAACTTTTATTCCCTTTTGCTGGCCAGTAAGGCTCTCCAAAATTTCCTTTTCTGTAAGGGTTTTCATCTTTACAAAATACTTTAGGAACGAACCTAACAGATTCAGTGATGATATGATGCAAATCTGGGCCGATTTTCGTCGAAATAAGACATGGCCATTAAATACTAGTTTGAATTATTAAATACTAGTTGAAGTATCAGAAGAATTTGAAGTTCTACAGCATGGGAATCGTATGCGTATACCTCGGCCGATTTAAAGAAGATTGGGTAAATATTGCAAGGGAAGGGTGAACATTAGTACAAAATAACATTTTCAATAGGATTCCGGTTTTTCCGTAGGTATTCCGTAGATTCCGTAACTGCGTTCTTTTGTCCGTAGACAGACATCAAATTCCGTAGATCTACGGAAAAATCCGTAGAAGTGGAAACACTGGCTTCTAATTCTATCTTTGATTCTATCTACTGTAGTGGTCGTGTTTTGTTTCTTTCTATACGCTCAGTTGAATGATACTTTAAATTCCGTAAGATGGCGTACATTCTTCCAGTGCCTGAAGCAGGCCTGAAGCAAGGAATCAGGGTGTACAGGCAATGACACAAAAAAGCTTCCATTTGGCAAAGCACACAACTTCCCAGAATACGATTTTCGGATTGCCTAACGCTGCAAAGATATTTTTGTTTTGTAAAGCAGGTAGTGTTACATGTCAAATATGTCGAAAACTTGCGAAAATGAGCACATGGCGTCAATCAGCTTTTTTGCGGCTGAAAAGGACATGCCATCCTACTCCCAGAGTCAGAGGGGTTGTCTGACTTGTCGGCGAAACGTCCCCGGCGAAACATACCCATGACAAAACGTCCCCGTAGCGAAACGTCCCCATGTAAAACGTCGCCTTGGCGAAAAGTCCCGGCTGAAATGGACTTTCTAACCGATTAATTCAAGACCACAGCATGGGAATAAGAAAAAAAATCACCTAAGCATAGAAATATTATCACGAGCAATACAAGGTTCACTAAACAAGATCATGAACTTCCCCAACTTCCCATGCCGTTTTTATCCACCATAACGGCACTTTCTCTTGTTTGACTTTTTATGGCACTTGCAGCTTCGCTCAAGTGCCATATACCGATCACTTTTCCGTCGGTCGGTCTGTCTGTCGGTCTGTCGGTCGGTCGGTCGGTCGGTCCGGTGATCGCGAGTTAGGGTACTTCCAGATGTGCTAGGACGATGAAACTTGGCAGGAAAATCAGGGACCCGACCAAACTAACCTGGAAATAATCAGTTTCCCGATCCGACCATCTGGGGGGGAGTGGTGGGCCGAGGAATTCTGAAAGTTAAGTAGTTTTTGTCACTCTTTTTCGAGTTGGGGTACTGCCAGTTGGGCTAGGACGATGAAACTTGGCAGGAGCATCAAGGACCCGACCGGACTAACCTGGAAATAATCAGTTTCCCAATCCGACCACCTGGGGGGGGGAGTGGAGGGCTGGGGAACCCGGAAAATGGGAGTAGTGTGTAACTTTCGAACGGGTGATCGGATTGGAATAAAACTTAATAACTGAATAAATGTCATACCCCTGATGTCCCATTTGAAGTTCGGACCGGATTCAACAGCTATGGGGGAGTGGGGGGGGGGGCCGGAAATCTCGAGAAACGGTTAGAGTGGAGGGATCAGAGTGAAACTTGCTGGGAAGAACAAGCATCTGCTCCAGATAAATCGTTTATACATTTGGAATGGATCCGGACACTGGGGGGGGGGGGGTGGAGGGGAGTTTCCCGGAATTCCAGTAATGGCGGTTTTGGGGATTTTCACGACGAAACTTGGGAGGCGAATCAGGGACCAGATCAAACTGACTTATAAATAAAAATTTACATGATCCGATAGTCATGGGGGGAGTAGCGGGAGGGGGAATCCGGAATATTGAGTCATCCGTAACTTTGGAACGGTTGATCGGATTTGAGTGAAATTTGATAATTGATCAGAGGACATGTCTCTGGTGATCTTTGTCATGTCCGGACCGGATTCGACAACAATGGGGGGGGGCGGAAAATACGTGACCGGCTCAGACTGGGGAGATCGGGATGGAACTTTGTGGGAATGATAAAGAGATGCTCTGGATAAATCACTTACAGAACCGGATTGGCTCCGGCGACTGTTGGTCAGTTTGAGGGGGGGGGGCTCCGGAATTCCGGTGATCGCGATTTAAGTTATTTCCAGATGTGCTAGGACGATGGAACTGGGCTGGAATATTAGAGATTCGACAAGATTGGCTCAGAAATCGCCACTTTCTAAATCCGACATTCCTTAAAGTACCAATCTTGACCGTAAATTTTGAAAAATACTTTTAAGCAAATTATACATTTTCATGATCCCCATGAGCCCATTATCATTTTTGCCTCAAGGGTTTTGCTTACAAATGAAGTTCTAGCTTCGTTAAAGTGCACATCTGAACCTCAAGGTCGAAAACTACTTTTTTTTTATCAAACGATACATCTCAACCCATGATCATTTGTGCCACAAGGGTTTTGCTTAAAAATTGATTTTATCACCCTTAAAGTGCACATTTTAACCTAAAAGTGAAAAAAAAAATCTTTTTACCAAACGGGTAAAAATCAATGATCCCTAAGGGCCTGTGATCGTTTTGTCTCAATAGCTTCTCTTACAGATGAATTTCTAGCGCCCATAAAGTGCGTATTATTTCAACCAAGTTTTAAAACAAAACACTTTTTCTCTAGCTCCCTTAAAGTGCGCATCTGAACCGCAAAGGTAACCTTAAAAGTACTTTTGATCAAACACTACATCTCAACCCATGCAAGTGCCATATGAGCTTACAGCTCTTGTTTTAGTCAGATCAGGCTTCCGCTTGTTTCCTCCTTCCTAGGAGCTTATTGTTAAAAAAAAAAAAAATCCGGTTATGCATGTTGCTTTAAACGACCTCGAACTAGCCTAGCCTACTACTGATCAGTTACGAGCCCAGGGCAATGCATATTACCAGGGACCCATAAATTTCCTTTACAGGGGCTTGTCATTTCCTATGCTTCTATATTGCTATTTTGACCGATCCAAATCTAGTTTCCAAAAATCCCCACTTGAGTCGAATCGGCATTTTTGTTTGCCTCATTGCATGTGCGCGCCAAAGAGACTTCTCCCCCAAGGCGCCAGCAGCCAATCCCAAATTTTGTCTATCTGACCTTTGACGTGATTGGACCATGGGTATTTCTCGAACTATCTTCCGACCGGTCAAGAGCGCATCAGAAATCTCTTATTGACAAGTCCCCTGTAAAGGAAATGTATGGGTCCCTGATATTACATAGTATATTTTGAAGGGAAATGATGTAGATTGCATATATGAAGCAACTGGCCCCACGTCCGCTCTTTTCTGCCTACACAAAATGTTCCTACATCTGCAATGCAACTCCGAAGTTTTTTTTTTATCTTGATTATGCGCCTGCAGCTATAAGGCGAATTTAAAAATCTTGGGGATGCATCGCCATCGGGACGTTTTACCATGGGGACGTTTTACCTTGGTTTTTACCACGGGAAAGTTCCGCTTGCGACTTTCTCCGGGGACGTTCTGCCATGGGGACGTTTCGTCGGTAACCCGAGTCAGAGGCCGGCTTGTGGAATAAGCCTTCGACAATAATCGACATGCGGCGCGGTAGGCTAGTAGTCCTGGAATCCTGACTGATTACCATATTGAACTTCTCACGGAATTTAGCCATGAGTTTCCAGTCTTAGATGACACGTAATCTACTTGCATTAGAGGCTTTTAGCACTGCGAATCCTACCACGCTGTTCCTTTAATCCGAACCCAGGGTGACAGTTCTGTTTTTGGGACCCAAAACGTAAATGACGGGATATCTATGATTTCGTAAATCGTCGCCCGTCTGTCTGTCTGTCCGTCCGTCCGTCTTTAGCACGATAACTGCCGAGGGGTTGGGATATTTTATTCAAACTTGGTATAAGTATACTGTATACTTCGGGAGAAAGCACAGGTCAAGTTCGTCGATGGGCAGGCTATCAGGCTTAGGAGACATTTTGTGGCACTTGCCCTTCGGCCAAGTGCCATATAGCGATCGCAATTTCTGCCCTTCCGTCGGTCGCTCAGTCGGTCTGGGTTTTGCTAGTTCGGGCACTTCCACATTAAGCTAGGACGATGAAACTTGGCAGGCATATCAGGGACCCGAACAAATAAACTTGGAAATCCCGACCCGACCATCGTGGGGGGAGTGGAGGGACGGGGAATCTGGAATATTGAGGTATTTATAAAATTGAATCGGTGATCTTTTCTTAATGAAACTTGATATCTGGAAAGACCTCGTGTCTCAGACAACCCAGTTCAATTCCGGACCGGATCGGGTGACTTCGGGGAGAGCTGGAGGGGGGAACCGGAAATCTTGAGAAACGCTTAGAGTAGAGGGATCGGGATGAAACTTGGTGGGAAGAGCAAGCCCAAGTCCTGATATACATCACTGCTATAAGTGGACCGGATTCGGGCACTGTGGGGGGAGTTGGGGGGGGGGGGCATTGGAATTCTGGTGGTCCAGCGAGTTCAGTACTTCCTGATGTACTAGAACGATGAGACTCGGCATGCGTATTAGGGACCCGAGTAGACCGACCTGAGAATAGTCGTTTACACGATCCAACGATCGTTGGGGGAGTGGAGGGATGGGGAATCCGGAATCTAGTGGCATCTACAACTTTTGAACGGGTGATCGAATTTGAATGAAACTTGGCAAGTGGAAAGAGCTACCGTCTCAGACGTTCCATGTCAAGTCCAGACCGGATCCGATACTTCCGGGGGCTGGAGTTGGGGAGGGGCACCGGAACTTTCCTGATACACTTAGCGTCCAGGGATCGGAATGGAATCTGGTGGGAAGAACACGCATAAGCATTAGCGACGTTCTTGACAGAACCAGATCATATCGGGGCTCTTTGGGAGAGAGTTGGAGGAGGTTTCTCGGAATTCCAGAGTGCTAAAGACGATAAAACTTGGCAGGCATATTAGTGACCCGACCAAATAGACTTAAGGACCCGGCACAATGCCCTAGGAAGACTTCTTTTCCTGGATCCGACCATTTTTAGTTGGAAAACGTCTAGGGATCAAACGAGTGGATCTAACTAAACTTGGAGGGTAGACAAGTCATTTTCCCTAGATGATCAGAGGACGATGCCGGAGATGATCAGACTCGAGTGAAACTAGATATCCTATTTCTTATCCGATCCTAGGGGGGTTGAATGGGATACTTGTGACGTTCTCATCTATCCGCTCGTAACAAGTGCCATATGAGGTCCTAGCTCTTGTTCAACTTTATATTCTTGCCAGACAAGTAGACCGTCCGGAATCTGGTAAATAAATTCAACAGAAGTAAAAGCTTTACACGGTGTCAATTAGATTCGATACCGCACAGGAGTAAAAATACGTGCTAAATCGATATCCGAAATTCACTTTCTCACCGGAAAAGCAATTCGCCCGGAATCCAGCAAAAACCGGAAATTCGGCTCAGTTGAAACACAATTATTCTGAAGACAATTAAAGCTTTGATTAGGGGGTAAGAAGGGATGCTGAATCCATTCCTGTTTTAATTTTCTCAGCGTATCAGTCGTTTTGACATAATTGGGGAGAAAGAGCCTTGAAAAATAAAGGGACATATACATTTAGCCAGTAAGACTTGTTTGGAGGTTTGTAGACTTGTGAAAGATAGGACAGTCGGCAAATACTCTTTACTCGACTCTTTATTCTCAAATCGGATGACAGTGTGGCCAGAATCCGGCCAAAGCTGGAAGTTTATGAATTGACATAGCTGTCTGATATTCTTTTCGGGGAAAATTACTCCTTAATGAATCTTGCTAAGGGGCTCTAAGGATTAGATTGCAGGTTTAGGGTTTCCAAAAATCTGGTGGACCCCTAATAATGTTCCCTTTGGGATACACCAGAATATTTTGCCTTGTTCAGTTCGAGTTCGGTAGCAGCTATTTCACGTAGAAAGAACTCGAAAGAATTGTTCTCAGACCCAACGCTCCAGATCGAAGCCTTACTGCCAGAGAATCGGTAAACGAAGTTGTATGATTTCGCTCCAGGACTGTTGGGGAACAAAAGCTTAGGTTTATCCCAAAAAACATCTGGAACGGGAAGAAATGCATTAGGTTTCCTTTAATAATTCGGCCAATTATTTGGTTTCGTCCGTAAAAGAGATACAGTTTAGCCTGCTCCTCCTGACAGAGTGGCTAATACATTTGAATTACAGCGACCACCTTTCTCGGAACTGTTTTCAACGCCGACTGAACATCCGTCCCTTGCATGGCTCAGCCTCCCAGTCGTGTTATCGTGTAAGGTTCCCAAAGGAGTTAATACATTGCATCGTGCACAAGCTTCGACATTTAGATTTTCTCCGATTATTGGTTGTAATCTGGTATTGTCCACAGAAGCCAGAGCAATTTACTTGCGCGAAAGTGAATCTTGAAGTTTCTTTCATTCCATTCAGTGCAGCTTCAGCGTTTGAGGTAAGCAGTTCATTGCTAGTGCCATTGAGAGGGTTTGTTTTAGCTGAGCTTCGTAGCAGGAATAAGTAGATAAATATCCTCTATTTGAATTAATGCGGCTTTTATAGTTAGCGTCTATTTAAGAAGCTTTGCTCAACCTGAGAGACATCTGTAAGTTTTTGGTAATCGTGACCAAAATCCTCGCCGAAATTTTCCCCTTACTTTCGCCGCTTTCGCCATCTTACGTAGTGTGTCCACGTCTGAGAGCGCCTTGCAACTGCAGATGATTGTCTGTAACCAACTTCTAGCTTTTTCTTATCACATTGTCTTGGAGATTGACCTTTGATTGCCCAATAGGCTTAAGGTTTCACACTATTTTCCAGTGAAATCCAACACGATTAGAAACCGGATAAAACCGGATCCACTACTGTCTTGGAGAAGAGACACCAGACGACTATTGAGTGCCGGAATTTTCAGAGGATGCCAAGTTAATTAATTTGTGTACACCTGGTACCGCCTCCCCCTATTTACTGGGCAGCTGATGCTGGATTAAAAACCTTCCAGAAATATAGTACCAAGAACATAGTACGTAATAACTGGACCCAGTATAGAGAATCGGCTATCCGTCTCTCTAGAGGCGTTTTTCCATGACCCACAAACAAGTTGTGGGTCGATTGTGGCTCAAAAAGAGCGTTTCCGCGAATTCCGCGGCCTTTTGTGCGGCCCACAAGTGTGTTTCCGCGATCAACAAGATTTTCGTGGCTCGCTTTGTGGCTCAACTTCGACAAACAACTGCCGAGGTGATTGTCGATTTTGTGGCTCGATTTTGGCGGGAAATTTAATTTAGCAGCAAAGTAACCCCAAAACAATAAAATAAAGAAACTTTCTCGGCATTTAGACATAAAATTGAGGATCCTTTTAGCACGGAATGGTAAGGACGAAAGCCTGGTGTTCTATTTATCAAGATTTTATATGAATTTTAATTTAATTTTCAGACATTTCAGATTACCGCCGAAAAATAGTCAGAACGGCATTTCCGAGAGTTTCAATTTGTGGCTCTACTGTGTGGCACACACTCGTGTTTCCACGACAAACACTCAAAAGTGTGTGGCCCACAATTGTGTCGCGGAAAAACGCCTTAGGAGTGTTGCTGGTGTGGGATAATCTTTATGCCATGTGGCGAATGCGACTCTGCGTTCTGTCGGCGCCAAACTTAAAACTAAGTTCCGCGGAGAGTGTTTTCTAACCCGTCACCAATGATTACTAAAAGCTACCGTCGTCGTTCTTAATCTCTGTTAAAGGGTACCGGTATACAAACTGGAGTGACGATGTGTTTCTTTCCGAAGAAAACGGTCTCCACCTTCTCCGTTCCAATTATTACTTCCTCTCTTATTTCCCTGGACAGAACCAGACACCTGATTTCGCCAGACACGCTTCTAGCGTAAGACTCGATCTTTAAAACTTCCGCCCTTGAGTAAAAAAAATCCACAGCACCCAATCCCAGTTTCTTCGCAAATTACGGCCTGTCGAACTTTTTCAGTCAATTTGAGTGTTTATAGTGTTTTGTTCCATTTTGTTTATCTTTTTTTTATACTCCGCCATTTTGTTTCCCTCAGCGACTTAGATTCAAACGAACAAACATTAAATAATAGTGGTTGTAACATGGTAAATGTTACAGATACTATTATTTGTAACATGGCGGTAGCCTTTAGTAAATAATCGTAAGAGGTTGGAACAAACCATGAGAGCGGTATTCGCTTTGCTCCGCGGATTTCAAATTCACTGCCGTAAAAACTAAACAAGGCGAAACTCGCTCTCTGCGGGAACTGGAATTGACTCACGGGTTTTCGTCGAGTTTTTGCATGAATTTTAAGGATATGTTCAGGCTATTTGTATATTGTGACTGCATCCATCATCAAGTGGATCTGTATTTCGTAAGCATCGCATCGCGCCGATTTTCTGGGCATTCTTCGTTTTAAAACAGCCTTTTGTTTACCTTTCTTTTTAATCTGAAATGTCGCGTTATGGATGTGAAATTTAACACTCATGACACTATGAGGATTAACACTATGGATCGGAAATTTAACACTCATGTTCTAGGGGACTCCCAACATGCAACTGACTTATCAGAGCTTTTTTTCTTTTTGCTTGTGACGTTTTACATCTCTGCTGTTCTTGTTGCCAACGGGTTTGAAGAGCCCTACCTTCCTGTCAGAGTGATTGGGATAAAAAGGCTCTGGCTTCAGTGCGTGCAAGGGTTATAAAACTGCTGCATTTCTTTTCAGTATACATGTATCGAAGATCCGTGAACAAAGTAGTGAAAGGGGACATGGTGCAGTCGGCAGATTCGGAAAATTTCAGCACAACCCTGGGGCTGCAAAATGTCGAGTTCTTTAACAAGTTCACTAAGTTGCCGGTTGTCAACTCTGCTATAACTTACGCTTCCGGGGCCTATGAAAAAGCCAAGGTAAGTCATATTTTTGTTTTCTGCTCCTTTTTGGGAATCTGAAGTGCTTAATCATCTTCCACTTCTTTTGTGTCGTAAGCCCGATAATTATCCTGAGCGAACATTCTTTACGAGTTTTGAATGTTGGAAAATATTGAAGGTTTTAGGCGACGTCACATGTTGGCTTCTGTGGTCAGAAAGTGCTTTATACGGCTTCTGATAATCGTGTCTTAATCCCCTGGCAATAGGAATTAGGGTAGATATTACCATGTAGACAGAGACAAGAATCGCGTTTTTGCAGATTCTATTCTCTTTCCTGGTATCTTAAAGTCGACAAATAAAAGTATAATTCGCGAGATCTTTTTTTCGTTTTTAAATGCACTCAAAGGAGAAAATAGTTTGTGTTTTTTATTTTAGTAGGATATATTTTTGTTGGTGCCTTAGGCGTCTGCTTTATGGCCGTATTTGGCTTTTCCAGTAAATTATTATCATTATTATTGTTACTAGTACATATTATGTGATACGATAGTTTAAAGTCCTTTTTGTAGTTACAGTGGTGTTTGATACCACTGTCAAAGGCCAATTTTGCAGTTACTGAGTGTCTTGCCAGTTATCGTGGTATCTACCGTGGTTGCAACTGGTCTTGTTATCTGAAAAAGTCGTCTCACTTCCTCATCACCAACCCAAGAGCCCACATTTTTGTCAAAAGTAGTTTGACGCTTGTCATGTTAGTTTATGTAAGGATTTTTTTTTGTGGGGGGGGGGTGATTTTTAAAGGCGAGAAATAAGCAATTGTCGTTTTTATGGCACTTGCCCTTCGGCCAAGTGCCATATAGCGATCGCAATTTCTGTCCGTCCGTCGGTCGGTCGGTCGGTCTGTCGGTCTGTCGGTCCGGGTTTTGCTAGTTCGGGTACTTCCAGATAAGCTAGGACGATGAAACTTGGCAGGAATATCAGGGACCCCAAATGATTAAGTTGGAAATAGTCGCTTCCCCGATCCGACCACCTGAGGGGGAGTGGTGGGAAGGGGAATCCGGAAAAAATAAGAAAAATGACTTATTTTTAACTTACGAACGGGTGATCGAATCTTAATGAAACTTGATATATGGAAGGACCACTTGTCTCAGACCTTCCATTTTAAATCCAGACCGGATCCGGTGACATGGGGGGTAGTTGGAGGGGGAAACCGGAAATCTTGAAAATCGCTTAGAGTGGCGAGATCTGGATGAAAGTTGGTGGAAAGAACAAGCACAAGTCCTAGATAAGGGATTGACATAACCGGACCGGATCCGCTCACTTTGGGGGAGCTGGGGGGGGGAATCCGGATTTCTAGTGATCCCGCGAGTTCGGTGCTTCCTGATGTGCTAGGACGACGAAAATTGGCAGGCATGTCAGGGACACGAACAGATTGACTTGATAATAGCCGTTTCCCCAATCCGACCATCCGGGGGGGGGGGGGGCTGGAGGGAGGGGAATCCGGAAAAATGAGGTATTTTTAACTTACGAACGGGTGATCGGATCTTAATGAAACTTGATATATAGAAGTACCTCGTGTCTCAGACCTCCCATTTTAAATCTAGACCGGATCCGGTGACATGGGGGGTAGTTGGAGGGGGAAACCGGGAATCTTGAAGATCGCTTAGAGTGGAGAGATCTGGATGAAAGTTGGTGGAAAGAACAAGCACAAGTCCTAGATACGGGATTGACATAACCGGACCGGATCCGCTCACTTTGGGGGAGTTAGGGGGGGGGGATCCGGATTTCTAGTGATCCCGCGACTTCGGTGCTTCCTGATGTGCTGGGACGATGAAAATTGCCAGGCATGTCAGGGACCCGAACAGATTGACTTGATAATAGTCGTTTCCCGGATCCGACCATCCGGGGGGGGGCAGGAGGGAGGGGAATCCGGAAAATGAGGTATTTTTAACTTACGAACGGGTGATCGGATCTTAATGAAACATGATATATAGAAGTACCTTGTGTCTCAGACATCCCAGTTTAAATCCGGACCGGATCCGGTGACATAGGGGGAACTATAGGGGGGAACCGGAAATCTTGGGAAACGCTTTGAGTAGAGAGATCGGGATGAAAGTTGGTGGAAAGAACAAGCACAAGCCCTAGATACGTGATTGACATAACCGGACCGGATCCGTTCACAGTGGGGGGGGGTTGGGGGGATCCGAATTTCTAGTGATCCCGCGAGTTCGGTACTTCCTGATGCGCTAAGACGATGAAACTTGGCAGGCGTGTATGGGACCCGAACAGGTTGACTTGAGAATAGTCGTTTCCCGGATCCGACCATCTGGGGGGGGTGGGGGTGGAGAGAGGGGGAACCCGAAAAGTGAGGTATTTTTAACTTGCGAACGGGTGATCGGATCTTGATGAAACTTGACGTATAGAAAGATCTCGTGTCTCCGACGCCCCATTTTAAATCCAAACCGGATCCGGTGATATTGGGGGGAGTCGGGCGGGGGAACCGGAAATCTTGGGAAACGCTTAGAGTGGAGGGTTTGGGATGAAAGTTGGTGGGAAGAGATGGATCCGGTCACTGTGGGGGAGTTGGAGGGGATCCGAGTTTGTAGTAATCCCACGAGTTCGGTACTTCAGCTGATGTGCAAGGACAATGAACTTGGCATGCTTGTCAGGTACCCGAACTATTGACTTGAGAATGTCGTTTTCCCGATCCGACCGTCGAGGGGGAGTGTACAAAAGAGGAATCCGGAATCCAATGGCAAGCTCAGCTTTGACAGTGCGAAAACGGATAAGTCAGCTGAAATTTTATTGGAGCTATATTTCGGCCCTTCTTGGCAAGGGTCCTCTTCAGGCTCAAAGCCGCTCAAGGTGGAAAGAACGAAACTTGTGATAACAAAACTGAAGATTCTAGCTTAGTCTTAAATATCTAAATTAGCTCAAAGTTTTTCGCAGTCAGCTTGGGCTGAAGGAATATTTAAGCTCAGCTATTGAACGGGTTATCGGATTGAACCGAAACTTGATATTTAGAAAGGTGTCTCGTAACTCAGACATCCCATTTTAAATCCGGACCAGATCCGGTGACATTGGGAGGAGTTGAAGGGGCGAACCGGAAATCTTTGTAATCGCTTAGAGTGGAGGGATCGGGATGAAGCTTGGTGGGAAGAACAAGCATAAGTTCTAAATATGTCATCTAGAGCTTTCAGATTGAATGAACCTAGATATCCTAATTCTAGGTCCGAACCGCATTTTTGAATGGCGGGGTGTTTATTGTGAAGTTCTCTTCTACTTTCTCGTACCACTACTCGTAACAAGTGCCATATGAGCTCGTAGCTCTTGTTTTAAAAGCAAACGTAATATCAAATACTGTGGAGTCACTCCACGCGGACTCCGCGTACGGAAAACAACGAGAACACGGGAAATGCTTCTAAAATGGATTTTGTTCGAAAGAAAATTATGAAGTTGACGTGATGATAATCGGAGCATTCCCTATCCGTGGGAACTCGCGAGAATACGGGGAGTGAGTCCCCGGGACAAACAAAAACGCGGGGACTCCTCAAGTGGAGTCCTCGGGGAACGGCGAGAATACGCTTTAAGTCTGAAAGACACCAGTGAACCTCGAGAAGTGCTAGTCATCAAGAGTATTACCGTGTTATCAGATACCATGGGATCTGCAAAAACGCAACTAAGGTTGAGCACTTACACACCTGTCTTCACGGCCGTATCGAGGGTTGAACCTTTTCATACCGGTCGTCGTTGCTGTATCGAGCTGAAGACGTTGGTTGGTAAACAGCGGATAATAATGATGTGTTTATTAAGGGGGTGGATGATGGGTAGATTTCCTAACCCTCCACTGGTTAACCTTGCCGATAGTATATAGAAAATACTACAAATTCCAGGAATCGAGCCCTTACATCATTCAGCGCACTATTTCTTCTGCGGAGGACACAGTTAAATATGCTGCGGAGAAGACCATGCCCCTCGCAAGGCCGATGGTTAACAAGTTACCGATGCAAGCGGTCGACAATCTCGCATGCATGACGCTGGACAAAGTCGAGGAGAAGCTACCAGTAGTCACCAGAACCCCCGAAGAAGTGAGTCCACCTTCCCTTTTCTTTATACTACGTAAGGTCGCTCACAAACGGTGTCTTCCGAGAAAAGCTGACTTCGGGTATTCTGTGATCATTTTTGGCGAGTTCGGAATGAAACTGTTACTTTCTAACGGTGACAAGTGTTTTTCTAACTTTGGCTTGCGTGTGCATTCCGTTGAGGCGAATTCGGTCGCTGATTCGAAATTTGAAATGGCGACAAGTGGGGAAGACCCCATCCACCCCCACCGAGACCGGGTCGTCGTCCAACCTGAAACTGGCACATCAGGGGTGGGAGCTGTCGCGACTTACCAAGGCCTAATCAATACATTAGTTCACGAGTCAAACGTGGTTCCAATAACGATATGCGATGCAAATATCTGTTTGAACTCGATGCTGTTGTACAGATTGAATTTTCCGTGTGCGACCGCGAATGTTTGGTTCGGCTACTTAGTGCCGACTTGATGGAGACCAAGCCCTAGTGTGTTCACTAAATGTTTCGTACTTCCGTCCCTGCCATTGATCCGGTTAGTACGCTGATATCTGTACAGAAATACGTAAAAAATAAACTGGTATGGGTAACCCACAAAAATCAAGCGATTTGGTTTCGCGAGTGATTAAGCAGGTCTTCACAGGGCCCGTTTTCATGCTCGAAACAGAGGACCAGGGTACAGACCGACCGGCTGTGAGACACCTTGATGTAATATTTGCGAGCTTGGTGTACAAGTAGACCTTCTTGATCGCGTGAATATGTTTTCAGCAAAGGGTCCGGAGATGACCCTTGCAACGAATGGCCCAAATGTTATAGTATAAGAATTTTAGCGGACTATCCCGTTTTGCAATAAAACTTTTGCAACGCGGCGAAGGCGCGTTCGATTCAGCAACAGTTATCTATTATTGTCGACGACCAGCCCTAGATGCCGTGTATTCAACTACAGCGTAGCGCTGTTGTTGTTTTATTTAAAAGCTGTAGTCGTAGTTCTATAATACCGTTGGATAATATCCAAAATTCCCGACGGAATTTTTGTTCGTTCTAGGATTTCCGTCGAAGTTAAAAGCGATGATGAAAATCACTCGTCTGTTATTCGATTCGCTCGACTAAAAATAAAACTTTTCGTTGAGAATGACGTCATTGTCCGTGAAAAAAAACGATTAGACAGTTTTAGGATAACGTAGGTGTATGACGGTTGGTGAATCGAACGCGGCTGGGATCTTTCGGCTTATAAGCAACTGCTAATGTCAGAAGAACGTGCTTTTCTGCACGAGCTATCGTGCCTGTTGTTACTATGCTCTTTGACCTGAAGTGTTAGAGGTTGGCAATTTTGTTTTACACTCGTCAGCGCGAGGATGAGATAAGTTTTTGCCATTTATGACACATCAAATAAGAAGTGTAATTATGAAGCAATGTTTTTCGCAATCAGCGGAAGTTGGCGCCAGTCCGCGAGGCATCTCCGTCCTTTTAGATAAATTGAAACAATAGCAAAGGCTGAAGACATTCTTTTGGCACCTTACTCCCCTCCCACCCATTGCTTTAAACTGTGTAAATACAAAAAACCCAAGTAAACTTTAAGTATATTTTCCAGATCATCCAGAATACCAAAGATTATGTGAACGAAAAGCTCCAGCCGACGTACGAGCGTGTTGAAGCAGTGAAGTCCACCGTTGTCGATGCTACCGAACGAGTTCTGGCCTCGAGCGTTGGGCAGATGGCACTAGGTGGTGTGCTCACCGCACTCGACACTGCAGATCAGTGTGTGGATTATTTCCTACCTCCAAAACAGGGACCGAAAGAAGGTAACGAACCTTCGCCTTTCCTATATACTTTTAAGAAACAAAGTTTGGTGCAAACTGGCACGTGTTTTAGCAAGTGAAATTATTTTCTCCAAAATTATGGACAACAAAGAGTAATTCGGGGATAACCAAGCACTTATACGGATCAACAAAGAGTAATTTGGGGAACCAAGCACTTATACGGATTATGGAAAAATGGGTACAAAAGAATCAAAAGAAAGAACAAATTTTGTTACCAAATGATTTAGACACCTGAAGGAAACCATGGCAAACAGGGCACTTTAGATGTTGGAATTCAGAATAAGAATTAAATGAATAAAATTTTGGTTGGACACCAATTATGTTTCTAGCAAGACATAGTAGCATCCAAATGCGAACTTAAGGAAGTGCCTCGTAACGTTTTTGCATAGGAAAATGCCGTTCATTTGAATGGGCTAACAGTGCACGACAGTGCTAATATATAGGCTATAACAACCGAGGAGTTTTGTCGTTCTGTAACTGACTCCCTTTGGTTTACAGGGGCGGGCTTCTGTTCTTATTTTGTCATCATTTTCGAACTTGCAGACAGAGAAAAGAGGAAAATTCTTGGTTTCGTTTAAGTTGCAGCTGCTTTCGCTTTGAAGTTCTTAGAAACCCTCCTACGCAAGAAGTAGTTGTCATATGGTGATAGCTCGAGAACTGCGGTTGAATTCGATTTGTTTTCTTTCCAGAAATTGGGTCGGAAAACGGAAACGCGACAGGGGAGGTGGCTCCTCCCAACGACCACGGGAACGAGCGTTTGTCCTATTCCGTCAACAGGTCTGTCGGCATCGCCCACAAGGTTCAGGATCGAGTTTACGGGGCCGTCGCCGAGTCGGTCAGTGTTGTTCGCTCGAAAGGAGTTGAGTTTTTGGATGCGATTGGCATTAGCTTGGACATGGTAAGTGCCTTTTCTTTGCATAGAGGCAGGGGAGAGGGAGAAGGGAGGGCTACATTGGTTTCACGTGTCTCAAAGCAGTAAATTTGACCTGTACGCTAACCTTTACCAGTCAACAAAAATAATTATTGTAACATTGCTGCAACATTTCTTTCTGCAAAGTTCTAACACGAGCCAAACATTATTCACAACTAAGAGAAACTAAATCGATCCTTTATCACAACGAGCACTCGTCACGACCATCCCACCCATTCATAAAAATTTTCAGTGGGTCAGACTTCATAGTCTATGCTCCAGCTTATTGGACACACACTTTCTCTTTGAATATATTCCTAATTGTTGGGTAGAAATGACGTAAAATTCTCGAAAGAAATAGATACTGCCAAATATTAGACACTATAAGATGCAACATCACGTGCTCTCATGCTCGTACCTAGTCGCGAATTGAATAAAGTGGATCTGGAATTCTGGACATTGGTAGGGTCAAGCTCGGACTCTAGGGATTTTTTCGCAGAAGACCTAGGGGGGGACGGAAGTGTGACAATTTATAGTTCATATTATTATCTGTCGCTTCGGGGACAAATTGTAGTTCACATTATCTTTTGTCGCTTCCATAGCTTTCTACGGCAAATTTGAGTCTTCTTACCAGCATTCTCTATCTGTCATAGCCATGAACGTTAAACAAATCTTTGTGCCTAAAATGGCTGTGCCCAGAGCTTTATTTTTTAAGAGGGTTTCATGGTTTAGTAAACTCTGGACAATTCAGGTCTTCAGCGAGTCGGTAATTCTTGACATACCGCAGGTGTAAGACCCTCAAGGATGTTTCAGAGATATGATTCTTCGCTCGTCAATCGTTTATTTTTTAATTTTTTTTTTTGGGGAGGGGTGCGTTGTATGTTATTCTTGGGTATTTCTGTTTAGCCATACAATGTCACAGTACAATTTTGTAACAATTTAGTTACCAGTTGGTTTTGTACCATGGCCCTTTGGGCTTTCGAGGAACAAGTAGCCTACAAACAGACGTGTATCATTTTTACCAGGTTCAGACAACCCGCCTGACTTACTATTTCTTATTTTCCAGCTTTCTTCCATCAGAGACTTGGCAAGTCCAAGTATCACCATGCGTCGCCTCCAGGAGCTGTATCACCAGCTGACAGATGAACAGTTGCCAGAAAGTGCCAACACAGATGACCTGCACGGGAAAGCCCTTCGCCTGGCCCGAGTCCTCACGCGGCAGCTAGCCGTACTCACACAGCGAGCATTGGTAAGCGAGACAAGATTTTCCCGGCTGTCTGACAATTATTCAGGCTGTATTTTCCGTATGTTTTTGCAAAGGAAACGCGGAAGTTCCGGTTGTGTTCTCCGTATCTTTCTGCAAAAGGGTTGCACATTTGATTTGGTTTGCGCACACACGCTGGTCGGCTTTGTAGACCCACAGGTTTCCTGAATTCTTGTGCAGACTGTTTGTGGCAGAGAAGCGCCTCATGTGCACTCATTTCTCCGGAAGTGAACCCCAGCTGTGTGTTTTCCTTTTGAGTGTGGGAAGGGCAGGGAGATAAATCCCACGTTTGGTGCATCTCGTGCATCAGCTCACATCGACCATAAATGAGAAAAGGAATATAGATATTGTTTATGTCTGAGCAGTGGCTTTGTTTCGTCCGTTGGTGGGACTGGTCTTGTTAGCGGCCTAGCGACGTCGCTATCATGTTTAGCTAGTTGGCGATCATAAGCTTCATGCGCTTAGTTACAGGTGTCACGCGTGCCGTAGTTGGATGATCGTGGTGCCCCTTCCTAGTATTTGTTAGGGCCTCTTCTACGTAAAATTATCTCCTTCTTCCCAAAATGACGCCTGTCTGGTCGTGGTGGTGGCATACTTCCTAGAATCCCTGATTCACGCGTCTATCTTGTGCTTATTCTAGTGTCGAAAACCATTTCACTATCCTTCGTCCGTTTGAAATATGTAAATGCTGTTCGTAAAATCGGTTCGTCTTTCAAATTCCCTCTTCAATTCAGACAGGTTCCTGTGTCTTTTCCATTAAAGGACACCTAAATGAAGGGTACTAAGTATCATCCCTATCTGTATGACTTCCGTTAACATTGCCTGCAGAAAACCCAATCCAAATACGAAATAGTGTTTCCAAGCTATAATTTTTGCACCATTTTGCATCTGTCCTAATTTCAGTACCGAACAATTTTAGAAATGAACAAATGTCTCCAATCAACCCTTCTTCTGGAATATTTTTTAACCAGTTAAGCCCAAAAGTATATCTGGAAGAAATTCCAATACGATCCGGCCAGCGCTGTACAAGATTTGAATGAATTGCGCTTTTTGGGATCCCAAAACGTAAGTGGAGGGATACCTATGACGTCGCAAAAGTTGTCCGTCTGTCTGTAAGCACGATAACTCTCGAAGGCAGTGCGATATTTTGATGAAACTTGGTGTGGGGATTCTTTGGGTCAAGAGTAAGGTCGAGTTCGTAGATGGGCCCTGTAGCTTTACATTTAGGGGTGGGGGAGGGGTAAGAAGGCATGCTGAACAAGAATATGAAAACCGTTTTCTCGCCGGACAAGTAGTTCGTCCGGAATCCGGCCAAAACCGGAAAGTTTGTCAGAAGTTAAAGTTTTATCTGAAGTTGATTAGATGTTTGATGTAGGGGTAAGAAGGCATGCTGAACAAGAATACGAAAACCATTTTATCGCCGGACAAGTAGTTCGCCCGGAATCCGGCCAAAACCGGGAAGTTAAATTTTTATTTCAAGTTGATTAGATGTTGGATATAGGGGTAAGGAGATACGGTGAATCCGTTTTTGAGCTTTTTTCGCCGGACAAGTAGTTCTTGAATTTCGCCAGAACCGCAAAATTCACAGAAGTAAGGTAGGATCGTTTCGATCGACTTACAGAGGTAAACGCACATGCTGAATCCATATCTGAGCTTGGATTTCTTAATGATTAGCTCTTTGGCCTGGCGAAGACTGGATCTGGCGAAGACAAAACCTAATTGTTTGGATCAAATATTGAATTTTTGGGATCCCATCGGAACCTTTGGTCTTGTTGTCTTGGAGTCTGCATGTGCAAACTTCCAGAAAAAAAGCTAAGGTTTGAAATGAATTTTTATTTTAGAGCATTGCCTCTGCCTTCCCTGGCACAGCCCTGCAGTCCATTCGCGATCAGATTGACGTCACTGCTATATTTGCTGCTGAAACGGCTGCTCAGTTCATGAAGGTTACACGGCTCGAGGACCTTAGCACGAACGCTCTGGCTACGATGAAGATGCAATTGCCCGTTGCTTACGCCGCGTTCGAGAAAGCCATGGACCTCACAGTTGCTTCACTGGTAAGTAGCATTACATTTTTGGAGCCATAGTTTGTAAGGAGATATTAGCAATTTTGGGAGCGATCCGTATTTTTCCGTCTCGAGTTGAATCAGGTTCTGCGATGGGATTTCCCGGAATCCTCAGTTTTCCTCAGAATCCTCCCAAGAATCCTCAGTTTTTTGGCACGGTGCTCCCAACGTTGAAACACAGTTACCTTGAGCAAGGGGATAGCACCCGCATGAATATCTGTTGGATTGGAAATTAGATATGATTTTTTTCTTCAAACCGAGGATCCCGGGGTACGGTGCCCGTGCTCCGAGGCATATACGTTGGGGTATAACCTAATATTAGAGCTCTGTGTCCAAAAATTGGGGATTTGTGTACGACTGGGCTTTCCGGCCTAGATTTCCCTGTCCTTGCCGGTTTCATTAAGTCACTGCTGCGCACGGGCATCCCTCTCCTAATTTATCGGGTATGACGACACGGTGGGTGTTTAGGGCAATACTTGATTCAGTGTTGGATTTCTTTTAAAGTAAAAACGTCTTATATAAGCAAGTAGTTTGAAAAAGTTGCCGAGCGCAACGAGGCCCTGTCACGGTTCCTAACTCTTGTTAAAAGCAGAACGTCGCGCGTTTAAATTATGTTGACATGATTTGGGGGAGGAGGGTGTACAATGAATCCAGTGTCGATTTATGGGTCCGAAAAGAGGCCGTATAACTTTAGTCAAAGAAAAAACAAAAGGGTCAGAAAATTGGACGACTCGTGCATGGAAAGTCTTCCTAGTCACCGTTACTGTCATTGGTGTATGAAAGGTATTGATTGTCGGGTGTGCCAGATGTCGGTGTACGCATGTTCTTGGCACATCAGTTGTCGGTATCGAGGGTTTGCCCTTTCATCGCCTCCGCTGTCCCCTGTTTACCTCAGGCCATACACGAGAAGTCAAGCTCGCTCCTACTCCCCTCCCCGCCTACCACGCATCAGGAAATCTTTGATAAACCATGGGTTGTTCTACGAGTTTCTGGATTTCGGATAGGCCAACTACAGTAGAGGTATGCTTATGTGAACAGTTACTAACACTGCAGTTTTGGGCTAAATGGTAGACTGAAGCTCCAAAATACCTGTACAGGTGTTTTCAGCTGCCCTTCTTACCTACTTTGGCTAACTGGTAGTTAGCTTTAGACACAGCAAGTGCATGAAAATGGCAAAGTCCGAAGTCAACAAACGTTCACATATGCATACCTCTACGGTATGTGAACACGACAAAGCAAAATACTAAAACAGCTTTGTCTAATGGTCAGCTGTAAGATCTTCCATTACGAACCGTCTAACAGTTTTATATTTCTTCAGAACATGCTTTTCCCCGGACTTCGTGAATCCATCGAAGGATCAAGCGTCGGTATCAAGGCACGAATCTCCGAAGCAGCCGGCGAAAAGCTCACCACACCTGCTCTGACGACAGATGGCCCTGCAACTGTGCAACAGGAGAGCACCGTTACCCTTCGGCACCGTGGGAAAACACAACCATCCGCACCCGTCGCAAGCGAGTTCGAGGACGCCAGCCCCGTACAGAATCCCATCGAGATCTGAGTTTGAAGAGTAATTGTTTTACTATTTTTGGCTTAATTTTTTTCAGTATATTGCGCTGCATTTTATCTCATTACATGAACTCGAACCCCAGCGCTCCTATAGAGACTGAATCCCATCATGAGGGCTTCAGAGAAATTTAGAGTTGTGGAGAACATTCTCAAAAACAGCCAATCAGTTCAAAACTCGGAAATACAAAAGATCGGACTCGCGTAATACAATTGTTTCATAAGCATCATGGATCACGCTGATAGTGTTCATATATCTTGAATAAATATAAAAAAAATGTCTCTACAAAATGATTAGCGACACAGGCACACGACGCGGATACAAAACTGAAACCCCCCAATAAATAAAAACACAATAAAACGACACTACAACAAGTCGCAAGTGTGAAGTGAGCTGAAAATGCCACCGGAAAAACAAATACGTGGAAAACATTATTGCAATTGCACTAGCTAAACATGAATTTTTCACTAACTTGAGCCACTGGTCGGAGTGAAATCAAACCGAGGAGTGTCATCGGAATTTCAAACTTCGTCTTTTCACCGATCTCTCGATTTGAACTTCCAAGCCTCCTGGCAACTGAAGACTTATGCTCTATTCTTGATATTGCTCCTTCTAGTCTTCAGTTCATAACCGAGACAGAATCAGACAAAGCGCTATAACAGACCTACAATAAGTCAGAAACTAGCTGAGGCTCGCCTAGCTTGTTGAGCGTCAGCGTCGAATCGTAAAAGATCGTTCCAGAATCAGGTTCGTCCACGCCAGCCTGAAAGAAGGATCAACCTGTTAAATAGTCAAACGTGTGGTACTGAAGATGCCATGCCCCACCCCCACAACTCAGACTGAAGCATTCTTCGTAATAAGATTCACTGCTTCATTATCCATTTTGTTCACTGTCCTAAATTTGTGTTCCGCTAGCTTTTCTCTAGGCTGTTCTGGTGGATTCACGGAAACGGCCTCCATTGGATCTAGCGTTCACAGTCCACCCAACTGGCTATGTAGTCCCCCCCCCCCCCCCGCCAGAGGCGTCTGAAATGTCTGTTCCAGCAACGTCGGCTTATTACCACTCATCTTCCAGCCCTGTAGTCTATTTGACAGTGCGAAAACGGATAAGTCAGCTGAAATTCATTGGAGCTATATTTCGGCCCTTCTTGGCAAGGGTCCTCTTCAGGCTCAAAGCCGCTCAAGCTTTCCGTTTTCGCACTGTCAAATATGATTCCCAGTCAGCTTGGGCTGAAGGAATATTTATCCTGTAGTCTACTTTAGCACAAATGCTTCCCTTTCCCGTGCTACTCTCCTAACGCGCTGGACGCGCCAGTCTCACTCACAGATATATCTGTGTCGGCTCTATTCCACGAGTAGGCGAAGACCACGGACACACCAAGACCGTAGGTTGACAGAGAACGGTCAGCAAACAACCGCACACACCTCTTTCTATCAAGGAGACTGGAAATCTTTCCCATGCATTTTCCAATCCCGAAGCGATAGGTTTCAGACCGGAAATGTCCTTACACTAACTATAAGCTGGCCTCGCTCAGATACCGAAGGGTCGACGCACCGTCATTCGACTTGCGAGCACTTAAACGTGGTTGGCGATTGCTCTAGCCCAAGCCTTACCTGATACTTGGCCGTTTTCACTCCGGGTATTCTGGGACCTGGTGGGCTTTTATTCCTGTTAGTAAATTCAAGAGCTGCATAGTCGTTAGATTCGCCAGGATCTTCTCCAAGCATTAGCGTCCCATACGAGTCTGCGCCTCGGATCCGGTCTCGGAGATACCGAACAGGCTTCTGAATTGTGGCGTAGGTGTTATAAAGCGGGGATACCTATGGGGTTAATGTACAGTTATGATACGTACAGTGCAGGAAAGCGAACTTTAACTCCACAAACCGTGAGGAACTACACATGTTCTTAAAGTACGTATTACCAACTGACAGGATGCATAGGTAAATCCTTCACGCGTGACAAAGTCATGAATGACTTTGCCGCCTCAAATCAGTCTCGAATGAAGCGCAGCCTTATCGCAATGAACGCTCGACTCGACGATTACTATTTCGAAGAAAACTTTTAAGAAATATCTCTTCTTTCTATCTTTTTAATTTCTAGATTTAAGGGATTACACATGCAGCCTGTTAGGTGCCAGTACGCATTTTAGGCTGCCATTTGTTGCCTCCAGTGTTCCCTTTGTTACGATGTTAGTAAACTATTATCAAGAGTGAACTACTATGCTGAGTTAGTGAGAAAAGAGTGTCAAAGTTATGCTTTAGGGCCAAAATTAGCTTCAATCCACATTAATGCACATAACACGCTTAATCTAAAGTCCGAGACCGCAAACTCCTATTACGAGGACGAATTATTCATTGCCGGTACAAAGAGGCCGACAACTAAGCGTTACTTTGCATCAAAAGTAGCTCATCTTGTCCAAATGCAAATAGGAAAAGAGTAATCTGAGCCGGCCTAGTTGCAGAACGTCCCCGCGTAAAAAAGTCCCCGGCGAAACGTCCTTATCGCAAAACGTCCCAATGGCAAAACATCTCCACGGGAAAACGTCCCCAAGCTCAGATTTAGTAGTTCGCCTTGGTATTCCGGCGAGTGATCCGAGGTACAACAACTTCGAAGTAGATTTAGGTTCAGTCTTATGGCAGAAGAGAGGACGGTGGACCAGTGCTTAAGATATGTACCGTTTCCCTTCAAAAAACTTGTCTCGTTTTGGGTTATAACTGACAATTCTAGGTCCCTTAAGCACAGGTCCAGGAGATACAGTTTCTACTGAAATCCTGCTTGAGTCTTCAGGGTCGCGGACCCGTTGGTACTGATGAGATACACGGCAAATTTCCATGATGAATGATGGATAAATGGATAAAAATGGCAAAAGAAGTACGAGATTTCGGACACTACATTGATGTAATTATTGAGAACGTAGAGAGAGGCAGTAATATAGTCAAGACCGGCCCTTTAATAATCAATGAGAGGCGCGAAAGCCTTATTATTGCAATTATATTATTATTATTATTTTTATTATATCACAAACAAAATTAACTCGATATAGAACAAAAAAGAGATCAACAAGTTGAATCAAATAGTAACGAACAAAAACGAGATCAATTAGATATAGCACAAAAATTAACCAATTAAATATATTAGAACATGACAAAGTTAAATACTACAGAATGCATTCTCCGAAAAAGTGCCACTATATGGCTATTTAGAAGAACAACCGAAGTCGAAGCAAGGTCCCTACATGGAAGGTCAAAGCTTGAAAGTATGACAGCTTGATTCCACTATATATATATATATATATTTAATTTATGGCCCACCAAATGCACAAGGCGATAGTGATCATTCTACAACGCTCTTTCCTCAGGCTTGTCAACGACATCTTCCAGTGCTATCCTCCGAACACTATCCCCCAGTGGCAACCGGAGGAACCAGACGAAGAGGACGACCGAGGAACACTGTTCACCGCAACTACCACTCGGATCTCCACAACCCCAACGCGACAATCCAGCCGGAATGGCCACATCCACCGTTCAGTGGTGTCATGCAAAGTCAGATCAAAGTACTTAGTATGACCACCCCAAGTACAAGCTGAACTTACCATGTAATGTTGACCCGACGACTTTTCGTAAGAGAACACAGCAGCTTTCGGAGTCGGCGTGTCGCCATCTGCTATCCTCATTGTTAGCTCCTGTTCTTCGTAAGGTTTTCCAGCGCTAAATCAACGAAACACTGTTAGCTTATTTGACATGATCAAAGGCTTTGTACAGACCTTTTCTCCCACTAGCAATCTAGGGAGATGATTTTCAGATGAGTACTTCTTTAATTAATTTATGTTTGGTTGGGCTTCTGCAAATTCCTGACGTAATAGAAAGTTTTATGTAAATTTGTACATTTCAATTCTGGCGCAGCTGCCAAGTAGACCATCATGCATCCGGTTAAATCTCTATCCCGTCACAGCAGATCCTATTCAGGTCGCCTTCAGGGAAATAACAATACTTAAACGTTATCACAACCGCAACAACTATATAAATATTATATTCAATGGAGCTTTATCCGACCCACGGCTCTACTAAGCCGGTCAGAGCAGTAGCGCGAAGACGTAGTAGCGACGAAGAAAAAGTGACACACACCTAGATACCAGTGATGCTAGCACCACTAATGATAGGTAACGTCCCTAATGAAACTCAATCAGTCGGGCTCCAGCGCTGGCTCGGATAACTCTATATTTCAGACACAGCAAAAAAAAAATACAACCTCCCCTGTTTCCTCGATGTATGCAGACCGCATCTTAAAGTTTAACCGAAAAGGGCTAGGATAGGACAATCTAGTTACCCATCACTTATTCACTTAAGTTGGCTTGAAGATCCGCTGAAAATGAGTTACTTCGTTGTTCCGCTATTCACGAATAATCGATTTTCAAATAGTGGAATTTCCGTGTGATTTGTGGTGCCTCTATGCGCTTGTATTTTTGTTGTATGCCTTACGATAAAGATTTATCAGTTTTTTTTTGTTCAGGCACTAAGCGATCTTCACCGATCTCACCACTGCCCACTGAAAAGCCGCATTTGTGTTGAGATTAAAATTGCCCGCGTCATAGTAGAATTTACGCTGTGGGGACGGCTGGAGATATTCTGGGCCTTATAACTAGAGCAGATAGTGGAAAATAAAAAAATCCCTATGCAGAACCCAAATAATTCAGTGCATCCAATTAAATGACACACACAAATGAGTTGGCTTTTCAGTTAAACTTTAAATGTACTAGAATTTTCTAAACCTGCAAGTTTGTCTCGCTTTGAATGTCGCTAGCGTGGTCAGCGGCACTACGAGTAAGGCCCGTTTCCGATGCATGGGAAGCATCGGTCTTGGCGATACTCCCTAGTGTTATTTTGCTCTGAAACCGGGCCACACTATATAGGAGATCTGCGCCGTAGTACTTCGACCTATGAAAAGTCAACTTACTTTTCTACCCACATGGGGTTGTCTGTTCCACCTCTGGTGGGTTCCTGAATTGGGGCAGGGACCTTTACGGGTTCTGGTGGTAGGACGGTGGCGGGTAGGGGGGACTTCACAAATCTCTTCGTCGGTTGCCGACTGGGCCTGCAGAAAATATACTTTACTGAATAAATGGGTTTGTTTCAACCAACAGGCAACTCTTCGCAGCCCAAACGCAAGCCTGTTAGCGACTAAATAACCCTAAAACATTAACACAATAAATGTTTAATGTTTAAATATTCTGCTGGTTTTGTGTCTATTTCTCAATATCAATTCCGGATCCGATCATATAAAGCGTCGGTTAACATTATCAATCTATCGCGTGTTTATTGGCACCAGAACTAAAGCTCGCACGGGCGAGGTAGTACAGGCCTTCTCCGCTCTGTTACGTTTATTTGAATAATAAGCTTTCCACTGCCTTGTATATATCTTATCTCCTGACGTCACTAAACTTTCAGGACAAAAAGACGAACGCGACTACAGTTTTTGGACCCCCAACTGAGGTATGTTTTAACAAATCCAGTCAATACAGGTTTAGCCGGGAAGAAGGAAAGGAAACTGACCACACAGATGATCGCAGTGCACAGGTTGGAAGTCCCTTGATAGTATAACCAGCGCAATTTCAAGCTGCTCCAGCTCAATCGTCGGGCAACGTATGGGGATGGTCATGAAAGTAATGCAAAACTGCTGCGAGATCACTGGATACCGGAACCGGGTGCAAAAAAAATAGCAGAATGTTCAAAGAACAACAATATGGCTTTATTTTAAATTAAAATTATTATTTGGGCTCAGATTCATGCACGGAACATCTAGTAGGTTATGATCCTCTTTTCGGTGCCGTTCGAGGTTAGGCGGCGATACCTCTGCGGCGGCGAAGTACTTGTTGGTCTATGCGTGCTGTGCATTGCAAGTCTTGGAGACTTCCTACTATCCATTCAACTGAGAACATAAACTTATTGCTATCCGTTCAACTGCCAACTGCCAAAAGCTTCAAACAGACACTTCTTAATCGGCTGTATGCCCAACTTTGAGTTTCGTACACAAGTATACATATATATATATATATATATAATACAGATGTATATAGCCTATATATATGTGTGTGTGTGTACCGCAGCAAAGTTTCCCACTAACTTTTTGGGATCCCAAAACGTTAGTGACGGATACCTATGACATCGCAAAAGTTGTCCGTCTGTCCGTCTGTGCGCACGATAACTCTCGAAGGCATTGAGATATTTTGATGAAACTTGGTGGGAGGATCCTTCGGGTCAAAGTACAAGTCAAGTTCGAAGATGGGCTCTGTAGCCCTATATTTGAGGGTGGGGGAGGGGTTTCAAATTAAGGGGTAAAAAAAATATTTTTTGAAAGCTATTTAGATAGATGATTTAGGGGTAAGGAGACACGTGAATCCGAATATGAAAGTTATTTTCTCGCCGGACAAGTAGTTCGCCCGGAATCCGGTTAAAACCGGAAAGTTTGTTAAAAGTAAAAGTTTTATTTGAAGTTGATTAGATGCTGAACACGATGGTGGAAACCATTTTCTTGCCGGACAAGTAGTTCGTCGGTGAAAACCGGAAAATTTGATAAAAGCTGAATTTGTATTTGAAGTTGATTAGATGTTCGGTTTAGGGGTAAGAAAACATGCTGAACACGACGGTGAAAACCATTTTCTCGCCGTACAAGTAGTTCGCCCGGAATCCGGCCAAAACCAGAAAATTTGTCAAAAGCAAACTTTTTATTTGAAGTTGATTAGATGATAGATTTAAAGGTAAGAAAAGACGCTGAATCTGTATATGACAATCATTTTTTAACCGGACATATAGTTCGTCCGGAATCCGGTTGAAACCGTATTTTTTTTTTTTAGAAGTTGAAGTTTTATTTGAAGTTGATTAGATGTTTTTTATAGGGATAAGGAGATACGCTGAGTTCGTTTCTGAACTATCTTTTGTTTTTGCTGGGCAAGTAGTTTGCTCGGAATTCGGCCGAAACCGGAAATTTGGCAGAAGTAAACCAGGAAGTTTCGATCAGTAGCCTATCGTCAAAATAGATATGGCTTATACCGGTATATCTGAACTTACTGAACTTTATTTTAACAGTAAAAATCTTCAAGGAATCTGACGAAGACTGAATGGCGAAGACAAGACCCAATTGTTTGGATCAAATGTTAGATTTTTGGGATCCCATCGAAACCTTTGGTCTTGTTCCTACAGACTTTAGATCAGTACTAAAAATACAGTTCATCACGAGAACTTGTCTAGAGACGAGCAGATGGGCTTACCAATAATGTAAGCAGCAGCAGGAGATGATAGTGGAAGTGAATGCCACTGACAGTACGACTAGGACAGCTATCAAAGCGGCCATCCCAGGCTCGATCAGGTCTTCAGACGTTTGAAGGGCAGGCTGGAAAAATAAACGGCTTATCTATAGTGGATTTGCTGATCCGGAACCCCTTCATATTTTTCTGCAAGCGACGCGGTGTTAGAGGGAAAGCTAGGACGCAAGAGCAGGCGCGACAGTGCACAAATTAAGAATATTTAAAGACCCCCCACATATACAGCGGGTCTTTTAGGAATGAGCATTCAAACACCTGAAGTCTAGTCATTCAAACTGACAGTGTTGTTTTCACCGCACACTGGAAACGCACGAGAGCAGACTCACCCCTTACATATTTTTTTTTGGCCTCGAGCGAAATTCACTTACGTGGACCGTTACAAATGTCACTTGAAGTGGAACGAACCGCTTCGTTGCGACTAGTGGCGATAATTTCTTGCGGAAAAGTGGCTCGACGGTAGAGATTTGGATGCTCTGGTCTTCTAAGCGAACTGGTCTCCCATGCTACTTCGTTTTGGGCAGCGACACATTCACTAATCCGGTCCTGAAGGACTGGGGGCCTATTAACTATAAGAAGTTCGCAACCGAAGAATTGAGCTGCCAGGCCAAGAAATTTCTTTTAGATTTCTTTGGCTGTCTCTCATGCAGAGGCGCCATTTGGGGGGGGGAAGGGGTGGGCAAATGCCCACCCCAGATTTTCCAGGGGGGCCCAAGCTTCCACCACAAAGGGCCCTTTGCCGGCCATAATAATCCATTATGTCCAACATAATCCATTCTGTCCAATTGATTTGAAATTACTGCACGCCTGTTAACCATTAACCTATTAACCAAAGAGCGTAATTACCTGACGAAGAGTCTTCACTCGACTCATTTCCCGTTTCAATAAGTGATCTAGCGATCGTCGGACCGGCTAAAAATGACTTTTTGCCTCTGAAACTTGACACTAGATGGCGCGCTTTGCAATGCTTACGGAGAAGCCGAGATTTTGGTTATAACCCTCAGCATAACAATGAAGATTACTTTCACCGACGTATTGTTTACTTAAAGGAACAGAAAACTTGACTCAAACTTGACTCGGGGAGCTAGCTAACATATCAAGAATGTACCCTGAGTCGATATTGAGAGTAAGAAAAATTCTCGTTACGACCATTGCAGTTTATGGACAGTTTCCGAGAATTCGACTTTGAAAAATCTGGCCAGAAAACACCGAAATCTGGGGAAAAAGTCTGGCCAGATTTCTGAAGACGAAAATCTGGCCAGATTTCTGGTTGGTGAGAACAGCAATCTGGGCAATGAGAACTTAGCTTAAGGAGGGGGTTCGAGACGGTTCGAGATAACAAAGAAGGGGGGGCCTGTCGTCAATAAGACCCTGTATATTTATCTAAGCCCCCCCCCCCCGGGCGATTCGATGGCCGAAAGTTGCGTAGTCAAGTTTACTGTTCCTTTAAATAAGAAAGTTTCTCGCTGAGGAAGGCCAGCCTGTAGTCTGGTTGAATTTTCCACTTTCAGTTTAATCACTTAACCTCGTTGATTGTAATCTTCGTTGTTAATGTTGTTATAATTAATCTTAGAGGTCAGTGTGGCTGAGTTCCACATTCGGTTACAGTACATTTCCAAGCAACACACGGGTGCTGAAAATGCGTTTTTACTTAGAATATTCGATCGATGTGCTGCCAAAACCCGCATTTTTTCTTACGCGACACGAAGTGAATCGGGGGGGGGGCCAGATGGAGTTCATGCCCACCCCAAGATTTGGCCCAAATGGCGCCTCTGCTCTCATGATTCTGTCGTATTCGTATTTACGATCTTGCTAGAAATGGGAAGTCTGGTTTCGATTGGGCGATCCTGACTCGCGGTTTACCTTGGTTTTCACTTTCGCTCCCAAACATGTGCTCCCGATTCTTCTCTTTTGTTTTATTTTTTCCTATCTACTTTATGGAACTAGTATCTGGGTCTCTAACTACAAATCAGAATCCAATTTGCCCAGATGATCCAGAACGAAGCTATACGAGCGACAACAGATTCGTGCTTCTTTCAGTTTTAGTTAGAACAGAGCCATTTTTACGCGCTTGCTGTGTGACCGAAGTCAACTACCAGTCAGCCAAAGTGGCTAAAAAGGGCTCATGGGATCATCTGATTGGGTGATGTGGGTCTCAATTTTACCATTTAGCATAAAACTACACCGTTCAAAGTTTATTAACTTTTAAGGAGCCAAACGTTTAGGCTGCTCTGTTTACTTCTGATGTTTTACTTCATTACTTCTGATGTTTTTGTCGGGATAGAAATGAATACAATATAACGTATTACCAAAAAAAGCCCGTGAGCCATGGCAACAAAAACTTATAGAGCTAAGAAACTAATCCTGTTCTAAAAATCTCGTTCTATGCTCCATCGCAAGCCTCAAGTAACGTCCAAGTTTTTTTCACAGTAACAAAACATTCATCCTTACCATCCATTCTTCATTATATGCTCTCTCATACCTCCTTTCTCCATTCATTCAATTTCACACAATCACACATCAAATGAACTAGCTTTCATCGTCATGACCGCATATAGGACAGAAGTAAGGACCGATTCGTGGGCCATGGCAATACAAATTTTATAAAATAAATAAAATAACTAGGACCGATTCTCTCTTTTATTTTACCAATATATTTTCTCCTTGCCCGGGTGGTAAACTACCAGCACTCATTCTACTTCTCACGGAGCTTCATACCATTCTTCTGAGAAAGTCTCCTGGGAAAGCCGCAACGGTATCCGGAGCGGGAAGACAAAGGCGGCAAACTTGACAACTTCCCGTAGCAGCGCTAAACTACGAGGGTGATTTTCGCTTTGCTTTAAAGCTCGTGAAAATCTCCTCTGGCGAAGTCTCTCGTGAAGAACTGGCACTGGCTTGCAGAAACCGCATAACTCACATAACGTACTTTCGACATTAACAGCAATGGAGAAACAAAGAAACATATGGCCAAATACTGATCATGGCTAGAAAAGCCGGTTGATGAGTTTTAAATATGTTCTTTTGTTTATTTAATAAGTTATGACTCTTTCGTGCTCTTTTTTCTTGTTCTAGTTTTTTCCTTATAAGAACTCCGTCTTCGTGCTTTGTGCTCATTTTGACGGGTTGACAAATAAAATCATCATATACCTAAGCGGTGAGTTGAAGAAGAAAAGTTGCTTACGGTTATTGAGATAATCCCAGACTGACTGGCATTATAGTAAGTCTTCAGTGTGTCGTACTTTTCATCAATAAGATGGAGAACTTCATCAACAGGAACGAACTTCCGTGTCACCGGGTTAATCGCATGGAATAGCAAAACACACCTGAAAGCAAACAGATAAGAATACCAGGACTACCAACATATTTTCCAAACTACGCGCACAAGATTTCCTCATACTATCTTTGAAGCTTTTAAAGGACACCTGAATGAAGAGTACCAAGTATCATCCCTGTCTGTATGACTTCCGTTAACATTGCCTGCAGAAAACCCAATCCAAATACGAAATGGTGTTTCCAAGCTACGATTTTTGCTCCATTTTGCATCTGTCCTTATTTCAGTACCGAACAATTTTAGAAATGAACAAATGTCTCCAATCAACCCTTCTTCTGGAATTTTTTTTTAACCAGTTAAGCCCAAACGTATATCTAGAAGAAATTCCAATACGATCCGGCCAGCGCTGTACAAGATTTGAATGAATTGCGCTTGGAGTCTGCATGTGCAAACCTCCAGAAACGAACATCCCTATTTAGAAAACGTCACGCTCAGGAGAAGAATGCTCTCCGTGGCCATGTCCGTAAATGCATTCTCCATGGTGTGTTCAAGTATGATTTCACTGTTCAGGTGTCCTTTAACAAAACACAAATCCGTTGGTTTTCTTTTCTCCTGCGAACAACGTCAAAACAGGCAATTACCGGCTTCTTCAGTCAGCATCCCGAATAAGAGTGCCGAAAAGGATCTGTCTGACTGTACCACAGGATTGTTTTATGTCGGGGTCGATTAGCTTCAGCAAATAATTCAACGGATGCATAGAGCGACCGACTCCAGGCAGCCAACGAAAACTCTATGTTCTGGGAGACAATGATCGGTTTTCATAAACAGTAAAAAATAACGATTTTTCAGGCCTTTAGCTCCACTTTAAACCTCAATTCAGTGACTATCATTCTAGCCTACAGCCCCAACATATCTTGCAGTTGTCCTGGAAATAAGAATAATAAAGTCGATCGTCCCTTGTGCCACGGACCTCTTGCCTGTACAGTTTGAGACCATCGCAGTGGGACATTTTTTCTTGTTCGAACTGAGAACAGTCAGTAGCTTAAGGAAATAATGCAGTATTGCACGATTTGCAACAGGACAGGTATGAAAGAAGAAATTTCAGCAATATGGATCGAATATCAGCAATATGGATCCCTAGGCAAAGTGTCCTAAAAGTTAGCTTAGTTCCAGCCCTGAAGCTAGGTCCCCACACCTGACGGAATCCTAGACGTGGAGCGGGCCAGTAACGCGTAAACGTGATGTCCTTGCTTGTTTTGTTCTATTTTCACATGAGGACCCACTTGGGTAAATGGCAGAAGTAACAGAAGGAAGGTCGTGCGAACGAAACTGGAGGTGACATCAAAAACGTTCAAATTTGTTCGACCTAGGATTCCTCACATTTTTTGTCCTAAAAAGCATTTGACACCTTTTCCCCAAGTTGAACCATTTCCTCATCTGGGTATATAAATTTTTGTATTTCCGAGAGTATACTCTCGGAAATACAAAAAAATTTTAAGCTTTCGAAACTACGACTGACCTTAAGTATTGTGCAGTAATGAGGGGAGGGGGCACTGATAGCTTGCTCAGGCGATGTTTTCGCCACTCTTGATAAAGGTCCTGATATACTATGGTATACTATACTAATAGCTCTAAGCTAGCGACCTAACAACATTATTCACCGAAAACTCTGAGTGCATACTTATCGTCGTGCAGCACGTTTTTCCTGTCCATAAAGTCTTTCAAACCCGACGGAGCCAGTAAATAAGGAGCTGTAACGTTGACAAGTCCAGCAAGTGGAGCGAATCTGTCCAGGTTGACTTCGTCTGCGGTTTTCGTGAGAAGGATTCTCAGTTGATCTTCCGGTTCGCTAATCCACACCTGTAAGGTAACAAAGCCAAGTCAGTGTCAAGGGTTTTCACACCAGCGTGACATCACCTTAGCTGAATACAGGGCGGAGGGTAAAACACTTCCGGATTTTCATGATAATGATGATGCTAATTTTGCTACTCTTCAACATTTGCAAATATCTTGTGCTTCCCAATCACTCTCTCTTTTCTTCCTGCTGTTCTAGAATCAGGAAGAACATCTGGAAGGTGAAGCCTGGCTTTTAAGTCTTGATGCAGACCGGGATCTCCGATCGGGACCTTCCCTCATGTTTAGTACCATTTCTGCTCCATCATTTCGACAGAATTAACTTGTATGAATTCATCTGTACAGTAGAGGTAGCCTATGTAGTTTCGTAAGTTAACTTCGAAAGGTAAAGAAAAATGTAGTGGAGTTCAAATGTAGCAAATACTCACGCATAGCAATGAGCTCAAGCAACACTTTAAATAAAATAAAGATTTAAGCTACACACTCTAATTTTTTTGATATTCTGCTCTGGTTTGCTCAGTTGTTTCTGAAACCCTTTAAAGTTTAACTGAAAAGCCAACTCATCTGTGTGTCATTCAACTGGAACACTGAATTATTTGGATTCTGCAAAGGGATTTTTGATTTTCCACTATCTGCTCTAGTTATGAGGCTCAGAATATCTCCAGCCGTCCCCACAGCGTAAATTCTACTATGACACGGGAAATTTTAATCTCAACACAAATGCGGCTTTTCAGTGGGCAGTGGTGAGATTGGTGAAGATTGCTTAGTGCCTGAACAAAAAAAAATTGATAAATCTTTCTCGTAAGGCATACAGCAAAAATACAAGCACATAGAGGCACCACAAATCACACGGAAATTCCACTATTTGAAAATCGATTATTCGTGAATAGCGGAACAACGAAGTAACTCATTTTCAGTGGGTCTTCAAGCCAATCTAAGTGAATAAGTGATGGGTAACTAGACTGTCCTATCCTAGCCCTTTTAGGTTAAAATTTAACGACCAAATTACAGGCATTCGAAGTAGGCTACTGGAACAGTTTTGCATTCCTTTCTTGACCGTCCGTAGCATCCAAACAGAAGAATAAGGACATTAAAACAGGAACAGCAGACGAAATTAAAAGTATCTCGTTTCATTCTTAACGTCAAAACAAAGCTGAAACACTTATCTCTTAGCAGATATTTAGTTGTTAATTTATCATTCCGGTTCGACCGTTTTAAAAGCAAAAACCAAGTAGTCAAGGATTTAGAGAAGTGTTTAAAGAGCAAAGTAAAGTTCTCTACTGTTCTTGCACTAAGCTTTAACGAGCCTGATGTTGCTGTTATGAATCAACTGCTCAAGCAGCCTTAGCTCACAAGATTCATCACATTTATCCGTGACAAAAAGCAGCTGGTTGAGGTATTCTCATACACCGTTGGAACAAAATCTCAATCTAGGTATTCCTGCGTCAGTCAATTACCGTAATCTTGATCGTCGACTCTGTAGACGCCGCGCTCGTTGGCATGCCGACGACGACCAACTCGAAACGATCGTGGTTATACTCATCCATAGGTGCTGCCGTCAGTAGCACGCCTTCGCTTGTCAGGTTAAACGGTGACGGCACCACGGAACCAGCCGACTCTCGCGATCCGTTCATGAACCGGTCCGACGATCGGATGAAAAATATTCCATTTGCTGGCTGACTGAGGGAACCATTTATCAGTCGGGTGTACAGGCTTGAAACCGGGAGGAGAACTTTACCAGGCAGTGTTTCTGAGTTCACCGCTAGAATAAGAACAGAGGGGGTTAAACTCGTAGGCTATAGTCGCCTGCTCCAAAATCCGTTTTTGTCTCCGAGTACCTATTTCCGTGTAGTATTATTAAGTAACAAAACATATTTGCTTCCTCTGCAATGGTTCGTCAGATCGCTGACTTTTCATTTTCAGCCCCGGCGGCACGAGTAGGCCTGATGCCGATTGCCAGCTGTCGTTGTTGTGACCGACCCCCCCCCCCAAGGACACCTTGCACTACATAGTGCTTAGCTATATGCTTACGGCAAATTACACAATAGTTGCGTTTTTGCAGATACCATGGTATCTGATATACGGTCTAAATTTTTTGCAGTTGTCGTGGTATCTGGCCAGTTACCGTTGTAACTGATGTTCAGATATCAAGGTCCGACCGTGGTATCTGGTCGTGGTAGCTGAAAAGCCATCTCACTTTCATCAACTTTTGTCAAATTGGTGAGAAAGAAGTTCAGCACTTGGTGATGTAACTGGATGGATATCAGTTTTTCTTTTGGGATGACATCGGAAAGTGCAATTTCGGCAATAGTCGCTTTTGCAGTGGACCGTATGTCACATACCACAGTAACTGCAAAAACGTCTAATTGCAGATCCAGTTGCCGTGGTAACAGATACCATGGTGTCCGCAAAAACGCAACTAATGCTTCGGCTGTTCTTTCAATGTCCCTTGCCTTAGATTACAAACTTGGCAAAATTTGCATAACCGGTCTGCTGACTAATAAGCTTCCCGGAAAAAATGATCGCGAGCCTGATACGTCCCGTACAGAGAATCAAACGTGATAATCAGTGTATAGCCGATAGAAGAGATAGGCGTAGAAATATAGAAGCTCGGGAACGAGAATGGACCTACTACTAAAGTAGAATGAATTAGTAAATTGTGTCCTATAAATACGCAAAGGCACACACTCTGCCAACTCCTACCCAGAATCGAATGAGAAATCACTGTGAATCGGTGGTACTGTGCGCTGCAGAGGGCACAACCGACGTGAAGCTGATCCTCGTTTGTAAGTTACAAACCGTCGAAAGCTAAAAACCGACTTGATCAATAGTTGCGTTTTTGCGGATACCGTGGTATCTGTTACCTCGGTAACTGGATCTGCAATTAGTCTGATATACGGTCCACTGCAAAAACGACTATTGCCGAAATTCCACTTTCCGAAGTCATCCCAAAAGAAAAACTGATATCCAGTTGCATCACTAAGTGCTGAACTTCTTTCTCACCAATTTGACAAAATTTGACGAAAATCAGATGCATTTTCCAAATACCACGGTCGGACCGTGATATCTGAATATCTGTTACCACGGTAACTGGCCAGATACCACGACAACTGCAAAAACGCCTTTTGACCGTATATTAGATACCATGGTATCAGCAAAAACGCAACTAATATCTTTCAGTTCTATTTCCAGGAACCAAAATGGTACAAGAAACTTACGCGGAAACAGTGGAGAAAGAAGAAAGCTTACCTATATGAACATCCGTTCTTTTGAATCTGTATAACGGGTCCCGCAATTTTGATTCGTTGGGCCGTGCTGAACAAACAATACAAAGTGTCGAAATGTAAAAGACAACTGGAAAAGAACAGTATGACAGCTCGTTTTTTTCGTTCACTTCTCCGCACTCAAGCGCATCAAACGGCTTCTATGATTTCATTCATGTGCCACGACAAATCAATTTGGACACATCCTTATAGTAATTTACAGTTCTTTCTATTATTTACTGAGTACATGAAAGTTGGCATATGGTGTAAGCCCTCCAGACACGGGTGAATTAATCCTGCGCCGAAGAAACTGTTTCTGTCACATGCACAATTTATGTACGGGTGCCGGGGGGTGCCGGAAGGTTCCGGGAATGAGTGTACACCGGGTGCCGGAGAGTGAGTAACCCCTCGTGAACTACATTTATTTATTTATCATTGCATTTAGCGTTAGCCTAAGCTTAGGTTGTTGCAATTAATCAATACTTTACGGCTACGAAACCGCACTCCGCACTGGAGCGCGATTTATCTAAGTCAATCTGATATGCGAAAAATCAATCTGATAAGCGAAACAATTACTTAAGGGAATTCTAAGCTTTCAAGTGCTTTTTTTTTTTTTTACTTACTTCTACCAAACTCTTTTGACCGGGGAGAAAATGAAGTTCATATAGGATATTTTACAACATGTATTTTACCCCTATGCCGATTCTCCGACTTAAAAAAAAGCTGTTACTTCTACCAAAATTACCGGTTTCTGCCGTACTCCGGGCTAACTATTTTTTCAGCAAGAAAATTAAGTTTATATGGATTCAACATGTATATGACTGTTCAGATCTACTTCAAAACATGCTTCTACTTCTAACAAATCACCGGTTTTCGCTGGGGTCCGATAAGTCAACTGGTCCGGCGGGAAACAGAGTTCAGATGCTGATTAGAAATCGATTCTTAACTATATACTGAAGCTCTAATCGACATCAAAATAAATTTTGTCTTGAATAAACAGTCTAGAAAATTTAAGCAGCTGACGCTGCGTTCCGGGTGATTAAATCGCAAACAATGTTTAACGAACAAGTTCAGTCCGGATTACCGAACAAGAAGTAGGCCCAGGGTTGGTCACCAAGAACCAGGGTGTACGAGTTACTTGCTTACTTCAGGATACTTTGGGTTACATTGGGTTACTTTGGGTTACATTGGGTTACTTTGGGTTACATCAGGTTACATTGGGTTACTTTGGGTTACACTGGGTTACTTTGAGTTACATTGGATTACATTGAGTTACTGTGGGTTACATTGGGTTACTTTGAGATACTTTTGGGTTACTTTCCAGGGTGTACGAAGTTACTTTTGGTGACCAACCCTGGAAGTAGGCTACTTGTGGAATTGGGAGACAAATATTTGGTAAGTTTTTGGCAAGTCTTTAGGGAATTTGTAACAAAACTCGACACTAAATACTCATGCCGAGAAACTGGCTCAAAAAGTCCTTACGGTTTCGTGACGCACAAACAAACCGGAAATTCTTGATTTCAATCCTTTTAAACGAAACAGCAACGGGAATAAACAAAAGCATGATACCCACGGTTTAAACGTTCAGCCCCACATAGCTAACAGGAGACAGACTAAATCGTCCATACGAAACGATGTGAAATATAAAGGATCTGGGCAAGATACAAACAGCTAAAAAAAATAGTGTAGGTGTCTACCAGGTGTCTACGCCTTTCTGGCTTGCTCACATGATGATTAACCAATAGCTATCATGAAGAAGGAGGGATCCCTAGCCTGCCCTAACCTACCGAACAAAATATTTAGGTGACAGGTCAAATATCATCAAGAGTCCCAGCCCCACGAAAGATCCAGAGAAGAAAAATGAAGAAAATTTGTCAGGAAACCAGCAATACTTAAGCAATCTAATGACAAATAGGGCACTAATCCACGGATCTTTAATTGTTTGCAATTAAGACCCAATCGGCAATGAGCTGGTCTCAAAGCAGGGTATACTCAGGGTATACTCGTGAAATATCAAATCTTGAGAGATTCTCAGGGGATTTCAGGATAACAAACGCTCTACAACTCTCTCCCACACAGAATTTTCACCAGAGCTTACCAGAAAACATTTTGCAAAGGCGATAACTTCCTATTCCTTTCGATTCAGGTCTTTTTCTTTTAAAACACTTCCAAGAAAGTAACATCCTTTTTAAAGATCAAACAAAAACATATCTAGTTTGTCTCCAACTGCAGTCGAAGATGCTCAGGGTATTCAGACAGGTACCGGAGGCGTCACCTACCGAAACGAATACCCTAGAGGCGTGTGCGGGATGGTAGCTGCGTGACATATATCTGATTGCAGAAATCAAATGACTGCCGGGCTCATTAGTTACCGATTATTCACAGCCTACAAAATCAAATTCACTTGATATTTAGTATGTTGAACACGGCTGCGCTGTAAGTTATGTACGCACGACTATGTTTGGCCTGTACATGGGAAAACTGCATACATCTGGGACTCCAACAAACAAGCCTATCTAGTAAAGAGAAGCAATAAGGCAGTACAAGACGTCGTGAACGCCTAAATTTGTGTAAGGTTAAAGTCCTGGTTTACTGAAACAGCTGCTTAAAGTTCAACTGAAAAGGCAGCTTATTTTTGCATCCGATATTTGGATACAATGAAATAGTTTGACCCGTCTAAAAGTGCGAACACACGACAAAGGATTTCCCAGACAGATTTTCTTCATTTTCATCCAGGTCCGTATCCAGGAATTTATTTCAGAAGGGGTTTACCCCAGGGTCGGACCTAGTCCATACCAAAAAGTGCAAAAAAGATACATCAGAGGTTGAAATATGCAAAAAACCGTTATTTGTGTATGTTTCGGAGGGGGTTCGAACCCCCTAACCCCGTCCCCTGGATACGGCCCTGCTTTCATCATAAAGTTGAAAAGTGATAGAAAACCCGGGCAGGAATTCCAGTCCGGGAGCGCCCGATCCTGATCGTGTGTTCGCACTTTAAGGGATTTTGTATTTATTCACCAGAGGCTCTTGTAATAGCGTTTAGAATGGGCGCTGCTTGCATGACAACCCAAATTCATCCAGACGCAAAGCATTTGAATTTAAAAAAAAAACTGCATTTCCAGGATTAAAGACGCACCCGGAAAAGTTACGGCTGAAGAAAGAATGAAAATGATGTTAAGACATGTGTGATGTTAAGACACGAGACTTGCAAGGAATCTGCTATTTCTAGTTTATTTTTCGGCAATTGCTCACATTTGCAGTTGGTAAATATTTCAAGCATAGAGGTACCACAAATCCGACAGAACAAGTTCACTAGATGAGTCGTATGATAGCGTCAAGATTGAAAAGCTATGCCGAAAACTGCTTGCCCTAGACCTCCCGATAGTTCTGGTAAACCTAGTTAGAAGTTTCCTGACAGACCGTACCTTCAAAGTGAAGATCAACAATAAAATGTCTACAAGCAGGAAGTCAGAAGAAGGCTTACCACAAGGAGCAGTGCTAAGTTGTTTACTATTTTCATTGTTTATGTTTGATTTATCAGTCAGTAGCAACCAGGCTGAGTTTGCTGACGACTACTCAATTTGGGCAAAGGGAGCAACCCTATCCCAAGCTCAAACTAAACTTCAGACTGCTATAGACGAGGTCTCAGAATTCTCAGCAGAATCAGGAATAAAGATAGCAGCAACAAAAACAGTAATCATCGCCTTCCATAGAAAAAGAAACCCTGGGAAACCTACCCTTTTCCTGCAAGGAGAGGAACTACCCGTGAAGCAATTAGCGAGACTACTAGGTATTGTGTTAGATCAGAAGTTAACTTACAAACCACACATAGAGGAAGTCACTAAAACCTTCTACCGGCGTTACACAATGATGCAGAGACTGGCTGGTACAAAATGGGGATCATCTGACAAATCCCTCCTGCTGTTCTACAAACAATACATGAGAGCAAAGCTGGAGTATGGAATCGTCATCTACGGCAACTGTACACAGCAACTGAGAAACCAACTAGAGACGTTACAAAATTCAGCCCTTCGCCTTGCCCTTGGAGCTAGAACAAGAGCTGTAAGCTCATATGGCACTTGCAAGGGTTGAGATGTATTATTTGATGAAAAGTAATTTTTGACTGTGCGGTTCAGATGCGCACTTTAAGGGAGCTAGAGAAAAAGTATTTTATCGTTGAACTTGGTTGTAATGATGCGCACTTTAAAGGCACTAGAAATTCATCTGTAAGGAAGACCCTTGAGGCAAAAACGATAGCAGGCTCTTAGGGATCATTGATATATACGTATGATCAAAAGTATTTTTTGTTTCACTAATGCGGGTAAAATGCGCACTTTACGGGTGCAAGAAATTATTTTTTGCAAAACCCTTGTGGGACAACTGATCATGGGTTGAGATCTATCGTTTGATAAAAAGTACTTTTCGACCTTGCGGTTAAGATGCACACTTTAAGGGAGCTAAAACTTCATTTGTAAGCAAAACCCTTGAGGCAAAAATGATCATGAGCTCATTTGGATGATGGAAATGCATATTTTGCTTAAAAGTATTTTTCTTAATTCGCGGTCATGATTGGTACTTTAAGGAATGGTCGGATTTGAAAAGTGGCGATTTCTAAGCCAATCTTGTCGAATTTCTAATATTCCAGCCAAATTTCATCGTCCTAGCACATCTGGAAGTACCTTAACTCGCGATCACCGGAATTCCGGACCCGCCCCTCAAACTCCCCCCACAGTCGCCGGAGCCAATCCGGTTCAGTTTTGGACTTGTTTGTTATTCCCACAAAGTTCCATCCCGATCTCTCCAGTCCAATCCGGTCACGTATTCCCCCCCCCAATTGTTGTCGGATCCGGTCCGGACATGAAAAAGATCACCACATGCACGCCCTCTGTTCAGTTATTAAATTTCACTCGAATCCGATCACCCGTTCCAAAGTTACGCATGGCTAGATATTCTGGATTCCCCCTCCCTCCGATCCCGCCACGACTATCGGATCGAGTGAATTTTTATTTACAAGTCAGTTTGATCGGGTCCCAGATACGCTCCCAAGTTTCGTCGTGAAAATCCCAAAAACCGTCATCACCAGAATTCCGGGAAACTCCCCTCCACCTCCCCCCCCCCAAGTGTCCGGGTCCGGTCAAAACGTGTAAATTTATCTGGAGCAGATTCTTGTTCTTCCCAGCAAGTTTTACTCCGATCCCTCCATTATAACCATTTCTCGAGATTTCCGGTCTTCCCCCACCCCAACTCCCCCATAGCTATCGAATCCGGTTCGAACTTCAAATGGAACATCAGAGATATGTCATTCATTCAGGTATTAAGTTTCGTCCCAATCCGATCACCCGTTCGAAAGTTACACAACACTCAATTTTCCATATTCCCCCGCACTGCACCACATATACAAACCCCTTTGACCCTCGAATGCGCTAGCTCTTTCCAATGTTAACAGAGTGATCCGATGCAAAGAGTGACGTCACGCCGCGCGCAGACCTACTAGTGTGTAGAAAGGGGTAGGGGTTTTACAAAAACTACTAAATTCTCAGGATTCCCCCGCCCTCTACTCCCTCCACGGTGGTCGGATCGGGGAAGTGACAATTTGCAAGTTAGTTTGGTCGGGTCCCTGATATGCCTGCCAAGTTTCATCGTCCTAGCACATCTGCAAGTACCCTAACTCGCGATCACCGGACCGACCGACCGACCGACCGACCGACCGACCGACAGACCGACCGACGGAAAAGTGATCGGTATATGGCACTTGAGCGAAGCTGCAAGTGCCATAAAAACAACGAAAATTACATCTCTTCTATCGGAAGCTGGTATCCCTACAATTCAATCTAGGAGACAATTATTGCTCATCCGTTACTTCACGAAGATCGAGTACACACCCCATCACCTTCTGCATGACCCTCTGTGGCAACGAACTAATTGTCCCATCATACAAGAATTGAACAAGTACCGCTTCCCCATGGACCAAGCATCACCTGCGAGACAAGTGGAAAGGAGAAAAATAACAGAAAAAGTACCCACAACCCCCCCCCTGGAAGATGTACCATGCCGATATAAAATGTACATTTATGGATAAACAGAAGTCCCAAATCTCCCCTGACGAAGCTAAACACCACTTTAGCGTACTGGAAACTCAAATATACGCAGGACATGGACACATATTTGTTGATGGGTCACTGACTGACTCAGCTTGCGGCAGTGGAGTATACATGAAAGAATTGAATCTAGTGGTACTTGAGAAACTCCCCTCCCAATATTGTATCCTAACAGCAGAAATAAACGCAATCACCTTGGCCCTTGAAACGGTCGAAAAATGTGCGCTCTACAACAAGAACATTGTCATCTTCTCCGACTCCCTCTCTGCATTGCAACTATTGAAGCAGAAGAACTTCACGACGGTTGACATCGACCTCCACCATCTTGGAACAATCATTGAAAGGATCAGAACAAGAGGACCAAAAATTACTATCCAGTACATACCAAGCCACCTCGGTATCGCCGGTAATGAGAAGGCTGATCAAGCAGCTAGAAATGCCCTATCACTCCAGTGCGTTTCGAAGAGACCACTCAACATGAGGGATGCAATACGCTCCAGATTGTCAGCTGTAGGACTTCCGACAAACCCACCGAAGTTATCCCCATTCGCGGACAAGAGATGCAGCAAAATGTACCACCGAATCAGGACTAACGCATGCAACCTAAACCATACTGCTTTCCATTATAAGTCAAAAACATCGGATGGATCGACGGTAACATCTCCCCTCTGCAGATTCTGTAAGAAAGCCAACGAAAACCTGGACCACCTTATCTTTAGCTGCACCAGTGGAGCAGTAACCCCCTATCAAGGAAACATCAAGGCTAAATTTGCGAAGCTGAAACTAAACCCATCGACAACAACACTTGGTTCCGCAAAAATCAAACCAGAAGGGGAAGTTGAGATCTTCAAAACCTTATTCCAATTTATTGCAGCCCTAGACATCGAAGACGCAATTTAACCTAGACAACCAAGAAGAAGAAAAGGCCGAAGTGGAGCACCTGCTGTCCGAAACGGTCCAAAACTACAGAAGAAGAGTCAATTATCTGTTGATAGCAGACAAACGGAGTAACACATTTTTATCGGGTTTTCAGGCCTATTTAAGTGAATAAGTGATGTGTAACTAGACTGTATGATCTCAGCCCTATTCGGTTAAACTTTAGGGTAAATACTGTGTAAACGGGTAGATGAAGTAATTCTTAAAGTGTAATTCTTGTGTTTAGTCGGAGGCCCCCCCCCCCCCCAAGTTAGACTATGCTTCCGGATGTTTTTTTTTTGTTATATATGTAGTAATTAAAAAATGGAGTGGAACATCTGAACTTGCTGAATAGACCCAGAAGCGAGAGTTTCGAAGTCTCCTCACCTTGTCCCGAGGTAGAAATCTCGACTGGGTTCCTGTACTCGAAGCAAAACAATCGAAACTAAACAACGGCTGAAGCCGGGGAAGGGATCTTAATGGAGTTAAATTAGAAGCATTCTAGCATTTGCAATGTCTCTAGATCCCTTCCCTAATCCAGGTCGCGACTTCAAAACCAGGACTCGGTACATTTAGTGGCGTGAATCGGAAGAAAATTTACGAGCAGACAATCAGACGAAAAGAAAACATTTAGCTGGGATACGGGTAAAAAAAAATGATTGCTAGATATTTGGCAGTATATTTATTTCAATAATATGTTTTGAGGTTTTTGTGTCAGTTCAGCCTATGTTTTCATGAGGAAAAGTGTGTAAAATTTGGTGTGCTGTCAAAGCTCAAAAAGTCGTGTCCAGTAAAATAATGTATGCAGTTTGACTCGCTGAATATTTATGAGCGGAGGGATTGGCTGACTCGTTGTCATATAGGGTCGATTAAATTTTTCTTAGTTGTGAATAATGTTGGCTGATTTAGGACTAGCCTATGCAGAAAGAAAATGTACAGCAATGTTCACAGATTCATTCCTATCGATTCGTAGCGGTTTCTCCCCAGTACTACCAAGGTACTACGCAATATCGGGTGGTTCCCAAAATCACCACGATCTTTTTACCCACTCTCAAAATGCCCACGGTTCAAAATGCCCATGATTAAAAAGCCACGGCTCAAAATGCCCACGATTCAAAATGCCCAAGACTCAAAATGCCAACGACTCAGACCGAACACAGTGAAATCAAAATCGTCCGAAATGCCGGCGGCTCAAAATGGTCACAGGGGAGGGTAACTTCGCCTTGGCTCAAAATGCTGACGGCTGAAACTGTCTATAGGGGAGGCCAAAATCATCCTGGGACAACAGACTACGAGATTATAAGGATAGGATTAACCACGGAAAAGGTTTTGAAAGGAATTATTTTATTGTTTCTTGATGAGTTCAAATTCTTTGCGTGAAAATACAGAAGCAATTTCGTCTAAAACTGTGCCAACACAGAAAACAAAACCAGGCGATCCAAATCCTCCAGTTCGCTTGGCACCAGTTTTAAGATCGCTGTTTGGAACTCAGTTAGTCTGTTCAGAATTCGGCAGAGTAATATCTTAAAAGTTTCAAGATCAGAATTCATGTTGCATTTTGGGACCCAGAAACGTTACTGACAGGATGCATATGAATTCATGAAGTCTGTCTGCCCGTGTGCCTATTAGAAAGATAACAATCAGATACATTAACACAGGCTATGTGTAACGCTTTTCGTCAGAGTACAGGTGCAGTTTGCGGGGTTACACATTTTTCTTGTAAATATTTTACCACTATTATGTTACAATTGGGATTATACCAGTTCAACGTATGATCATCCTCATTCTGATACTCGGTCTACTCCTCCCGTTGCTCGCTCACCCCTATTTCAAGTTCACTTCAGTCTGAACCAGTGTTGCCACTTATGTCGCATTCGCGATTCTGAGGGAAATGCCGCATAAAACTTCAATTACGCCGCATACCGCAATTATGCCGCGGTATGTTTTTTTTTTATAGCACATGATTTTCTGGGTTTGACGTTTGAAATTCTCAGTTCCTCTTATGACCTCTGTCTGAACATCTCAAATAATCCAATCTTGGGCATTCTGAACCGTGGGCATTTTGAGTCCAGGGGCGTAATTTCGTCAAAATCCTGGGGGGGGGGGAGCAAAGTTGGAGCCGATTTTCCCAAATCAAGTGAAAATGAGCAGTTTTAGTTCAAGCAAATCAACGCAATATCAACTAACTCCTCTAACCGATGGCATAGCTGGATCCTGCTGACGGATGGCCAAACAGATGGGATGCGGATCTCTATTATGTGGATCCCGTCATATCTTTCATTTGGCGAGGAAAGTACGAGAATCGACTGAGTCAGAATGTCTTTTTGATACCATCTCACAATTTAAACAACTTGATCATGAAATTAAGCACTAAGGAAATTTCAATTTTCCTGCATATTACAATGCGCACATATTGATCGATCGCGTTCCTTGTCCCTATATCGTTATTGTGCGCGACGGGAGAAACCCGAAGCGTACGCGAAAAACTGGCTGGACTGGTTCTGTTGCCCCATGTCTCCACAAATTAATCGAGAGATCTTCAATAGAATACTAGCCTAAAGAATTTCCGACATTGCCCTGTCAGTCTAGTACACTAGCCCCTTTTCAGGCATGGTGCTCAAACGTCTAGCACCATGCGTGGGTGCTGGACGTTCAAGCACTGTACCTTGGATTTCATGTATGGTGCATGGATTTCAGTACACAGTGCATGCATGAAAAACACAGTTTCTGTCATCACAATTGTGCACCAGCTTGGACAGGGCTGAAATTACCACCATGAATTAGAGAATTCAAAGACAATCCTAACTTTTTTTTCATAACAAAAACAAAAGGACGCGACTGATGATGGAGATGAAAATTCTGACAGCACCCTATCTATTTTCCATGTAGTCTGCCCCAGGCAGGCCCCAGGAGCCAATATTCTGGTTGGCTGCTAGGTAGAAAAAGCTGAGGCACAGGACACTTTACATGAAAAATCCTTGACTGTGTAGAAAAGGAAATGAGGTTTTTCATCTCCATCATCAGTCGCGTCCTTTTGTTTTTGTTATGAAAAAAATGATAGGATTGTCTTTGATTTCTCTAATTCATGGTAGTAATTTCATCCCTGTCCGAGCCGGTTCTTAGTTGTGATGACAGAAACTGTGTTTTTCATGCATGCACTGTATACTGAAATCCATGCACCATACATGAAATCCAAGGTAGGGGAGAGTCGGGTAAGACGGACCCGGGGGCAAGACGGACCTTTTGTCATTGCTCGACTTTAGCATCACCTTTTTTATCACCTGTAGAGCTAGACACAACGGCCATCTAGTGGCAAGTTTCGGAGCAAAGTTTGAGAGTTGAAGGCAATCTTGTCTTCGAGAAAAATATTTTTATTCGTTTTCACATTTTCGAAACCGGCTTTTGAGGTAAATGTTTTTCTTTTCTGGTGTTTATTATGTTCTGTTTATGCCGTGGTACTTCTTATTACAAATGTGGGGGTCTAGGAGAGTATGTGAGACATGAAATTTTTTCGTCGCAGCGCCATTTTATGTTGTAATTTTGAACTACTCCGAAAAAGGAGGTTTAGGGTAAGATGGACCGCAGAGATAGCGGGTAAGACGGACCGGTCCGTCTTGCCCCCTATCATCTGGGACCTTTTTCGAAGATATTATTTGCTACGTATTTTGTGAATATAGTGTTGCATGTCTTGTTTCCGCATGTCAATTAGAAAGAGGAGGAGTTTCTTGACGAAACCGAACCAAAAGATGGCGATTTCTTGGTCGTGAAAGTGCCGACCAAGAAGAGCTTCAGGAATTATGTCTGTGAATCTGATGGTTTCCAAGTTCAGTTTTGGAAGCGATCAGCTCCATCGAGCAAATTCATGGCAACTGAAGAGATGAGCGTCGTGCGAAAAGCCAAAACCACCCCTTCAGGCAGAACGACGAGACAGTCGGCTCAGTTCGTTTTTCACGTAGATTTGGCCTCGTATAGTGTTTAAATATAGTTATTTACTAACTTTTTACTTTTTTACTTTCTACTAATATTTTAAGTATTCGAAATAAAATTGTTTAGAGACAATCAACCTTTTTGAGCAGTTGGGTCCGTCTTGCCCAAGGGCTGGTCCGTCTTATCCTATGGGGTGGGCAAGACGGACATTTTGACCAACTTCAGTTTTTTTTACGTGGGCCCGGAAATACGTCTGATTTATGTGTGAAGAAGGTTTCTTTATGTAACTCAATGTTCTGGGGAAAAGTTAGACACCTTACGTCAGTCATTGGTTGTTTCCAATCTCTTCCGCAGGCGAAAAACCAAAATGGGGTCTGACTTTCCCCTACAGTGCTTGAATGTCTAGCACCCAGGCATGGTGCTAGACGTTTGAGCACCATGATGACTGAAAAGGGGCTAGTGTACTAGACTGTGCCCTGTATTAGGGTAGCCACTAAAAAAACAAATAATCAAACCTGAGCTTTTGAAGATCAGAAAGTGATTCTCCTATTTTTTAGCTTTGATTTGAGGCCAAAATCACCTATCTATCTTGTCTCTAAGCATCTTAAATCTTCTTTAGAAAACAGTATTTTACATAAGAAAATGCCTATGTTCATCCATTGACTTTAGGGTTTTGTCCATGTAGTGACCAGCTTGAAACTATGTGCTTCAATGAACTTCTATGAAACTGGGTGATTTTGAGCTGGTTTTGAGTGCATGGGGAGCCCCAGCAAGTGAGTTAGATGAGAAAATATGAATATGATCATCAAGGTTACAATCCAATAGACCTATTGCTGCTATAGGCTGCTGACTTTTCCTCCTTAGTATCAACAAATTTTTGTAGGCAAGTTCAGCTACTTTTTTTTACATCTAAATTTACATTGAATTTTAAGAAATAATATTAAATAGCTAGGACATCTTACTGTTAGCCTTATAAAATAGACAATTTTGTCCTGAATGCAATGGTATTTTTAAAATATTTTTTGGAGATGTTTTAGATAGGTAAAACTGATAAGGAAAATTCACAGCAATTCATGCATTCATTACAAAAAAATCGCCAACTTTTGCCACTAGGTGTTTTTGTGGCTACCGCAATACAGGCTGTATTGCGGTCGAACTACAAACGCTACAAAGCTAAGCTCATATTGTGTCGCGATTTTCGCTTGGCTGTGCACCTTTATAATCTGTCTTCGCGAAATGTCTTCCCTTCAGGCTTCATCACATCTTACAGTTACAATCCCTCCCGATCACGGTTAAAAATTGTGCAACCAGCTTTAAAATCTCTATACTGTCACATCATTCACAAAACCCCCCAATATCATGTTTACACTCAGCTGAACTTAAAGTAGGGTCACCCAAAGACTATTGGAAACTGTTTCCAGTTTCCCATAGTCTTTGGGGTCACCTTTTACTTTCAAATTCTACCACACAAAAGACCTCTGTTTGATATTAAACAAAATCCCTAGACGCAAAGAAAAAATAGAACCTGTATAAAATAAAATAGTTAATTAGAAAAAAAGACTAGAAATCACAAAACTTTTAAAAGGATCAACTCTTATACGTTTTTTTATTTTTGTTAATACCATAAAATCAAGTCAGAAAGGAGCTTATAATTTTTGTTTATCTAGACTGCCATCTAGCTTTCATTTGCCCGCTTGCCATCGATCCCTTCAAGGCTTCAAGTTGTACGACAGCTGACGCTTCCATCGCATTGTTTTGTTTTTTGCTTTACCAGCAAAGACTGAAGAGGAGAGAACATCTGGAAATGTGACTGGAAGTTGGTACTGGTGGGTGGATCTTGAGCCGAGCCGAAATGAGTTCTACGTTCTTTGTACCAAGCTGAGTTAGAAACAGTTAAGTTCAGTTCTTGGCACTGACTAGGTGAATAGGCCTAGCCAACAGGAAAACAGGAAAAGAGAACTGGTAAGGAAGATGGTTTCTTATCTGGACATAACTTTACTTTGCTGAGTTTGTTTGCTAGCTAGGAGCTAGCCTATCCCTGGCCTGTCCTTGGCTTGTTCTAGCCCTTATTAACTTGACTTCTTTAAGTTCTTTTGTAGGCAAGGCCATCTTAAATTGTGACAGTTAGTAGGCTAGCCTGACAGTGACAGTGACAAGCAAGTTTGCGAAGTTATGTCCATACATAGGCTAGACTACTTGTTTCTCTGTTTCTGCTTTGTGCCTTCCAGGTGCCTTCGTCTTGTCTAACCTTCTTTTTGTACGGCTAGCTTTATATTAGGAAAGGCAAAGCCAAAGGCTAGCCGAGCCTACACTGAGTCACTGAGGTGAGGAGGCAGGATAGCCATATACTGATATAGGGATGTATAAAAGCAAAAAGGGATGCTTCTTTAGTTAGCTTAGTTAGGCCTAGTTAGGCTGAATTAGCTTTGGATTGTGTCATGTTTGGGTATTATCCTGGTGAGTCAAGAAGGCTTAGGGTTGTTTTGTTTATCATCTGCACTAGCCAGCAAGCTCGAGCCTGGAGTCCAGGCAAGTGCACCCTCGGAAGTTAAATATCTGCACCAAGTAACTGAGTGAATTCCAAGTAATATAATAGTAAATATTTATGCCAGGTGTACACCTACCCAGCACCTACAGTATCCTTGTATCGGTCTAGTGCACTAAACTCTTTTTGATAACCATGCTCAGATGCTGGGGCATCCTGGCCTGATCCTGGCAGCCGATGAAAATTATCTAAAAAAAGTTGTACGAAAAGTAGCATGCAGTACCAACTGATGCTACTACATGCTACTATAGCAAGACTGAATAGTACTGGAGCAAGGCAGGATGCTACTGAATACTATAGCTTAACCCCTGAATAGTTGGACGGGTGACGTCACCATCCAGCTGGATTGGTATCCCTGTTCAACAAGCCCAGTGCAAGGCACATTAAATTAAAGTATTGTGTACTACTGCATATTAATTATACAACTTTTTCGTACAACTACCATACAACTACACAGGCTACAAATTTTTCATCGGGCAGGAGTGAGCATGGTACAGTACTCATATGGATGTGTACCCCTTATTCCCCAGAGTGTACCAGTATACAGTACTTGGATAGTTAAACAAACCAGGATTTCATTTAGATGTGGAAATTGGTGTATACTGGTACCCTCTGGGGAATAAGGGGTAGGCTATACATTTAATAAGTATATTGCTCACCCCTGCCAGTATTCCCCAGCATTTGAGCGTGAGTGTATCTTTAGTACATTACTGTCTAGTAGTGTCTATCTGGTACTGAGGATTTGTGTATGATCGCATATATCAAATTTCATAAAAAAAAATCAGAAATCCATTTCTTGCGGTTAGTAGTTACCTGTCTGATATTGCCATGTCCTGTAAGTATGTCTTACAGGGCATGTTTATTTAATAAGTCATGTATGCTAACATCTCAGTGAATGCCAGTGCAGTTGTGTGATGGCACTAGATGGGCGTCAGATAAAGAAGGGTATTAAGAAAGGACAAGAACAGATATATAATTAAGCATAGCATAGCTCTCATTAAGCATACCTCTAGGTTATTTCGAAAGTTGAAATAGCTCCATCATTTTGCTATCTACAGGTTTTGATGCGTATGTTATTCTAACAACTTTTATTTTCAGGGCTCAAGAAAGAGGATTATTTTTGTTGAAATGGATGAGCAGGAGTTCTGTCTCCGTTGGAGCAACCATGAAAAAAACATGTCGATTGTCATGGAAACAATGTACAGGAACCAGATCCTAGTCGATGTAACATTGACATGCACTGACGGACAACCTCTGAAAGCACATAGGACTGTTCTCTCAGCTTGCAGTCCATACTTCGAAACAGTGTTCAAAGACCTAAGCCACTCCCATCCTATTATCTTTATGAAGGATGTCAAACAAGAAGATCTGAAAGCCCTCTTAAACTTCATGTACAAGGGAGAAGTGAATGTGAAGCAAAACAGGCTGAACTCATTTATTAAACTGGCTGAAGCTTTATCTGTGAGGGGTCTGTCTAAAACCGAGAAGCAAGCTGAGGCCCCAGCACCTATGCCCCCTTGTCCACCTCTAAAGGAAATTCAGTCAATTGGAAAGCTCTCACCGCCAGTTTTCTCACACCCGCCAGTACCTCAGGTGCCTGTGTATTTCCCACCCCCTCAGGTCATGCCAGAGAAAGCATTGCATGACAGATATGTTAGTAATAGCATATTGGAGGAGTCCCTCAGGAAGAGAAAGCGACTTGAGAATGATTCTGTCACTATCTCATCTAGCAGCACAAACAACAATGAAGGGGTAAGTTGGAGGGATGTTGGGGGGGGGGAAGCAAGAAGGCTGTTATTTCAGCCAGAGTATTTTAACTTTACTATGGTACCTAGACTGTGTGCCCTTACACACAGGCTACTATGATACTAATAACGTATCTCTGGTTCCTGTTTCTAACACTGTTGTCGTTGGACCGACCAGAGGGGCTTTAATGTCGTGCAAAGATTTGCAGCTGACTGTTTCTTAAAAGACCCATCGTACCGAAAATTCCTATGCAACCTACATCCGTAATCGCTCCATCCATTTTTACACCCGAGACCCGAATGTCGTACGGTACATTTTAACCCTCCTAATGACACCTCACTGATTTTCAAACTTGCCGTGTATTGCCATTTTCAATGCGTATCATGCTGCTTAAGATTGTTGGCGAGAAGCTCACTCGTCCGAAAAAAAAACTGTTGTCTAAATTTGTCCCTGTTTTCGGAGAAGTCAAGGGGCTTGGAGAAAGGCTCAAAGTCCAAAGCCTTGGGTGATTTGTTAAACGCACATCTTAGTTGTAAAGTATTCAACTAATTAGTATATTTGAACATAAGAAGTAAATACTGCGAGCGTCCTTCCAGCCTTCCTTCCTGAATAGGTTCTGTATTCGAACGCAGCTTAGGGTGTTTTGTTTAAACACCTTCAGGCAATAGGCTATCTCCCAACGTTATCGTGTGTTGCAACCTTCTAAAGGAAAGGATATGTTGATTGGAACGACGTTTTACCTTCTGGTAACTTAAATTAGCTGAAATGTTTTCTTAGTTTTTTTTTTAATACTTGACAGTGTGTTAATTTTCCAGCTTGAGCCTGAAGAGGACCTTTGCCAAGAAGGGCCGAAATATAGCTCTATAAAATTCAGCTGGCGTAACCGTTTTGCGCTGTCAAAAATTATTCGCAGTCAGCTTGGGCTGAAGTAATATTTATTTAGTTGTCTTTCTTTTAACAGTCTCCTTGCTCGGCTCCTGAAGAGACTTCCCCAAATAATTCACTGAAGGAAAAATCCTTATCTGCCATCGCCGCGCAACTCCACCAAAAACAGATGATGATGAGCGAACTCAATCTTCCGAAATGTCCGCCGTTCCTACTTCCCCCCAAGCACGAAGTGAACCCCAGAAGTGACGTGAAAGCAGAATATGATGATCTATCCCACCCTGAAAACTCGGACGAGCTTTCGGATGAAGAAAGTTTTGGGCCGGTAAGTTAAGAGTCTCTTTTCCCTAGTTCTCAGTTTTTGGCCGACTTAAGTACGGCATGTGTAGGTCCTAATAGCAGGTCGTAGGCAGACCAGGACTGAGCTAAAAAAAAAAATGGAACAAATCTCTTCCGTCCGGACTGTCTGTTTTCATTAGTGCCGGCCGGAAGAGTTGACGAGAGCTCAACCTTTCCAAACGGAAGTAAAGGTTTCTGCCGAGAGCCTGGCAGAATTTGAGTGCATGACCGCCATACCCTGATCGTTTCTCCGAACGAGTACATCTATTTTTCTTACATTTCATTTCAGTATTTTCTAGATGAAGAGCATCAAGAAAAGAGTAATACACGTTGTAGCCTTACGTAAGGATAGTTGACTAGGATAGTCGTAAGGATAGCTCATGAATACTTGGTATCAGGAACAAATAATCTGATAGAACTTCTGTCTTTACTCCCATGCAGCGACTATGAATACCCCGACAAAACTGAGCGGGCCTAGAGGTATTTACTCTAGTTGAGCTTTCATGTTGATACCCGTTTACTCATCTTCCGTCTGCGCCGTGCTTATCGCAGAAAATAAGTGAAGGAGGCTGGCAGGAGGTGTACTCCGCATGCTGACCCGCTCTGGAGCGCGTTCATGGAACCAATCAGCTTTGACTCCTTCGTTTCCTCACCGGCGGGTTCACAGCGACGTAGCTATCTGTAGAGGTAACGAAACATGAGTGGCGCGAAGCTACTGACCTCCGCTTGTTCGTAGCGGACTGGGTATGGGGAAATATTCGACTCCGCATAGTCATATTACAGATATAGGGAGACGAAGGTTCTGTCAGATAATTTGTTCTTGATAATATTTAAGCTTTTTGGAAAAAAGTGCAGTATGTTCAGATTGTGCCTGTATGCATGGACGTTCTCCTATGGTGCTGAGCGGTTGGAGCTTGGGCAGGGCTTTAGCACCGTGCCTGTACCACGTCCCACGAAGCTGCTCACGTTTTTACTTTCTACGATTCTTGCACCCTGGGATGGTGGTGGGAAACTCGTGCAGTTTATTGTGATTAAACCGTGCTTAGCCCCATTTAAGGTAACAGGTACGGAAAGATGTGTCGCGAGCCACAGCCTGAAGAGAATCATTGCCGTGAAGGACCGAAATAATTGCCGAATACAAATTTTAGTTGACTGAAATTTCGTAACTGATCCAGTCACTACCAAAAATTATTCGTGGCCAGCTTATGCTGAATACTTATTCAATTAAGGAAAAGTGGGTTAAGGTCGGGTTAGAGTGGCGAACTCACCAGTTTCAAACAAGCCTCGTTTTTTAGCCCTTATCCCTTGTAGGAAGACTATGGGCCGGGGGACCTTTCAACCCACCCTGGGCCCAAAGCAGAAACAAGTGGGAGCCATGGACACAGTATGAACGGCAATGAGTCCCCCGCTGGGGAAAAAGGTAAACACGTCTTGTAAATATTTACGATAGCGGTAGGTTCCTGGGGTAGCTTTAGCCTAGCGCTGGTTACCCTATGCCAACAAAATATTGATGATGTGAGTGCATTTCAGAAGTCAGCCAATGAGAGTTCCTTTATAGTCGAGTATGTCAGGTTTAGGTATCCACAGGTTCCCAGCATTTCGAATAAGGTAACCAGCGTTAGCATAAGCCATACCGAACGCTGGATATACACAGTGTTTGGCATAGGCTATCCCAAAATCAGAGATTTCTGGTAGACTGGTAGGCTCAGGTTACGAAAGAAAAGATTCGACACGACGCTTCAGCGACGAAGACGTGAAAAGCAGCGTCTTGCCAGTTTGGTAGACTCCGACGCGATCCTCATTTGTTCGAGAAACTCCCCCCTTCCCTCCCCCGCAGTATTCAAGGCTGATCTCGTGATAGATGTTTTTTAGGGCTATGCCAGGATGTATCTGAACTTTGTTAGTTTAATTGTCATTTCCTGCTTGTTTTTGCTTCGTTTGCATTTTGTGCCTTTTTAGTACGGTATCCTAGTTTGTTTTAGACTGCTTTGTTTATGTCCTGTGTGTGCTTTTGGACGATTTTCGTAGTGTTGATTTGTTGTAACCCATAACCAACCGGGCCGTAATTTACTACTCAATTTGCGCGTATTTGTCTGACCTTTGGGAAACTGTACTCCCATTAAAGAAGCCAAGGCTACGTCTCGGTCAACCCCTAATCCCCTTATTGCGTTTCGTTAACTGTAGCTTATACGATACCTTTTATTTTCTAAAAAGAAGATTAAGTTAACTTTCCGACATTCAAGAGAAGGAACGCCGCACAATATGAATAATTGCTGGCATTCTCATTTGCTCTTCTGGTTCCCGTTAAATGCTGAACCAGTTTATCTCTTAGGGATTTCTTGTCGGGGTGGGTGTTCAAAGTCAGTGTCGCAGAATACCATAGTGTTGACACAACTGTTTGGGGCTACGTGTAAACGGGGCTTTAGCTGTAGTGCACATGAAGAAGAAGTCGAGGAGAAGCGATGGAAGGTCATGTGCTGCTTTGGGACTTCACCGGCGCATCTGCGTAGTGTACCTGGAGAGCATGCTGCATGGTTGCACGACGAGGCGAATGCGAGTCCACAATTAACTCGTCTGTGGTCTGAGACAGAATTTTTTGTCGACAGGGCGTCGCAAGAGGCGAACGTCGATGTTCAACGCTTTGGTGATTTCTCAGTTTGAACCCGCAGAGAACGGACGCTGGAAGTGTAGACACTGTCAAAAAATTGTAATTCATCGCCACCATCACTATAAAGTACACCTTGGCGATATGTACCGTTGTCTCCTGTGTAAGGCAACCTCCAATCGGCGCGACAATCTCGTTACGCACATTCGTAATATGCACGGACCCCTTCTCAACGAAAGGGGCATAAAACACGACGCACCGTTCCTGATCGAGGAGCTGGGAGCGACCTTTGACCCAGATCAGTTGGCATTCCAGGCGAAACAGAAGTGATGAGATCGGATCCTTTTTTTTTACTTGGGTTAAGCTTTCGTATTTTTGTAGACATCGCTCAAGTGTGCTTTGTGGACCATTTTTCTAACGTTTATACTGTTTTGTAAGATTGTAAGGGTTTTATTTTGTATAGGGCGCGATCTGCGTCAACTCCGCTCTGAAAAGGAGTTTGCCAAGGATTCTTTCCTGCCGTCGGTTGACGGGCGGTGGATTTGCAAAATATGTACAAAGAAAGTCATTCATCGTTTTCATCATTATAAAGTTCACGTTGCGGATCGAAAGTTTGTCTGTGGTGTTTGCAAGTCGAAGTTCAGCCGGAGGGACAATTGCTTCAAACATGTCAAGAACGTCCATCACGATGTTACTGGCTTTGACCCGCAGACGGCCGCAGGCCTCATTTTTGATGTCCTCTTGCCTCAACACGAAGTGCCAAAAAAGCCTTAGTATATGTGCCAAATTTTGGGATTGGTGGTGGTAATCGTGCCTTACATGAAGCAGACTGTGATTACTCTTTTCTCCAGGACTCAGGCGTAAGAGATTGTCGTCGTACTCAACCCTCATTGCAGATGGCTCTGGGGATAGACGGATATGTAAAATCTGTGGTAAAAGCGCAACAAATATCTACCGTCATCTGCGGACTCACTCATCTTGTGTTTACAGGTGCCTCACATGTCTTAGCACATTAACGCGTAGGGATAATATGAAATCGCACATTCGAGCGCTTCATGCCGAAGAGTTGCAACGAGTTGGCAACGATTACGATCGACTGTTTGAGATTCAAGATGCGGGAGGTCAAAGTCGACAGGGGCGGAAAGCGACCTTGGAATGACTTGCATGCTGCATGCTTTTATGTTTTTAGTTGAAGCTCGTAGTTCTTTTGTTTGGCATCGTCTCTGTACTCAAAAAAGCGGATTGGAGACAAATTCCTTTTCTAACGGACAGGGCCTGACGACTTCGACTACTGCCCCATCCAAGAGCGGCGGAAACCGATGTCGTTTTTCACATCGATCGAAATGGACACGCCAGAGGGCCGGAAGCGTTTGCGCCAGTGTAAAGTCTGCGGCATGCAAGTTTCCAACGCCACGCAGCACCTGAGGAAACATTTTCCCGGAACGTTTAACTGCCCCTACTGCACAATGACGATGAAGCGGCGCTATGAGCTCCGCCAGCACGTCATCACCAAACATCCCGAAATCGCGCAGCAGCTATGATGGTCATGTACACAATGTTCCTGTGTTCTTGCAAATTCCTAGTCGAAGTTCTAATGTTAGCTGAATGGCGTAAAATTGATAATACTCATTGAAAGTCGAAATTGGTGTTTTATTAGCTTAGTTTAGCGTAGGTCTACACAGTTCCGCGTTTTAAGTTTTATTCCCAACTTGGGTTTTATCGTATATCGCATACTTATTTTGTTCACACATTTTATTGGAACCTATGCATTCTAAGTGCCGTCAGTAGGGAATGCTCATTCCCGAAATTGGTGTAGCCTGTAGCAGGCTGTGTGCTCGTTTGGGAGTGAACATCCCTTCGTTCCTTGCGGTGGCTGCGGGACACCCGTGTCACAGTTGTCGAGCACGTCAGTCACAGCTGACTTGTCGTCCTCCTATGCTTTGGCCTAAAAACATTATCATTGATTTATGTCTCCCGCTCGACTATCTTTTACGCAGTGGCGCTATTCCGAAAACTCGCGATCCCTTCCTTCCCTTTGACGTACGATACCCTTTGTCCTGTTGACTAAGGTTGTTCTGTTTTCTGTGACAAACGTTTGGGAGGAGACGGGCATACACTGTAAAAAAAAATCTTGCGGGATTTGCTACTGGGATTAATCTTGTCTCTGGCTAAAGATTATTATCTTTAATTTGGATCAATCTTGTCTCGGTAGAGGTAAGATTAAGCCCAGTAGCAAATACTGCAGTTAACTTTACTCCTTACTCGGAGAAACTTTTTACATTGTAGTCTAGAATGCGTGAGCTTGCGCTACAGCGTGCTAACATCAGGAGAATACGTCATTGGGGAATGTTTTAAAAAATTAAGTTACAGGAGGAACAAGTCAGCTGTAGTTCGTGCTCTAAGGATTTGTTTTAATCAGGCAGGTTTCTCTCGCGCAAATGCAGGTTTTGCTTGGTGCTATGTTTTGCTGTCTTTGATCTTTGTGTATATTTTGTTCCTGAAATACTCGATTACTTTGATCTGATTGTTATGCCTAATTCTGGGCTACTGTTATGAATATTTCCGCTTTTGTAATTCTTTTTATGATAAAAAATGTGTAGCTGAAAAAGGTGTTGGTCATCTCAAAAATTCGAGGCGGTTTTCTGCAGACTTCCAGAAGTCTTCTCAAAATCGTTTCATTGGGCCGAATTGCAAGCAACAGAAATTAAAATTATGTTTGGAGGAGCAAAACTTGTTGGTGGCGTAAGTTTTGGTGGGTTTACACTTAGCGTAAATCCGAGCGTATTTCAGATATGTGTGTTTCCGCGTTAGAAAGAATCTTGAACCTAAGGAACAGGCGTAAATATGCTCGGATTGGAAAAGTACGCTCGGGTTCGGACACTGACAGATGCGAAGAGGGGTCTCTGAGAGATTTTTACACGCCTCACAGTCAGAAGTTTAATAGTTCGTAAGGATGCGCGGTTTCAGCAGATGACACTTATGATGTTAGCTGTTATGTTTTTCAAACTTCACCCATAAAAATGTGTGCGTACAAGAACAGCCGAAACATATCTGCTGACTTTTTTGTTGTCATGATATCGGAAAAGATGGACTTTGGCTCTTCGTGGCGATGCTTGTTGCGCATCATAACGTTTGCAAAATCACAAAAGTAACTATTGGCAGGAGGTTGGAGCATACCCTCAGCTTCGTAGAGTGAACACAGGATTTCCCTGCCGGATTTTCTGCTCTTTCAAAGTACGCGACATTGAAACAGAAAAAAGTTGAAAATTTAAAAGTGAAGTGCAGAAAATCTGGCGGGGAAATCCTGATCGTATGTCCGCACTACAGTGCCCTGAACACACGATCAGGGTTGGATGCTCCCGGTCTGGAATTCCTGCCCGGATTTTCGGCACTATCATCATTTCCATCTGGAAAAGTTAAGATTTGTTCTATCTGATGATGAAAGTGCAGGAAATACGGCACACGGAAAATCTTGGCAGGAATTGCGGTACCCGACTGGAAATCCGACACACGGAAAATCCTGGAAGGTTCATTTATTATTTTTACTAAGTGTACACACAGAAATTATGAAATACTCCTAGCCGAGGGCAAAGCACGAGTGGCACGGGAGTGAACTGTTTGAGATTAGTCAAACAGTGGCACCTCCTCTATTTATGCTGCGGAAAGATGGCCAGGGTCGGGTGCTCGGGGACGGGAATTCCTGCTAGTATTTTCGGAACGGGATCGACTAAAAAGAGGCACGGCACAACATAGTGCAGGAGGCACGAGTACTAAAAAGAGGCAAGATAACTTAAAGGGCCCTTTCAGGCTTCATAGTGAGAGGCAGGAACAGCGTTCTAACATGCCTTCTCTTAGGCTCTGGAGTTACGAACTCTCGCTTACTTGTCTACTTATACTACTTGCTAATCTCTTTTATTACTCGTGCTTCCTGTGCCATGCCGTGCCTCTTTTTAGTCGATCCATTTCGGAACAATCATCACTTCCATACGTAAACTTTGAGATTTTCTATGCTTCGTGATGAAAGTGAAGAAAGTCAGTCTGGGAAAACCTGATGGTCATAGCTCAGAAACACTGCGAAACTTGGGGGTGTACATATTAGTTGCGTTTTGGTGTGATACCAAGGTATCTGATACCACGGTATAAAGTTATTTTTGCAGTTACCTAGGTATCTGATACCTCGATCAGTTCTATTCAGATACCACCTTCCCGACCGACGATAGTAACTGACCATGGTATCTGAAGAAGTCACCTCACTTTTATCATCACCAACACAAAAGCCCAGGCTTTTGTCAAATTGTTGGGAAAGAAGTTTGGCACTTGTGATGTGGATGTAAGTATTTCTTTTCGGGTGACTTCTATTGTCGTTTTTCCAAATCAGCCGTAGTATCAAGTATCAGATACCGTCGTAAATGCAAAAACTACAAAATGTGGATCCAATGACCGCAGTATCAGATACCATGGTATCTGCAAAAATGTAACTACTGTACTTCTCCTAAGCCCATTGAGCCTGTAGTAGCCTCTCACTTCATTTGCAATGACAAAGCCTTTTTTTGGATGGGTTGAAAGCACGCCCAGGAGGGGAGTGACCGTGTTTGAACCCTCACTCGGCTTTTACGAGGACATCATTTACGACGACTTCTGAAGAACTGCTATATCACCCATCCCATCACCAGTTGTGGTGGGTTTACACACTGCGTAAAATCCGAGCGTATTTTACGCACGTATTTCGGCTTGAAACTATTTCTAGCAATACGGACGTATTTGAGAAGTCGGTCCGTTTCCTATATAGATCCGTCCGTATTGCTAGAGATCTTTCAAGCCCAAATACGTGCGTAAAATACGCTCGGATTTTACGCAGTTTGTAAACCCACCATTAACCGTACAAGACACAGTACACTTACTAAAGCTTAGCCTTACACGTGGACATTCCACCTAGAGAAAACAAGACCAAAGGTTTCGATGGGATCCCAAAAATTTAATGTCTGACCCAGACAACTAGGTCTTGTCTTCGAAGGATCCAGTCTTCGCCAGGCTAGTCATCTGAGAAAATCAAGTTCAGATATACCTGTATAAACCATATCTATTTTGACAATACTTATCGAAACTTCCTGCTTTACTTCTGCCAAATTTCCGGTTTCGGCCGAAATCCGAGCGAACTACTTGTCCAGCCAAAAAAAGATAGTTCAGAAACGACTTCAGCGTATCTCCTTCCCTATATAGAACATCTAATCAACTTCAAATAAAACTTTAACTTATACAAAAAATCCGGTTTCAACCGGATTCCGGACGAACTATATGTCCGGGTAAACAATGATTGTCATATACAGATTCAGCGTCTCTTCTTACCGTTAAATCTGCCATCTAATCAACTTCACATAAAAATTTTGCTTTTAACAAATTTTCTGGTTTCGGCCGGATTCCAGGCGAACTACTTGTCCGGCGAGAAAATGGTTTTCAACGTCGTGTTCAGCATGTCTTCTCACCCCTAAACCGAATATCTAATCAACTTCAAATTAAACTTTTGCTTTTAACAAATTTTCCGGTTTTGGCCGGATTCCGGGTTAACTACTTGTTCGGCGGGAAAATGGTTTTCACCATCCTGTTCAGCATGTCTTCTTACCCCTAAATCGAACATCTATTCAACTTCAAATCAAACTTTTACTTTTAACAAACTTTCCGGTTTTTGCCGGATTCCGGGCGAACTACTTGTCCGGCGACAAAATGGTTTTCACCATCGTGTTCGGCATGTCTTCTTACCCCATAATCGACTATCACATTGGCTGTTTCAAAATATTTTGTTTGCCCCTTAATTTAAACCCCCTCCCCCACCCCTAAACGTAGGGCTACAGAGCCCATCTACGAACTCGACCTTACTCTTGACCCAAAGAATCCTCACACCAAGTTTCATCAAAATATCTCATTCCCTTCGAGAGTTATCGTGCTGACAGACGGACAGACGGACGGACGGACGGACAGACGGACAACTTTTGCGATGTCATAGGTATCCGTCACTAACGTTTTGGGATCCCAAAAATTGGAGAAGCGGGGTTCTCGAGGTCACTGGAGAAGGGTAACGGAGGCGCTTATAGGCGCAAAATTTTGGTTTGGCTGCATTTTTTTTTTCGTCTTTTGTCGAAATTTCGGTCCTGAGTCGCTTCAGGGCCCAACGAAATTATTTGCCGCCCGGCTCAGTTGTCTCTTTTTTGGAGGCAGGACTTCGCTGCATGTGCGCATAAGGCAACATGCCTCCTACTCGGTTGTACTGAAATGTTTTCACGGCGAACACTAGGAAAGGGTAGTCACATAAAGGGTTTGTCACATATGGATTTCCAGAGTCATTTTATTGCTCGGAACGAAGCAGTCATACTTTCAATTAATCCGTTTCCGTCAGTTCCTCCTGGAATCTTGTTCTAAGTACCGGAAGTGAGAATTAAGAACGGTATATTGAGTGATGAACGGCTTCCGCTAGAAACTGTGTAGACAAATAAACAGACGAATTTAGCTAGTACGAGAGCTACAGATTGCGAGGGCGTCGACCGGAGGAGCCGTTTAGGAGGAGGGGGAAATTACCCACCCCTAGCTTTCAAAGGGGGTCCTGTCTAATTTTTCATACCCAGGAAAAATTATCCGGTCTCTACCTTAAAGTTTATCTAAAAAGAAATGTAATAGCAGAAGACCCGATGAAAATGTGTCACTTCGCTCCTTAGCTATTCTATTAATATTGAAAGAATTTGGTGATATTCCACCCTCTTTCCTTTCTTTTTTCTCTTTCGTTTTTGTATCATAATCCGTTTTAATTTTGTGGGAATTTTCGGGTAAATGAAATTACATGTTTCGGCCTACTTATAACGGCGACTGAATGAGTCGTCTTGTTTTCCGGATAAAAAGGGACTGCGCGTTGTACTTCAGTTGGCGATCGCGATGTTCCGACAATCGAGATGCTTGGTAGATTTTTCTTTAAAATACATACATATCAAATTCAGCAGGAATTTCGACCAACTATAAGCTTCACGTCAGAGGCATGGCTTGATGCCAAGAATACTAAATAATCCAAAATTAAAGTATTTGATTCATGTGGGCCGAGAAGGTGGAAAACACCATAATTTTGTTAGATCAATAGTCAAACTATGATCCCAGCCTCCCTATGTCGGGCACTTCCGACCCGCGCCACTAGATGACCCAGCGGTCGGATCGAGTCGTGGCTTCATCTTCGGGGGGGGGAGGGGTTCTAGACGTTGCAAGTGCTAGAATGCTTATGATGCAACTCCTTTAATGAGGAAAGGGTAAGCGATGTACGTTGGGCGGAGAGTGGTCGTGAAGCCCTCAGGCCTCGATCTAAGTGGACCAACTGCTGCTATGTAGCTTTGAAGATTAGGCCTTACCATCCTTAGGTCCACTTGTGCATCCAGAGTCGTTCGTAGTGCATCCAAGAAAAGTCACCAGACGTGTCCGAAGTGGGTCCCTGTCCTGGCTGGCTGGAGGTTGTCAAGATTCTGCTGTTGAGGTTAGGTTAGTCAGGCCTGAAAATTCAGAACTACGGTAACTAATTTCTAGTGAAGTTCTGCCGAACTTGTTTCGTGAATGCTCATTTCGTCGTGGCGACTTGCCCGGACATCGCCGTTTTTGCACCCCTTTGACTATGCAGAACAACAAAATCTCATTCTTCCGCTTTTTGCATCCTTCCAGACTCGGCACAACGGCGACCGCATGCAAAGCAATTACTTTCTTCTACCCTCGTCTTCGAGAGGCCTTCCGTCAGAAATAGAACACACGCAGTAATGTACCATCTGGAAGTTGTTCCCTCGTCTCCAGAGCCCCTTGAAGGGTCGGGATGAAAATAAATCAGTACCTCCCCCACCTCCTTGCGGGTGGCTCGCCAGATTACTGGAACAGGAAGGTCGCGTCTAGCGAAGAACAACAAATCATTGAGTGCTGCGTCATCGCGGTGGCGGGCTGGAAGATGATTAGTTGCGAAGTTCCAGTACTCTGGTTGGTCTTCTGGAACACGCGGGCTGGAGACAGCTTTTTGTACCGGAAATCCTTATCACCAGACTGAAGTATCGCGCATTGGGTCCTGCTGGACTGTTTGGAGCAAAGGTCAATGTGCGCAGACGGAAAAGTAATTGCCGGAATAAATGGTACTTGGCGATGACGGGACGTAGTCTTTTAGGAGTCTAGCTACGCTCGGCAGCACGTAATTAGGATTACGGTTTTCCCCTGGATTTGAAGGAGTTTTATGTAGCAACTTTTCATGCTGAATCCAAATATGACAACCCACCAATTCGTTTTGTTGTAATACTCCTCGATGATATTAGACTAAAGTTTTAACCAATAAGGGATGTTTGGTATTGAGTAAAAGTTAAAGGCACACGTTTTATTAAAGGCATAGTTAAAGGCACACGTTTTCTGAAGGCCGATTTGCAAGCTCATTTTCTATATAAATAGTCGCCTTTCGTGAGATTTTCTTTTTTTCCAAGCCTTTGTATAACAAGACCAAAGGTTTTCAGTGGGATCCAGAAAAGAAATACACTGTCAGAAGTTTCATAACAGAAACCGCATAACACTTTCAAGAATAACACCTTTTCACTTAAAATCTGTTGAAACCGGGCATCCTTCTGTTGTCGTTATGTAACTTCTGACAGTGTAGTATTTTTTCCAATTGAAGGTGTTGTTGGAGATCTAGGCACGAAATAGTTTAAACTTAATCGGTCATAACACTTTATTTCTAAGTGAAAAGGTGTTATTCTTGAAAGTGTTATGCCCGATCTGTTATGAAACTTCTGACAGTGTAGTAATTGGACTTCTTGATCTAGACAGTCGGGCTTCCCGTCTTCGGCAAATCCCGTAAGCCTGTTATATATCCCCATCGCTACCCCGTTATCAGATTCATTAGGAAATTCTTTTCCATCGGTGATTGCCGGTATAGCTTAGATTTAGATTACGACCGGAGTATGCTAGTCGAAAACTCGTACATTGTTCTGTGTTATTTATTTGTAGGCAATCGTTTTTTTACCCGGATGCATAGTACGCCCGGAATCCGGCTGAAACCGGAAAATTTGTTATAAGTTAAAGTTTTATTTGAAGTTGATTAGATGTTCGAAATAGGCAGGGGTAAGGAGATACGCTGAATTCGTTGTTGAGCTTTGTTTTTTTGTCGGACAAGTAGTTCCGGAAGTCGGCAGAAACCGGAAATTTGGCAGAAGTAGGCTAAGGCAGGAAGTTTCGATCAGTTTCGTCAAAATAGATATGACGTATAGGGGTAAACACACATGCTGAATCCGTATCTGAACTTGGTTTTCTCAGATGATTAGCTATTTGGTCTTAATCTGTTTCTAAATTTTTATAGTAAAAATGTTCAAGGAGTCTGGCGAAGATCCTTGATCTGGCGAAGACAAGACCCAATTGTCTGGATCAGATATTAAATTTTTTGGGATCCCATCGATTCCTTTGGTGTTAGTTTTGAATTTTCTGTTGCTACTGTTGCAATACTAAAGACGCCGTAATTTTTTCTTTTGAGGTTGCAAAAGTAACTGAAAAAAAATAAAAAAAAATACAGTGAATGGCTTTACTTGATCTCATTTTACTTAAAGTTTAACCGAAAAGGGATAGGATAGGACAGTCTAGTTACCCATCACTTATTCACTTAAATTGGCTTGAAGACCCGCTGAAACTGAGTTACGGTACCTACTTCGTTGTTTCGCTATTCACCAATAATCGATTTTCAAATAGTGGAAATACCGTGTGCTTTGTGGTGCCTCTATGCGCTTGTATTTTTGTTGCATGCCTTACGAGAAAGAATTATCTTTTTTTTCAGGCACTAAGCAAAAAGCAATCTTCTCGAATCTCACCACTGCACACTGAAAAGCCGCATTTGTGTTCGGATTAAAATTTCCCACGTCATAGTAGAATTTCCACTGTGGGGACGGCACGAAATATGCTGAGCCTCATAACTAGAGCAGATAGTTGAAAAAAAAAATCCATTTACAGGATCCAAATAATTCAGTGTATCCAGTTAAATGACACACAAATAAGTTGGCTTTTCAGTTAAACTTTAAATTATTGTTTGCACTCAGTATTTTTCAAAAAAAATTCAAATTTCATCCATCAATTTTTTTTCAAATTTCATCCTGTTCTTCGGCGCCGTTCAAAGTTAGCCGACGTTCAAAGAACCATACCTCTTCTATAACAATACCTCGGTTTGTATCGCCACCAACTCATTAAAGCTCTTTCAAATTTCAATTGCCTCAGAACGAGAACCAGCCAAGTTTGGGACCTGCGCGCGGTTTTCAGTTAGAAAGGAAATTATACTTGTGTGGCTAGGAGGGCGATGGTGTCCAGATGTTTGTCTCCAGTGACTTTTGGCACCGATCCGCATTCTAACGCTAACTCTGTTCTTGAAGTACCGTGTGTTTATGAAGGCGCCATGTTGAAGGAGAGATAAGAGCCAGATGTTAGGGTTGGTACTGGAGCAGTGAACGACTTTGATAAGGCAAAAGCCGACGGATAGGAAATTATTTAGTTTGGAATGCCATCGAAATCACTGGGCAGATAGTCACGTAGGAGTGATTATGAAGAGAAGTTAGTCGGGGTAGATTACACCCAGAAGTAGCCTATGCGGTCAGTAAAAGAATCAGGAACTATTTCCTTACGACGTTACACTGGTTACACCGCACGACAGTTTAAAGGACCCGTCGTGTCTGCCAATGAAACCTACTTCCGTAATTGCAATCATTAGTTGTGTTTCTGCAGATATCATGGTATCTGTTACCACGGTAACTGCATCTGCAATTAGTCGTTTTTGCAGTTACCTTGGTATCTGATATACGGTTGCTCTGCAAAAACGGCAATTGCCGAAATTGCGCTTTTCGAAGTCATCGCACATCGCAAAAGAAAAACTGAAACCCAGTCACATCACTAAGTGCCAAACTTCTTTCTCACCAATTTGACAAAATTGATGAGAGTGAGATGACTTTTTCGATACCACGATCGGTTACCACGGTCGCATGGTATCTGAATTTTAGATACCGCGATAACGGGCCAGATACCACGATAACTGCCAACACGTCTTTTACCATGGTATCAGATACCATGATAACTGCAAACACGACTTTGGACCGTGGCATCAGATACCATGGTATCTGCAAAAACGCAACTATTAATTCTTAAGCCCGGAGACCGAAATTTCATACTTTACATCTTTGCACTTGCCACGATTCACTATTTTCCATGCGCATTATCCTCCAGACGAGTGTTGGCGTCTCATGGTATTGATGCGTAAAACCGGTTATCTGAATTTTGCCGAAATTTTGCTAGAAGTTAATGGACCTGGGAAAAGGCTTAAAACAGCCAAAGCCGAGGCTTATTTTTTACAGCAGAGCCTAGTTTTCAGTAGCCTACTCAAATAGTCCTGAATATTGGAACAGTAAATAGTACGAGGTGTGCTTTAAAGCTTGTTTGGGAGGTTTTGATTTGTTTGCCACTGAACGACCTTTTTTTATGCGCCGGATAGACGATCCAGGTCGGATGGTCGCGCACCGGAATTCCTGCCAGGAGTTTCAGCACCATCATCAGTTCCATGCGGAGAAGTTGAGATTTTGTCCGACTTCATAATGAAATCAGAAAATCCGTCAGGGAAATCCTACTTGCAGCTTTAGGAAGATTTGGTCAGCAGTGATAGAGCTGTTTTTGTTTGCAGGGAAGGTATTTCCCCCGCCTCCCCGAATCTGCTAGTTTATTAAGGATTCACAAATATATGCCAGTCCAAAACGGATACGTCAAGTTCAGCTGACGTATCCGTTTTACACTGCCAAATATCATTCGCAGTCAGCTGGGGTTGAAGGAATATTGATTCACAAGTAGCCTATAGTCAACACGGTGCAACTCGGAACTACCTTTTTTACAGTGAAGTGTTCAACCATTATAACAGTATATCTGTATATCAAGAAGGTTTGAAAAAGAAGTGATGACATATCGGATCACCGTATCAAGGGCTATCGCTCAGTGTTGAACGAAAAAATAAGAAGGAGGGATTTAACAAATTTATTGACTTCGTAGCCAGTTGAGTTCTGTCCTTTTCTATCGTGTACTTCTTGACGGAAGAAAACTTGCAATACAATCTTACAGAACTCAAGGCATTATTCCTTATTAAATTAATATGGGTTATTTTTTATAAGTTATGTAACGTGAATAGGTAAAAGTAGGTAAAAATATATCAAAACTAGACCTACGTTGCCTGGGCAACGTGAAGTGTTGCCCAGGTAACGAAATCGACGTTTTCAAAATGTTATGTTCCAAGAAGATTTTTTCTGGACTGATGACACAATCCGTAATCATACGGCTATCTTTCAGCGTTGAAAAAAAAAACAGAATATCGGATATAGATACTAAATTCTTTGCAGCCAGTCGAACTTTATCCTTTTCAAAAGCAGACGTCGTGCCTGGTGAAAACTTGGAACATTGTCTTATATAACCTAGTTAGTATTATAAAGCTATCCGTAACTTTTCAGCATCAAAATAATGCGTAAACACTAATTTAATTCTAAGCTACAGTGATACACCATGGAGACTATTTTGCTACCCTCAGATTTATAGAGATCAAATAAAATGTGCAGCCAATTGAACTTTATCCTTTTCAATTGTTACTGGGGAAAACTTGGAACATTATACACCCTACCAGGCTACCACTAAAGTTGTCTACCCCCAAAAGACTTAATTCTAAGTTATATTGATCGACCATGGAGACTAATTTTCTTACCCTCAGATTTATAAAGATCAAATAAAATGTGCATCAATTTGCAGAAGTTTCTAGCCCTTTATGAACCCTTTCTAGCAACCGATTCTTCCTTACAAGTCCATCTCCCCGTGATAGACATGGTACCTAACTTTTCTCAGGATCAAATACACCGGAAACATATAATAGGATTAATAGGCACACCAACTAGCAAAAGTTGCTAACCCCTCATTGCCGAAGATGGTTATGGTCTAGCAGCCTATTGTTGCTTACAAGTCCCCTACATGTCTCGCAATTGGGATCGGACTATTTGGGGTTTCGGTGTGTACCTTACTACTGAAGTTGTCAACCCCTCTAAACTTTCAAACTGTTGTATCTCATGAAGTAATTTTTCTACCAAAACACGGATGACATATACCTTTGATCAGCTCATCAAGGTCTATCGATTGCCGTTGAAAAAAAAATCTATTTGTATTAGTTCAAAAGTTGACTTTTTTGCCGTAGGCAAACTTTCTAATATCACCACTTAGAAAAGAGCGACGGCCAAGCTCTAATATCTTTACCAATGAGAGAACTTTTATAGTTTAAGATGCATGTCCGATACCAATTCTCTGCCTCAATCCCAAGTGTAAGAAATGGAATGATAAAGTGAGCAGAAATCACGAACAGAAATGTGTAGAAACAATAGATGGCAGCACTTTCGGACCCGTGGGAAAATGCCACTTTTTTGTTTCTCTAAATTTTTCTATTTGTCACTCAAAGAAGATATGTTGGCTGTGGGGCCGAAGAACTGCCGCACATATTTAGCACTTATAGATATTAGTCCATCTTCAGTTCGAAACAGGTGCCCGTCTGCTTGCCTGCTAGAACAGAGCTTTCCACTCGAAAGCAGAAACGTGGTTTAATGAAACGAAAGACGTGGTGAATAACTTCAGATAACCCTCTTTGACATAGGCTATACAACTCCACTTCACTTCCGACACCGTCGGCTCTAGCTTGTCGACAAGCAAAAACCATCCTTTTTGGCCCCAGGCAAGAGTTATACGGAGCTTGCCAAAATGTAATGTCATATTTGTCAATCCGGCCTAAGGTCCACACTTTCTGTAAAAACCGCAGAGGTTAGACCCTTACCACTTTACAGCAATAAGATGAAATCGGGGTGCTAGGAACAAAAAAAAAACACGACAAAACCAAAGTGTTGCTCTCGCAACACAATTAACGTCACTGAGGAGTGGAGGAGCAACCACAAAAAGTACGAAATGTGGTTTCTTATTTTTTTTAAATAATATAAAATTAAGCTGATAAAAAGGCATTTTTCCGTGGCATTTTGGTTTCCCGCACAGTTTTGTACCCACAAGTTGAAACTCGTGAAAACGCCGTTTTGTCTGTTCGTTTGTGTTTGTCAACCCCTCTAAATATCTTAGAAGACACAATATCAAAAATAAATTTTTGTAGCAGAAAGCGGATGACACATGCTTTGAACAGATCACCGGGCTATCGCACAGTTCAAATGTAGAAAATTGCTAGTAACAGTAGATGGCAGCACTTTCGGACCAATGGAAAAAAGGCTACTTCTTTATTTCTGTAAATTTTCCTGTTTGTTATTCGAGGAAGATATTTTGGAAATAGGGCGAGGGGACTGTCTCACATCTTCAGCACATTTAGATTTGAGTCTGCCTTTAGCTCGAAACTGGTGCCTGTCTTCTAGGACGGAGCTTTCGATCAAAACAGGACTCCTGCCTCAGAACATTGATCCTGCCTTAAAGGGGAGCTCCAGAATTGGACCTAAAATTCGTCAGAGACCCACAATATGTCAGGGGAATCCATTCCCGAAGTCAAGTGCTGACGCGTCAATTATTAGCGGAGAAAACGGCAACGAAAATAGTCTAGGCTGGCAACCCTGATAGGTCCACTTGGCGGTGTTGCGTGAATATTTGGCAACAAATTCGAAATTCGACGGCGTGTATTGTTGCTGATAATTTAAAAGTCCTATGGATATTCTCACTACCAAGGTAATTAAACAACCTGACTGAGCCAAACTTTCTTCATCCGTACCCAGCAGGTGTTGTTGACTGGACAGTGCTGCACAGACAGACATTCAGGGACAGTCATCTAAACTACAGTCACTGGAGGATTTTTTTTAACAGCTGAGGATCTGATTTTTCAGGCATCCTCTCCACATGTGCAGATGGGCATGCTGAGAGCGCCAGGAGAGCGCATCATTTATTTATTTGGTAGATAGCAGGTCATTTTATACAGGTTAGATACATAAATTAAGTTATATTATTTTTGTTAGATTTATAGGGTACATAGGCTAGTTGCTGTCATTAAGGTAAATTTTTTAACAAGCTTTGAATGTTCAAAATTTTTATTCTTTACAGTGCTTGTTTAGTGTAGCCTATTTGTATTTTTGTGTCAAATTAAAAAAAAAATTGAACTTGAACCAGAACTTGAACCTCGAGGCAACCCTAAAAAATTTAACTCTTTAGTTTATAACAAACAACCCTGACTCTTGTGAAGTCTTTTTTTATCTCATAATGTACACTTTTTTTCACCATTTTTATGATGATTAGCTGCATTTTTTGCAGTCATCCAGTTAACCGACCTACAAGATTTCCCACTATAAGTTGTTTTCTTCGTTCGGTTAACCGACCTAAGTTTCTATATGCTGTTTTTTTTTTGCTCTGTTTGCCTGTCAGTTAACCGACCTGTGGACTGAGGCGGGAGCTCCGTTCAAGTAACAAAATAAACTTTCAAAAATTTCTTATTACGCTGTGAACATGTTTCTCCTTGTGCAACTTCACCAGTTCGATGTTCACTTCAGTTTACTTTTAGACTTGTTGTTCTTATACTGTGAGTGATAATGGCTTTGTGAGTACAATATGCTGCATACTGTGTATCCTCGTTTGAAAACTGTGTAAATTCGTCAGAGACCCACAATATGTCAGGGGAATCCATTCCCGAAGTCAAGTGCTGACGCGTCAATTATTAGCGGAGAAAACGGCACTATTTGCTGCAAGCAGGCTCTGCTGCTTTGTCCAAAAATAAAATAACAAAATAAATAAATAAGCAGGTTTATCAATACCAGTAATATGACCACATTTAAAACCACTAACCCAGCAGATATATTACAATCCCACACAATCAGCAACTAACTGATAACTTGTGATTGTGTTTTTGATCAGAAAAGGCAGTTAATGTGTAGTAGGTATCGACTAATGCATCATGATATTTTCAGAAAAGTGAGCAGTGGTTGGTTTACTGGGTGTTAATTTTTACCCTGGTCCAGAAAAAACAAGCAGAAAAACCACTTCTTTTTTACTGAATGACCCATTCGGATAGCATCTAAAAAATATGGCCTGACAATGACAAGATACTGTCTTGTCATACTGCTTGGTCAGGTCACAATTACATTTTGGGGTACATTCTGATAACTAACATACTGACCATAAAGTCATAGTCCTGACAATGGTTTCTGTTGTAGATTGAAGTGTTGTCAAGCCTTGGGAAATTTGGAATATCGTCTGTCGAGATCAACCCATAGTCAGTACCATTCATTATGCAAAGGACACAGACGTATGTACCCAGGGAACTTTCTGCATCTACAGAGGCTTTTCCATCATATTTATTACAGGATTCACCATGTCTTGGAAGAGGATCACACTAGGTAATTTTTTAGCTCTCTGAAGGACCTCTCATATCAACACAAAACATTGCTCCATCCAAACGTTTGGTGGTTGTATATATTATGCCAGTAACTAATTGAAAGAATTGATTAGCTTAGTTTGAAACTGTGAAGCACTTCACGAGCATTGAATGAGAACCAGCTGTGGGCAGTAACAATATTCGCTATATTTTATTATATATTATCGCCCTTCCTGAGGGTGATAGCGAAAAAATTTGGCTGAGAATAATCGATTTTCAAATAGTGGAATTTCCGTGTGATTTGTGGTACCTCTAATTTGTTGTATGCCTTACAAGAAAGATTTATGACTTTTTTTTGTTCAGGCACTAAGCAATCTTCACCAGTATCGCCACTGCCCACTAAAAAGCCTTGTTTGTGTTTAGATAAAAATTTCCCGCGTCATAGTAGAATTTTCGCAGTGTGGACGGCCGCAGATATTCTGAACGCCATAACTAGAGCAGACAAAAATCCCTTTGCGGAATCCAAGTAATTCAATGTATTCAACTAAATGACACAAAAATAAGTTGGCTTTTCAGTTATACTTTAATTTGTATTACCATTCTTGCTTGAAAGTATTTCCTGTATAGGATTATGTATAACTTTTCTGATATAAATCTATAAATGCGGCAAACGCTTTGAATGCCTTTAATTTATATTGCCTTCCTTGCTCGTAAGTAGTTACTGTTTGAGCTGGAATATTTGATACCTGAAATCTTTTCTTGCCCTGAAGTCGAGTTCGTAGATGGGCTCTGTAGCCCTATATTTAGCGGTGGGGAGGGGGTTCAAATTAAGGGGCAAACAGAATCTTAAACAGCTAATTAGATAGTCGATTAAGGGGTATGAAGACATGCTGAACACGAATATGAAAACCGTTTTCTCGCCGGACAAGTATTTCGCTCGAAATCCGGCCAAAACCGGAAAGTTTGTTAAAAGTAAAAATTTTATCTTTAGTTGATTAAATGTCAGATTTAGGGATAAAAAGAAATGCTGAATCCGTGTATGGCAATCGTGTTTCATCTGGACCTGCCTGGACATATAGTTCGACCGAAATCCGGCTGAAACCGGAAACTTTGTTATGGTATAAGTTGAAGTTTTATTTGAAGTTGATTAGATGTTCTGTATAGGGGTAAGGAGATATGCTGAATTCGTTTTTGAGCTTTATTTATTTGCCGGACTAGTATTTCCGGAATTTGGCCCGGAAATTCGGGAGAAGTAAAGGCAGGAAGTTTCGATCAGTTTCGTCAAAACAGATATGACTTATCTGGGGGTAAATTCACATGTTGAAGACATATCTGAACTTGGTTTTCTCTGATGATTAGCTATTTGGCTCTAATCTGTTTCCAAATAAAATGTACAAGGAGTCTGGCTCGATTTCTGGATCAAATATTACATTTTTGGGATCCCATTGAAACCTTTGGTCTTGTTTTGATAGAAATCTTTTCTTGCCTTGGCCATGAATTAGAACAGACGATGGATTTATATGAAGCATTAGCTGGGGATATGACGAGTGTTACAGTGTAATAAAATGGTTGTCAATAAAACGGTCATATTTTTGTGGGCCAATGATCCACAGCTTAATGAGAAAAGAGGCTTAATGAGCTGTGTAGTTGAAATAGAGGATGGGCAAGCTATAGGGAAACAGCATCACAAACTAACTATATTCAGACACTAATTTAGGTTATAATTGCAGCTTTTAATTACAGGATAATAAACGCCTGGCCTTGTCAGATTTGGAAGCATGTCTCGTATTCCCTTGGATGCCAGTTATAGTGGAAGAGCTGTATAGGTCGTCATCAGTCAAGTATGCACCGGATTTAACGACATTCAGTGGAGCAGAATGGGTTTGAGAATGTTTCAAAACTGTTCAAGTTAAAGGATAATACAGTTTTCCTTCCAGTGCGCTTCATTGTATGTTACAGCATAAATTAAAGTATATTTGCTTGCCATCCTATCTCTTTGTAAGCAGTCAGACTGGCTTTTATCATCTGCAACTGTGTTAATACAGCAGTGTAGCCTAATTAGATTGCCTACTTCTCTGAGTACGTAATTTGTTCACCAATCCAGTTTATGAGCCTTCTGATATGAGTTGGGGCTGAACTGAGCCCTGAACTAAGGTGCTCCACAGTTATTATTACTGATTGTACTCTTAAAGAATTACTGGTTGCAATGATTTCCTTTGACAAGTGTCAGATAGGTAAGGTCTACAAAGGTTGGGGTAAGCTCTGCAGAATGTTGATCCTTAACCATAAGATTAGGAGAGACCAGCAATGTAAATAAAACTCAGTTCTACATCCAACCCTGTAACAAAGGCGCCAAAACACTGCTGTGGGCAACATGTGGTAGGTTTCAAAGAACAACAGAATGTTTGATGACCAACTAAGGTGCTCCACAGTTATTATTACTGATTGTACTCTTAAAGAATTACTGGTTGCAATGATTTCCTTTGACAAGTATCAGATGCGTAAGGTCTGCAAAGGTTGAGGTAAGCTCTGCAGGATGTTGATCCTTAACCATAAGATTAAGAGAGACACCCAATGTAAATAAAACTCAGTTCTACATCCAACCCTGTCAACAAAGGCCCCAAAACAGTGCTGTGGGCACCATGTGGTAGGTTTCAAAGAACAACAGAATGGTTGATGACTACAATCTACAAGTAGTTACTGAGTACCGTACTACAAAGTTCCTAATGCTCAGCTAGATAGACTTAATCCCATTCTCAGAGGGTTACTGTCACAACGATTTGTCTAAGATGGTTAAAAACAAGCTAATACAAGATCAGAAGACTGGACTGTGCGGAGTAGCCTACTGAATTCTTGTTCTCTGAACTGGTACATCTTAGCCCAAATAGGCATGGGGGGGGGACTTTTTTGTAGTTTATTTTAAGTGGGGCTTAGACCAGACAAACTGAAATCGATGGTAAGTTTGGAGGCAGATTGGTAAAGAAGAAAGTTAAGTTGCATTCTGGTCCTTACTTTTGCCGTATGCTGGGTTCACAGGGGGAGGATATATTTCATTTAGTGGGTTGATGCTTGAAGCTAAAAGATTAGAAGAAAATTAGAAAACACTGAATTTTGACGGGAGAAAATTGAAGAGTATGATTTGACTTGTTTCTGGAGAAAAAAAAATTGCTGGCCTTTGTCGGCTTAGGAGGTTCCTTTAGGTAGGCTATGGATCATCAGGAGTGGTTTTTGGAGGGAAAGTTTTCTCCTTTTGGTGTTTATGCTGTGTTTTGAAGTGTTATCCATTTTATTTTACGGCTGAGGCAGTATTAGTTGCGTTTTTGTTCGACTTTTGCCTTTCCCTTTTCGGCTTTAGCTTTTAGGCTTTTTCAGGCCTTTTTTAACATTCTCGCGTTTTTGTAAATCGCCGTTACTACTAAGGACTCTTCCCTTTTCTTGGACAAAAACGCAATTTTGACAAATACCATTTTACTTGTATTTTATTTGTACTGCAAATTTTGAATCTTTAAAATCTGACACAGTCTCCAAATACTGATTATCACTTTGAGTCAAATCCACCTTTTATTGAATTTTTGGGTAAAGTCACAAAAGTCGCGAGGCAAAAAGCCAAAAGGAGAAAGCAACTTGGTCACATACCAAGTTTGCCTGTTTGCAAAAAGCAGAGGGAAAAGGCGAAAGTCGGCGTTTGCCTTTTTGACAAAAACTGGAAATTGTCAAACAGCGATTAGGACCATTTTACGAAAACGCCAAAAAAGTAAAAAGCCGTCAAAAAGGCGAGTGAAAAGTCGAACAAAAATGCAACTATTTGCTTTTTGGGAATCAATTTATTCATTCACTATGATCAGTGGCTTCATTTTTGGAGAGCAGTGGTCATCTAGGTAAGGGTCAATTCTAGGTCATCAGCTCTACAGGAGAGGTACCCAACCTCAGACAAGATTTCAAATTTCCAGAGAAATCTTTTTTTTGTGAAATCTATCTGGCTTAAAAAGGAACCAAAAAACATGACAAAAATACTAGAGTAAAGCTAATAGAATGGTTTACATGTTGGGGAAATAAACTTTACTTCAATGTTTCTAGTTGAATATATTTTGATTTTCAAACAGTTTCACCCATTTTTACATGAGGTCAGATTGCTTGCAAAGTGGTGAGAAAAGATAGAGGTAATAAAGCTAAAAACCAGAAAATCCCTTTTTAAACCAGGTTCAAAACAGAGAAAAGACAAATAATTGTAATATTCTGGGACATCACTGTTGAACAAAAAAATCTGATTTTGCTTCTTGACTGTCAGGATAGCATGGAAGTTTCATTTTAACATTTTCGCAGCAAAATTCGAGGTTGCGAAAAACGAGGTCAGGTACCCCTCCTGTACTTAAAAAGCTCAAAGTTCAGAGAGAGTAGGCGAGAGACCACCAAAATTGCTTACCATGTCCATAATTTGTCAAATCACTTAGGTTCTTGCTTATTTAATGGGTTTCGCTGGTAGCTATCCCCTATGGGGATGAGGCAAACAGGCTTCTGAATAGGATAGGTAGGTACTGCGACAATGCTGCAATGAGTAGGTCATGGGTAGGTACCATAACGTATGGTGTGCTGAATGTTGGTCCTTAACCACAAGGTTGAGAGCGACCATAGTGCGATAAATATAAACACCAGGTCTCAGACAACCCCGTAACAAAGGTGCCAGAACAGTGAGGAGGATGACAGGAAGTCAGGGTGTAACGGATTTTGGTCCCAGAGACAAATGGTCAATCAATTTCACTTTTCCACAAAGAACACTTCTGTACGCACTTTAAAAATCAGCAGAAACACTAGTAGAAGTGGGTAAACTGTCTCGACTGCTTGATTTCAGATTTCATTTTGTAAATTATCATCTTTATCAAGCGTTGACGGGACATTGAATTTTCTGCCACTGTATTGCAAGCCTGTTGATGCTGTGTTACGAAGTTTGGCGTCCGTCCCATTCACGCAAGACTACAGCAGCAACATGGCGTAACGGATGAGGGGTCTCATCAAAGGAGCCAATGGAATTATACTTTATGAGCTATCTCTGACTGGAGTTGACCCACGAGAATGTTCCATACATCAAAAAATTCAAAAAAAAATCAGGTATCCAACTGGGTCACCCGGAAGCCTTCTTTTTCAATTCTACAGCTCACCTTTAAGGAAGAAGAAAACAAAAAGATCAGGGATCCTACAGAAACATGGTTTGAAGAAACGAAAGCTTGGCGGCATAACTTGGAACAGTACTCTCTGATACAGATTATTAAATTCCACTCCGCTTCACCAAGAACACTTCGCACATTATAAGCTCTGGGTCTTCCACAAGTAAAACTACTTTTGGGCCAAGGCAAGAGTTCTAAGAAGCTTTTCATAATGTAATATCACATTCATCAATCCGGCCTGAGGTTCCACTTTCCGTGATAACCACAGAGGATAGATAAGGCGTATTCTCGCCATTCCCCGAGGACTCCTCGTGGAATCAAGGGGGACGGCGAGAATAGAGGAAGTCGCTCCACGCGGACTCGAATACGCCTATAGAACATTACCAACTTCTTATATAGGGCAGAAATCAGTGGACTTGGAAACAAAAACACGACGAAAGAAACAATTAAACCAGCGCTTTTATTTGAAATTAGGCAACCAACAAGATAGAAAACACAACAATTTCGATACGACTGAAAATAAATAGAGCATCGTTTCTCATTCAGTAAAATAAGCATAAAAAACAAAAGCTACCTACATTCGGTGATTCCCCACGAAATCCGTTTTCGTTTGATTTAAAACATGAAAATACTCTCAGACTTGAATCTCCATCAACCGCACAATCAGGTACACAAAACCACCACCCAACACGGAATTGTAATATACTTAGCTTAAAGCCGAAATGAGTACAAACAAAGAAAAATAAAGCAACACAAAAACAGAGGAAATTCAGCTGTGACGCAACGCCGCTCCAACAGACAATTCTAGTTAGTTCTGTGTTATATTATGGTGCTTTTCCACTGGACAATTTTTTAAATCTTGGTTCAAGGCTTTTTTTTATTTTTTCGCTACCAAAATTTTACAAAAAATTTTCCAGTGAGAACCTACGCTCTAGTCAACAGAAGTCGCCACTAATGAGTGCAAAAAAAAAAAATGATTACCTAAGATAAGAGATGACGGGAGACAAACTCGTCATTTCGACGACGAAGGTATTTTCAGTCCCCCACCCCGAAGAAACAAAAGCACAAGAAACGGTAAGACGTCGGAAGTTCTCTCTGCAAACGAGCACGCGTCTCCTTTATTTCAAGCACTTGCGCGGCACATTTGCAAGGCGTTTTGCCGCGACCTCACGAAGCGACTATGGCTCGAAAAGAGCGTTACGAAAAACAAGAGTTGAGTTTCTGATCTCAATTATCCTATTTCGCATTTTGTGACTATCAAGATGAAGCCAATTCTACTTTTTTGCATTTTTGTCAGAATCGAGAACAGGGAAAGCTTCGCAATTCTGCAGAATCGAGAAGTTGCTTCAGTAGTCAATTCTCGATTCTCCTTCTCCGTTCTCCTTCCTGACTGGCCAACAAGGGCGGATGTTCAACTCGTATAAGCAGGTTTTAATGGGTGGCTAAATTACTGTTTTTGTCAAAGAGAGAATGGAGAAGCAGAAGAGCAAAACGGTAATTTGTACGAGAATCGAGAATTGAAAACTCAGAATTCAGATCAAAAACGCAACTAAGGTTTTCGTGGATCGCAAACAAACTCGACGAAGCAATTTTCGATTTTAGAGCTAAAAATTTGGCGGGAAATTCAACTTATCGGCAAATTAATTCAATCCAAACATTTTTAACGAAAACTATCTTGTTCAGCAGATAATCTAATCAGGTCGCAAGCGCTTACAAAAATGCCACAGAAAAACACCTTTATCGAAGAAAAGAAGTAATCTTAGTGACGACTCCTTTTTTTCAGCAGGCATATTTGACAGTGCAAAACTGGATCCTCTTCAAGCTCAAAGTCGCTCAAATTGCAAAAACGGACTTGTGGAAAAGCGAAATTGTGGTTTTGCAAAAACGGACTTGTGGAAAAACGAAATTGTGGTTTTCCACAAGTTCGTTTTCCAAATTGAGCGGCTTCAAGTCTGAAGAGGACGCTTGCCAAGAAGGGCCGAAATATAGCTCAAATAATATTCAGCTAACGTATCCGTTTTGCACTGTCAAATATGATTCACAGTCAGCTTGAGCTGAAGGAATATTTAGCAGGCAGTAGCGAATCCAATATGCGTGAAACGACTGGAGCCTACACAACAAACAGGAAAAACTAACAAATGTCGAAGCAATATAAAGAAACCAAAGTCATATGAAAAAAAAAGAAACTAAAATAGCAGTATGTCATAGCTCTCTGCAACAAAAGCGAGCATGCCTTTTTCTATCGTAGTTTGTACAATATATTTTAAGAATATTTTTTTTTTGCAGAAATCAGTCCAGTTGTACCCTGCTGATCAGTGGTCTTCAGTTCTACTTGTCATACCGATTTTTATGCATATTGCCTGAGCTTCAGCAAAGAAAAATAATAACTGGAATACTTTCACGTTTCGTTTCAGAACTTTAGGGGTTGACCTCATAAAGGAATCTATTTGAACAAGACCAAAGGTGCCGATGGGATCCCAAAAATCTAATATATGATGTTGATAGATCAAAACTTATTTAGAAACAGATCACCAAAGATTCTAGCAACCGATTCTTACTTACGAGTCCATGTCCTCGTGATAGACGTGGTACCAATTTGTTCGTACCATATAAAGCACAGGAAACAAATTGTAGGTACACCAAGTAGACAAAACTGCTAACCCCTCATTGCCGAAGATGATTATGGTCTAACAGCCTATTATTAGACCATGAAACCATTAGAAATCCCCTACTTGTCTCACAATTGGGATCGGTCTATTTTTGGTTTCAGTGTTCACCCTTCTACTGAAGTTGTCAATCCTTCTAAACTTTTCAACTGTTATATAGCCCACAACCACCTTCTCTTTTAGCAACCCCACATAGCAACCCCTTCGACCTTCGAAACAACTAGCTCTTAGGTTGATTGAGCACGAGCTCTGCGCAGAGCTACTACTATGCAGAGCTTATATACTATTTTGAAGAAAAGGGGTAGCCGAAAATTGGTCGACACATTTTGTGTCCGGTTTTGGCCGGATTCCGGGTGAACTACTTGTCCGGCAAGAAAATGGTTTTCACCATCGTGTTCAGCATGTCTTCTTACCCCTAAATCGAACATCTAATCAAATTCAAATAAAACTTTTAGTTTTAACAAACTTTCCGGTTTTGGCCGGATTCCGTGCGAACTACTTGTCCGGCGAGAAAATGGTTTTCACCATCGTGTTCAGCATGTCTTCTTACCCCATAATCGACTATCACATTAGCTGTTTCAAAATATTTTGTTTGCCCCTTAATTTGAAACCCCTCCCCCACCCTCAAATATAGAGCTACAGAGCCCATCTTCGAACTTGACTTGTACTTTGACCCAAAGGATCCTCCCACCAAGTTTCATCAAAATATCTCAATCCCTTCGAGAGTTATCGTGCGTACAGACGGACAGACGGACGGACGGACGGACAACTTTTGCGATGTCATAGGTATCCGTCACTAACGTTTTGGGATCCCAAAAACATGTAATGCGCTGACTCGTACGACTTCGGTCGATTGAGCGTGAAATGACAAAAGGAAATAGTAGCGGAACCAGATGCTTCAAGAACTTCCGACAAGGAACCATTCTGAAAACGGGCTCAAGGACCGGTACCAAGGTCGCGGCGGGTCTAACACTGTCAAGTGTAAGATGAACATAGAATGGACGTAACCCAAATTTTATTTTTACTTTGTTATATGATCTCTCTTGAGAAATGCAGTACTTGGATCACCGGTCCGCACTTCATCTCTGATGCTTGACCATTTTCTCACCGACGCTTTGGGCTTTGTACGATCCATTCCATTCATCTGCGCTACGGTCAACTGTTGTTCATACAAATATCTCCTACGGTACACATATATTCATATTGAACATAGAGGTATGTTTCTTAGAACTTTGAAAAGCGCCATTTTCATCCACTTGCTGTGACCAAAGTAAACTATCAGTTTGCCAAGTAGCGAATTAAGGGCCTGAATTGGTGTTTGTCTTTATTTCACCGTTTAGCCCAAAACTGCACTCTTCAATGTTAGACAATGTCCAAAGAAGCATATCTTTGCTGTAAAATCAAGGTTTATCTTAAGTGGGCCAATGTGGGTAGTTATAATCGGACCCAGCCAGTGGGCATGGTTTCACCATGGCTACTGGACTAACACTTACATCCCAGACTAATAATTTCCAACTGCGGCCCTTGGTACTGTGCAAAATCATTTTCCAATTATTTCCAATACTCCGTTAATCCCCATTCCAAGATAAATTGAGAACAATGCGTTTTTTTGTGGAACAGCTGACTATCTACAAAACTCTAAAACCTGCTTTCTAGTCTAAGTACAACCGGTTTTTTCGGGCGAGATCAATCCGTTTCAACCGAACATTAGGAACAGAGTAGATGTAAATGTAGATGTAATCTAGAGTTATGTAAACACGTAACTCTAGGCCACGACAAAATGACAAATCTCAACAAGACTAACACACTGAAGCAAACAAAAAGAAAATCAGACGCTTCGCAAGGCCAAACAGGGTCCTCCAATTAGACACGAGAAATTTAAAATAACAATAAATTGCACTACAAATTTGTCCTTATTTCAGACAGACAGCGCCACCGAGAAATCACAGATGAATCGTTTTAAACAGCGTCGTCTGTCTGAAACAGGGGTTTGACGATGACGATTTTGACTGGTCACTTGGCCAACAGTGGTCCTCGAAATTTCCTAAAGCCACCATTATGGACACTACAGCTCGCACTGGGCACATGGTCTAGATTTCCTACAAAAAAATCCTGGAATTTTCCACACGTATTTCGTTTCAAGCAATTTTCGGCCGGATTTCCGAATCCACGCACGGAAGACCGGACCGTGTGTCCAGAGCTTAAGCCATCTCCCGTCACCGGTAACCTCAGCTCAACAACAGCAACAAAGAAAAGCTGAGTTCCATGGCGGGTGATCAGCGCTAACTCGGAAGCTTTTGGCGTGGTTATGACGCATAAGTCACTAACGAAACACAATTATGCCCAGATAACAATAAATCATGCACCGATTTGCACAGGTCACTCGTTCATGCAATTTACGACGATATCTCTAACCTCGCCACCAGCGCCCGCTCAGGTACGAATGAATACATATGTATCCCCTCAGCCCTACAACGTGTTCCACCTTTCGTTCCAACCTCGTGAAAAGTTACTACGCTGACCGTTCCAACCTTCTCAAAATAGTAATTATTTGCTTACAACGCTCGGGAGCGTAATAAGCACGGTAACTACAATCTCTTTGACGTGAATGGCCCGATTAGCACGCGGTGCGATACTTTGCCGAAGATGGAAAAATTCGTTCCAGCCTTGACGCCAAGAAGCCAATTTCCGTGACGTCATGCGTAGTAACTACGGTAAGTAGGGTGGAACACGCTCCAGTTGGTGTCTTAGAACAGAAGATCAGGGTCGAGTGCTCACGGACTGAAACTCCTGCCCTAATTTTTGGCACCATCATTAATTCTACATGGAAATTTTTCAATATTTTCAACTTGACGATCTAAGCGCAGAAAATCCAGCCGGGTAAACCTGATCGTCTGTTCGCAGCATGAACCACAACAAACTTTCTCGGTTAAAACAAGTATTCAAAGTTTGCCAATTGATCCATTACAATCTTAAGATCTAAAAAAACATTCCCCTAGGAGAAATTTACGTAAATTTGATTAAAGTTTCCTCGTGCAACAGCATCTTACGAATATGTACATTCTTGTGTTAACATATTACTTCCGTTACATTTTCGTAAAACGTAACACAGAACAAGTAAGATTTTTACAGGCGTTTTTTTCCCCGATATAGTTGTGTTATGGACAGTTCTGGGTCTTGGTCACGGAAACAGAAGTGGAAACGCCGCTTTTTTGGCCGTATTTTCAAAATGCCATAAAATAAAATGAAATCTCAATAAGGCTTACAACCTTACCATTCTGTAACAGAGGGCTCCTAAGTTTTATGTCTATCTGCTTGATAATGCAATTTTACTATTTGTGCTTTAATTTGCCGCTGAACTTTAATTTTTGCCAATTACGAAATGGAAAATCACCTCGAGAGTTTTTGTCGAATCTGAGCCACAGCCTCTTTGTGGGATCTCGAAAACGTTTCAGGAGGAGAGAAAACTTGAGAAGGCCATAACATAATTACTTCGCGAATCCGTGATAATAGTTAATAAAAGAAGTGTATCGCATCACTGCACTGAACTTTCTGGCAACGTACCCGGAGTTGCCGGTTGGCCTTTCGATTTAAAATGATGATTCCTGTCTTCAATACGACCAAACTTCTGCCAGCGTACCGGGCTCTTGCCGTCTCAACATTTAATAAAAAGGACAAGACCGGGAACTTTCATTTGCTTTCCACGACCGCGTAGACCTTTTTCTTGGCCACAAGCAATTAGGCAAGCCTTACTTGATTTAATCTCCAAGATCTACCGAGTTTTAACCCAAATTTTTTGTTATTAGCGACGACTTTAACTATCAGAAATGACAACAACACTTAAACTTCAGGTATTCAGTTTCAATTTCATTCTCTTATCACGATTATGCATCACCCACGATGGCACCCACACAGTCGAAAACATATCACATGAAGAACATACAAACGCACATGCAGACATAAGCAGTCCAAGCTTTCTTGGCTGGTCACTGGTATACAGTAAAGCAACGTGATTAAATAAAGCTATGTCCCAGCATATCAGCCACGATAACCAAATGCATCGTACAGTAAAAACCTTGACAAATCAGAACAGATGTAAAGCAAGTCACTCTGACTGATTTTATTTTCTTCGGCGTTTTAGTATCCTTCAGTTAAAAACATTCAGATTTTCAGGAACAATAAGCTTGACGTCCCATCTACATAGACAGTTTTGCACTTGGTCACACTCGGCTAGAAATGCTGGAAATAAACACAAGAAAATATAACTACACAATTCCGTCTAAATTCCGTAAAACACCCAAGACATGTCAGCAAAGTAATACGCAATCACCACAACCTTATTAGACTTGAGATATCACATTCCATTTATCACATTCGTGGGCCGACTATCAAACAGACCGTGGCAGTGGTTCCTCGTCGTCCGACGAGCAAGTTGAGTTTAGTCGAAGAACAATCCGTTTCAAGGCACTAACACAAGCAAAATACCGACCCTTGCCACTCAGGAACCTAGCTAAGTAACCGATGCTATGTCCCACGAGCCATTCTCTGAACACACAGGCAGCTGACTTACAAACCCTCACCACGTTGACCTCAAGACCCCGAGTCGGGGAGAGACAATGCTGAAAGCGAGGACGCATGCCCCGGTTCATCGAAGCTACCCAACGTTTGCGTGGGGTTGTCCAAAAGAAGGGATAACGTCAACCTCTCTGAAAGGATTACTGATTGCTTTTTTGCCTCAATTCTAATTTCGTTGAGACTTATCCCTTTTCTGAAAAAGGTTTCAGGTAACCCACCATGTAAGTGACCCCGCCCCAGCGTTAGATATAGCCTGCCACAACTCTAACATATTCCTCAGCATTCAGCAAAGCCCCCACCCCCACCAGGATGTGTGGTGGACCGCTCCAATCCACGCGTCTTCTCATATAAATAGTATCGAGCTACGCAACTGTAGACGTTGGTTCGGTAGTACAGACATTGAGTAGTGGGTTAGGTGTTTCACAGGATTATGTTTTCTAAGCGCACTATCCCAGTTAATGTATAAGGCAATGGTTAAGCCATGATGAACAGTGTCTAAGTTGTTTCACTATTCGGACTGACACTTCTTCGGTTCTTATCCTTCTCCCTCAGCTCCCATGCGTCTTCTCTGTCACGCTTCGGATCCCTGCTAAACACCTGACCCGGTTCTACACCAGGAAAACCAGTGTGCGGCTCCCGGCAATTTTCGGTGTAAGCTCCCTCCGGTGGTCTTCGGAAGTCCACTCTATGCAAACTACCATCACTCGGATACACTTCAATACGCGATATCTGGGTTAACTCAGGTTCCGCAAAGAACTTCAGTCTCTTTCGGCCACCCTTATCTATAAGATCTTCATCGCTTTTCAGAGGGGAGGTAAGGTCAATCGCTCGCTCCCTCGATGAGCTCGGCATTGGGGAGTAACGTGCGGGAGTCGGGAACGGATCGTGGGAGCCCGGCTCTGCGGCGGATCTGTCCGACTCGCTAACGCGGCGTACCGGTGGTATATGCGATCCTTCGAGCAAGGTCGGTTTAGGGCGAGTGGGAGTCTTTCCTGGCACAGAGGACGTTACAGGATCCATGTGAACTCGCATATGAATCCGAACTTGCTGGGACTGTGAGAAGCGGCGGCCACACACCTCGCACGCAAACGGCTTTTCCCCTATGAAGGAAGATAAAATCACATCATTACATCCGCGGTTACAGAAGATTTATAGCTTGGACGACCTCTACCCTAAACGCTTGCAGTGAGGCTCGCACGGCACGTGCGCCTCGTAATCTTTTTGTTGATGGTGGTGGTCTAGGTGACCTTTGCGCTTCAATCGACCAATCTATCTCAGTAGCAGCTCTGCCTTACGTGAACCAGACAAACTGTACTTGTACACGCGAAATATGCATCTTCTCCGGATAAATCAGCAGACAAACGTATCGGAAATTTCTCTTCCACCGACAGATAGCGTTCAAACCAACCGATTTCTCTATCTGAATTTCTTTAGCTCGCTGCTAGATCACTTAAACCAGCAAATAAAAAAGTAAGTTTCAAGATTCTAGGAACTTATGTAAACACGACTGCATTCAAAAAATATCCCTCCGGTTTCGAATGTTCCTCAGGTAGACGTCATTTCCCTGCTTGACTACTACTTGATTACTACACTACTTGACTACTACACTACTTGACTTTACTTCAATCAATCTTAGCCTCTCGTTCGTCGGTTTCTTTTTTTGTATTTTTTTTTTCACTTACAAGGCCTACCTTGATGGGGCCCGTACCATTTTCCAACTAGAACGAACCCGAAAATCCTGACAACGGACTAGTCGCAACTGTCCGCTTTCTGTCTTTTTACGAAGAAATTCACAATTCTCTTCATCAGTAACGCATATGAGGGGGGGGGGGGAGAAGGGCAATCACCCTTCCACCAAAAAAAACAAGTTTCTTTCCAAAATGAATAAGAAATTCAAAACTTATCCGAACAGTAAAAGTCGGTCTGCGCCAGGGGGGGAATTTCATCGCCCTTGCCGAAATCGTGTTGGATATCCCTCTGCTGAAAACGGCGTTTACCTGTGTGTGTTCGGATATGCTGACGCAGATGGTCCCGCCTCCTGAATCTCTTCGCACAATAAGGACACTGGAACATGGTCATGAGACCCTGCGGGGTCATCACGGTGACCCGGACCACTTGTTGCTGATCAGAACCGACAGAAGGTGTGCGTCCGAGGGACGAAGGTCCCTGGATGACGGTTCTCGGACCCGGTCCAGGTCCCGAAACTGGCTGACCTTGAATGCGCGACAGACTGGGTGAGGCATCTAGCGGCGGCCGCTGAAATTCGAATGTATGTCTTAAGTACAGCAGAGCTTATTTGAAAGTCGCCTAACAGTGAACGGTCTAAAACACTAAATGCATACCAGGCAACTTTTACTGCAAAACTCTTGCCAAAAATGTTTAATTCATGTCATTCTTACCGTATGCAGATTCACTTTTAAATACCACGTCATTCTTTTCTACTTTCGTCTTTTACAGATTCAATCGTTCCTTGTCTGCAAACATTTTACCATCCCACTTGCAACTTCTTTCAGGTGGTTAGGCATCACTATCAGTAATTCTCTACAGTCTCTACGGCAATAAACTGTCCTTGATGTAAGAACAAAAAAATACCATTTGGTTGCTCGAAAATTTTCGTTTTGTGTTTGTGTGCATAGTACTTTTGTATCCAAGGTATTTTTAGTATTTTTCTTCCTTTCTTCCTTTATTTATTTTACGCCATTTGTTTTGCCTCTGGAATTTGTGGGTATTAACTAAATTATTATTATTATTATTATAGGCGACGCCGCGCAGAAACTTTATCGGAATTTATCTTTCACACACAGAGAGTGTTCAAACCAACGGATTTCTCTACCCGAATTTCTTTACCTCGCTGCTAGATCATTCAAACCAGAGACTGAAGAAGGAGAAGTTTTAAAATTCCAAGAATTTATGTAAACACGACTTTTACAATTTGCTTTGCTGCCGGAAAGATTGCTGAAACAGTTAGCTGTTCACTGACCCCAAGTTTGCTTTTTCCCTCTATTCAACTGTTTTATAAGCAAGAAACAAAAGCATGGTATGTAAAAATTGAGAGAGGTTTTCAAATAAGCATACATCTACTGCAGTGTTTCCCAACCTTTTCGGTAGCGCGTAGCCCTAATCCAGATTCAAAAGGGAATATGGATTAGGGTACGCGACTTTTGACTGCAAAAATCAAGTACCTTGACTTTTGTAGTCAAGGTACAAAAAGGTTGTGTAGGCTACCAATCTTTTGCCGAATTGTTGTTTTGATTTTTACCACGATCAGAATGTCAAAAAGGCGATACATTTTTGTCGTCAATGATAAGGCATAAATGTGTACCTGAAATTGCGTACGATGGGGTCTCTGATCTTGAGGACAGTACTGAAACTGACCCAGAAGACTCGAAAACGACTGAGACGAGATATTAGAGCTACAGACTAACAAAATGTATGAACATTCACGTACCCCTTGCGAGGGCTCTCGTACCCCTTTGGGTACGCGTACCACCGATTGGGAACCACTGCTCTACTATAGTCATGTCGGGATCAAAAATAATCAAGGAAATCGATTGCCACAGCCTACTGCTATGAATATGTAGGTTCGGTATCAACACTGCCGTCGCGTCGTTCCGAAGGCTAGGTCTCTACCTAAGATAAGACCTCTAGGAGCTTGTTCCAACCTTCTTACAATAGTAACAATTAGTTACTATTTTCGTTATATCCTCGTGAAAAGTTGTATTACTACGCTGTGCGTTCTAACCTTCTCGAAATAAAACTAATTGTAACTATTTGCTTACCACGCTCGGGAGTGTAGTAAGCGTGGTAACTACGATCTCTGTGGCGCGATATGTTGCCGAAAGTATAAAATGCGTTCCAGCCTTGACGCCAGGAAGCCAGAAGCCTTGACGTCGTGCGTAGTTACTATGGTAAGTAGGGTGGTACACGACCTAGTGTTTACCTCTGAAGCGCAACTTTCCTGTAGACAGTTAAGGTGAGTCTTCACCTTCCGGAATCTGGGTTCCCAGATTTTCCGAGATTTTATTTGAATTTCTTCTGCGATACTTAAAAATTCCGGAAATCTGAAGTTCAAAAGCCCCTTTTTTCCGGATTATTCTGATATACTTTTGAACCGGTTCATATTATTACAGATGCAATTTACAGAAGACGTCAAAGAATAATCTGGAAGCGTGTATCAAGAGGTGTATCGCCCTTTAGATGACAGGGAAAAATGAACCAGACAAAGCCTCTTTATGCTTGTCTGAGCTAATAGCCCTATGGTCGGGTTCCACCCTACTTACCGTAGTAACTACGCGTGACGTCACGGCTTCTGGCGAAGCCAAAATGCTGGAGCGAATGTTTCTACTTTCGGCTAAATATCGCGCCATGCGCAAATCCCGCCAATTGCGTCACAGAGATCGTAGTTACCATGCTTATTACGCTCCCGAGCGTGGTAAGTAAATAGCTACTATTAGTTACTATTTCGAGAAGGTTAGAACGGTCAGCGAAGTGACTCTTCACGACGCTGGAACGAAAATAGTACTTCATAGTTACTACTGTAAGAAGGGTGGATCACACTCTATGTTATTATGTCTCAAGCAGGTCTTAGTTCAACAAGCGCAAAGGTTTCGATTGGATCCCAAAAATTTAATATTTGATCCAGACAACTAGGTCTTGTCTTCTCCAGATCCAGTCTTCGCCAGGATAGTTACCTGAGAAAACCAAGTTCAGATATACCTGTATAAGCCATACCTATTTTGACGATACTGATCGAAACTTCCTGCTTTACTTCTGCCAAATTTCCGGTTTCGGCCGAATTCCGAGCGAACTACTTGCCCAGCAAAAAAAAGAAAGTTCAGAAACGAATTCAGCGTATCTCCTTATCCCTACAAAGAACATCTGATCAACTTCAAATAAAACTTTAACTTATAAAAATGATTGTCATATACAGATTCCGCGTCTCTTCTTACCCTCAAATCTGTCATCTAATCAACTTCAAATAGAACTTTTGCTTTTAACAAATTTTCCGGTTTTGGGCGGATTCCGGGCGAAATACTTGTCCGGCAAGAAAATGGTTTTCACCATCGTGTTCAGCATGTCTCCTTACCCCTAAATCGTACATCTAATCAACTTCAAATACAACTTTTACTTTTAACAAACTTTCCGGTTTTGGCCGGATTCCGAGCGAACTACTTGTCCGGCGAGAGAATGGTTTTCATCACCGTGTTCAGCATGTCTTCTTACCCCATAACCGACTATCACATTAGCTGTTTCAAAAGATTTTGTTTGCCCCTTAATTTAAACATCCTCCCCCACCCCTAAATGTAGGGCTACAGAGCCCATCTACGAACTCGACCTTACTCTTGACCCAAAGAATCCTCACACCAAGTTTCATCAAAATATCTCATTCCCTTCAAGAGTTATCATGCTTACAGACGGACAGACATCGGACAGACGGACAACTTTTGCGATGTCATAGGTATCCGTCACTAACGTTTTGGGATCCCAAAAAGCAGCTATTTCAATGACAAAATCCTGATTACACATTTCTCCTACTAATAACTAAAACACAAAAGTCTAAACTTACCCCTCGCCTCGGGGGTGTTCCAGTCGATGGCACAACTGATGGTCCTTGTCCAACTATCCAGCCTCCTTGGGGTACGGGCGACGCGGCATGCAAGTCCGTTGACAACTGGCCAAGGGGATGGGTGGCACTTTGCTTTGTGGCAGTGAAAGCTGACTCTCTTGCAGCAAGGGACAAGTCGAAAGGTTCGGGGGAGGCGGTGCTTTGGGAGAGTGTCCTGTATCGTCGCAAGTATTCAGCATCGGACATTTCCCGTTCTTCGGTAGAGAGACTCTCCCTGTCTCTAGAATAAGCGCTTACGACAGGCTGTTGCGAAAACTCTGGCATCTGATTTGAAGCGAGGCCTTAAAATCAAATCAGAAACTTCAGACTATAACTTAGACAGTTAAAGGTCGCCTCACACTATGAGCGTGTTCCACCCCTCTACCAATAGTAACTATTAGTTACTATTTCCGTTCCAGCCTCACGAAAAGTTACTACGCTGACCGTTCCAACCTTCTCAAATAGTAACTAATAGTAACTAATTGCTTACCACGCTCGGGAGCGTAGTAAGCGTAGTAACTACGCATCTCTGCAACGTGATTGGTCGATCAGCCCGCGGCCTGATATTTGACCGAAAAAATTCAAAAAGCGTTCCAGCCTAGCGTAGTAACTACGGTAACTAGCGTAGTAACTACGGTAAGTAGGGTGGAACACGCTCTATGTAGTGTTTCTGCTCAGGTGTTCCAAGACAATTCACTACTTAGAAATTCAGATCTGCTTACAGCAAATTTCGGCTTGTGCTGTTTTTGTCCCTCTCTATGCCCCTTGCCTCGAAACGAAAAATGCGGGATAACCAATCTTCTGACCAATAAGCTTCTCGGACACCATGATCGAGAGGCTGATACGCCACGTAAAGAGAACAAACACGCAAGGGTAAAAATCAGTGTAATACAAATAGTGGAGGTAGAATATAACAATGAAATGCAGAATCTCGGGAATGAGAATGTATGGAAATATTACGGTAGTAAAGTGGATTAGTATCACACGTAAGATCGTTCCTTTAAGATATTGTAAGATTTCCGCATGATAAAATGATTCATTAACCATCCATTACTCGAAACTCTCCTCTCACCTGTATTTAGGCGATACAGATTTTCGAGCTATAAATGGAGGATGACATTCACAAACAGTTTGCTATACTGCATCTACAATTCAGATACCATCTGTGTCTATATCTTTACCATGTAGCTTGTTCAACGCTGAATTGTATAGTAGCCCCTCGCTACCGATGCAAACAATGTCGATAAGGAGCGTGTTCCACCCTTCTAACAATAGTAACTATTGGTTACTTCTTCCGTTCCAAAGTCGTGAAAAGTTACTACGCTGACCGTTCCAACCTTCTCAAAATAGTAACTACTTGCTTATCACGCTCGGGAGCGTAGTAAGCACAGTAACTACGATCTCTACGACGTGATTGGCCTGATTAACTCGTGCCATGATATATTGCCGAAAATAGAAAAAAGCGTTCCATCCTTGACGCCAAGAAGCCAGGATCCGTGACGTCATGCGTAGTAACTATGGTAAGAAGGGTGGAACACGCTCAAGATGTCGATCTGACAACTCATTCGGATCTCTGACTCATTCTCAGGCTACGCTTGAGCTGTTAAGAGATAGTTGTATGGAAATTGTACGCATGGAAACCTTATAAGTTTAGAGCTTTGCTACGTATTTCTTTCTCCGGAGCTTCATGTGCAAAGGGTCATCACACCCTCTACTATTTGTTACTAAACTGCCCTAATAGCCCACCCAGCTCGGCGTACTGCCCTACTGTAAACTCTAGCCCAATGGTATTAGTGTTTCTACTTTTCTTATGCGGGACAATGTACTGGACCTTAGTAGTTGAACAAGGGTTGATTGTTTGTTAAGGGTTAATTTTGTTCGTATTCATTTCTCTTCTTCAGGTCTGTTCCTTAATCCTCTTGATTATGAGATGGGCTAAACAATAAATTACTGCTTAATATTACACGGCACCGATTCAGGAATGCTATCTTTTTTTTTCGAAAAAAAAGCTCTATCGAGTGATTCCGCCACCATGGACGAACAAACTCTATAATAGGAGCGGAAGAACAAACACAAAAAGTCAGAGTAGAGCATCCGCAAAGGGTAGAGCATCCGCAAAGGAAAGAGGAAATAGATCTTGGTCATTCGAAACTCAGCTTCTCTTCTCTTCACACCATGAAAGGGAGATCAGAAAGGCGCAAACAGTAGCTGGCATGTTCGGGAGTTTATTTAGAGTTCCTACGATTCTGGCAACACTCCTAAGAACTCAGTGGGCAACACTTCAAGGAAGACGTCGGCTGATGGAAATTTGGAAATGGGATAATGCAGGCTTGGAATCTATACGATTACAAATATATTTTTACAATATATTTATAAACAGTGAACTGAAAGATAAAAATGCTCCTCAGCCAGGATTTGAACCGGGATATGTGTGAGTCCTGGTTTTGTTTACGAGGCTCCGACACTGGAGTCCTTTACTTCCAAATTCAATTCAAAATATATCTGGTTGATTTGTCGTGGTACAAGTCCCTTGTATAGAGCACCATTTAAGTAATACTGAATACAATATAGACCACTGCGACATTTCCTATGACAAGAACTTTCATTAACTGTGCTTACTTAGCTGAAACGGCGTAACAAGATAGGGGCGCATTCAGAGACAGCTGCCAAACCGAGCAAATTTCCACCAACAATAACTAACCTTAATAAGATAACAGGAACTTCAACAGGTCTAACTCTGGCAGGATTGCTCAAAGACCTTTAGGCCAGTATAAGACTTTCAGATAAGAAAAAATAGTTTACACCTGACAGCATGCCCCAACTTTGGGGCACTATTTTCAAAGAGAACTAACAACTAAATTTTATAAAGTTCAGACTTTGACTTGGAAAGACCGAGTCTAAGAGATTTTGAACTGACACTTACCTTTGATCTGTAACATTTCTGCAGTCTTGAAGAAGTCCTGCATGCACTCCTTTGACACCACAACTTCTCCATGGTATACGAACTTGAGTATGGCAGCAAGTTCTTCACTAGACACTCCATTTAGAAAAATCACAGGATATTGGTGTTCACTAACTTTTGAAAGTGTCTCATAGAAGTAGAGACTGCAGGCAGATAAGATCACTCTGTGAGCAGGGAAAATCCGACCTTCGGTACACAGCACCACATCTGTGAAAATATCCTGTCTCCAGAGTTCTTCAACTACATTCACAAAATTCTGTTTGTGATTGTTCCACTTAAGAACAAAGTCATCAGAGCCTGCAACAGCAGCGGACATATCTCAGGTTCATAGGACCTGAAATTAAAGCTTTTATAGCAGTATAAAGATACTCTGCTCTGACGACAAAGTGTGGATGATTCCCACCAGTGTGACCCTAGAGAGCCTCCTGGTACAAGCCTACTTAACTGTAGCAGCAAAAGCCTTTTATGGCTAACCCAATGTGACAAATGAATGGATGCAATTTATTATACCACAAACATAGTAAAAAGAGTGGAGAATGAAAAAGAAAAGAAAAACACAAAATTTACCCCCCATAGGACTAACCATGGCCTATTAAGTATGTGAAGGGTGACAAATTACCAGGTTATCCTGTTCAGCCTTCATGAAAGTCCTAAGAAACTAGAGGGGGAATGGGAAAAGACTGACTACCGTACTATACTTCAATAGTTTACCTCGTTCAACCTCTCACTAATTCTTCATTGGAAAAGACCTGAATGTTTTCCAATGACAGTCATACGTTTTGAGGTTGTGAACCTCAACTGTTCTCTCAGTTGTATGTTTTGAGCTTGTCAGTGTGATGGTCGTACAGAGATCATGCATTTCACCCACAAATGACCTGTTTCTAGTTGTTTGGTTTACAAAGAGATTTTCTAGACGTATTTTATGAATTACAGTTTTTGGATATCTTCCATTCATATTTCCTGTTTTTCTGCTAAAGCCGAAAACACACTTTATTTCATCCAACATTATTGTCAAAACCCCAGCTGAAATTAAACAGGCCAAAAACAGGTTCATAACAGCCTGTTCTACAGTTCTATGAGGGTCGGATTTCTTCCACTTGTACTTCAAGTATTTTACTTGTACCTTTTGAAACCACAATGAACTGAGTTAGTTTGAATGTTAAAAATGGCTAAAGACCTACTCTTTACTACCAGATAAAATGCTATCTAATCATCAAACAAACACTTTCATACTTCTAGAAGCTAGTTAAATTTGAACAGTGCTATTTTCCTCTGCGTCCTGTGACAAAAGTCAGCCAAAGAAGCTAATTAAGGGCTCCTAAGATTTTCTCAATGGGTGTTTCAGATCTTCGTTTACCATTTAGCTTGAAAATCTGCTGTACGAAGCTAACAAAGCATACTGTAAATTTGACTCTGGGTCTTAAGTCTATCTCACATCTGCCTTATTGTTAACCCTTTTAAATAGTAGTACCGTATCTCCAATTCAATAGCCCAAAAGATCTCAGTATTTCTTTTCAAAATGAGAAACATCCCGATTCCCCAACCATAAAATAGCTTTACAAGAACATAGCTTGGTGGTTCCTAAAAACTTCTGCAAAAAACATTTGTTTTGGTTATTCAGGACTCCCTAACACTTTGTCAGTTTGATTTGAACAGATAGTCAGGATACCTTGCTATTTCTCCCACCCCCACATGAATGAAATATATGCCTGCAATTCCCACAGTTTCTTTCCAGCCTCTACGCTTAGAAAATATGTGAAATTGGACCTTGAATGAAAGGTCTAATTATTATCTACAACCTAATATTTTCTCTGTCTTCGTTGAACGAAGTTGCAGCACTGCCAAATGCCTTTCTTCTTAACACCTGCTGACCATCGCCAAATTATTTTTTCGCCAACTTCCATTTCCAATTTTCTTTCGGGCCTTTTGAAGATTTATTTACGCTACCAGGTTAACCCAAATAGCTTGAGTGTGACGATTTGCGCGAGTATTTTTCTGTTGCATGTGTTTGCGCTTTTTCAGCATTGTTTTGCACCAGGTTGGCATTCAAAGAAGAAATAGAAGTAAGTGGATGACATTTGATACTAGGTACTAGCGAGGTACATGCAAGGTATCCTGTACAATAAACAAAAGAAGAAACAGATGGAATAAGTGAAGAGTATTTTGGAACCTAGTTGACACCTGATTATCCTGCATAAAAAATACATATTTAGTAAGTGTTTGCTCAGTATGTTTTGATTGGTATGAGTTTTATTTGGCAACCATTTTTTTTTAATTATTTTTATTTAGGTCTTTATGCACCAGTGGCAGTGCCAGTGGCAGTAGCCTAAATAAAGTAAAACACTTAAACTATTACAAACTAATTTTCCTCTGCTGAACCCTAGCTTGTCCTAAAAACAGGGATTTGTGGTTGGAAGAAGGGAAGTCAACCGCTCCACTGCCTCTCCACTATCATAACTTGATATCACTCACAGTACAGAGGACCTTCCAGATTGGACCCTAGTCGCAATGAAATGCAAATTAATTATTAAGACAACGCCACAGGCACAGTTATTGATCATTCTCAAGCAAGAATTACTACTGAGCATCACTACTAACTAAATTTGTTTAACCAACCTATTTGTCTGTATTCTGTCAAAATTATGTTTTGTTTTGTTTACTTTTCTGTGATGAAAATGCGACAAAGCAGTGTTGCCACATCAGCTCCAATCAGCTCCGCTTTTCCAGATACCACGGCCCAAATTCGTTTTTGCAGTTACAGCCGTATCTGGCCAGTTACCGTGGGACATAACTCTAGTTAAAAAATACAATAAGATAAGATTTATTCCACTAAAAGCACAGAGGCCATGGGAAAAAATGAAAAAAAAAAACACAAACAAAAATCAAAAACAAAAACCAAATAAATGAAAACTATTTTACATAGTCCTTTACAGGAACCTTTCTCTGTGGTTCATCGAAACCGAAAGGAATACGCTCTTCATAAAATCAAGTTCCGAATTATCGCCAGATGTGCTAGAGGAACAATAACAATCACACCTGAGAACGGGGGACAAGTTATCGGAATGGAGAATGAGTGATTAGGCTTTCGGCTCACACCGACCCGCTAATTAGCCCCGTCGGAAAGTGGTTCAGTAGTCAGCAATGATGTCGGAAGCCAAAATTGACAAACTTGATGTAGACTGATAAAACAGAGTTGGATTGAGAACAAACAGAGGTAGAGGCATTTTATAAAGTTTCAAGTATCGCTAGGCCTAAGACAATTTGGAAATGGCCAAACAAATCCGGATAAATGTATACCACGAAGTAACATGTCATTGTTTACTTTATGCCAGCGCATCTAGCGGCCAAAAAAGAACTAATCTGGATGTAATTTTATGAAGAGCGTATCTTCCCAACTTTTCAATTTCATCAAATAATTTGCAAACAAAATGATGAAAACGAGATTTTCGGGGTTTCTTTTTTTTTATCAGCTAATTATCCCTCTAATGCGTTGTTCAAATAGGTGTAATAAGGTGTAATACGGCGTATAAGGCTTATTACAGATTCCTCTTTTCTTCGGGGCGCGCTGTAATAAGGCGAATAAGGAGAATAGAGCTCGGTCCTATTCTCGCTTATGCAGGGCCAATCAGATCGCTTGGTTGGTTCCGCCAGCGGGCCGAGGAGAGGAGCAGCGTCGTCAGGGTTGCCAAAGGAAGCACGAAAGTTCTACTTTGTTGGAAGCTAAAGAAACAACTTTTCTTCGAAAGAACATGTTTTTGTTCTGTTGCGACTGCTTATTGCTAGTTCGAGGTCCAATGCTGTCCATCCGTTAATTTAATAGCTTTTTTGCAATATAATGGGCGTCAAATCGGACTCCTGTAATTCAAGTAGTATTAAGAACCTTTTCTGATATTTTTTAGAGCTCGAAACGTTGTATCAACGTTGCAACACCGAACGGCGCATTAATGAGAACCTCGCGGGTTGCCTATTTGAACGGACATGTGTATTAAGACGTAAACATCGCGTATAGCGCTCTTAAGCTTATTACATCTATTTGAACAACGCTTAAGATGATGTGCGAGGGATAAATCAATTTCGAATATTTCGGCTGCACTTCCGGCAAACCGTCCTCAGCGAAAAAACAGCAAAAACTAAATCATAACATCCACAACAATACCAACAGGACAACGATGCGAAGCCAACAACAATAAAACGGCATGAAACTCAAAAACCAGAAAGAAACGATGCGGATTAAAACGACATGCAGATAAAATAACGAAAGATAAAAGTGCGTGTTAAAATGTGTTTGTACAATTCTGAGATTATTTACAATTTGAGTTCTGCGCAAATGTTTATATGTACACAATCTGCCTGGGAAAGCGCAGAAGCTTTCACCCAGAAAACGCAAAAATCCATTGATCCATCATTAAGAATTACCAACACTTCAGTCAAACACTTCCACAGAACTTGTTCTGTGGAAGTGTTCAAAAATTCAAAATTGAAAGTGTTCAAAAATTCAAAAAGCGTTCCAGCCTAGCGTAGTAACTACGGTAACTAGCGTAGTAACTACGGTAAGTAGGGTGGAACACGCTCAGTGTTGCAAGAACGCCTGGTGTTTTAGGCGGTAAATTCAAAATGTAAGAAAAGTTCTAAAGGAAAGAACTGTGGAACCCAACGCCATATTTTGAAGGAAGGAAGGAAAGTGCCAGTTTGAGTCGTTACAGAGACGTTTACTCCTTCTTCCTGAGGATCACTGGCGTGTTTTGGACTTAGTCAAATAAGCTTATAGTTATAGAGTATTTGGTTGACGTTTCCCCATTTTTTGCCTGGGCGTTTTAAGCACTGCAACCCTTACTGCCAAACGCCCCTACTACATACTTAGCTATCCGAAATTTTGCGAACTGTAACGCAGGCGAGGATTTTGTGGGCGATTTTCCACTTTTCGCCTGGACATTTCAAGCACTGCCGCCCTTACCGCCCAACGCCCGGACATGCTTACCTCATCATGCAACTTTTCGCGAATTTTAACGTGGGCGGTAGTTGGTGGGTGCTCCTCCATTTGTTGCCTTCGCATTCAATCAGTGCCGCCTAACACCCGGACGGAGTTAGCTTAGGCTATTTGAATTTTTGGAATTTATTGTGGTTTGTGATTTGGTGGGTGTTTTCCGCTTCTAGCTTGGGCACTTCAAGCATTGACGCGCTTACCACCCAACGCCCGGACATAGTCAGCTGATTTGACTTTTCACAAATTTTAATGTGGGCGGTGATTTGGTGGACGTGTCTCCATGTTTTGCCTGGGCAATTTAAGCACTGTTGCCTTTGCCACCCAACGCCTGGACCTAGTTAGCTCATCCAAATTTTCGTGTTAATTTGGGTGGTGATTTCATGGCCGTTTCTTTATTTTCGCTTGGGCATTTCAGGCACTGCCGCCCTCACCGCCCAAAGCCCAGACATAGCACATCCAGCTTTTTGCACCGGAACCGGCATTGTGTCAACCCAGCTTAAGGATGATTCTCCTGTGCAGGGGCAGTGATTTGGTGGACGTTTTTACATCTCCTCTTCTTTGGCATTTCAAGCACTGCCACCATTACCACCCAGTCATGCCCAGTGCCCCATATGTTGGTATTGGGCCTTCTCGGGTGGCTGAACGGTGGGCAAAAACTTCAAGCTGGTAAAGTTTGGCCATATATAAGATAACTGTATCCTTCTTTATCCCTCTAGGCTACCTAAATGGCTGAAAATTCTGGCTAAAAAAACAACAAGAAACTGTTTTCCTTTCTTCTGAGCATTTATCACAAAACAATAATGCCCAATTTTTTTTTGCTTGTTGATGTTACTGCGTTAGAATACCGAGTTCCCTGATCCCAGGGAAGAGAAACAGTACCAACATGCCCATCAAAACCTGTTAACCTAGTGAAGCCAAATCAGCTGTTGCCATTGCCCTAAGAGGTGTTGAGACTGTCTCGCCTAGAACTACATACCAAAGTCAAGCATTAACATTAAGCAACTGATGATATTCAACATTAAACAACTGGTGACGATGTGAGATTAATCACATCAAACACAGTCATAAAGAATGTGAAAGTGTGCTTGTGCTTTTGACTTTGACAGATAGCATCTGCAGCCTAAGCTAGTTAGTTTTGAATTTGAATGAAATAGGCTTACCGTATCTAGGAAATTATTTCTTAGCTGGTTGTGTGCTTTTCAAAACAAACTGTTTTGCCTGTAGTAGCCTACTTCAAACTTGGGCTCTCATGCTTTGCCCCCAAAACAAAATCAGTAGCCTGGACTACCTAGTTTACAAATATCTTTTTTAGGACTACCAGTCTAACGACAGTTTAACAACATAAGTGTTGCCGGACTGACAAGATTACAGTCCTAGGTTAACTTTAACAAAGACAGAATTGTAGCAAACAGTTCTTTTCGTGCCTCGGAATTTTGTTGCTGAAAGTCTCTGAAACAGTGCCTGTTCTAAGCTGTGGGAAATTCGGTTTGTCTGAGATTGTGATTGCTATTGAGGTTACATACACAAGCCAGATGCGTGAACTGTCTTTTGGTTTATTTTGCTTTCGTCAGGAGTCACACAATTATTTCTTGGCTGAAAGACCATTCCCTAGTCATGTCTGTCATGTCTTTCTGTGATGGCAGCTCAACGAGTATCATTTCTAAAGCTGCTGATAAAAATTTGTATCAGTAGTGGCGCTCCAGAGTGAGGCGGCATCTCCGACATTGCTTGCCGAAGCAATGTTGGCGGCGCGACATTTTGTTTATATTGTGCTCGGATCTGTCAGTCGCTCATTCAGGGAACCCATTAAACATTTATAATGATTCTCGGCATTTTTTCACATTTAATTAGAACAGGAGATATTCATGTTCTGTCCATTATCATAAGTAAAAGTATTTTAATGTTACCTATCCTCTTATTTGTATCCGCGTTGCCGGTGTTTTGTGCTGAGCAGAGAGTGCAGAAGCAAGGTACGGGAAATATCAACGGTGTTTTTTCCACAAAAGATGATAAGCGACATTTCTTTCGAAAATTAGTTATTGGTACTGCCCCATGTACAGTTGTATCCTGCATGTCTCGTAGAAATCGGAGCAACCGCTACGTTGGTACTGAGTTTTCTTGGAGTTGGTAAGTGCCATTTTAAACCGTCGATGTGATTTAAATATCACAGGTTTATCTTGGTTCAAACTTTCAAATTTGTATGATGATTTTCAAAATCGCTGGCACATTTTGTCATATTACTTGTGAAAGCTGTGATGGCGGAACTGACAGTGTCCCAACAGAAATTTGTCGATTTTGTTTACAGTAACAGTCTCCTGTCTCAATAAGTAAAAAATCAAACACTAGGATTTTATTTAAAAATCTCTTATGGCATCAGTGACTCGGTTAAAATTTTCTTAGTTTTACCATTCTTGGCTCTACCTGAGGAGTAGTGGCAGTAGTACCGCTGAAACAGTTTCAGTGGATGCTGACCGTCATGCCCGACGAGCCTTCGCCGCCGATACCGGTATTGGCGCAACAGCCCGCTGAAGTGTGTGCGTGCCGGTAGTTTTTGCTGCGGCTTCAAGGACGTCTACGGAATCCTCCCAGGGTTAGGGGTCTTGACGACCAGCCACTGGTTCTTCTTCTTACCCCCGTGCTTCCCTGCTCAGGACGGCATGAGATTGCATCTAAGATCTCATTAGGCTACTGGGTGGGCATCATAGGGTTTATGAGCTAGATCTTGGTCGAAGTCAGGCGCCTTGCTTCGTCCGGTTTTTTCGGCCAGGATTCCCAGGAGTAGAGCTGGGTGGGTTGGACGACTGCCTCGAAAATCCTGCTCTTGGTTTTGAGAAGAATCCCTCGTCTGTGTCTTAGAACTGTTCTAGAATGAACAACTTGAAGGAGTTAAATCGGATGAATTCTAGCATTTGTAATGTATAAATTACCCCCATCCAAGTTGCAAATTCAAACTAGGACCCGGCACGTCCGTAGGATCATCAAGTGGCACGATTTGGAGGCACTCGAATGGGAAGCTAAAAATGGGCCCCAACACGAAAATCAGTCAAACGGAAAAAGATTATCTGATACTCGAATAAGGAGTAAAAAAAGACACAAAATTGGTAGTCTGTTCTTTAAATATTTTGTTGGGATTTTTATGCACCTGGCAAACGATCAGCCAAATTTTACAAGAATAAAATTTGCGTCCGCTAAGGATCCACTGAATAATTCATGAGCAGGCGAGATTTATGGAAAGGAAAGGGTTGATCCGTTTGTATAGCACTTGTAGTCTTCGGCTCAAGTGCTGTATAAAGGACCCAACACGATACTCCAAGAAACCTTCCTTTCCTCGAATCCTGTCATGCAGGTGGGGGTAGGGGGGGGGGAAACCGGAGTCTTGCGACACGCGGAAGTTGCGGACGTGTGATTTTATTCCGGTGAAACTGGATGGGTTGTAGGAGCAGATGCCATAACTATACCTTTTTTTGTGTCGGAACCGTAGCCGAACACAGTGAGGGGAGTTAGAGGGAGTTCTTGAAAATTTTGTCACACGCGCAATTTTCAATATGAATGGGTGATTGGACTTGACTGAAACTAAAATAGCAGATGCCGTAGATTCCATTTATGGGTCCAAACCAGATCCCGCGACGGGTTGGGGAGTTGGAGGGGGTATGCGGAAACGTTTTGGCATCCTCGTCTAATTTCTTGTACCATCTTCTCGTTACAAATGCAATATGAGATCTTAGTACTTATTTACTTTCTTGCACCATCTTCCCGAAGGACAATATGAGCTTGTATCAGTAACGGCTGATACTATCAGTATATCGTATCAGTAACGTTGCCTGTGGTTAGGATTTAGCACTCGTCTTGCATATTTTACCTTTCGTGTTATCCCTAGCTCCCTTCTGGAATTATCAGCTTCTAAAATCTCCGCCTTCAGCGATTGTTTCGTTGTGTACGTACGACTTTTTAGCGCTTTTTCAGCGGAGCCGAGTTTAGTCAGTCACGCAACGCAAACTTGCAGCAAGCTTCAACTTCCGCCGAAAACTTTTTCACACTTAGGGCATTTGGGAAGACATGGAAGACTATCAGGTCTGTTTTCTGTTTTGGATTCTTTTGTTCTGATTGGTTTTCATTTTTTTTAACCACGGCGCGTTCAGTTTTCAAAATTATGCGTCCAGCCGCCGAGAGCGGGAAGGCTGGATAGGGTCGACAAGCGCTATCAGGAAAATCTCTAATTCATGTGGAAAGTAATGGTATGAAGTATGAACAACGGTATTCCTGAGCACTTTCGTTGTGAAAACATCATTTCTAGTAAGAGCTGTACTTTAACAGAAAGAAAATATACAGTAGGCTAGTCTTCACATTAACCCGCCACTCGAAAAAGCTCTGATATATACTCCCCAGAAACGAACGAGAATCCGCTGTTTAGGACCTGGTTACACTGTGTTGTTCTCCTCGCTAAGTGTTTTTGGAGACGTATGCAGAGCTGCTTCGTATTCGACAGGGGGAGAAGTAGAAGTGTGTCATAGCTAAAACCGGACTTCATCGTTCTGTCTCCGAATCTTTGATAGAATGTCCATTGAAAGGCTAAATTCGTATCGAGATATTTTTTCTTCTAAACTACCAATGGATTAAAGGCGCTAAGTACCATCACCAACACACTTTTAGAATTCAATATTTCAACCCAATCAGTTTAATATCCGATTGTTCTTTTGTTTACATTTCTTGTAATATTACCTCTCTGTCATTACCACTGCTTCCGAAAATGCTCGTAACACGACACCTTTTTTTACAGGATTTGTTTTCCCCAGCGGGTGTGTTAGTTAAAGTTTTTGGGAGCAAAATGAGATCGGCTCCTCGGTCGATAAATCCACCCATGTTCCACATCCGCGCATGGCCCAGCCGGAAGAGTGTTACTGACGTGAACACAGGGGACAGTGTTCATCGTGAAGACTGTGCCTGACCCCGGGAAACAAGAGATTCCCGGAAAGTGCCCACCGGTGATCCGATTTATGGATAGGATCTTTCGTTGAAAGCTGTGACATCGTGGTGAAGTCGGGAGAAAGATAACTAATGCCCAGGAAAGGGTAAAATGCGGTGGACCGTTTTGATTATTACATCCTGTGTTATTTTGGAAGTCTCTAGCCAGACGTCTGCGCGCCGAGGTACGTTTGTCAGGCCTTCTTACACTTCATGTTAGGAGAATATGCACTCTGTTTACCACTCGGTAAAAATTTCCGCTTTTCGTACGGTATCACGGTTTTTTCCTAAGGAATCCAAGCAAAAAATAAAGTAAACTTTCGCGTGCAAACCATTGAAGGAACGCGAAGCGTAGGTGCCGTTCTCCTGTTTCCTGCCTTCGCCCGGGAGGGCGATGCGTGGCCAGGGCAAACCTTCTGACGCTTCCCGTGCTTTTACCCTGGGCTTCTATAGGTACCAGTTTTACTGCTTTGTCGTCTGCGGCTAGTTTTACAAAACCGCAACGCCAGGCCCGTCGAGCATCTTGGTGATGATTCGAACTCGGGGCCCATTCTCGTCGCGGTTCGAAGTCCAGCGCCTTAAAGTTTAACTGAAAAGGAATGTAATAGCAGAATCTAGGTACCCATGACTTATTCACTTAAAGAGGTTTGAAGACCCGATGAAAATGCGTCACTTCGTTCTTTAGCTATTCACGAATAATCGATTTTCAAATAGTGGAATTTCCCTGTGATTTGTGGTACCTCTATCTGCTTGTGTCTGTTTGGTATGCTTGACGAAAACGATTTGCGAAAACTATGTGTTCAAGCAGTGAGCCACCTTCCTCGAGCTGATCACTAACCACTGAAAAGCCGCGTTTGTATTGAGATTCAGCTTTTCTGCATCATAGTAGAATTTTGCGTTGTGAGGACGGCCGTAGATATTCTGAACACCATACTAGAGCAAATAGTGAAGAAAAAAATCCTTAAAGGACACCTGAACGATCCTACCATACTTCCATGAACCCCTCAGATCGTCCTTCACAGTACCGGTACAGAGAAGAAGAATTTTTTCGCTCCGTGATTTCGGCGCTATCCACTCTTGAAGTTTTAAGTCTCCCTATGGCGATTCGTTACGACCTCCCAAGACAAATTTAGCGCCAATATTTAAACTGTCATTATCGCATGGATAAACGTACGTTGATAACGCATGGATGGATAAACAGCGCACGGATGGATAAACGCATGGACTGTTACGGCGTGGACTGTTACAACATGAACTGTTACGCATGGACTGTTACAACTGTTACGGCGAGCGGTACGATCAAGACAAGTCGGAAAAAAGGCTGAAAATTATAGCACGGTGAAACTTCATCCGATTTTAGTCCGGTTTTCGAGAGATAAATGGTAAACAGTATGTAAAAGTGGCAATTTAGGGTGTTAGACTTCATTCAGATGACCTTTAACACAGTCAAAATAATGCAGTGTAGTCAGTTAAATGATACAAAAATAAATTGGCTTTTCAGTTAAACTTTAATCAATCGATGATATGCTCTCGTTTGGAGTGAGATCGGCAGGTGGAAGTTTGGAAATCGCACTGTGAAGACGTGGAACCAACTTTCGTCTCACGTCGTTGCCAGCCCATCAGCCGATGCCTTCAAAAATGCACTTGATAACCATGTAGGAAACGAAAAATATTGTGCTGAGAATTTTCGTAGGATTTTGTAGAGGCTTGCGCCTTTCTTTGCTATTACTAATATTAATAGTTTTCCCATTCACAGCCCATTCACATGGATATTGCTTATTGTACCTCTGATTCGATGAGCGGCCGAAGCCCTGAAAACACTTCAGGGGTTCGATATCTGGTCGCAGTATATTAAAGAATTTGATTCAGAAATCGATAAAGCTAGTAATTAGTTTGATTTTTCTACACATTTTCCATATACCTGCTAAAAACAAAACATTTTCTTAGTTCCATCGTCAGACTATGATCCCAGCCTCCCCATGTCGGGTGCTTCCAAACCGCGCCACTAGATGACCCAGCGGTCGGATCGAGTCGTGGCTCTACCTTGGGTTTTGGGTGGGGGGTTCATGACGTTGCAACTGCTAGAATACTTACGATGCAACTCCTTAAACATAAAGTTGCGGTTTTTCGGAGGTAGTTATGTGTACCGTTTTATTTGTCCATTCCACAAACTCTACTTTCCTAACTAAAACAAAAGTACGTCAAACTTCACTTCTCGTTGGATCGCCCGTTCATGGATGGACTCGCACTTGCCCGATACAACGGAAACATCTCGTCAATATTGAGCTCACTAATTACCATAACATCTAACTTGTGCTTGCAGCGGAAATCGTTTTTTCGCCGTTTCCTGCCAATTCGTCAGCCAAATTTTTAGACAGTTTTGTTCCAACGTTTATTTCTGGTCTTTTCTAGTGAAGTGTACTAGTTAATCTGTTATCGTCTCAATCTATTTTGTAAATATTTCGCATATTTACCGATATATTTACCTCTTCTAGCTAATATCTGTTTGATATTAAAGTTGTTGATTGAGTGACTGAAAGTCGCCGGTTCTGTTTTTGCCCGTAGGTCAAAGAGTATAGTAGAGGCGAAAGCCTTTTCGGTGCAGTTATATTAGTATTATTTATCAGTAGTAGTATCCTGCTTATCGGTCAGAATATACTTACAGGGTATCTGGTCACGCGAGTATGCCTCGGAAGGTTATTGGAAGACCCGATAACCAACTTTCATTGATCATACGGTTGTATCGGTCGGACAGAACCCTCCCCACTAAGAAAATCCATGCTCGAACGGCCTTTTGACATTTTGCCGAAAGTTACTCTGATCAAATTTTTCTTTTTATGAATTTCAGATAAAGAGCTCAATTTGGATGAAAGCTTCTGGAACGAGGAAAACCCAGTCTGTAAGTAACGATGCATTGATTGCTTTCAGTAGCCTATCTTTATCATAGCGTGTAGTCGGTATTTTGTCATTGTCCAAAATAATAGTCGGGGTGGGACCTCTTTTTGTAGGCTCTACAGATTTCAGCATACCATATCCTACGAAAACGGAGAAAGCACAATCAAAGAATATAACATTGCGAGGTACCGTATAGTATTTTCGACTTTGAGACTGAACTATCGCGTTCGGTAACTGTTTCGAGCCTGTGATTCATTGAAAAGGTCATTTATTAACTGTTATCCACTGTTTCTGGTCAGAATCAGATCAGAGATCTTCTTGAGCTTTCCAAACTTTTAGCTCAAAATGAAATCTCACATGTTATTGGTCGTTTTTTACAACGTCGCGTCATAACCGACCAGTAGAATCCGAGACTAAGTTTTGTGGTAAAGTTGTGAATCCGTCTAAATCTCATTTCCAAGTAAGCTTTGCTCTAAAACCGTGACTAAACAGTCAAGAAATGTTCGGAAAAACGTGTTTACAAGTAAGTAATAATCAGGTACCAACCGCCCACATTTCAGTCTCAAAGGCCGATAACTCCTTAAAAATCGATATCTCCCAATGTTATAAATATTTGATTCATGAGGGCCGAGAAGGGGGGAGACACCATTATCTTTCGATGGTCAGATTTTTACGAACAAACTGCTACCTTTGTTTTCTTCAAAGTCCTCGCGGTAGCCAACGTTATCCACAAATTACTTGAACACAGTCAACTCTTCAAAGCAAGGTGGCCATTGCTCATTAATTATTCAGAGAAGATCGAGTGGCGAGTAAGAGGATTAATACACCTAAGCATATCACCACGTGAACGTTTAAAAATGTCGAAAGAGAAAATCATCAGCCATTTTGACATTTTTTTTGTCTCGAAAGTTGATTATTATTTAGCCAAATTTTAGGATCTTCAAGAAATCACTGTAACGAATTTAGTATAATTTACGGCGTTTGTTTATTGTGATCCAGTTTACATCCTTTCTTTGTTGGACTTGCGGAAATTAAAAAGAAAAACTAGAAAATAAAATAATAAAAGAAATCCATAATTGGATTTTTCTACACATTTTGTTGTTTTGTTAGATCCATACAAATAGTCAAACTATGGTCCTAGCCCCCCCATGTCGGGTGCTTCCAAACCGCGATACTAGATGACCCAGCGGTCGGATCGAGACGTGGCTTCACCTTGGGTTTTGGGTATGTGGGTGGGGGTCTAGACGTTGCAGCTGCTAGAATGCTTACGATGTAACTCTTTGAAGTTCTTCGTTAGGTCGGTGAAATCTCTATTGTAGCTTCGCTTTTGCGGTCAGTTATTTGCCGCCATCTGCTGCCCATAGGGCGAGGATTTATCTGTAGCTTTCAACTTTTATGGCTACCTTACCGAATGTGGGGTTCATGAATTGAGTTTGACCTTGCAGGCCTATGCTTGTTCATTTTCCTATTATGTTTGGTTGATTGGATTTGGGTTGTCCCAGAGAACCTGGATGGAAACTACCATTTGGAAACCCGTAGAATCTCAAAACCACACGTCTGTTGATCACATGCAGGAGTTCTATTGTGCATGCGTAATAAGTGTCACATTAGGGTCAGGGGCGTCGCTATGGCGGGGGGGTACCACCCCCCTCGAAGAAAGAAAAAAGCTAAAAAGACCGCGAAACTTAGCTAAAATCGGTGCTGCAGAGCTTAATGGGCATCGTAGCTGACATATCCGTTGTATGCGTTGTTTGAATATATGTTTCCCAGTCAGCTTGGGCTCAAGGAGTAGGCTATTTAGTTAGAAATTTGTCTCTCAGCCAGGGCACCGAGCAAAAATCCGCGAATTCCGTAAATATTTAGCTTCTACCCATTGGTTAAAGATGGTTCCTGTACCATCTGTTTTGCATAGCATCATAGGGCTAGTGTATTAAACATTGCAGATACACGAAAATGAGATATTTTGGGCACGGTGACCATAGAAATTGCGTAATCAGTGTTTTGAGGAGGGAGGGTCTGTTGTTCGACTAAACAGTGGTATTTTAATCCCTTGGTATAGTAGTAAAGACCTTGCTTGTCTTGCACTCTCGATTTCTTCTTTATTACTTTTCTAAGCTACGGTTCTGTCAGCGCCTAGTAACTTAACATAGCTGTATTGCTTTTTCTAGCCCTGCTAGGAAGGAGTTCCTGATAATTAAATGGCAACATTCTTTTCTCTAGTGGAAGCTGAAAAACTTCTTCGGGAACATAAGGAAAACCAAGAGCTGGTGAAAAGGATTGGCTCTTCGTATTATCAGATTATCTATCCAGTCCAGCTTCGTCAGTATGAAAAGCTGGGGATTTCAACACGAGAAATAGGTGCAGCAAAAGTAAGCGCCTTTATCTTACATATTACAGAAATAGATGCAGCAGAAGAAAGATAATCTTTATCTCACTCTCACTCAAATATGGGACAAATTTTGCACACGCTGTTGTTCGGTTAGATTTCGCTTCAGAAACATACTACGAAACGTGTCGACTATCAGCTGCTACCCTAGATTTGCACTGGTAAAGCTCATTGTTCATACTCAACACTATTCTACTTTATCCCTTATGTATGTTACTATTATTATGTATATATAACCACTTCCAAAGTGTAAATAAATAGCAAAATTTTAGGGAACTGGCCCCGAAAGTCGGGAGATTTTCCGGTACAACATCGATATCATAATAATAATGAATAGCGATATTTTCAGCCACATGATCGGTAGTCCTTCTAATTCTAGAGGACTCAATTTGATGGTAAAGGATATTACTGTACAACAAGAAAATCCTGTTGATAATAAACCACAGTTGACTTTTCGGTATAATTTTAAACCGCGAAAACGAGGCACAGCAGGCCAAGGGCGTGCATTTGAACATGTCAACCTTAATATCGGATATCGGGGAAGGTCGTAGTGCTTTAGTATTTCCACAGCTTGGGTGGAAATCCTGTCTTTCAAGAACATTCGCGTGATTGGTTAAGACCGATTTTGACCAGTCGCGGTCTTATGCCCGTGCCCCACTATAGTCGCACCTGGTAGTAACGCTGGTAATAAGACCGTTTTTCGGTCGGAATTAGGAAGAAAAGAAGCTGAAAACGTAAAACAGTCGAGATGGAAAAATCCATCTCCGCCATTTTGAAACGTAACTTCGGACCAATCACAGACCTCAATCGCTGACTTTTGCAAGTTTTGTTTACCTCTGAGTAATGATGGTGGTAACATGTCCTGAAAATCTGCGTTCCAAGGACCAAGTGTGACCAGGATGAAACGTAAAGAGCGGGTAATAACCAAATTAACGAACCAAATTACGTACAGGTGTGACTGAATGACAATGTGGCCTGGGCATTATTCATCGCGTTTTTTCCACTGCGATTTTTCCCTGTCCCAGGAAGTAAAGTCGCAGTTTTTGAATTTTGCGGTATTGACCATTGCGGTCCCTGCAGTCGCGTTTTTTGTTTTACGGTAGGCTTCTTATACCTGATACCATATCAACAAGGTCGCACCTATTTTGGGATTTTCAACCCCCTCAAGCAAAGCCTTTGCGAAAACAAAACGGGTTAATTAAGAGTCATCTAAATGCTAAACGAAAGCAGGGCTCTCTACCAACACTATTGTCATAGTTTTTATTTGATTGCATCATCAGACTCGTGAGAGCTACTGAACATAGTGTTTTAAATGTTGGAAAATTTAAAATAAACACGAACGGCGAAAATTCGATTTGGGACCCAGCATTGGTAAATTTGAACAGTGGAAACCATAGGTACAAATGAGAATTTTAATTGTGTTGTCAGATCGAAGACGAGGGGTTCTTAGCTCTTACTTCCGAATACAGCCCAAGTATTAAATTATTTAGTATCTTTGAAAACTAGCTACAGTTCAGACGTTCAGTTGGTCCAGCAAAATAGCAATATTTTCGGTGATATTACATCTTGAACTGGTTGATGGAAAACTAGTAGGTCGGGTTGTGCGTGGATTGTTTAACCGCAAACAATAATTTCTTCCAAGGAAAAGGGAAATTTTGTACGTAAATTTTATTTTTTTAATTCATCAAATGTTGGAGATTAGAAACTTTCAGTTTGTCAGAAACTTTCCATTTGTTTCCTTTGAAAGGATTAGCTAGTTTGAAGGTTGACAATATCGTCTTTCGAGACGACAAGCTTACACTTTCAGTAGACAGGTTCTGACTACGTAAAATCGGAAGTTCCTTAATCTTTTATAAGTCTTTCTCCAAGTCGTGCTACTTAAAACAAGAGCTGTAACCTCATATGGCACTTGCAAGGCTTCGTAAAATGATGAAAGTAGGAATTCGCCAATGCCTGTGTTTGCTGTGATCATTTGTAAGCAAAATCCGACTGTTCTTAAGTGAAAATTGTTAAGTCCCTGATATGCCTGCCAAGTTTCATCGTCCTAGCACATGTCTAAGCGTCTTGTCAGGATCACCGGAATTCCGGAACCCTCCCTCCAACTCCCCCACAGTACTCGGATCCGGTCCGGTCTTGTCAACTATGTATTTAGGGCTTGTGCTTGTTCTTTCCCCAAAGTTTCATCCCGATCCGTCCACTCTGAACATTTTTTCGGCCCCCCCCCCGTAACTGCCCCCAAAGTCTCCGGATCCATTCCGGACTTGAAGTGTGACGTCTGAGACACGAGATCTTTCCAAATATCAAGTTTCATTGAGATCCGATTCCCCGTTCAACAGTTATAAATACGTCAACATTCCAGATTCCCCCTCCCTCCACCCCCACGGTGGTCGGATCGGGGAAATGACTATTTCCAAGTTAGTTTGGTCGGGTCCCTAATATGCCTGCCAAGTTCCATCGTCCCAGCACATGTGTAAGTATCTTAAGTCGGGATCACCGGAATTCCGGAACCCTCCCTCCAACTCCCCCCACAGTGCTCGGATCCGGTCCGGTCTTGTCAACTATGTATCTAGGGCTTGTGCTTGTTCTTCCTACCAAGTTTCATCCCGATCCGTCCACTCTGAATATGTCACATGATTTCCGACTCCCCCCCTCCAACTCCCCCCAAAGTCACCGGATACATTCCGGACTTGAAATGTGACATCTGAGACACGAGGTCTTTCCAAACGTCAAGTTTCATTAAGATCCGATTCCCCGTTCAAAAGTTATAAATACGTCAATATTCCGGATTCCCCATCCCTCCTCTCCCCCCACGGTGGTCGGATCGGGGAAGTGACTATTTCCAAATTAGTTTGGTCGGGTCCCTAATATGCCTGCCAAGTTTCATCGTGCTAGCACTTCTGGAAGTACCCTAACTCGAGATGAGTGGCCTGACCGACCGACCGACCGACCGACCGACCGACATACCGACCGACCGACAGACCGAAAAGTGATCGGCTGAAACAGCGGCCGATTCTCGATCAGCGGCTGATTTACGCGCGTAATTAGCGGTTGATAGGCTTGTTCACACGGGACCGAAATAAGCGCGTAAACAGCGGCTGATCTGTTCAGACGACTGATCGAATGTTTGGGGCTGACGGGAGAATTAAAAAGAAAAACCTAATTCCGAATATTCTTTTTGTTTGTAACAAAATATATAATTCCGAATATTATTTTTTTTTTTAACAAAATATATAAAATTAACACAAACATCTTGCGAGTTTGTCGACGGGAGAATTAAAAAGAAAAACCTAATTCCGAATACTCTTTTTGTTTGTAACAAAATATATAATTCCGAATATTATTTTTGTTTGTAACAAAATATATAAAATTAACCTCGAAATTAACACAAACATCTTGCGAGTTTGTCGAAGTCAAATACAGTTGACTTGTAGTCTTTAGACTAGAAAAAAGTCACAAATTTAATATTGACAGATTTCAGGCGACTCGGCAATTTTAAGTTTAAAATCAAATAAATTCATTTAAAATTCATTTTAATACTTTTGTTTTTAAAAGTGAACATAAATATAATTAACATAAATATCGATAATACAAGATCAGAGTTTAATCATTTAGTGTCGTTCAGTCACTTTTTGGTGAAGTTTGAATAGAAAAATTATTTATATTATTATTTTTAAACAAAAATAAAGAAAAAAATATCAGACATAAACAGAACGTTTGCTGTTTAAATTAGAAAATTATTGTACCGTTTCTTCGATATCATTTAGCAATACTGCGGGATGCTTAATGTAAAAATAATGTAATGTTTACATGAGTCTGACAGAATTTGAACTGGATTGACCTAAAACTCTACAAGTTTGGTTTACTGTCCCCAGCGTCATCAAAGGTCACATTCCAAAGAATTTTTTTTTTATCCCGAGCGGTGACCGCGATGAAAATACGCGCCTAGTCGGAAGATCAGCGGCTGATTTTTGGATTTTTTCAACCGCTATTTACGCGCGAAAATCAGCCGTTGATTGAGAATCGCCCGCTGTTCAGATCCGTGTGAACAGGCTATAGAATTGGCACCAGTTTTTATACACTACTGTTTACTGATGTGCGAAGTTTTCAAATTTCAGAGCGCAATCTCAAGAGCGTATATTCTGTTTATGTCTGATATTTATCTTGTTACTTTTCTTTGAAAAAATAATAATTTAAATAATATTACCATTCAACCCTCACTGAAAAGTGACTGAACAACACTAAATGATTCCATTCTGTTATCGTATTATAATATAATAATAATAATATATTTTTGACTCGCCACAAAAAATCAAAGCTGAGTAGCAATAAAAGAAACAAAACAAACACTTCACAAAACAAAAAGAACAAGAAACTAAAGCAAACGAGTAAGGCCACCGTGGGCGGGCAGATACTTATAAGTAGACTGGGGTAATTTGCTAGCAAGCTCCGTAAGTTTCGATCCGGTATCCGGGAAACTGTGAACAGATATGAGGTTCCGATTTCTGTACCATGGAGGCAGATACAATAGAAAACGGGAAGGCCGGAAATAATGAGAACGAACTGAGCTGATATCTTTTTTTTTCTTTATCAAAAACAGGGTAAATACCAGAAAGAAACAAAACCGAGTGATTTGTAAAAACCAAATATAATTTAGCAAGGGACTTTCTATTGTATCTACATCGATTAGCAACAATTTTATAATAACTTAATTGGATTATCTTCTTGCAATCAGCGACGGCGAGAGACCAGAAGGATTTTAGGGTTTTACTAACATTAATTCCCAGCGACCGAAAAGAAAGAAACCGACGGGATAGAAAAAGATCCACAGATTAGAGGAGTCGTGATATTACTATTAAATGAGAGATATTCACATATTATTTATGTATATTATATACGTTCTCGTTTAAAAACAAGAACACTTAAATGAATTTTATTTGCTTTTTAACTTGAAATTGCCGAGCCGCCTGAAATATGTCAATATTCAGTTTGTGACTTTTTCTAGTCTAAAGACTACACGTCAACTATATTTGACTTCTACATGCTCACAAGATGTTTTGTGTTAATATATTTTGTTACAAACAAAAATAATATTTGGATTTAGGTTTTTCTTTTTAATTCTACCGTCAACCCCAAACAGTTGGTCCGTCCTCTGAACAGAACAGCCGCTGTTTACGCGCTTATTTCGGTCCCGTGTGAACAAGCTAGTAGCTTCTAGCATGCCTTTCCTGAAAAAAAAGAAAAAAAAATAGGTCTGGGCTGGTAGTGGAGTTCAGGAATCCGCCCCTTAAAGTTTAACTGAGAAGCCAACTCATTTTTGTGTCATTTAGTTGAATACACTGAATTATTTGGACTCTGCAAAGGGATTTTTTTGTTTTCCACTATCTGCTCTAGTTATGACGTTCAGAATATCTGCGGCTGTCCCCACAGCGAAAATTCTACTATGACGCGGAAATTTTTTATCTAAACAAAAACAAGGCTTTTCGGTGGGCGGTGGCGATATTGGTGAAGATTGCTTAGTGCCTGAACAAAAAAAAAATCATAAATCTTTCTTGTAAGGCATACAACAAATTAGAGGTACCACAAATCACATGGAAATTCCACTATTTGAAAATCGATTATTCCTGAATAGCGGAACAACCAAGTAACGCATTTTCAGCGGGTCTTCAAGCCAATTTAAGTGAATAAGTGATGGGTAACTAGATTGTCCTGTCCCAGTCCTTTTCGGTTAAACTTTAACAAAGATGATACACTGGAAGATAACTCTTCTGCTGCGTAGCTTTCAGGGCAACGAACCATGACAGCTTTCCAGGAAATTGTACTCCATTTAGGATAAATTCCAGTCGTCTGAACGTCCCTTGTCTTTTTACGATGCTTGATGTGAATAAAACATACAGGAAAGATTCATTTAGCTTGTCATTTGGATATCGACGTCGTAGTGCCCAAGTTCCCGTTACTGCGAAAATCTCAACTACCGCCCAGATGTATTCGCGCTGCCAATCGTGGGGCACAGTAAAGGGATCTTACCTTGGACCTCACATCTTCAAACGGTGCTGAAAAAAAAATAGTCCTGCTCTTTGTTGATGATTTTCTTCTGCACCCTGTTAGGCGGCGAAGTTACATCATCCAGCAACTTCCATAACTTCCGTGGCCGTCTAAAGCATCCCAGCAGAGGAACAAGAACATTCAGAAGTTAATAAAAAATCGAAGTAGCAGAGTCTAATCTCATTGTTTATGTCAAAATAAAGCTGAAACTGTTGGACCTTTTTACGAGCAAAAAGCAGAACTAAGGTGGTTCAGATCTGGACGAGTTTAAGAAGGTATTTTCAACTTTAACCACTTACTATCATGTCAGTACCTTTTCCCCACATGTACAAATAAGCAAGCAATATGGTTGTTCACAGAAAGCAGATTGTCCAATTACTATTGTTCGTCAAAGTTTGCAGGGTCGGAAGCTGGGCTTGGTTCCCACCGGATCCGGAAACTCATCGTTACAACCAGATTGCCGGTCTGTGCTAGAACTATTGCAACCCTTTGAATACCTGGATACGAACCTCTCATTTGATTTTGTGGGAAGCCAGCTTAAGGCAGCAAACGTTTTTCTTGCTCATGGAAGCTTGGGTGCTTCAGTATAAACGCATAAAATTCCATCTAATGGGAATTCACGAAGATGTATCACTCGTGAATAGTTTTGAAACAGACAATAGGAGAAGTTCGACTTGGAGGACGACTTGGTTCGACTTGGACGTGGAGGCATAAGGCCTAAGAAAACATAAACGTTTCTTTGCTTTTGAACCTTTCTGACCTCGATTTTTAAGTGCATTCACGTTGGCCTGAATGCCTTTTACACTGGCTCATTTTCTTACGTAACTTAGCCTTTTAGTCTTGTTTGAACGTGAGAGACTTAGCCTACCCCAATAACCTAAGATACCTTAGAAGACCTCAGGGATTCAGTGCAAAACCCCTTTAGTTCAGCTACCTTCTTCCTGTGTGCGTCTCAAGTTAGCGCAAGAGATTAAGCTTTTACTAAGGTGTAGCAAAGTTTCAGCTTGCTGAAAAGCAGAGCTCGCCATTGTCAACCACGTGTCGTAGTGCAGTATGTACCGTAGTGCTTTTGTGATTTTCTAGTTCACTGAAAAGAGTGGATTTCGTTGAATTTCGTCGCTTGGTAGTTTGAATTGTATTATTTTTAGAATCCAGAACGGTCAGAATATTTACGCCCCGACAGACAGCAGGTATGATAACGTCGTTTCAGCAATCTATAGTCTCGTCTTGCTTGTATATGTTGATGGTCTTACAGCGCTAATCATATGCAGTTAGTCTTTTTAGTTTCCACAAGCTAAGTAGTCTCCATATCCTTGAGCATATCATAATCATAAGCATTTTATGCATCAACTTTAGTGCGCCATCCTCGTGGAAAATTTGCTCTTTTCAAAGTGAGCATCGCGTAATAGAGATGCAAATCAAAGCAGACTTCTCAAGTATAAAATTTAGTCTTATAGAGCAGAGAAGGCGGTGATACGAAGGGATCCCGGAGGCGAAGGATAAGTAACTGTCCGGCATCGCCGAGAGGAACACATTTCCAACTCACCGTACTAGACGGTTTATTCACCTCTCCTTCTTACAATCCCGCCATGGCTTGTTGGGATCCCAAAACGTTAGTTACGGGGTGGGGTATCTATGACCTCGTTAAAGTTTGTCCGTCCATTTGTCTGTCCGTCCGCCTATTATCACGATAACTCCCGAAAGGGTTGAGAGATTTTGTTGAACTTGGTATGATGACCCACTGGGTTAAAATACAGATCAAGTTCGTAGATCGGCCCTGTAGCCCTGTATTCGAGAGTGGGGGAGGGGGTTTCAGAGTAAGGGTTGAAAAAATGAGTAGTTGAGAGATTAATGAGATACTCGTTTCAAGGATAAAGAGACATGCTGAATCCATATCTGAACCCTGTGTTCTTGCCCTGCAATTGGTTCGCCCGGAATCCGGCCAAAACCGGAAATTTGTTTGAAGTTAAAAACTGCTTCGAATTCGATTTAGTTGAGTCCATTTTTGGTTTTTATTTCCTTGTCGGACAAGCCATTCTCCTGTAATCCGGCTACCACCGGAAATTTGGTAGAAGTAAAAAGTTTTTCTGGAGTCGGTTATATATTCTTTGTAGATTAAATCCGTCAAAACCCGGAAATACGCTAGAATTGAAAGTAAGTTCTGAAGTCGTATATTGCTTTGATTTGAGGTCAAGAATGAAGGCTACTTTTCTCAGCGGATCAGCCATTTAGCACTATCCGGGAAAAAACAGCACTTTGAAACTTTGTACATTTTGAATAAATCTCTCTGTAAGGTTATCCTTGTCGGTATAAAGATAATGAGACTGGATTCATCTTTCTACTTTTTTTTGTTTCTTACTATCAGGTAAATGATACAATCAGAATCGGATATAAACCGGAAATTCGGAATGAACAAACTTTTTGTATTAGGATATCTTATGGATTTTTCACTAGCATTGGTGTTCCGGTCACAGTCTGACCACAATCTAGGTAATCTGACCTGGGGACGAAGAACATGGTTACGGGATATGGCGAAAACAGAAAATTGAAAACACAAAAAGATCTGATTGTCGGGATAAAGAAGGGTAACACGTATCCACCTTTGGGATCCCATCGAAACCTTTGGTCTTGTCGGTTGTAAGAGCTTAATTGACGAGCATATAAAATTTATCTTATTATGTAGAATGATTGTGAAAAGGAACTCGGGAATATCACAAGAGCGTGTGAAGTGGGTCTGTTCGGATGTTCATCAGAATATTTAGACCAATTCTCACATTGAATTTCTAGTAAAATTCTGGAGAGAGGAAGCCCTGGACTTGTGCATTTGCTTTCTCTATCTGCTCTGCTATCTGCTGCCTCTATCCTCTGCTTAGCTGCGTCGCTTTCCCTTACTTGTCAAGAAGCACTGTCGTTTCCCGACAGCCGTATCAGAATTATATGGTTGCATTATTCATCACGAGAGTTAGAAGTTCCACCTCCATCACCTTTCCTGCAGGAGGGCGTTGAATATCGCATCAGTAGTTTCAGCGAGACTGTTAGAAATAAAACAAGATAATAAATTCTGCCAGATCTCTCGACAACCTGTCACGTAATTCAGTGGACTTGTGGCAGAAGTATCCAGCCCAGGGTAGGGTCCGGGTAGCTCAGTAGACTTCGACAGGAGTGTCCAGTCTAGGTCAGAGCAAAATAACGGTTGGGAGTAGCGCCAAGACTTAAAAAAAAGTGACACACACTCGAACAACAGCGATACTAGCACAACTAGCGATAGTAAACGTCCCTACTGAACCTTAATCAGTCGTGCATATTCTGTCATACTTCATATTCTGAGCAAAGCAAAAGAAAGATAAAACATCCACTTTCTCCTTGATGTGTGCAGACCGCATCTTACCTTTACTGGAAATTTTAAACCCGGAAGTTTGTCTCGCTTTAACTGCCGCAAACATAGTGGGCAGCGCTTTGAGTATGGCCCGTTTCTAAAGCATGGAAAGCATGGGTCTTGGCGGTACTCCCAACCGTTATATTGCTCTGGTCTAGGCAGGACACTTTGGTTGGGAAAGAGCTAATAGCTCGGTTTGTAAGGCTAGCTGCTTAAGATTCATTCGTAAACTGCACCATCGGTTAAGAACGGGAAGGGCCGAATGGACGGCCTCCAACTCTAGGCCATTTGGTATGGTATCAGGGTTCGGTGCTTTCGGCTATTCCTTTTCCCTTCCGCATGCTACTGTGGTTACATGTGTAGCATGTGAAGCTACGCCCGCGGCTTATATGTGCGAAAGGGGGTCTCTTCCGGTTTATGCGAAATGATGCCATTCAGCTGGCGTTCAGGCGGCAGTGAAACACCCTTTTTAATATACACTGTAAAAAGAAAATCCTGCAGTATTTGCTGCTGGGATTAATCTTGTCTCTACTGAGAGAAGATTATCTCTAATTCGGATTAATCTTATCCCAGTAGAGATATGTTTAACCCAGTAGCAAATACTGACGTTAACTTTAATCCTTGCTGGGAGGAACTTTTTACAGTGTACTGACCGCTGTCTAAAGTATATTAAAATGTGTTTTGTGTGTTAAAGGACCTGCCTTACCTTTACTACCAATGCAATCTCCTTCCGTAAACGCTTCGTCCACTCTTAAACCTGGAGACGCGAATCTCATACGATACATTTGTAGCCCCTCGAACGTCACCCGACTGATTTTCTCACTTGAGCACCTTCGATGCGTATCGTTCTGTCGACGGTTGTTTGTTTATCCAAGAGAAAAAAAAAAAGGTCATGTAAATTTATCCGGTGCTGTGGTAGGGTTTTGGTGGGAAAAGTCTTAAAACAGCCAATGCCTTGAGTAATTTGTCGAAAGCAGAGCCAAGTTTCAAGTATTCAACTATCTTAAAATAATGGAACATAAACAGTAAATAGTGCGAGGGGTCTTTAGACCTATAGACAAGGCCGTATCCAGGGGGGGGGGGTAGGGGGTTCGAACCCCCCGCGAAACCCAAAAAATTAATCGTTTTTTGTAGGCTTTAAAATATGATCTATGTATTTTTTGTACTTTTTGGTCTGACCCGCTGGCCCCCCCCCCCGAAATAAATTCCTGGACGGGCCTGCCTATAGACCCTATAGTCCAAGCCTTCCCCCCCCCTCTCGAAAAGTAGATCCCTGGATCCGCCATCGTCGAAGCCTGCCTTATTCCGACCGAATATGTAACCTTTCCGTGACGCCAGTGGGGAGCATACCCATGTCAGATTCAGAGTACAGATCTGTCACCGCCACGGAGAAGTCGACGGGGCAGATTTGTTCCTGCCGAGATAGCGGGGGAGGGGGGTAAGGATTAGGAATTAATTATATTTCTCTGTTCTAGTCTGGGCGACACTTCCATCGGACCTCCTTGCTGATTAAAGCGTTTAGTCATAAGTTTCGGCTGGACCTTGAACTCAACACGTAAGTCGAAGTTTCGTGTCGTTTGCAAGCTCTCGCTATTATCAGTGGGTCTTTGTCTTAGGTTTTGGTACTCGGTTTATTAGACTTATTTGGTATACTCCGATATTGATAGTTATTGATTATATGGTGTCGAGTGTTTATCATTTATTATTATTGCTATAGCGAAATGATCGTAACTTTGTAACGGTGAAGAAAGGTTTCAAGCCAGGTCACTAACCACCCTTTGGAATTTTATACTGTTTTAGTCCATTTCATGTTTGTTTGTACCGTTGGTCTATTTTTCGGGGCTTTGAAATGTTACTTGCTATTTTTTCTCACTTTGCACTTTATCATAAGTTCTTTTGAACCCTGATGGGCAATGATAGCTACATACTTACTGATTTGGTTTATTGGAATTGATTTTTGTGACTTATTGCAGGAAAATTATGAAAACGGATCTTTTCCAGATTGGCTAAGACTGACATGTAAAAATTGCAGATTAGACTTATTCTCAAAAGCGAACTCTTTGGTGGGAGGGGTACCGAGTTGTTACTGTAGGCAGGGGCGTCGCAAGGGGGGGGTGCAGCACCCCCCCAACTTTTTGAGATTCGGTAAAATTTTGGGCCGGAGGCCCAAAATTTCACTAAAATTGTTCGGTATTTCTTCGATAGCAGAACTATTCGGTATATTTATGGGGATTCGGTAGTTATACAGAATCCCAAATAGGCTGTCGGCACAAATCTATTCGGTATAACGATCGGGATTCAGTATAATTGCCAGTATTCGGTAGTTATCACGAATTCGGTGAGAGAATTTCCTGAAATTATTTGGTAATTTTTCGATGCCAGAACTATTCGGTATATTTATGAAGATTCGGTAGTTACACAGAGTCCCGAATAAGCTATCGGTCCAAAATTATTCGGTATCACGATTGGGATTCGGTAGTTTATTCGGTATGATATCCAAGATTCGGTAGTTACCACGAATCCAGTTTCGACGAAGTTATACCAAATCCGAATATTATTCGGTAGTCTTTCGATCCCAAAACAATTCGGTATAAAAACCGGGAAACGGCAGTTATCCAGAATCCCGAACATGCTATCGGTCTAAACTTTTTCGGTATAATAACTGGGATTCGATAATTTGTTCGGTATAGTTGCCAGGATTCGGGAGTACCACGAACCTGGAAACTCGGAAGAGGTCGAGTGAAGCACTGGTCGCAGACAAGAGGACTGATCTGTGATCTATGATTTCATCGATAGTCCTTACTTTTATCTTGGATCCCCCCAAAAAAATCGAATCATAAATGTTTCGAAAATTTCGCCTGCGGCGCTTTCCGTAATATTCTCTATTTTGTAGAAGGGTGCGTCAATTAACTGGGGTTCTAAGCCAGTTTTAGGATTGGGATTTCGAAGCTAGAATCTGGATGGAAATAGTTAAATTTGGCAGGAAAAAGCTAACTTAAAAAAATCTCGCCTGCGGCGCTATTGACTAGGCTATAGTAGCTGCTGTTGCCGGAACTTCTTAGAGCGTCGGTATTTAGTCGACGGTAAATGATGGAATTTGTAAGAGAAGCAGTTAAATTTTAGCATACGGAAACAAAAATTTCGCCTGCGGCGCTCGATTTAATTTTCTCTTGGGTATAATAGATAGTAGCTGTTACTGCAATCGTGCCCGGCAATATATCCTCCAAGTTGGCAAAACGCCGCCTAATAGTTGGCTTATCGTCTTTCATGCTGCCCTGTAATGTTATTCTTCCTATGTAATCGTTTCATGTTCTATAATTTAAACCTCGAATTCTCAGTTTCTAGGATTCGGTAAAATTTTTGAGAGATTCGGTAAAATTTTGGCTCTGCACCCCCCCCCCAACAAAAATGGACTTGCGACGCCCCTGACTGTAGGAGTAGGCTATTGGCAAATGGCAACTATGGGTTGCTGCAGTTGCTCTTCCAGTTCATTTTTAGAAATACTTCCTGATCGAGAGGCGAATACCAAAAGGCTGGTAAATTAGATGTCCAGCTCGTGTCTTGCAGGTTTGTGGTGACCTGCGCATAAACGTTGGCTTTGTAGGCATCAGATCGTTTCATTCGAATGTACCAGTGAAATAAGAACATTTCAAACCGTGCCGTATCTCGCTTGAGGTGACTAATACATTTTCTAATTACCTTGATTCCTAAAGCTAACATCGTGATTTTCCGTTTCATTGGAAATGCGTGACGTTCATTTTCAATTTGCTCTCGGGGCCCTATATTCATTTCTGTAATTACATTCACCCCTGGATCCGACGTGCCGTTTCCCTTTACCTACGTCAGGATTAGCAGGTTGAACAATTTATCGATTTTCTTCTCTGTTCCCACTCAGCCGTAAATTCCGGAAATATGCGTCTTATCTTCCAGAGTTCTTTCGAGTTTCTACTCTCGGGAAAAGGTGAAGATCGCCTGCTTCTCACCTCGATAAAGTTTTACGAGATTCAGGATTGTGTGGCAGCTACTGTGGCAGCTGTGGCAGCCATAGTAGGGGGGTCGAGCCATTCGTCTTCGCCAAAATCTTCCGTGGGAGATTCGTTGGTCAAGCAGTTGGGAAGAGTTGATGTCAGTGGTTGAACAAGACCAAAGGTTTCGATGGGATCCCAAAAATTTTATATTTGACCCAGACAACTACGTCTTGACTACGCCAGATCCAGTCTTCGCCAGGCTAATCATCTGAGAAAATTAAGTTCAGATATACCTGTATAAGCCATATTTATTTTGACGATACTGATCGAAACTTCCTGCTTTACTTCTGCCGAATTTCCGTTTTCGGCCGAATTCCGAGCGAACTACTTGTCCAGCCAAAAAAAGATAGTTCAGAAACGAATTCAGCGCATCGCCTTATCCCTATAAAGAACGTCTAATCAACTTCAAATAAAACTTCAACTTCTAAAAAAAATCCGGTTTCAACCGGATTCCGGACGAACTATATGTCCGGATAAAAAATGATTGTCATATACAGATTCAGCGTCTCTTCTTACCCTTAAATCTTATCATCTAATCAACTTCAAATACAAATTTTACTTTTAACAAATTTTCCGGTTTCGGCCGGATTCCGGTCGAACTACTTGTCCGGCGAGAAAATGGTTTTCACCATCGTGTTCAGCATGTTTTCTTACCCCTAAATCGAACATCTAATCAACTTCAAATAAAACTTTTGCTTTTAACAAATTTTCCGGTTTCGGCCGGATTCCGGGCTAACTACTAGTCCGTCGAGAAAATGGTTTGCACCATCGTGTTCAGCATGTCTTCTTACCCCTAAATCGAACATCTAATCAACTTCAAATAAAACTTTTGCTGTGAACAAATTTTCCGGTTTCGGCCGGATTCCGGACTAACTACTTGTCCGGTCAAAAAATGGTTTTCACTATCGTGTTCAGCATGTCTTCTTACCCCTAGATCGAACATCTAATTAACTTCAAATAAAACTTTTACATTTAACAAACTTTCCGGTTTTGGCCGGATTCCGGGCGAACTACTTGTCCGGCGAGAAAATGGTTTTCATTATCGTGATCAGCATGTCTTCTTACCCCATAATCGACTATCACATTAGCTGTTTCAAAACACTTTGTTTGTCCCTTAATTTAAACCCCCTCCACCACCCCTAAATGTAGAGCTACAGTGCCCATCTACGAACTTGACCTTACTCTTGACCCAAAGAATACTCACACCAAGTTCCATCAAAATATCTCATTCCCTTCGAGAGTTATCGTGCTTACAGACAGACAGACGGACGGACGGACGGACGGACGGACGGACGGACGGACGGACGGACGGACGGACGGACAGACGGACAACTTTTGCGATGTCATAGGTATCCGTCACTAACGTTTTGGGATCCCAAAAAGTGAAAAAGAGTGCACAAATTCGCCAGATGGTGTCATAACACTTGATGGTGTCACACAACCATCATTTTATGTTAATAGTTTTACAGCTCGCTGAGCACGCTCCACTGTTGATCATTTCTTCTAGATCCTCTTCAGTGTTTTTACGATGTGATTTTCCTTTTTGAATGACAGAATGAGAGCAAGGTATACCTTGCACCGCGCATCTTCGCATCTTTACAGCTTTTGCTCTAGTTTGATAATACTCTATGTGACTAAGTCTGAAGCACGTCAGTGAACCTCGTGAACAAAAAACGTCACCCAAATGAACCCTCTAAATTAATTCAAATCCTTTGTAAACCAACCAGCAACGTTTGTTGTTGTCGTGACGGTTCTGGATTTTTGCTGGGCACACGGTGATTCTTCGTCGGCACCAAGAGTTATTTATCAAGAGTATTTGCTCGGACATCTCGCCGCGGCGTACATCTGACGGCTTGTGTGATTTTGTGATAGGCGTATTTATTTTCCTGTCCTCCCCTAGCGCCATCTGCTACAGATGACCAGATGTAAATTCGATTAGGATTTCTGACCATCTTTCGGAACCTCGGCAGATCTAATAATGTGCTGGGCTAAGCCCACTTTATTCGGTTACTGATGCTCTATTTTTCTAGGCAATTGCTGGCTCCTAACCTGATACAGAAACATTACCTGGCAAATGGTGCTGAACAGATTACGAAACAGGTAGGAATTTGATTGTTATGAAGCAATGAAAGTTGACGGTGGCTATGAAGCACGCTTTCGCGTGACCTAGGCCCCAAAGGTGTTCGCCGGGATTGTTATTCAAGATGTTCCGCGTGGACAGGCAGTAAAGCAGATCGTATGAAAGGGGGAGGAGGGGGCAATAAAAGATTTATCGCATGAAGTGCAAGCTGCCGCTTATGCATTTACGCGCCGCCAGTCGAGCGCCAGGCATTTGTGCGCTAAAACTTCCCGTTTCAGCGCGACTTGTAGGATAAATAGAATGGGAAAGGATAGAAGAAATGGGAAATGATTGGCGTACCACGAAGATAGACAGAAAAGTGAAAAGTAAGTCGATGGGATGGGATGGAAGAAAATAGAAGGAAACGGCTAAGTTAAGTTTTGAAATTACGAAATGAGCTTTGAGTGTGAACTGTTCGCACTGCAACCTCTTGATCCTTTGAATAACACGTTTTGCATGTGTCGAAAATGAGTGGCGCTCAACTGGGTGTTACCCTTCATTTGACCAAGGTGCTGGAAATGTCAATAAGGAAACCTCTTTGCGGTAAGGGTCTTATGAAAGGGAAAATTGTGCGAGTCCAGTCGATCAGATTGTATAGAAAAGTGGGAGAGCCCCCCTGACTAGCATTTTCACGTCTAAATAGACGGCATAGTGTTTTTGTCTTTTCAAAGCCTTTGTCAAAGGCTTCGCTAGGAAAGTCTCTTCAGGCTTGTTCTTCTGTGCGAAAAAGTCATTCAAGGACCTTCCGAAGAAAGCGAATTTCTCGCAGAGCACACGTGCAAGAATGTCTCGAGGCAATATGCTTTTTAAGTCACGGTTCAAAGTTCAGCTTATTATTCTTCATGTTGAATACAAAATCTGTGGAATTCTTATGCGGCAGAATGTGCCTACACTTACGATTGTCAATTTGGGTTTTCAACGTATAGGACGACTGATCTAAGGGCCTGCGTGGCACATAGGGCGTTGACGAAGCCTCTCCATTCACGACGAAGCTGTGAGATGCAGTTACGTCATCCCATTATATACTGAGGTCGTTGGTGAAACAGAAATAATATTCCGGGGCCAATATCGACAATTCTGTTGCTTTTACGGGGACGGGTAACAAGACGGAGTTAAATTCAACGATTTGGAACCGAATAATACCATTCCCAGTTCACACAAATCCTCACAAATACTTTAGTAGTTTTGCGTCACCGATTTCGGACATTTTTATTCCTAATTCGGAGAATTAAATTCCGAGTTCGGAGATTTATAATCCGATGCAGGATTGAAACGCTAGAATGCAAAATACTGCAGTATTCTGCGGGATTCTGCAGTATTCTGCGGATACTGCAGTATACTCCTGCATCGGATCTCCGAATTCGGACTTTAATTCTCCGAATTAGGAATGAAATCGGTGACGCACAACTACCGATGTCCGATAAAGGAGAGACTTTTTACAGTGCAGGTAACAAGACTATCGAAACCGGGCTTGAGATCGGCTATGGGGGTGTGGGGAGGTTAAATTCTACGATTTGGAACCGAATAATACCATTTCCAGTTCACCCCAGTCATACACAAATCCTCAGTTTTGGGGCACAGTGCTCCAACCTTAGGGCGGAACCTTTGGGCAAATTTAAGTAACTGTTCAAATAAGCATACCCCCCCATAAGAATTTGTTTGATAAACGAAGTTTCGTTTCAGATTTTCAGTTCATCCCGATATGGGGGAGAAATTGTGCCCGTCTTCAAGGGCGTGGTGCCCCAATGTGTGAGCACCAGTGCTCATACGTTGGGGCATGCCCTAACGTTGGAGCACGGTGCCCAAAAATTGACGATTTGCGCATAAATATTCCTTCAGCCCAAGCTGACTGCGAATCGTAGTTTACGCTAACTAAACAGATACGTCGTGTTCAGTTACGCAGCTTCACTTTTCTAGCTTTGAGCCCGGGGAGGATCCTTGTCAAGCGAAATTCGCATTAATAAATCCAGCTGACGTATCCGTTTAGGTTCATCCCGTTCGCCCCGTAAAGTTGGAAAAAGTTGTTCGGTGTTGCCTTTCACTCCTTCAGGCGCATCCTACCCCAGCTCCATCGATCAACGTTTATTTGCATGACCCGGGACATCTGGGGCATATAATCGTTTTTTCGAGTTGAAATACTCCATTCTGGATTGAATCCGCTGGCAGATTTCCAGAACTTCTTCTTTCAGCGCATTTGTGTACAATCTGGATTGCTTTCAAAAACATGTCTCCCATAGAAAAAAGTTCGACTTAAAAGGGATCTGATAATCCGGAAGGCTCCTCCTCCATTTGTTGCTAGTGAAAAAATCGCTTACCGTTTAGAAGTTGTTTTTCTGCCCTAAAAGTTTTCAGAATAGACATTTTTCCAGGAAGTGGAGCATTGTTATTATCATGGAACTGTGAAGGATTACCCAGGAGCGACTGCGGCTTTTCGAACATGCAATGGAGTCTCTGGCGTGATCCATATTGGGAACGAAACCTTCATCATCCATCCATTCTATGGTGGTGATCTGTCGGTGAGTTTTTATATTAAGCGAGGTTTTGGCTCTCCATTGGGATTGCTTTTTCCATCCTTTAAAATCATTATAGAAACCTGCTAACCTGTGCCTCCCTGCTCTAACCCATCCTTCAGCATTAAATAAAACCACTCTTTGTTTTGGGCCTATTCTGTTTCCGATAAAAAAAAAGAAATATTAATAGTCAAAAGAAATATAAATAATATTAGCAAGGATTTGGTGTTCGTGGTTTTGTTAACATCCCACCATGAACTCTTCCGCGGCACCCTACACACCCTACACGAAGGGGTGTGATTAACAGCGTGAGGAGCGAATGCATCTGCTATTCTTTTCTGGATTATAAACCTAGCCAGAAATACGGGATAACAGGGAATAGAGAGAAACGTTGGTTTAAGGCACAACTCTTAATAGAAATTATCTTTTTACTATGAAATGGACCAGAAAAAACGTTTTTCGGAAATACCATTAATTTCTACCTATTTAGCGATTTTCTTGCTAGCGCTTGTCGACTCTGTCCAGCCTCCCCGCTCTCCAACGCGGCGACTGGGCGCAAAACATTCGAAAACTGAACGCGCCGTGGTTAAAAAGTTGGGAAACTGAGCTAATAAATGAAGTCGAAAATAGAAGATTGTCTTATCCTTATGTGTGAAAGAGTTGTGAGCGGACGTTCAAGATTCCGACAAACATTGCGGTGTGTGACGGGCAAAACTCGGCACGGGCGAAAAAGCGCTAAAAATTCGTAGGCACAAAACGAAACAATAGAGAAAGGTGAGAATTTTAAACGCTTATAATACCATAAGGAAGCTAAGGATATTATAGTTGGCAGAATGAGCAAGAGGGGTCCTTTAAGTAAAAAAAAAAAAAAACGTGTTTTGACGTGCCGTGTTTTGAAAAGCGAAAGTTTTGAAAAAATTGACTGATTTTCAGAAAGACCGACTGTTTTGACGAAAAATCGACTGATTTTCAGAAAAACCGACTGTTTTCATTTAGAAAATCAATTTTCAGAAAAACCGACTGTTTTCATTTAGAAAATCAACTGTTTGACGAAAATTGCGGCGCTTCGCGCCGATTCGGTTGTTTTTTACCAGCTGGCCGACAATATTGGGGGCGTCTCCCCCCCCCCCCAGTCGTGACGCCCCTGGCTGGCAAAGATGCGAGTAGGCTATTAGCCAAAATAGACGCGAGACCGGGTTCCCACAGTGGTCGATTTTTGTACCACTTGAGCAGTGTTTTTTGTGACCAAAATTTCGTGAAAGCGATTCGTTCGTTTCGGGTCTGTTTTGAAAACCGTTTGTCATATAGCTTTAAGCGAAGTTCCCACAGAAAGTGAGATTGATTTGCTTGGCAATGCGTGCAAAAAATTCAGCTGTTACGCTGCGAAGATGTTTATTTCCGCTAGGCGGCGCTGGACTCAACGCGTTGCTGTGAATTTGTGTTCTCTTTACGCCAAGCCACAACACAACGTCATCCGCAACGTTGTTGTTATTTTCGGAAACACAATCATGTTTGTTTATTCCATCAGTAGTTAGACTGGTTCTCCGTCCTGGTCGAGTGGTTAGCCCGAAATTTTCCTGGTCTTTTTGGGGCACAGGTTTAAGTCTCGGTAATGCCTACCGTTTGGTTTGCGCGTGGCACTATAAGACAAGCCAAAGTCGACCCAGCTTCAAATGGGCACTTAAAGAAATCTGGGGAAAGTGACAGGAGGGGTGTGCGAAAACACCCGGATGGCCCCCAACCGCCCATTGCACTTCCCGGCTGAGGGCCAACACTCGGAGATCAGCAGCGCCCGTAAGGCCCGTCCAGGCTTAAAGCTGATCCCTTTACCTTACCTACCTATGATCCGTCCCCATGAGACCGTTCTTTCCCCAGTACCGACGCTATGCTTTCCTTACGGGACCCTTAAAAGTACATTTACTCAGGGGGCTGTATCCTCTCGATGCTTCGGTTCTTCTGTGCATAATGTAAATATCACCCTCGCACACGTAATTAAGTGTAATGCTCCCTGTCGAAGGGTAATGGCCCAAGGATTGTTTTCTTAACGATGTTACCCCCCTCCACCTTCCATCAGTGTCAGTATATTCGCCTTATGGGGGAAGTCGCAATGCAACAAGCATCATCGCCTTTTGATACATTATTTAGAACAAATAAGTGTGTCTTTCGTTAGATCGTTAAAGCACAACCCTTACTAGAAATTATCTTTTCACGATGAAATGGATCAGCAATATCGTTTTTATGGCACTTGCCCTTCGGCCAAGTGCCATATAACGATCGCAATTTCTGTCCGTCCGTCGGTCTGTCGGTCACGGTTTTGCTAGTTCGGGTACTTCCACATAAGCTAGGACGATGAAACTTGGCAGGCATATCAGGGACCCCAAATGATTAAGTTGGAAATAGTCACTTTCCCGATCCGAACATCATGGGGGGAGTGGAGTGAGGGGGAATCCGGAATATTTTGGAATTTATAACTTTCGAACGGATGATCGGATCTTAATGAAACTTGATATTTGGAAAGAGCTCGTGCCCCAGACGGTCCGATTAAAATCTGAACCGGATCCGGTGACTCTGGGGGGAGCTGGAGGGGGGGGGCGGAAATCTTGGGAAACGCTTGGAGTGGAGGGATTGCGATGAAACTTGGTGGGAAGAATGAGCATGAGTCCTAGATAAGTCATTGACATAGCCGGACCGGATCCGGTCACTATGTGGGAGTTGGGGGGGGGGGTCCAGATTTCTAGTGATCCCGCGAGTTCGGTGCTTCCTGATGTGCGAGGACGATGAAAATTGGCAGGCATGTCAGGGACCCGAACAGATTGACTTGATAATAGTCGTTTCCCCGATCCGGCCATCCGGGGGGGGGGGGGAGGGGGCTGGAGGGAGGGGAATCCGGAAAAATAAGGTATTTTTAACTTACGAACGGGTGATCGGATCTTAATGAAACTTGATATATAGAAGTACCTTGTGTCTCAGACCTCCCATTTTAAATCCAGACCGGATCCGGTGACATGGGGGGTAGTTGGGGGGGGGGAAACCGGAAATCTTGAAAATCGCCTCGAGTAGAGAGATCTGGATGAAAGTTGGTGGAAAGAACAAGCACAAGTCCTAGATACGGGATTGACATAACCGGACCGGATCCGCTCACTTTGGGGGAGTTAGGGGGGGGAATTCGGCTTTCTAGTGATCCCGCGAGTTCGGTGCCTCCTGATGTGCTAGGACGATGAAAATTGGCAGGCATGTCAGGGACCGGAACAGATTGACTTGATAATAGTCGTTTCCCCGATCCGACCATCCGGGGGGGGGGCTGGAGGGAGGGGAGTCCGAAAAAATGAGGTATTTTTAACTTACGAACGGGTGATCGGATCTTAATGAAACTTGATATAAAGAAGGAACTTGTGTCTCAGACATCCCAGTTTAAATCCGGACCGGATCCGGTAACATTGGGAGAACTGGAGGGGGGAACCGGAAATCTTGGGAAACGTTTTGAGTAGAGAGATCGAGAGGAAAGTTGGTGGAAAAAACAAGCACAAGCCCTAGATACGTGATTGACATAACCGGACCGGATCCGTTCACAGTAGGGGTGGGGGGGGGGGGGTGGGGGGGATCCGAATTTCTAGTGATCCCGCGAGTTCGGTACTCCCTGATGCGCTAATAAGACGATGAAACTTGGCAGGCGTGTATGGGACCCGAACAGCTGTTGACTTGAGATAAGATAAGATAGATAAGATAAGATTTATTCTACTAAAAGCACAGAGGCCATGGGAAAAAAATGACACACAAAAAAATACAAAACAAAAATAAAGAACAAAAACCAATTAAGTGATAACTATTTTACATATTCCTTTACAGGAACCTTTCTCTGTGGTTCATCGAAACCGAAAGGAATCTTCCCAACTTTTCAATATCACCAAATAATTTACTTCCCATTACTTTTACCAACCAATCCTCCCCCCAATAACTAACACCAAAAATTTCCCCACGAAGATCTGAAAGCTCAGGGCATACGCACATTAAGTGAAAAATATTTTCATCCAGTTGCCCGCACATTGGGCAAAAATAAGGACCAGACAACACTCTTACCTTACCCAAATATCTTCTACGCATTCCTAATAGAATAGTCGTTTCCCGGATCCGACCATCTGGGGGGTGGGGGTGGAGAGAGAGGGAATCCGAAAAGTGAGGTATTTTAACTTGCGAACGGGTGATCGGATCTTGATGAACTTGATATATAGAAAGACTTCGTGTCTCAGACGCCCCATTTTAAATCCGAACCGGATCCTGTGATATTGGGGGGAGTCGGACGGGGGAACCGGATATCTTGGGGAACGCTTAGAGTGGAGGGTTCGGTATGAAAGTTGGTGTGAAGAACATGTGAATAGCATAACCGGAATGGATCCGGTCACTGTGGGGGAGTTGGAGGGGATCCGAGTTTGTAGTAATCCCACGAGTTCGGTACTTCCTGATGTGCAAGGACAATGAACTTGGCAGGCTTGTCAGGTACCCGAACTATTGACTTGAGAATGTCGTTTTCCCGATCCGACCGTCGATGGGGAGTGTACGAAAGGGGAATCCGGAATCCAGTGGCAACCTCAGCTATTGAACGGGTTATCGGATTTAACCGAAACTTGATATTTAGAAAGATCTCGTGCCTCAGACGTCCCATTTAATTCCGGACCAGATCCGGTGACATTGGGAGGAGTTCGAGGGGCGAACCGGAAATATTTGAAATCGCTTAGAGTGGAGGGATCGGGATGAAACTTGGTTGGAAGAACAAGCATAGGTTCTAAGTACGTCATCTGGAGTTTTCAGATTGAATGAACCTAGATGTCCTAATTGTAGGTCCGAATCGCATTTTTGAATGGCGGGGTGTTTATTTTGAAGTTCTCTCCTACTTTCTCGTACCACTACTCGTAACAAGTGCCATATGAGGTCGTAGCTCTTGTTCTAAAATACCATTACTTTCCACATGAAATTTGCGATATTCTTATTAGCACCTGTCGACTCCATCCAGCCTTCCCGCTCTCCAACGGGACGGCTGGACGCAACATATTCATGTATGATGACGATTCGTGACAGATGATCCCCATACCCTTAGGAAAAGCCCGTGCTTGGTCACTGTTTGCCATCTAGGTGTTGTTATAATTTTCGTGTTTATCTGTAGTCTTCTGCTCCTGAAACAGAGCCGTGCTGTTCGTTTTCACGTTTGTAGCTTATTCCCATGACTTCCTTCGTTAAAATTGGGATTTGTTGGAGCTTAGGTTATAGCTTTTCCGGCCGTTGCAGACATCGGCATGACTTTGTTGAACGAAGTGAAAGGAAGTCTAAAATCAGAGAGATTTGCCAAATTAACTAATTCACTTTTCGGAGGAACTGAAAGTCAAGATAGAATTCATGTGGGGGATATTGGAGCTGAGGATGAGGCGGGGTTCTCTTTATGGTCTAGTTCTGTATTTGTGCTGATAGGATATTATACCGTTCGGGATATTGAACCGAACTTGTGTGAACTTTCCGGTCGTTAAGTGTTGCAGCAACCTTAGTTCGGCTTCGCCGACTAAAGTGTTGCGAGAGCAACACTTTGGTTTTGTTTCTTTGCTATCTGTTAAACGCTGAAGTTGTTAACTCATCTAGGCTTTCAAAATGGTATGTTCTAAAAAGATTTTTTTTTTTCTGGACTGATGACACAATCATGGCTATAGGCTACCTCAGGTTTTAACGAAATACAAAATATCGCAAGTAGGGACTACATTGACTTTGCAGACAGTTTAACTTTATCCTTTTCAGTCGTAGACATCGGAACTGGTGAGAACTTGGAACATTATCTTACATAACCTATTTGGTATTATAATTATAATGCTGTCCGTAACGTTCAGGACCATATTGTACTGTTTGTTTTGTACTGTCTATTGCATAGAATATTATGTAATGTAATAAATTGCATGTTAGTGTAATTTTTTCCACATTTCCAGTGCTATTTTTCGTAACGAAGAATTTTAGGAAAAATAAAGTTAATAAAGTGATTTATGGCCCATCTTCCTGGAAAGGGTTGCAGCCTCTCCCGCATCGTTTGTTTTAGCGAGGTTTTTAGCTAATCTTTGTCGATTGCCCCTCCGTTTTGCACGCTTGATTTGTCTCTTGGGATCCCATCGCCTTTTTCTCGGAAATAGAAATCTGGTTGACCATTTTCTTTCCCACAAAGAGTATTAAATGCTCGGTCCGCAATTACGCGCCGAGTCTTGTCAAGAATAAATCTTTCTTTATTTTCTTTCCTCTAGCGGAAACACCCACATGTTATCTTTGAAGCCCGAGCGAAGCTGAAGCAACAGTGTGGGAACAGCAAGGACACAGAATGGGCGACCAGGACGACAGGATTCAGGTGCAGTATCTTTATTTGTCTGCCAACGTAACGCCCCATCGTGAATGTGACAAATGGGAACTTTTAATATAAAAGGGAACTAAACTAAATATTTGAATATTAAAAAGGGAGTCTTTTGTATTTTCTGATAGCATGTACGGTGCTGCTGAATATATTAATTGATTTAGGCATAGTTTTTGTTTCTCTATTACATTAGGCTACTCCTAAGTTTGGAGAGATAGAATTAAATAAACAACGAATTCGACTATTTTTTAAATGACACTTTTCTGTTTTTGCTTTTGTCCCCGAATTAATTTTTATTTGAAGGAATTTGGAAAAAAAAGATGTATGTAATAATCGTGTTACTCAATTTCCCGGATTTTGTGATATTTTGCGGCAAGTATGAGTGCGGTATGGGTCTGCTTTATCTAAAAACACCATTTGCCCCTTTTCCGACCCCACAGCGAACAGCTTTCTGCCTCTTCCAGCGGTATTTCGGCTAAGATTCGGCGAAAAGTCTCTGCGATTGGATCGCGTGACCTGTGCATGCCAACGTCATTATGTACCTAAAATAATTCAGAGGATTGCAATTTCTATTACGCGGAACCGATTGTGACCCTCGAACCGATTGTGAACTCGGGACTAAATTGGGTGTTGCGATTTGCGAACAATTTAATACCAGATCTCTCAGGCGGGATCCCAGATGGGATGGTTTAGTTAGCCGATTAGAGTTTGTGGACATAAAAGTATATAAAAATAATCAGGGTGCGTAGCGCCTAATGATAACTTATTGTTTCCAATTTAAACCGGGTCCGGGCCAAACTATTCAATCCAGATGAGCACTAACTTATGGTGGTATCGGCCATAACACCGACCCCATGAATCAGTTTGCTGAGAAATGTGTTTGATCAATCAGATTCTGGTTTTCACCGGATTGCGGCCGAAACCATCCACCGAGTGCGCACCATAGATAGAAAGATAGTTTGATCCAGCAACATATTGTTATACCTGCGAGGTGCCCCGCTAATTTGCTTCGCTTTTTGGGATCCCAAAACGTTAGTGACGGATACCTATGAAATCGCAAAAGTTGTCCGTCTGTCCGTCCGTCCGTCTGTCCGTCTGTCTGTAAGCACGATAACTCTCGAAGGGAATGAGATATTTTGATGAAACTTGGTGTGAGGATTCTTTAGGTCAAGAGTAAGGTCGAGTTCGCAGATCGGCACAGTAGCCCTACATTTAGGGGTGGGGGAGGGGGTTTAAATTAAGGGGCAAACAAAATATTTTGAAACAGCTAATGTGATAGTCGATTAAGGGGGAAGAAGACATGCTGAACACGATGGTGAAACCATTTTCTCGCCGGACAAGTAGTTCGCCCGGAATCCGGCCAAAACCGGAAAGTTTGTTAAAAGTAAAAGTTTTATTTGAAAGTTAATTAGATATTCGATTTAGGGGTAAGAAGACATGCTGAACACGATGGTGAAAACCATTATCTCGCCGGACAAGTAGTTCGCCCGGAATCCGGCCGAAACCGGAAAATTTGTTAAAAGTAGAATTTGTATTTGAAGTTGATTAGATGATAGATTTAAGGGTAAGAAGAGACGCTGAATCTATATATGACAATCATTTTTTACCCGGGCATATAGTTTGTCCGGAATCCGGTTGAAACCGGATTTTTGTATAAGTTAAAGTTTTATTTGAAGCTGATTAGATGTTCTTTATACGGATAAGGAGATGCGCTGAATTCGTTTCTGAACTGTCTTTTTTTGGCTGGACAAGTAGTTCGCTCGGAATTCGGCCGAAACCAAAAATTTGGCAGAAGTAAAGCAGGAAGTTTCGATCAGAATCGTCAAAATAAATATGGCTTATACAGGTATATCTGAACTTAATTTTCTCAGATGATTAGCCTGGCGAAGACTGGATCTGGTGTAGACAAGACGTAGTTGTCTGGGTCAAATATTGAATTTTTGGGATCCCATCGAAACCTTTGGTCTTGTTTACTACCGGATCTGAGGTAAATGCTAACAGCATAGCATTTACTGTTTAGGAAACACTTTACCTGTACGCCAACCTTCTAATATTTTCTTCGTTCTGACATTTCGGAGCCCTGATCCTATCTCCCATGGTACCCAGCCCATTTTCGAAATTCAACTAACTATTGACCCTAGGAATCCTGTTGAAAAGTTTGTCCGACATAAGTCAAAGAATTTGAGAATTACGTCGTTTACATACAGACGGTCGGACACACATATTTATGGTGTCATAGGTGTCCCTCGCTTTCTATCTCCATTTACAAAAAGCCTTCAGCTCTAACAAGAACCAATATTTCTATTCATATTGTTTCCATCATTCCATGCTCTGTGTTAATATTATTAACAGTGAGTCATCAGGTGTTCGAGCTTGCAAAATCACAATTCTTGAAAGATTTGCACAAGTGGAGTTTTGCAAATATAATTGTTGGTCCCTGGAACATGGCTTTACCGGAAATGTGGTTAGTGCTAATCGATTAATAGTTTCAAGCATAGATGGGTAAGGTCAACTCTGATCAGTATGGTTACTCCTAATTTCTTCAAGTTATGCAGAGACGAACGCCGTTTTGTGATGCAGTATATTATTGGTATTATCAGTCTACAGTTGCTCTTTCCGCCAACTGTGCAACATCTGCTTCGCTTTGTACTTTCCTCGCTCTAGTCAGTTCCCGTTGTGTCAACTTAACCTATTGACCCTCTTCATCTTGCACCTTCTTGCCCCTCATCTCCCTTTATTGTGTCTTCGCTTTTCGATTTCTTGTTTACCATTGTCCATTCATGTCTTTTTCCAGAAAAACGAAAGGTGGCGGGGGCAAAGACGGTCGATTCCAGCGGGCAAGTGACAAATCTTCCGGCCGACACAACAGAGATGTCAAAGAGACAACGAAATATGTGGAGACGGCACTCATCTTGGATAAAGCTATGGTAAGTTCATAGGTGAAAAGAGAGGAAGAGTCAAGGTTGTTGAGAATTTGACCCATGAGAACAGGAAAGAGTACAGCTTTGATTTTAATAATAATAATTATGATTTATTTTTAACCCACTAAAACAAACAGAAAAAAGTGGAGTAATGAACTATCAACAGAAAGAAACCAAAAAGAAAGTAAAACAACTCAACTACGAGAAAAACATTGGAAAAGACCGTGAAAATGCTCAAGGTTCGAAATTGCAGACCCGGACAGCCCCTCGTGTAGCAAGGCCAGCTTGTTACTTTCTCCCCTAATAGTGCGAACACACGATCAGGGTTGGGCGCTCCCGGTCTGGAATTCCTGCCTGGATTTTTGCCACCGTCGTCACTTCCATATGGAGAAGTTGAAAAAATTTCAACTTCGAGTTATGGAAGTGATGGTGGTGAGGAAAATCCGGGCAGGAACTCCAGTCTTGGAACTCCCGATCCTGATCGTGTGTTCGCACTTTAAGGGACAGACAACTATGATCAGACGGCCGCGGACGGGAATTCCTGCAAGGATTTTCGCCACCGTCATCACTTCCGTATGAGGAAGTTGGTATTAAACTTAATGATGCAGTGCAGAAAATCCTGCCGGGTCAACTTGTCCGCACCGTAAAGTTGGGGCCTCGCAGAAGGGGATGCGACTTTTGGGATGAGGTCAGCGCCGAATTTGTCCGAAGAAGTAAAAGAAAGAGAGAAGCGTCGTCAAATAGGTTCCTCCTGTTACTAAGGCAGAAGATGAGCAAAAGAAGAAACCCGTGCCGGGGATGTTGGAGCGGCGGTCACCAGGCTGAAAGGAGTACTTGAACTTTTTGTAGTTAAAAAGTGACAAATAGCGAATCATAAAAGCAGTAATATATGCGAAGCGAATGCTAGGCTCCTATTGCGACGCTGTGACAACCAAGTTTAAGTTCATAATGGGCCTTTACTGAAAAGATAATCGCAGGCGGTTGTAGCCACAGATTCTTCTAGGCAATCGTGGACGAAATTATAATTATTTTAATTTTAAGAAGCCCCAACGAAGAAGTAGTCTTCTAGTTTTTAGCAAACAAGTAGTTATCATCACCGGCATCACGGAAGTAAAGAGCGAGAAGAGGAGAATTATAATGTTATAATATTTTAACACTCGGGTCCTGGATGTCAATATGAACTGAAATCCACGATTAGATCAAAATCAGAATTGCTCGTGTCGTTCTGGCCATGCGGGATATGTATTGTATAAGAATACGTACGCCTTATGGAATTTTGTCTCATGATCCCCCGAGTTTGCCGAAATATTTTTATTTGTAAATTAAAAGTATATATGCAGTTTTTTAGTTCTCGCTTGAACTTTTGTAGAACGGCAAAACTGACTATTTGATCTTTCATTAGGGAGACATATCCAAAGGTTCCCTAAAGAATAGATCACTTAGTGACCCGCTTTCTTGTTTTGGATCGTTGCCAGAAAGACGGTAATTCGATTATGATTCTTTCCCCGGGCAAATCACAGCTATGCTTCACTGGATGTCTGCCATCCCACTTGGAGATGACGAAACGCTTGCTTTCGCCCTGATGGGTCCGTGAGTAGAGTCGTGATTAAATACGGATAGGGGAGGGGCAAAATGATTTATGGTTACGTAAATGGTCGGGTGGAATTTAGCTAGAGCGCTTTTTTATGCCAAGAAGAGAAGTCAGTCTGTGGTATTTTATAGGCACAGACCTCCCATTAGCTGTAGTTGCAGTCTAGGGGGAAGAATTCCCGAGTTTCCGAGAATATTAGGCTATGGCTGGATAGGCTTTTGGGCATATGTTCATTAAAAGGGACCACATACTCCTGACGGAAAAAAAAATCAGTGCCGGAAAAAATATATAATTTGTGTTATTTTGTGGGAACAAGGCCCCCCATAGGATGTAATAATAATAGCTGGAACCTATTCCTTTGGCTCAAGAATTTTCCGGTTTTGCCGGAGAAGATGAAGCTGGAGATAGATTTTTTTTTGTTTCTTACCCCCTGATGGAAACTCTAAACATCGGATAAAGTCATAAAACAAGGCGGGGAAACTCCGAATACTTGATAAAGTCACAACACGATGCCTATCGCATTCAGTCAGGGGTATGAACATGGATCGAACCAACATTTCTACTTGATCCACTATCAACACTATAATCCACTTGATCCAGACATTATGAGCACTTTTGAAATTTCGTTTTTTGCCAGAATTCTGGCCGTATATCTATCCGCCAGAAAAAGAAAGTATACTGACCAAGCGTGCGTGCATACAGAAAAAAAGACACACATTAAAGACTCTCTTTCGTCAAACTGCTTGCGAAGAACACAATTTGCAGTGTAGAATCCCTTTCTTCGGCATCGATGTGAATACAGGTAAGAAAATCCTGATACATTATGCTATACAAAACAAAATTATAAACTGTAATTCGTCTACTCGCCTGCGAAAATCCTTTGAAAATACGGTAAAGAAACTCCTAATAATTGACAGCAAACTATAAAATTTATAAACTCTCCTTCGTCTGACCCGCCTCAGACCTCCTCTTCAAACTAGTTCACGTCCCCACTGTTATTTGTCCTGTGCTTTACCCCCAAAAGGCTGTATCGTATTTTCAATTTAAATTATTCATGAAGTTGATTCTCGGGGGTTTGCTTCCGGGGTGAACGAGTTTTCTTACTAGGAGTCTATGCACTAAGCCCCTCGTGATTTGTTATTGAAGAGCGTCTTACGAAGCTTAACAATGGATTTGAGAGAACTGAGAGCCACAGTAAAAGCGGAACGAGCTGATCACAAGCAGTAAAATATTGTTGAAGCCAGGGGAGAAAAAAAGAGGCCCAGCTCCGGAAAGTGTTACAGTTTAACTGAAAGCCAACTTTTTTTTGTATCATTTAACTGAATGAACTGCGTTATTTGGATTGTGTTAAAGGGTGGATTGTGTACTTTTTTACTATTTTCACTAGCACGACGTTCAGAATATATACGGCCGTCCTCACACCGCAAAATTCTGCTACGACGCGGAAAACTTGAATCTCAATACAAACGCTGCTTTAACGTGAACGCCCCTGCAATATGAAATCAGTAACCAGGGATCTCCGTAATCAAACATGGATAAGAGGACCTCGACCTGAAAATGATCCAGATGCTAATGGCAGCGGAAAATTGTGCATGGTAGAACAGATGAAGGTGTCGAGACTAACTAGGAACTAATCAAATTATATCCTAATATCCATCGCATTTCAGGTAAATGACGGTGACGCCTCGATTGTATACGGTACCGTTCGTATTCTTTGAAGGACCTGTGTTATACGTTCGTCTCTACGTCGAAATCGAAGGGTTGCCCGTGCTGAATTTTAGTGTATCCTGTGCCGCGGTGCCCGGTCGGTGCCCGGTCGGTGCCCGGTCGGTGCCCGGTCGGTGCCCGGTCGGTGCCCGGTCGGTGCCCGGTCGGTGCCCGGTCGGTGCCCGGTCGGTGCCCGGTCGGTGCCCGGTCGGTGCCCGGTCGGTGCCCGGTCGGTGCCCGGTCGGTGCCCGGTCGGTGCCCGGTCGGTGCCCGGTCGGTGCCCGGTCGGTGCCCGGTCGGTGCCCGGTCGGTGCCCGGTCGGTGCCCGGTCGGTGCCCGGTCGGTGCCCGGTCGGTGCCCGGTCGGTGCCCGGTCGGTGCCCGGTCGGTGCCCGGTCGGTGCCCGGTCGGTGCCCGGTCGGTGCCCGGTCGGTGCCCGGTCGGTGCCCGGTCGGTGCCCGGTCGGTGCCGGCACCGGTTGCAACGTGTTCGAACCTTCAAATCAGAATGTTTAGAAGGGGAATCGCCTTATTTATGGCCAGCACCGGTGACAGCACCGCTGATTTTTCCAGTTTTTTCATGGTTCTTATCAAAACCAAGAGGCCGAGCGATGCTAGATGTTACAGTATTGGAGTAGAAACTCTGTATACGGAGGCCTAAGATTTTAAAGCATACCTCGTTTATGTTCCAGTATTAAACATTGTTTGAATACTGTAAAACTAGGCTCTTCTTTCAGCAAATTATACACGGCTTTGGCTGTTATAAGTCTTTTTCGAGACCCAATGACTTTTACCGAAACATGAAAAAATTCAGATAACCGGTATTACGCACTAACAGCATGAGAAGCGTACACTCGTCCGCATGAAAAATAGGGAAACGCGTCAAGTTTGAAAGTGATTGAGGTGTCGTTAGCGGGTTTAGAATGTAATATATGAAGTTAGGGTGTATAATGCATTAGCATTATAGGTACGACGGGTCCTTTAAAGGACACCTGAATGAAGAGTACCAAGTATCATCCCTATCTGTATGACTTCCGTTAACATTGCCTGCAAAAAACCCAATCCAAATACGAAATAGTGTTTCCAAGCTATGATTTTTGCTCCAGTTTGCACCTGTCCTTATTTCAGTACCGAACAGTTCTAGAAATGAACAATGTCTCCAATCAATCCTTGTTCTGGAATATTTTTTAACCAGTTAAGCCCAAACGTAATATCTAGAAGAAATTCCAATACGATCTGGCCAGCGCTGTACAAGATTTGAATGAATTGCGCTTTTTGTCTTGGAGTCTGCATGTGCAAACCTCCAGAAACGAACATCCTTGTTTTGAAAACGTCACGCTCAGGAGAAGAATGCTCTCCGTGGCCATGTCTGTAAATGCATTCTCCATGGTGTGTTCAAGTATGGTTTCATTGTTCAGGTGTCCTTTAAAGTTTAACTGAAAAGCCAACTTATTTTTGTGTCATTTAACTGACTACACTGCATTATTTTGATTGTGTTAAAGTTTTTTTTTTTTTTTTCACTATTTGCTCTAGTATGATGTTCAGAACATCTACGGCCGTCCTCACAACGCAAAATTCTACTATGACGCAGAAAAACTGAATCTCAATACAAACGTGGCTTTTCAGTGGTCAGTGATCAGCTCGAGGGAGTTGGCTCACTGCTTGAACACTTATTTTTCGTAAATCGTTTTCGTCAAGCATACAACACAGACACAAGTAGATAGAGGTACCACAAATCAGAGGCAAATTCCTGTATTTGAAACTCGATTATTCGTGAATAGTTAAAGAACGAAGTGACGCATTTTCATCGGGTCTTCAAGCCTCTTGAAGTGAATAAGTCACGGGTACCTAGATTCCGCTGTTACATTCCTTTTCGGTTAAACTTTAAGGAGTCACCTCTGTTAGAATTAGAAACTCTCTACTGAGGCCTGAGCTTTAAGTGAGGTCTATCAGTTTCCGCTACTTCTAGGATTTTGCCGTGTCCTCGGTGTTTTCGGTCTGAAGCCAAATCAGCGCAACGCGCACGGAAGGAACATGGAATTGCTCTTAGCATTTTCCTCAAAGTGAAGCGAAGTATCCACGTGTCAAGATAATAAAATCGTCTCTAGCTTCTCCTCTTAAATGGTACAAGAGACCATTGTTTACTCAACAGCCCGTGACCGAAGGAGTGACACACTCGACCTCCTGTACCTCGGAAATCCCTGAACAGTTTATTTTCCCCCTTATTATTCTCGCCTTCGGCGTCTCCTATTTACACCGAAAACGGCGTTACTTTCACCTGAGATCCCGACATGATGTCGCTAGACTTGATTAGAAAAGGAGAAAATCAATACTCCACTCATACAGGTCTCCTGGTAATAGCCCGTGTAGTAAGATTTCCAGTTTCTAGGCAGCTTTGGAAACTGACTAATAAGCGTCATCTTTCTTCCAGTTCGAAAAGAGGAATGGAAGCCGCAGAATCGACGTTGTTCAGGACGCTATTCAGATCGCCAACATAGCAGATCTGGTAAGTACTAATGACGAGGCCAATTAAGGATCGGCTGATGAGTTTCTATTTAATTCCAAAGCGTATAAAATTATCGTCACGGGCCCTAATTTAGATGCAACCACGATTATTGGTCATTACCTCTAAACCTTCGTACTAAAATAAAAAAAAATTTTCGATGAAAGAAAGACAAAAAGAAAAACAGTAAACAAAATAGGCTACAGATGTTCATCGTTAAAATTTAAGCTCAGGGAAATTTTACCTCAAATTCGCTCCGCTGGGATTTCAGCTCCTATCTAGAAAAGCTTTGCCAGATTGTAGCCCCCCCCCAAAAAAAAAAAAAATTAATTAAACATTATTTTATATTTTACGCAAACATCGTTATTTCCAGGACAGCGACCATCAGGTGCGGTTGGAAGGGGGGGGGGGTACAAGTCGTGAACCTTGCATATAAAAACGACTCAAAATGGTCAGCGAGGATATTTCGGCCCTTCTTGGCAAGGGTCCTCTATAGGCTGTAGCTGGGAGAAACGAACCTGCAATCGAATGATTGCCAGGAATTTTTTTTTCTTTATTTTTTTCCCGCCATTGCCGATGGGTTTTATTGGGAATAAATCCTTTCATTCATTTCCTCTGGAATTTGTGGGTAACAAATAAATTATTATTATTTATTATAACTACTATTGTAGGTTCTAGCCTGTGTTTTGAACCGCAAAGTATCTCTGAGAGAATGTCAGAGTCGATAGGTCTGCTAACGTCATGACTAGCAATCAGTAGCTTCGAACTGGACCAGACCCGCTCTCAAACACCTCCTTTCTCGTCTCACTCAGTTCCACGCATCCGCACACCAAAATTTACCGCACTCAATCACCCATTCCACACGGCACACGTATAGGGCAAAAGTAATGCCCACTCGTATTATATAACCCAAAGTTCTGGCTTAGTTTCGTCCATATTTCTCCTTTCGTCCATCTAATCCGGGGAAGCTTCCCACTCCACGACAAAACAGCTGTGGAGTTCATTGTCGTTCATTGTCGTTAACTGCTAGCCATCTCGAAAAAGATAAAATAAAGCTGTTCACAACTTTATGGCCCTGTTGTATGAAACGACTTTTTTTGTGAGGTTAGCCCGTTAGGACACTCGAAAGCATCACATTCTCGCTCGGTTAAGATTTGTTTACTTTTTTCATCAATAAATTTCCTCTCCTCCTTTCCTTTTCAAAAGAGATTCCCGACAGCCTTTACCTATGAGAGCACAATCGGCAAAAAGGGCCATATTTTCCCTAATTCGTTTCTTCTTTTTCAGTATTTCCGAACCCTGAACACTCGGGTCTCAGTGGTTTATGTCGAAACTTGGGCGAGCGGAAACCAAATTGCCTTGGAGAGAAACGAGGACATTTCCAAGACTCTCCGACAGCTCAGTGACTATAACTTGAGAAAGCTGCAAAATGTTGAAAAGGACACGATCCAGCTGATCACGTAAGCCGACAAAATCCTAACTTGAGTATCTGTACTTGTAGACTAAAGAAGGGTTTCCGGAAGCTGAAGTTACAGCCGGAATCACTTTCCGCAGGAATTGACTTCATCCAGTTTTAGTATCTTGCCTGCTTTTCTCGTGCACCATGGCTTGCCTTTCCTGCTTTTCTCTTTCCTTTCATTTCCTGCTTTTAGTCGATCCCTAGTGTAGGAGGCATGAGTACTAAAAAAAGGCACGAAAAATAAAAGGGCCCTTTCAGGCTTCAGAATGGGGGCAGGAACAATGTTTTAACATCCCTTCTTTTAGGCTCTGGAGTTACGAACTCTCAGTTACTTGTCTACTTCTACTATTTGCTAATTTCTTTTATTAATCGTGCCTCCTGCGCCATGCCGTGCCTCTTTTTAGTCGATCCCCTTTCCGCACCCAGTTGCTACGGAAAGAAGCCTGTCATTCCGCAGCGGTTTTCGCGCTCTAGAATATGTTGTTTCTTTCCGAAAGAGTTAGTGGAAAGCTCCGCGGAAAGTTGGAAATTCGGGGGAAATAAAATATTAAACCAAACAACGTTTTGTAAATATGCATAATTCCTGCTTGGGTTGCCACTGTGATCCCGGAACCGTCCAGTTACATGTAATCATGGGGTTAGCCTTTATAGAGACCCTATTGATTCTGTTATAGAGCAGTGTCCTGCTCGATTCCTGGAAACCGTCGACTCTCTAAGCAGCCTCTATCCTGCGATTTAGTAATAATTTAAGAAATAGTGTTCACGTTTATTTGAATCCTCAGTGAATCAATTAGCTTTATTTCAGCACAAATGCCATAAGTAACAGAAAAGAAGAAAAAAGAAAAAAAAAACAGAGAACATAAGATTTGTCTTTTAACCGACCGCCAAATGAGCAAAATAAATAGGCTTAAAGGCAAACACGATTAGCTCATTATCACACATTTTTATTCGTGACAACAGAGACACTTGTGCAATCCGGAAAATTTCGGTGATCGTGCAACAGTGATTCGACACTTGCGCAGAGCTAACACTGCAAATATGCAAATAAACACCGACGATAGCCTATGCATTGTTGTAGCACATTTTAAAATTCTGCATGGCTTAAACAGTCGGTTTAATCACCTTACCAATTGCAAAAAAACTAGTCTTAACGTAACAGCAATGTCAGCCATCTCAGCATACGTGTTAGAACTTTGTTAGAGCTTTTACTCTCTTGCATAGGCTTCCCATCGTATGTTGAACATGTAAATCATCCCGAAGGTTGGACCGAAAACAAAAATTGTGTTTTGTTGTTTTCTTTTTTTTCTCTCTAAACTCCATCGTTGACATTTCATGTAAAGGTGGTTAATGCCGAATCTAGTAAATTAATAAATTTTGAACTCTTCCCACGATGACCACTGTCAATTTCTTCGAGTTGTGTAGAGGTGAAAGCCTTTTAAGGTGCAGGATGTCATTACAATTATTATTCTTGATAAACCTATTCGTTCAGTCACAAAGTTAGTAGGCTAAACATGTCAAACTCGGGAAAGAATGACCCTTCTTAAACAGAATAATCGGTAGGATTCTAAAACAAACCATCTGGTGTAATTCCTTAGTCAGAAGCTGGTTTTATTGCTAGAATAAGAACACTCCATAACACATCCCCTCACTCATAAAATTAGCAAACTTGGCAAAGGATGACCCTGCGTGATCAGAGTAATCGGTAGGATTCTAAAACTTGATATTGTAATTCCTTTTGTCATAAGCTGTTTCTTTCTAGAATTATAATATCCCATGGGTTTTTGCGGTAGTCGGAAATAACAAGACCAAAGGTTCCGATGGGATCCCAAAAATTCAATATTTGATCCAGACAATTAGGTTTTGTCTTCGCCAGATCCAGTCTTCGCCAGGCCAAACAGCTAATCATTAAGAAATCCAAGCTCAGATATGGATTCAGCATGTGCGTTTACCTCTATAAGCCGATCGAAACGATCCTAGCTTGTGAATTTTGCGGTTCTGGCGAAATTCAAGAACTACTTGTCCGGCGAAAAACTAAAGCTCAAAAACGGATTCACCGTATCTCCTTACCCCTATATCCAACATCTAATCAACTTGAAATAAAAATTTAACTTTTAACAAATTTTCCGGTTTTGGCCGGATTCCGGGCGAACTACTTGTCCGGCGATAAAACGGTTTTCGTATTCTTGTTCAGCATGCCTTCTTACCCCTACATCAAACATCTAATCAACTTCAGATAAAACTTTAACTTCTAACAAACTTTCCGGTTTTGGCCGGATTCCGGACGAACTACTTGTCCGGCGAGAAAACGGTTTTCATATTCTTATTCAGCATGCCTTCTTACCTTTATATCGAACATCTAATCAACTTCAAATAAGACTTCTACTTTTAACAAACTTTCCGGTTTTGGCCGGATTCCGGACGAACTACTTGTCCGGCGAGAAAATGGTTTTCATATTCGTGTTCAGCGTGTCTTTTTACCCTATAATCGACTATCACATTAGCTGTTTAAAAAAAATTTGCTTGTCCCTTAATTTAAACCCCCTCCCCCACCCCTAAATGTAAAGCTACAGGGCCCATCTACGAACTCGACCTTACTCTTGACCCAAAGAATGCTCACACCAAGTTTCATCAAAATATCTAATTCCCTTCGAGAGTTATCGTGCTTACAGACGGACGGACGGACAACTTTTGCGATGTCATAGGTATCCCTCCACTTACGTTTTGGGATCCCAAAAAGCGGAAGGCGATTTCCGGAATAGGTTCCCTGTGGTTTACGTGGTGCGCTTCGCTTGGTGGGACGCGATTCTAGAATATCAAAATCCTCCTTAAAGCACAAGTCGCACTGGATGCAGTTTCTGTTTCAGTATTCGAGCATACATGACTTCTGAAATTTAAAAAGACACAACAGATGAAAATTAATCAGATTTCATCATTTGTATCAACACAAGGATAAAACACTTGGCTCTTAGCCAGGTTCGTATCCAGCGATTTCGGGGGGGGGGGGTATTTCACTTGTCGGACCAAAGAGATGTAGATCAGAGGTTGAAGCCTATAAAAAACGACTATTTTTGTATGTTTCGGGGGGGGGGGGGTGAACCCCCTACCCCCCTGGATACGGCCCTGCTAATAGCAGATGGTAAGCTCTTAAATTCTCATCCCCATTGGCTACTTATGAGACGAACAAAAACTCTAGGATAGTCCAAAATTTAGTAGAAGCACACATCCACCGTCACTCAAATGTTTCTCAGATATTTTACAGAAAGACATACGGACTAATTTATTGTGTTCCCGCACTTTCATCTGGCATCCCCCAACTTTATATTTGGACTTTGCAGGGGAGACTCTTTTTCTCGAGGTGACACTGGAATGGCTTTCCCGGACTCCGTGTGCACTCCGAAGTCAGTTGGGGTAACGGTCGATCTGAACTTGTATGAACCCCATCTATCGGGCGCCACGATGGCCCACATGATTGGCCATAATCTTGGAATGTCCCATGATGATGGAGGTGAGTGACAATTTAGGATACAAAAACATGTGTCTGTCTTAAATTCTTCACACTTCAACTGAAAGAAATAAGTTGCGTTTCTTATCTCAGTTCTCCTCACGATTTTTCTCTCAATTCTCCTTTCCGCGTTTTTTACTATTGAGATGAAGCCAGTTCTCCCTTTTTTGTGTTTTTTGTCAGAATTGAGAATGGAGAAACTTCGTGATTCTGCAAAATCGAGAAGTTGCTCCGATAGTCAATTATTCTCCTCCCTGATTGGTCAACAAAGTGCGGACGTTCAGTCCGTATAAACAATGGCTAAATTAGTGTTTTTGTCAAAAACGAGAACGGAGAAGTGCCAAGAGCAAAATCGGTAATTTGTGCGAGAATTGAGAATTCAGATAAAAAAACACAACTGTTGCATTTTATTGACAAATGCATCGTTCGTTAACTCTAGGTACTAGAGCTGAAAGCAACTAAAAGAGTGGCTGCGTAACCATCAGAAAACTCAACAATGGCTTAGTAGAGTCTAGTATTTTCGCCGCTTCCCCTCATCAGATAAGTCAACAATGACCTACTAGAGCCTAGTAGGCCATTGTTGAGTTTTCTGATGGTTTCGCAGCCCTCTTTCAGTGGCTAATGGCATTCCCTCGTTTACGTTGAAAATCTGAATCCCACCCCACTGGATTTACTAAGAGTACCCTGTGACGTAATTTCTTTATCCGTTCGAATGTTTTTCGCCGCTTCCCCTCGTTTCATTCATTACCAGAATTGTGGCAGAAACGACATGCAGTATACTTTTCTAACAGAAAAAAGGAATAACGAAGGAGACTCTCCATTAATTTCCCGTGTAGTCCACAGTATGTTTCCCTAATGAGGCATATATCTTTGATAAGTGGTCTTGGTCTACTACATAGCTCTTGTCATGTTCAGTGAAATTTTGTCAGTGCGCACAAGGTGACTAGATAAGAGGTTGTACATACACAAGGGAAGTAGGGTGAAAACCGCTATAGATGACTCTGCGGCGCTAAGATGAATATCTTCGAGCAATTACGGCACCAGTTTTTAAAAATTTGCCAACGAACCGCTTAATTTGGAGCTACCTTTTCGTCAACAACCAAGTGAACATTTTGTGCGGTCTTTACCCTTAGGCTGGTGCTGGGGGCCAGGGGAAATGAGAGGCCAAGCGGCCGATGTAAATTGTTGAGAAATTAGGCTGCGGTTGCTAGCCGTGTTGCCTTTTATCACAATCCAGATATGACCAGCAACGTTGCATCATCGTCATTTACCTTACCGAAATTATGCTCAGATGTGCCCATGGCACGACCAAGAATCGTGTTTGCTAGATCAAAATAACACTACGGAGTAGCGCCAAGACCTATGCTTTTCATGCTTTGCGAACGGGCCATATTCGTAGCACCACCCACCTACTTGCGGCATTTAAAGCGAGAAAAACGGCTTACCGACGAAACGTCCCCATGACAAAACGTCCCCTGGCGAAACGTCCCCGTCGAAACGTCCCCATGACAAAACGTCCCCGTGACAAAACGTCCCCATGACAAAACGTCCCCGTGTCAAAACGTCCCCGTGTCAAAAGGTCCCCGTGTCAAAACGTCCCCGTGACAAAACGTCCCCATGACAAAACGTCCCCGTGGCGAAACGTCCCCAAGCATAGATTTTTAAGTTCGCCTCGATCTTCAGGTGCATGATCGAGGTAAAACAACTTCACAGTGTGCATTACAGATATGCGAACATTCCTTTTAAGCAGGAAAGATCGGACATACGACCGGTCACTTCATAAATGTATAGTTTCCAGTACAAATATGTAGTGTAATATGCCTTCCAATGGACTCGTAACTGACAGGTTCTATGTCGTTTGAATGAACATGCACAATCTGCATGCAATTTCTTTTCTAAAAAGTGATACGAGTTGCAAGCCGGTAATTGCCTTCCAAAGGTAGTATTTCGAACCCTATAGTGAGCGCCATCCTTAAAGTTTAATCGAAAAGACAGCTTATTTTTGTCTCATTTAACTGTAGGCCTACACACTGCATTATTTGGCTTGGGATTTTTTGTTTCACTATTTGCTCTAATATGATGCTCTGAACATCTGCGGCCTTCCTCACAATGCAAAATTCTACTATGAAGCGGAAAATTTGAATCTCAATACGTACGCGGCTTTTCAGTGACCACTGATCAGCTCGCAGAAGGTAGTTCACTGCATTGTTGCCCCAACACAGGAACAAGCGCATAGAGGTACCACAAATCCGCATTTTCATTGGATCTTCGTGTCCCTTTAAGTGAATGAGTAATGGGTAGCTAGATTGTCCTATCTCATACCTTTTCAGTTAAACTTTAAAGTCTTACTCCGCTCAGCTCATTTTGTAGCAGTCGCCAAGTGATTAATAAACCCTGAATTGCTCGGGGTAACATTTATATATCTAGGCGATTTTAATCCCTTATTCCCATGCCGTGGTCCTAAATTATTCCGCTTTGAGAGAATGCCGGTCTGATCTAAATCTATAGCCGGGGACGTTTCGCCATGGGGACGTTTCGTCAGGGGACGTTTTGAGTGGGGACGTTTTGTCACGGGGACGTTTTGTCGTGGGGACGTTTTGTCACGGGGACGTTTTGTCATGGGGACGTTTTGTCATGGGGACGTTTTGTCATGGGGACGTTTCGACAGGGGACGTTTCGAATGGGGACGTTATGTCGACAACCCAGAAAAACTTGCGGGCTTAGCAATTTCTAGTAAAGCAAAGGTGCGGTGTGCATATACTAAGGAAACAATGGAGGCTGTATCATTTTTTTGATATGTTCAGAATATGAAGTTATTGGAGCCAGCGCTGGTGCACGAGCGATTGAGTTTTAGTAGGGACGTTCACTATCGCTGGTGGCGCTAGTGTCGCTGCTGTTCGAGTGTTTGTCACTTTTTTCAAGTCTTGGCGCTACTCTCTAGTTTTATTTTGCTCTGGTGTTTGCTAATGTGCTGCCGTTTTTACGTTCGGCTAAAAACACACGGATGGCCTGGGGTACATCAAAATTAAAAGACGGCACTGTGAACATTACCGCTATTTACAGTGTGAATGAAAGAGAGGCTTAGTGCGGCTTTCTGGTACGGTCTGAATCATTTCGCAGTCATTCCCACATTTGTACATGCCTTTCCAGGCAGTGCATATTCTTGTTTAGGTTTAAGTTTGATACTTTATGGTAAAACGAACTTTCACAACATTGAAGTGCCGAACTTGCCGTTTTTGTCGGGTACATCGTAGTAAGGTAATCATACAGTCAAATAAAGTATTAAACAGTTAAAAAATTGTGGGGTATCTGTATGTCATAGGCTTGGACCTGTTTCTGTCTTTTCTTGAGCCAGTCCCAGTGCCAACTATATAAGCAATGGTCAAAACAGCACGTAACTAAAGCAGTTACACATGTCCTGACACCGACGCTACGTGCTCATACAGCCCTATAGGTCTCGCATGCGAAAATACGCATACGAAATTCTCGTTGCTATAGGCGTATTCTCGCCGGTCCCCGAGGACTCCTCGGGAATCGAAGGGAACGGCAAGGAAAGAGGGAGTCACTCCAGGCGGACTCCGCGTGCAGAAAAAAGCGAGAACACGGGGAATGCTTTCAAAATGGATTTCGTTCGAAAAAAAATATGCAGTTAAATTAGTCTGGATCCACTTTACTTTTGGTTTTGTTTATTGTGATTGTTTTTAATTAATTTACGTTGCACCAACACCAGCAAAAATTGATTCCCCTCCGAATCTGAAAGGTGGTCCTTTTTTATGATGGTGATGATAGTCGGAGCATTCCCCGTCCGTGGAGACTCCGAAAATACGGGGAGTGAGTCCCCGGGACAAACAAAAACGCAGGGACTCCTCAAGTGGAACGGCGAGAATACGCCTTATGTGGAAACCAGTATGCGGTGCGTCGAAATTTCGAGGGGATGAAATTCGCATCCGACTCCGAAAATCGGACCGTGTTTACACGTTCTTTAAAGTTATTCGCAAACCAGCAGGAACTAAGAGCAACACATTTCGCAGCCCCTCGGCCGAGGGACGGTGTAAGATGGCAAGAATATGAATTCCCAAATTAGTATTTGTTTCATAGGAAAATATTGGCCTGAAATGTTTCTTGTTTATTCTTTTTTTGAAGAATAAACAAGGATGTCTTTTGAAGAAATCCATCCTCCCCCCTTCTAGCTTTCTATGTTTTCTGCGCGGCGGTTCCCCAACAGGACAAACAGTCCGGTTTTCGCAGTCGGATGCGAATTTCTTTTTTGCCTCGAAATTTTCGATGAAGGTTCTCCCATAGTGACGCGAAAACTACGTGCGCACAGACTTCGAAATGCGCATTCGAAGTTCGAGTCAGTATGGGGAAACTTGCATGCGATGCATCAAACTTCGGAGCGAAAATCGGACTTTGCGCTTAGCTAAGTCATTATCAGAAAGTTGTATCATGGAGAAAATTATGGTAGCCTACATCCAACCGGCTTAAATGATTAATGGGAAACGGATTGGATAATCGTAATTTTCACATCGTTATTTTCATAAAGCCCATGAGAAATGAATATAAATTTACTGCTTTTCTTAACCCCGCTGTCGTCTGTCCTTTGTTTCTCTAATAATATCTGATCTGCGAAATTCTTCTTGCCTAAATTAACAAAATTCAATTAACTCCCGACAGACGCTGCCCTTTCTCTGAAGCGAGGTGCCTGGGGATCGTAAAACAACTATTTCCCGGGGAACAAAAGGCCCTTTGTACGAGGAACGCTGACCCTTTGCTCCAGGAATCGCCAGGTCATCACTATCAAGTTGCCCATTGATTCCATTTGGGCCCTTATTGCCCTCCTTGCCCCGGAAAATGAATCCTGTTCGCTTTCCTGTTGGGACTTTCTCCGAGTTCGCAGTTCAGTGGGATGATCTGGTAAAGGCATAGGATACCAGTGACGTAATATAGAAAAGTCTCTTGGTCAGATGAGTCTTAAGATCTCTTTTATCGGTGCCGACAAAGTATCGCCTCATGGTATTTTGAACAAAAATGTATTAAAGCACACCTCACACTACTTACTGTTTATGTTCCAATATTCAAAACTATGTGAATACTGTAAAACTAAGCTCTCCTTTTAACAAGCTATCCACGGCTTTGGCTGGTTTAAGAGTTTTCCCAGATCCATTGACTCCTAGCAAGAACCGGTTTTACGCGTCAGTAGCATGATAGTCTAACACTCATCTCCAGCATAATGCGCATGGAAACTAGTGAATCGTTTGGTGTGGTGTCGTTAGCGGATTTGGAATGTAACATACGAAGTTTGGTTCTTCGGGTTTACGAATTAGGAATGCAGTTACTGAAGTAGGTTGCATTGGTAATATAGGTACGACGGGTCATTTAAGGCCTGAAATTTTGAATTTTTTTGCAGGAAACATACAAGCTCTAATTATTTTCAGGCGAAGATTGCCACTGCTCCGATTGGCATGGGTGCGTCATGGCTGAGACGATCGTTGGCCAGGAAAACGTCCAGCCGTACAAATTTTCCGAATGTTCGCTGTCAGAATACGTGGAGAAAATTCGTAAAGGCCGCGGGATATGTTTATTGAACCGCCCTAATCAGGTGAGGGTGGTCTTTTATTTTTAAATACCTTACGACTCACTTGTTTGCGTTGCTTGTGTGTTTTTCTTCGGCCTTTTAAATGTCGGTGTTCGGGCACAACTCCGTAAAATGGGTGCTTCTGAACGACGTCAGTAGAAATTCAGCCTCGTAATCACCAAAAGATTAGCCTTCCAAGTATTACAGTAAGTAATATAAATTTTAATAACATTTTAATAACATCCAGTTTTAATAACATAACAAAAGATTATGAGTACTTGCTTTGGTGAGTTATTCAAAAGAAACTCTGTGCGCAGAGAGAAGTGCCGAGATATCTGTATAAAATATCCTTTCGACCACCTGGTGAGATTGCACTCAGACTATATTTCCATATGTATGAGTACTTTTGCAATCAGATTTACCATATACCTATCAGAAAAGTTGAACTGAACGGTTAGGCTACTTGTAAAAAGACAGTTGTAACTTACCCACACTTGAGCAGAAACACTAATTCATACGCTCACATTCTCTAACTCACTCACACTCACAGCAAAGATTACCACCATCGCTGCAAAAATTCTGTTCTTCTTTTCTTCGCTCAGTCAAGTTCCTCTCTGCGGGTACTCCACCGATGGTTTTGCTTTAAAGTATCCTGCAATCGAACGCAGAACGTTATCAGTGAGAAACACTAACTCACTTGTTCACACTCTCAGCAACGATGCCAACCATCGCTGTTAACACTATGCTCTTCTTTTCTTCCCTCGTTCAGGTTTCTCTTCACGAGTACTATGTCCTGCACTCGAACGCAAACTTTTGCGTAAAAATAACGAAATCTCAGCATGCGTCATTTTTTCTTTTCCGTTATTTTAAATGCGAATATCGCTTCGTCGAAGGCTACAAAATATACCTTTTCGTGGAGATTCATGCCAAGTAAACGAAACTTGTCATCTGTTGGAACTGTGCTTAAGGAATGGCTTGTGGATCGAACTGATATGTGCGAAACTTCGTCCTTCATCATAACTTACGAAGGTGTCGAGGCTTTTTCGTTTGAGAGACTGAAATCGATATCCCTATCTCTCCTTTGTCTGACACTCGATTTATCCAACCGAAAGCTGTGTTTTGACATTTGTATCTATAAGTGCTCGTGTTTCAAACGGTTAGGCTTAAACATTTCTAGTTTTTGTATGCAAAGTTATTTATGTTCAGTACTATTCACCACTAGCGTACTTTTTTTTACGAACTTCATTATAGTCCTCTCTAATAGCCTTCAACGTCTTGTTCACTGATCATACTTTTAACTGTGTTAGTTATTTCTTCCAAGAATGCTTCTTACAAATTGGATGAATGAAATTTTATTACGCACTAGACAAGAAACGGGAAATAGTGCAGTACAATAAAGAAAAGGAAAATTCACATAGAGCTTTCAGTAATGAAGTAAATGCACCAGAGAAAAGAAAATGTTGAAAAGATACTAATCGGGTATTGTGGGTTCTGAAGCCTGTTAGTCCTCCCCTTAACTACAAGACCGCAGGTTTGAATCCCGTATCGAAACATGGACACTAGGCCTAATATAATATTCAGCTTCTGCCTGTCACAAACCTACCCTCCATTGTGGACTACCGAAAAGAGCAAGGCATAAAACCTTCCAGGCATAAAACCTTCTTGTCTTACATAGTAACCGGTTTTGAGCAAGAGCAGAAATAAACAGGAAGGAGACGTAAAAAATATGCGTAAGGCTGGATGCTGATATAGATTACATTCCTAATTATTCGGTGGTGACTCCTCATGCTCATGGAAGGAAATTAAGAATCCCGACGTCGCCAAATCGCGTTCAAGTGGTCAGCAAAGGGGTTAGTGACTTTTAAGTAGCAAGCCGAAGGAAGTTAATGTATTTGCGTTTCGCTTTTACTGTTTCTGACACTTTTGTTGATGGAAAAGGTTGCTTGTACTGTGACAGTTTTTGGGATCCCAAAACGTAAGTGGAGGGGCACCTATGACATCGCAAAAGTTGTCCGTCTGTCCGTCCGTCCGTCAGTTAGCACGATAACTGTCGAAGGGGTTGAGATATTTTAATCAGACTTGGCATGAGGGCTCTTTAGGTCAAAGTACAGGTCATGTTCGAAGATGGGCTATGCAGCCCTATTTTTCGGGGTGGGGAAGGGGTTTGGAATTAAGGGGAACAAAAAATATTTTTTAAAAGCTAATGAAATAGTCGAATTAGGGGTAAAAAGACATGCTGAATCTGAATATGAAATTTATTTTCTAGCCGGACAAATAGTTCACCCGGAATCAGGCGAAAAACGGAAAATATGTGAAAAGTTAAATCTGAAGTTGATTAGAGGTTCAGTTTAGGGGCAAGGAGACGTGCTGAGTCCGAATATGAAAATCATTTTCTCGCCGGACAATTAGCTCGGCCGGAATCCGGCCAAAACCGGAGAATTTTTTTAAAGTATATGATAAGATGTTTTGATTTGCGGGTAAGACGACATGCTGAATTCGTATATGACAATCATTTTCTCACGGGACGTATAGATCGCTCGGAATCCGGCTGAAACCGGAAAATTTGTTAAAATTAAGTAAAAGTCTAATCTGAAGTTGATTAGAGGTTCGATATAGGGGCAAGGAGACATGCTGAATTCGTTTTTGAGCTTTAGTTTTTTGCCAGACAAGTAGTTTGTCCGGAATCCGGCCGAAATCGGAATTGGGCAGAAGTAAGGAAGGATGGAGATACGACGTAGGCTATAGGGTAAACCATATGCTGAATCCGTATGTGAATATTTAACAGCGCAAGATTGATATCTGAATATATCTGAACTTGGTGAAATTCAGCTGGCGTGTCCGTTTTGCACTGTCAAATACGAACTTGGTCGTCTTCGATTATTACAAATGGCCTCAGTCTGTTCCTCAATTTTAAAAATAAAAATGTTTAAGAAGTCTGTTGAAGACCGAATATCTACAAGACCGAATTGCCTGGAGCAAATATTAAAATTTTCGGATCCCATCGAAACCTTTGGTCTTGTTCTAAGTAGAAAGAGCATTTCGAAGCCCTCTGTAAGAAACAGTCGCGTTCTAGGCCCAAACAGACCCACCATTTCCTTAGGCTCTCAGCTCTCCCACGCCCCAAGAAGTGCTCAAAACACATTCTTTCAAGCTTGTCGGTTTCTCTAGTAACTTTTGACAGCTTCATTAAAAAAGATAACCAAACCCTGTTTGTCTGTTACTTTATCTTCCACTGCCATTTCAACTTCCGTCCGCTAATGTGAATTTGAATCTTCCTTGGCAGTAGGTTGAGGTAGCTGGGGGGAAACCGGTAAGATGGAAATACCCACTTCAGAATATTCAGGAACAGCTGACAGTCAAATTTAAAAGCTGTCTAGTCTTTCGTCAATCGCAGCCTTTCTCAGAACAGCATGCAGGTTCACATTCAAAGATTGGGATTCTTCTAGTCGTTGTCTCGTCCATGCATGGCACTCTTTAACAAGTGTGTGGTGGCTCGCAGGATCAGTATTCAAAAGGAATCCGCAATAGATGCAAGTTGAAGACTGTTTTTCCTATGTTTGAATTATGTTTTCCTAGGTTTCCAATTCCAGTGACAACCTGGATGATTTCCCGGATCATAAGTTGGGGCACCATGCCCTGAAGCAAGGGCATGGTACCCCCATACAAATCTGTTTGAAAAGCTAATTTCCATTTCAGATTTTCATTTCAACAGATCAGATTTTCATGGGGGTACCATGCCCTTCCTGCAGGGCATCGTGCCCTAACCTATGAGCACCATGTCCATCCGTTGGGGCATGCCCAGACGCTGGGGCACCATGCACAAAAAATGAGGATTTGTGTATGATTGATTGACAACTCCGAACGGTTTTTCCGCGTTTGGTCTACCTATTTATTCTCAACCATTCTCGGATTTCTACCTTCCGTCTGCTTTCCGAGATGGGAATAAGTGGTACTGGTCGAAACGCAATCATTTTGAAAGCTTCCGCAGGTAGTGCATTATCTTCCTAGTTTCGTGGAATATCACTGTGACCGGTACCCACATCAAAGTAGTTCGATTTCTGTTTTTTGGAACTGCACTAAGCTTGTTAAAACATTCCGTCTCAATAGTTATTTACTTGCTGATTGTGCCTATCGTTGTGTTTTATTTTCTGAACTAGGCCAAAGGACACTTTACTTTGATTGTTTGTTATCTATCCACTAATTTTTAGCTCCCGAGGGAAGTTCATCAAGCATTTTCTCTTTCCGAACGGCAATCATCAAGTTCCTCGGGCGACTTCACCCTGAGCGGAGAATGTTTCATCTAAAGAGCGCGACACCTTATTTCCCTGGGAGAAGGAACATTTTTCAAACGAGTTGATTAAATGATATTCTCCCCTTTCATGTCAAGTTATTTTCGAGAGGGGAAAGCACCGATGAAACTGGCCGAGAGCATTAATTCTGAAGAAAATGACAAGCCTAGGATTCAGAAAGGAAACTCACTCAATATAGCCTACCTTTTCCGATATTTGGCTGTCGTCAGACAGTTTTCATAGAGGGGCTGAGAGGATCAGCTCTTTGGGGCAGTGATGGCTTTTGGCGTTGGAATGGAATTGGCTTATTGCAAATGACGCTGGTAGATCGATGCCGATTTTTGTTTGTGATTTTCTACCCGCTGGTCTTTGTGTGATGCTGGGATCCCAGGTCGCACGTGACGGGTTACCTATGACTTCGTAAAGGTTGTCCGTCCGTTAGAACGATGATTCGCGAAGGGATTGAGATGTTTTGTCCAAAACTGGTGTGAGGATCTGTAGGGTCATAGTACAGCCTTCGTAGATAGGCTGCATAGCTCTATATTTAGGAGTGGGGGTTGCAAGTTCAGGTCAAGTGTTTTATTCAAGAATCGTCACCTTCTAATCTCATCGGTGATTTGTGGTAAGTTGGACGGAGAGATGAAATAGGGGTAGGAAGACACGCCGGATCTGAACGTCCACTTAGTTTTCCCACGAGATCCATACTCAGAAGGAATCCGACAAAAAACGGAATTTGTTGTAAGTTGACATTTGGAATGGATCTGTCGGATTTGTCTTCCTGTTTGTTCAATGCTAAGAACGTCCGGCGAAAACCGGAAAGTCAGTAGGCCTCGTGTTATGTCTTTACCCAGTATTCGGAGTTTTCTTCTATTCGAGACGAGACATGGAAAATCGATCTACCAGATCGTCAAGCCGATCGGCCGGAATCGGATGTCGAGTGGTGATAAGACTCGTATTTGCTTCACTCTATAACCGTGAAATCCGCGGTAAACCAAAATATTCGGAAAGAACAAAATCCTCTGATATAAATTATAAAGGAGTTGGTATAGGGATTAAGAGAACGTTGAACTGAATCGGAATATTTTCTGTGTTGTCGACTATAGCAAATGAAAAGAATTACCTGGTGGATCCATTTAAAGGGCTGTTTAGGGATAAATAACATGTGTACTGGGTCAAATAACATGTGTAATGGGTCTTGCCAAGACCTTAAATCTACAAGACCCGATTTTCTGAATAAAGAAATCCAGTAAACATTCCCTTTGGGATCTCACTGAAACCTTTGATCCAACTTAAAGCAGAAGGGAAGACCCAAACTATCGTTTGTTTTTGTAATTTTTCGAGCACCTACTTCATCACCAGCCAAACTTTTGTTTTCGATTTCGTTCCTTCTCCCATTGTCAGTGTCACATACAATACATGAGAGAGGGCATAGGTACGTAACCTCGACCGACCCCAGAGTTGCACCCGTACTCAAAGAGTAGGCCAGAAAGTTTGGGTTAGGCGTATGACGATTGTGAGGAAATCCAAGATTAAGTTTATATTTGTTCTGATAGATTTCTTGCTTCACTGAGCATTTTCATTGTTGGACATTCGCTTGAAAACTCTTTCTCGTATCAACAGCAAAATAAAAGTTTCCGGACATTTACTGTGATCTTCTCTTTCTTCACCAGTTTAGAAATAAACCTTGTTCCTTTCTCACGAAGGGCAATTGATTTACGTTTGAGGCATTATTTCATTCTAGGTCGAGGACTTCAGCAGGTGTGGCAATGGCGTTGTCGACGAAGGAGAGGACTGCGATTGCGGCACTCTTGAGGAATGCAGCGAGACGGATCCATGCTGCGAAGCAGTCACTTGCAAATTAAAAGCCGACGCCGAGTGTGCATCCGGCCCCTGCTGTGACAACTGTCAGGTAAGGGGACATCATAGGACTTTCCAGTCCGGTATGACTGCTAATATCGAAAAGATTTTTTATCTGTTAGAATGTGAGAGATCTTTGCGAACAACACTCACAAGCTTTATCCGACATTAAAATTGCCGCTGGTGAAATAGCTAAGTACCTTGTTCTTCTGCGAGGCTGACGTTTTCAAAGCAGGGTCTTTGTGTCTAAACAGTGCTACTGTCCTGGAGAAAACCAAAAGAAAAGGGGTCCTGCCCTTCCTCGTTTTTCGTGGCGCGCGGAATAGAAACTAGAACGTGAATTCTTGCTCGTTTAGAGCCAGATAAAAAATATGAGATATCCTGCTAAGGAGAACGCGGATTCATGCTCAATCAGACCAAATAAGAAATATAACATTTCCTCCTAAGAAATTTTTTGGTCGCATATGCTATAGCCGAGCGATAATTTAATGTCGGACGGCTTACTAACTGATAACGACTTTGTTTTGGAATACTCCGATTTATCTACCACACAGTTTAGGACGAATACCCATTGGCTGCACGATATGCTAGCTTTATTATAAGATGCGCACCTGATCATGTACGCCGTGTCATTAAACGCATACTCGAACGCCGCTTGGGCGGAACTTACCAACGGCTAATCGTGGGGGAAGCAGGAAGGTCCGACCTAATTCGATCAAAGGGGAAACAATGCTTAGCGCTGCACATACACTTAATCGTCCGGGACCCTATCCTTATTTTATTATCTATGGCGCTTCTTTGTCTGTGAGCAGCAGTGTTGCCACTCGACCGGCACCGCTCCGCGGCGCCGGCCTCGTCAAAAAGCGGCATTTCCGCGGCATCCTTGAACCAAAATGCGGTAAAAATCGCGGCATGCCCGAAATTCTCGGAAAACGCTGTGTTTTATATTTTTGAGAGAGAATGGGTGAAAAATCTCGTTTTAATATGTATGTTGATTCAGTGTCAAGTGAATTGTAGTGAAGATCTGTCATAACTGCGAGAAAACACGTGCTGGATCTGGCGAAGACAAAACCTAATTGTCTGGATTAAATATTGAACTTTTGTGATCCCATCGAAACCTTTAATCTTGTTTTTCACTTTCGCAGAGGCACATTCAGTTATCAGATATTTTGCGTCCAGCCAGCCGCGTCGGAGAGCAGAAAGGCCGGACATAGTCGACATTAAGTGCTAACAGGGAAATTGCTAATTTCGAAAAAATCTATATTTCTTAGCTATTTCATCATGGAGATTTGATCTGGTTGATACCGTATGATGAATTCGAATTTTGAAATGATAAAGTAACGAACTGGCAACTACTTAAAACACGCAGTTTTGGTTAACAGAAAACAGATCATAGAAGCCGCCCACCCCCTAGGATAGGCCAGTACTTTTTGGGTCAGTTAACTCTTTCTGACCTATGACATCCAGGGCCATAAGGACTAGGGGGGAGGCGGGACCCCCCCCCCCCCCGAATATTGTCGGCCAGTCGTTAAAAAGTAGCCGAGTCCACGCGCAGCGCCGCTATTTTTCGTGAAAACAGTCAATTTTTTACTTGGAAACAGTCGATTTTTCTTAAAAGCAGTCGGTTTCTTCTTGAAAATAGTTGTTTTTCTCAAAATCAGCCGATTTTTCGTCACCACGTTTTTTCTCAATAATAGTCGTTTTTATCTGCAAAAAACAGTCGGTAAAAATGATCAATACCTTGCTCCCCCCCCCCCCCAAACATTTTGGCTAATAACGGTTCTGACGACATCTGGGCTACTTAAATATAGTTACCACTTACCATCAAACAATCCTGTTAAATAAGACAAGTCTGTCTGGTCCTTATAGCTAACATGAAAACACAAACTAGAAATGAACTGTTTGGTTGGGCTGAGCTGACAGAGGTCATGACATGCATGAGATGAACTGAGAAACTCAAACGTCAAAGTTTCGTCAAACCCGTAAAAACAACTCAACCCACTGGCGAACACAATGGCCTCCCAGGGGACAAGCTGCCGACCGACGGGTCATTCCGCGAAATGAGTCGGACGCGTCTTTGAAATCCCCATTTTTTGCAACAAAGACATATCTTGCCAGACATTTGCGAAAGATAAGAAACTTCAAGTTGGACAAATCTTACATACGGGAACGAATGCGGTATAAAAAGCCATTTCGCGGCATAATCGCGGCGTGCGGCATGATCAAAATTTTATGCGGCATTTCTCTCAGAATCGCGGCGTAATGCCGCGAAATGCGGCATAAGTGGCAACACTGGTGAGCAGTGATCGACTGTCCATTGAGACTTTGCCAAACGTTGGTCAGACCGTTCCATAAAGAGTTGCTATCGTGCTGGGGGTGAGGTGATAAATTTAGCGTAGAGAGAAGGGCTCGATGAGGGAAACAAAGAGAATGCATATCTGATAATGCTAGAAGTATCGGGCTCAATGAAGGCTGCTTCCCCCCATAACCCAAAATAGTCTACCGGTATAAAGAGGGTCTACTGATTCAGGGGTTTCTTGTCGCTTAAAGTTTAACCGAAAAGGGCTAGGATAGGACAATCTAGTTACCCATCACTTATTCACTTAAATTGGCCTGAAGACCCGCTGAAAATGAGTTACTTCGTTGTTCCGCTATTCACGAATAATCGATTTTCAAATAGTGGAATTTCCTTGTGATTTGTTGTGTCTCTATGCGCTTGTATTTTTGTTGTATGCCTTACGAGAAAGATTTATCATTTTTTTTTGTTCAGGCACTAAGCAATCGTCACCAATCTCACCACTGCACATTGAAAAGCCGCATTTATGTAGAGATTAAAATTTCCCGCGTCATAGTAGAGTTTATGCTGTGGGGACGGCCGGAGATATTCCGAGCCTCATAACTAGAGCAGATAGTGGAAAATCATAAAATCCCTTTGCAGAATCCAAATAATTCAGTGTATCCAATTAAATGACTGAGAAGTAAGTTGGCTTTTCAGTTAAACTTTAAAGTTTAGTATAGTTCAGCTTATTTTTGTGTTTTGTATTTGAACACACTGAGTTATTTTGACTCTTGAGGGATTTTAATTTCCTCACAATAGCCTGACAATAGTACTGACACTGGGAATATGGACGGTGTCCTGATAAGACCAAATGCACAGTTAGGCCGCGAAATTTGAACCGAATCGAGGACGTGGATTTTCTTCTTTAAAATCTCGAACGTTGGAACATCAAAGACTATATGCCCGGCTGCAAAATAAGTTCAGAATAGTCCTAGAACTAGCAGCCTAGCAAGTTTGCTTATTGACAGCAGTCGATTTGGAGCAGGTTTGATCATGGATATTTTAGATTACATAGAGCTACCACAAGTTGGAGAGATCTTTCACACAGATTTGTACTATAGTAGCTGAGCAATGTAGCCTACTAAGTACTAACGCATTTTCTCCAGGTTTTCAAGTCTGTTTAAGTGATGAAGAGATTCGTAACTAGAAATCGTATTTCAGCCCTATTCGGTGTACCTTTGATGCGGTGCGAGATACAGGCTACCTCGAATAAACAAGATTGAGGTGGAGAGGAACGCATTCTGAAATTAGTTACAGCAGGAATGCAAGACATATCTTTAACGTCATTTCCTAGTTTCTTCAGCCGTTACTCTTCCTGGCTTATCGTCTTTAATCCTGGAAATGCACTTTTATTTTGAAATTCAAATTCTCCGTTTCTGGATGAAATTTGGGTTGTCGTGCAAGCAGCGTAATTCTGAACATTATTACTAGAGACTTGGGTGAAAAATACAAAATCTCTTATATGGCTCAAAATATTTCGGTGTATTAATACTAATAGATTTCTATAATATAAATTTTTCGGTATTTCTTCGATAGCAGAACTATTCGGTATATTTATGGGGATTCGGTAGTTATACAGAATCCCAAATAGGCTGTCGGCACAAATCTATTCGGTATAACGATCGGGATTCGGTATAATTGCCAGTATTCGGTAGTTATCACGAATTCGGTGAGAGAATTTCCTGAAATTATTTGGTAATTTTTAAGTGTAATTTTTAAGTGTAAGCTGCCTTTTCAGTTAAACTTTAAATCCTGTAAAAAAAAAAGAAAAAACAACACCAACGAGTAACAGCAGCATTTAGAATTTCGGAGCAAAACTTTATTTTCATGGAAAAAAAGGGTACATTGGAATGTAGGTAACTAACGTGCTTCGTTGTTGATGTCTATAACCGAAGTTTCTTGTCGTTGAGGTTTACTTTTTTGAGCTGAGCAGCTGCGATCGGAAAGGATCTTGGTAAATACATTCCAGGGGTAATGTCAATGTCGTAGAACATCTTGGAAGTAAAGGGGATAATGTCATAGAGCATCTTGCAACTAAGTTCGCAGTGAGTTTTCATAATATCTTGGATCTTGGCAAATACATTCAGGGGGTAATGTCAATGTCATAGAACATCATGGAAGTAAAGGGGGTAATACAACATCTTGCAAGTAAGTCCGCAGTGAGTTTTGATAATATTTTCAGTAAGTTCAAAGGTCCTAGTCATTTATTTGTTAATAGAAGAAGTGGATTAGCTAGCGCTTCTCTCACTGCAGAGTCATTCGTCAACCAGAAACAGCAAGAAGTAAGGAACGAGACGAAACTTTGGTGCCTTTCCGTTTCCTCTGTTCTCTCCCAGATAGTCGGAGAAACACTAATGTCAGAACATGGGAATGGTCTCATTAAGTCTCGTAAGTCGGCAGTTAGCCATAATGGTATGCGAACGGGGGTGCGAACTCCCCGAGTTCACAGTGGTGTGAACTTTTAAGTTGTGTCTTCTCTTAGACCTTTGGAAATTTCGTTGGCTCTGCCAAAAATCATGGACAGCTGGGCCCAGCCAGCGCGTGACACTACATTCTTTTCTGGCCGATGAATGAAAAATTGTATATTCTGTTTTGTTGTGTTTTATTTAATTATTTTATTTTACTTTAAGTACTCCGCATTGCAAATGACGGGTCAGAAATAAATTACTTATTTACTTACTTATACATTTTTGGGTTTCGTTGTTTAATTTCCTTCTTCATTATCCTGCTCTGGTTAATATTCATAGTGAATCACTTTATATATTTATTACTTTCTTTCTACAGGGAACTCGGGCCGTCATATATCAGATATCCTTGGATTATATAGTCCAGATTTTGGTGTCAGGGAGTGTTAGAAAGATTAGGTTAGGAGCGAGTTATTGAGTTCAGTCAGTGTCGGGAGTCAGCCGAGCTGACGTTGAACTTGCAGTCTCGCACAGTTAACATGTCGAAAAATGTTTGTGAAATGCATGGCTGGTTTCAGACTATGGATACCATAGCGCATCCTATAGATTAGATTAGATAGATAGATTTATTGCATAAAAATGCCAGCTAGGGCCATCGCAATAAGAAAAAAATAGTTAAGACAAAAGAAACGCGACCATTCTCGAAACTGGGGAAAAAAATGGTCCTACTTTCATCTGGTGGATAAAGGGGAAGTTGGGTTATGGACACTCTCCGGAACTTTATTTATTCTGGATTATTGTTCAAGTCACCCCTTTTCTTATCGAATGAAGGATTATACCTAATGTACCACGGTAACGCTTGCTATTGCCTGAGGAAATCTTGATTATGGGCTGGGTTGTGGACGGTTCTGAGGATTCAGGATCCAGTTTCCAAGCTCCACCTTACCCCTCTCAGTTCAGGCCCCGGAACCCAGGGCCCAACGCTTGGTAGTCCCAGCATTACTGCCTTGAGTGTCTGGGAACCAATGCTAGAGTGTGAATCTCATTAGTAGCCTCACCATACCACACAAAGTGAAATTTGAATGGACCGCTTTGATTTGAAAGGGTCGACCATGTCCAAGGTACCAAAACCTTTCATGATAGCTGCTAATAGTTCGCAAGAATTACGGTGTTGCAGCATTTTTCTCATCAAGATTTTCATCTGAATGTTCGCATAGTGCGAGATTTTTCGCGACACCAACTCCAAAGTAGACCTATGTCCGCTTGGTTGCGCTGGTTTAAACGTCTCATGGATAGATTATTTAGCTACATTTAATTAAAAGCTTGTTCCAGACGAGACAAGTAGTATTCTTTTAATATCTTGTCCGTCTTTGTTTTATTTTCGTGAATAGAAGCGTTGTCAAAGCAATGTTTTAAAACTTGTAGTTGGTACATGCTTGTTTCATTTCTGAGTCTGCTTGTCTATTTTCTAAATTCATAGTAGTTAAATAAATAAAACGACAAAAGTTATGGTTGTTTTTTGCTAAATTTGAAATGGGGCCTCGACTCTGTTAACTTCCTAGATGCCCTGGATCTCTATGTCCGAGTCCGCTATGTGTTTTCACCCCCATCTCGCCCCACTGGAATTAGAGATATTCCTTCCTTGGTTCCCGCGAGAGTTATTCTCCGGGGATGTCTTCTCCCCTTTTTCCTCCTAATTTATTTCGGCTTAATCTCTAACGTCCCTTGATGATCCTTTCTAGTTGCGGTCCCGGGGCTATCTCTGCAGGGATACAACAAACGAGTGCGATTTGCCGGAATTTTGTACTGGTAATTCTGGACAGTGCCCAATGGATATTTACAAAAAGAACGGATATCAGTGTGGATTGGAAGGATACTGTTTTGCTGGAACGTGTCCGACGACGAATGTTCAGTGTTACAACTTCTGGGGGTTTGGTAAGTACATTTTTCTTTTGGCGGGAAGAGAGCCTTGGTCGTCAAGGGGTAGGGAGTCAGCTGTGGTGAGGCAGAGGAGGACTAGAGCCCTACCCAGTCCTATGGATGGGCCCCCTAAAAAGTAAAAGGACTTTCAGTATCGCCAACCTGAGACTGGTTCTTGATGTAAAGCATTGATCAGATGGGTGTTATAAGGTGTGTTACGGCGTATAAGGCTTTTTATATACGTATACGTAAGACGTATTACGGATAAGACAGATTCCTCTTTTCCTCGGGCGCGCTGTAATAAGGCGAATAAGGAGAATAGACTCTGGCTCTATCTTCGCTTATGCAGAGCCTATCAGCGGGCCGAGGAAAGAGCAGCGTCGTCAGGGTTGCTACGGGAAGCACCAAAGTTCTACTTTTTTGGAAGTTGAAGAAACAACTTTTCTTCAAAAGAACACGTTTTGTAGTTCGAGGACCAGTGCTGTCCATCCGTTGGTTTAGTAGCTTTTAACAATGTAATGGGCGTCAAATTGTACTTGTGTACTTCAAGCAGTACTAAGAACACTTTTTTCTGATCTTTAGATTAAGCTCGAAAAATTGTATCAGCATGGCAACACCGAATGCTGCATTGATAAAACCTACACTTCCCCTATTTGAACAGAGGTGTGTATTAAGACGTAAACATCGCGCATAGCACTATTCAGCTTATTACTCCTATTTGAACAAAGCTTAGAGAAACACAGTAAGCCCTGACCAGCACATGAAATGACGCCTGTGTTTAGCAAGATGGCAAGATTGCATACCCCTTAAAAGGCATTCTAATAAGTTTTTGTCTTTTAAAAAACCTCCCGTTAATCTCTTAGAGGAGATTTGCAAGGTGTGTGCTGTGTAGTAAATACAAGGCAGTTTTTCAACACTCCTCGACAGCCGCAAATGAGAGCGGTATTAGTTACGTGTGGATGACAGAAGATCACTTGTCTCGGCAGGTAGTAGAGGAATCAGATGCATGAGCATGGGAGAACCGAGGAGTTCCACACTCCACGGTACCTACAACACACCCTTTTCCAGCACCGACCGAAACCAGCGGTGCCGGCCATAAATTATGCGATTCCCGCTTCTAAACATGCTGATGTTCTAATACGTTGCAAACGGTGCCGGAAAAGAGCGGACACTTGCTGTACACTAAAATCGAGAGTGGGGAACCCTTCGGGGAGAACTCGATCGGAAAGTTGTTTTGGGGCAACAGCGAGGCATAGAGGGAAAGGAAACTAGCAGAAACAAGATCAGTTTTTCAACAAGAAACCAGCGGTGCTGGCAAAAAATTGGGCGATTCCCGCTTCCAGACATGCTGACTTGATTGTTCTAATACGTGGCACGTGGCAACCGGCACGTGCCCTAACACGTGGCAGTCGGTCCCGGCAGAGGCCGGGCACTAGGCACTTGCTGTACACTAAAATCAAGAGCGGGCAACCCCTTGGGGAGAACTCGATCGGAATTTTTTTTTGGGGGGAATAGCGAGGCATAGGGGGAAAGGAAACTAGCAGGAAAAGATCATTCCTGAGACTTTCTTGTGCCGAACGAATTATTTTGCTACTTTCGACTGTTTCAATCCCGGAACTTCGCACAGGAGATCCCTTTTACTTATCCAACACGGGGATTATTTTTTACTGGACATCTCTCTCGATTCAGCAAAATATCGAAGCAGCTGGTGCTTTAGAGATAAAATCCACTTTTTTGCAAGAGAGAGACGATAGCTTGCTTTTTGGGATCCCAAAACGTAAGTGGAGGGATACCTATGACATCGCAAAAGTTGTCCGTCCGTCCGTCCGTCTGTCCGTCCGTCTGTCTGTCTGTAAGCACGATAACTCTCGAAGGCAGTGAGATATTTTGATGAAACTTGGTGTGGGGATTCTTTGGGTCAAGAGTAAGGTCGAGTTCGTAGATGGGCCCTGTAGCTTTACATTTAGGGGTGGGGGAGGGGGTTTAAATTAAGGGGCAAGCATAATTTTTTTAAACAGCTAATGTGATAGTCGATTATGGGGTAAGAAGACACGCTGAACACGAATATGAAAACCATTTTCTCGCCGGACAAGTAGTTCGTCCGGAATCCGGCCAAAACCGGAAAGTTTGTAAAAAGTAGAAGTCTTATTTGAAGTTGATTAGATGTTCGATATAGGGGTAAGAAGGCATGCTGAACAAGAATATGAAAACCGTTTTCTCGCTGGACAAGTAGTTCGTCCGGAATCCGGCCAGAACCGGAAAGTTTGTTAAAAGTAGAAGTCTTATTTGAAGTTGACTAGATGTTCGACATAGGGATAAGAAGAGATGCTGAATTCGTATATGACAATCATTTTTTTGCCGGACAAGTAGTTCATCCGGAATCCGGCCAAAACCGGAAAGTTTGTTAAAAGTAGAAGTTTTATTTGAAGTTGTTGATTAGATGTTCGTTTCAGGGGTAAGAAGACATGCTGAATCCTTATATGAAAAGCATTTTCTACTCGGACAAGTGTTTAGGTCGGAATCCGGCTGAAACTGGAAAACTTTTGAAAGCAAAAGTTGTGTTTGTAGTTGATCAGATGTCCGATTTGGGGGCAAGAACAGATGCTGAATTCGTATATGACATTTTTTTTTTGCCGGATATATAGTTCGTCTTGAGTCCGGCTGAAACCGGGAACTTTTGGATGGTCTAAATAAATGCCTCGTTTCTAGTCGTGAATATTGTAGCCAAATAGCCTTTCTGGTTTTATCGGATGCACATCCAGACCTTAAAGGACCCCTCTTGCTTATTCTGCTTTTTATAATATACCTAGCTCCCATACAGAATTATAAGCTTCTAAAATTCCAACCTTTCTCCATTGTTTCGTTTTGTGCCTACGAAATTTTAGCGCTTTTTTGGCCTTGCCGAGTTTTGCCCGTCACACAACGAAACGTTTGCCGGGATCGTCAGTGTCTGCTGACAACTCTTTCACACATAAGGATCTGAGAAGCTTTTGTTTATTAATTCTTTTATTTGCTTAGTTTTCACACTTTTTAACCACGGCTCTATCAGTTTTAAAATGGTTTGCGCCCAGCCGCCGCGTCGGAGAGCAGGAAGGCTGGACATAGTCGACAGGCGCTAACAAGAAAATCGCTAATTTCAGATGGAAAGTAATGGTATTTTCGAAAATGTTTTTTCTGATCCACTTCATAGGGAAAATATTATTTCTGGTAAGAGTTGTGCTTTAACATTGGATCGCGCGAAGACAAAACCTATTTGTCTTGATAAATATTCGATTTTTGGGATCCCATCGGAACCTTTGGTCTTGTTTCTCTTCGCAAGATTCGTCTTTAAGTGGGGTGTCTTTTGTGTGGAAAACTACTCGTGAACCATGACATGTACAGTAGAGGTATGTTTATGTGAACAGTTACTTTAATGTGAACAGTGCAGTTTTGGGCGTGGTATAATGAAGCTCCAAAATACCTATTCACGTGTTTTCAGATGCCCGTAATTACCTACTTTGGCTAACTGGTAGTTAGCTTTAGACACAGCAAGTGCGTGAAAATAGCGAAGTCCAATGTCAACAAACGTTCACATAAGCATACCTCTACTGTATCAATTTGAAACTTGATATACTTTTGCGTTGGGGTTTTGTTGTGCCTTTTGAGGCCCCACACCCACCTGGTTCATCAGCAATTGAGCCGAGAATTGCGAGTGAATTAAGCTCGTATCTTGACCACGGTTGGAGTTAGGACGATGAAATTCTTTGTACTCAGGGTTGTCTTTGGAATCTTAGGGTTGGTTTCACCTCCCCAGCACTCCCCGTTTACGGGCAACCAGAAGCAGTTCGTGAACCAAGACTGGTACGTTAAGGAGTTAGGTTCGTGAACCCGTGACTTGACTTAACGGCTGGAGTAAAGACGATCAAGTTCGTGTATTTTCGGTCCTGAAGTATTTAATACAATTGCACCCAGGCAACTGGGCACAGATTACCCAGTGGATTTTGGCGTTCACACTCCATGTCTGAGCGTTTGTGCACTTTTTGCAAGCTGGTCTTATGCTTCCTATTACCCATTCGTCGATGCACATTCATAGAGGACCACATCTCGACAGAAATTAGTGTTTGAAAAGAGGTTGAAGATGAGAGGGTTTAGAACGCGTTACGTACGAGTATTTTGTGGTGTTGGTTTTTGGTATTTTCTATGCGCGGACCTGATGAGATACTGCTCTTATCTGATTCGAGATCTGATTGCCACGCCTTTATTCCTTCCTGTGATTGCTCTCGTTGCGAAGGGCTACTCTCTGAAAGTATTGCCTTAATGGAAAGCAAACTCAGTGTACTGCACTCTGAATCTCTGTCCGTTTCATCACAATCTTTCAGCCTTTCTTCATCCCTCACCGCCGGAAGGACAGATTTATTTACGTCCGTCACAAGTTACTTCTCTTGCACTGGCCTCGCATGATTGATTGCCGGCTTTTTCGGAGAAATTCTCATATCCCTTGCCTCCAGGCAAATTGTCAATACGATCTTCAGGGAGAACAGCAATCCAAGCTCTCTTGTTCCGCCGGCCGGTTATCAGGTCGCCGCTCCGACTGATAGATTGACGGGTGTGAGCTCGGCAGGGACCGGGAACGATTTATGGTTTAACCTGTGGTACGTCGTAAAAGGATAAAGCATTGTTTAAATAGATGAAATAAGCTGAAGAGCGCTATACGCGATGTTTACGTCTTAATACACACGCCCGTTCAAATAGGCAACCCGAGAGATCCTCATCAATGCGACGTTCGGTGTTGCAACGTTGATACAATTTTCGAGCTCTAAAAAGATCAGAAAAGGTTCTTAGTACTACTTGAAGTACAGGAGTCTGATTTGATGCCCATTATATTGTAAAACAGCTATTAAATTAACGGATGGACAGCATTGGACCTTGAACTAGCAATAAGCAGTCGTAACAGAACAAAAACGTGTTCTTTCGAAGAAAAGTTGTTTCTTTAGCTTCCAACAAATTATAACTTTCGTGCTTCCTTTGGCAACCCTGACGACGCTGCTCCTCTCCTCGGCCCACTGGCAGAACCAACCAAGCGATATGATTGGCCCTGCATAAGGGAGAATAGGGCCGAGCTCTATTCTCCTTATTCGCCTTATTACAGCGCGCTCCGAAGAAAAGAGGAATCTGTAATACAGCTTATACGCCGTATTACACCTTACCACACCTATTTGAACAATGCATAATCGCCCCTTGGTCGTATTCGTAAAGAAGCGAAGACGGGAACATATCTTAATACCCCTGGAATTGAGGGCAAGCTTGTATGCTTGCTCGTATTTTGTTGGAGCTTTTTTGGGGCCATACTGTAAAGTCAGCACATTCTTATAATTGGGTGCAGAAGGGATTTGAACAGTTTGGCTAGTACCTTGTGATTCTTAAGCTCGAACGACCTTCGTATGGTCCCAGCTACTGTCTATTTCCTCATAGTGGGACGAGAAGCTGGGCTCCGTATCAGTGATGATGTCTAGGTCTCTTTCTTCTTGGCGTTAGATGCGTCGGTCACCAAGTTTGTGTAAAGTTGGACTGGACAAATCGGGTTCCGGCTAAAACCCCCCCGGCGAAAACCCCCCCGGACAAAACCCCCCCGCCAAAACCCCCCCGGCGAAAACCCCCCCGGTACCAAAACCCCCCCGGCTAAACCCCCCCCGTGACCAAAACCCCCCCGGCGAAAACCCCCCCGTGACCAAAACCCCCCCGGCGAAAAACCCCCCGTGACCAAAACCCCCCCGGCGAAAACCCCCCGGTACCAAAACCCCCCCGGCGAAAACCCCCCCGTGACCAAAACCCCCCGGCTAAACCCCCCCCGGTACCAAAACCCCCCCGATACCAAAACCCCACGGGTACCAAAACACCCCGGTAACAGAACCCCCCGGGGAAAATAATCTTACAAAAAAATCTTAAAAAAAGTATTAAAAAAAAAATCTTGAAAAAAAATCTAGACATAACTATAATCGGAAAAAAGTGCCTTATTATTGTACCTAGCCTTAATTGGACCGAAGTAATAGCCTAGTTGTTAAACTTGTAAAAAAAATGTTTTCCCTTGGAACCAAAAAAAAAAAAAAAAAAAAAAATGCCCCTTAATGGTATGAATTGCAACTTTCACTGCTGCAACTCGTACAATTTTCCCAGTGAGCGCGTCCTCGTCGCAAGGGGCGGACTAATTCCAGTGGAAGTACAACTGAGAACTGACTAAGCTTCACTGTCTTGTTGTACCAGAATTCCATTTGAATTAGAACAAGATCACGGGAAGTCAAGTGAAATTTTTTGGATTCGTGTTAAATGTAAATGAATCGAGCTTTTGGTACCGGGGGGTTTTCGCCGGGGGGGGGGGTTTGTTACCGGGGGGGTTTTCGCCGGGGGGGTTTTGGTCACGGGGGGGTTTTCGCCGGGGGGGTTTTGGTACCGGGGGGGTTTTCGCCGGGGGGGTTTTGGTCACGGGGGGGTTTTCGCCGGGGGGGTTTTGGTCACGGGGGGGTTTTCGCCGGGGGGGTTTTGGTCACGGGGGGGGTTTCGCCGGGGGGGTTTTGGCGGGGGGGTTTTCGCCGGGGGGGTTTTCGCCGGGGGGGTTTTAGCCTAGACCCGGACAAATCACATCCAGTTGGACCCGATGGCGTGTCTTTTATATGCGAGCTCTCTATTGAAGGACTACAGATTGTTGTTTCTCAATCAGCATAAACCAGCAGATGGCGCTGAGTGTAACCTGCTTTTTTCAAGTGATCAGCCGATACAGTCGCCACCAACTTAACGTGAACAGTCCCCTAGAAGCTTCCATCCAATTGCCTCAGTGGTTTCGAAAGTCCCCCTTGTTTGACTGACAGACGGACAAATCTCCGATGTCTAATGTGAACCTTGCGTATATGTGGCATTCCAGTAACAGGCTAGTAGAATACAGTTTTTTCTTCAGTTTCATATTCATGAAAAAACTTCCCAGTGAAAAATTTCGCCACGAAGTATTCCCAATCATATATTTACAGTCGTTGGTCCACGTTAAAGGACACCTGAACTATGAAACCATACTTGAACACACCATGGAGGATGCATTTTCAGACATGGCCACGGAGAGCATTCTTCTGCTGAGCGTGGCGTTTTCAAAATAAGGATGTTCGTTTCTGGAGGTTTGCACATGCAGACTCCACGACAAAAAGCGAAAATTATTCAAATCTTGTACATCGCTGGCCGGATCGTATTGGGATTTCTTCTAGATGTACGTTTGGGCTTCACTGGTTAAAAAATATTCCAGAAGAAGGGTTGATTGGAGACATTTGTTCATTTCTTAAATTGTTCGGTACTGAAATAAGGACAGATGCAAAATGGAGCAAAAGTCATAGCTTAGAAACACTATTTCGAATTTGGATTGGATTTTCTGCAGGCAATGTTAACGGAAGTCATACAGATAGGGACGATACTTGGTACTCTTCATTCAGGTGTCCTTAGGCACATTATCTATGTAGATCGCCTTCGAAGTTTTACGTTAAAGATTATAAGAGTAAAAGACGGATGTGGTAAAAGTGTTCTAGGTCACGCACCGCTTTCCCGAAGTCGACACCTGTGATTTCTAGGTGGTGTGCCAGAAAAGAAGCTGATAAGTAGCCCCCAAGTCCTTCACTTTTTACCGTGGCAACCTTGATCCCCACCTTAATAACTATTGTCGATGCTAGGCCTTTTAATGAGAACAGTTGCACTATGAATCGATAGCACAACAGTTGATCAATTGAATATCTCGAAAGAGAAAAAAATTAAATACTACAGAACCTTTATGCTTTCTTCGGGAAAACGAGAAACAGCATGAAATCCTACAATAGTCTATACTTAGACCTTCTTATTGATTAGTTCTCTTTTTGCCCGTGAGCGGGAACGTTTTACGCTGGGACGTTCTAGTTGGTGACGTTTTTAGATGGTGAAGTTTATGGTTTGGGACGTTTCCACGTGGAGCCGTTTCCAGATGGAGCCGTTTCACTTGAAGACTTTTTTTCGGGGACATTCTGCGGGTAGACTTTCTGCAGACAAGCCATTCCTGCGTATCGACTAGCACTTCGCGTAAACGCATAGTTCTCTGAAATATCAATCTATTTTGTATGTATGTTCGTCGCAATTTCTAACAGGGAAGTTGTCAGTAAGGAATTTTGATTTGTCTCTTGTTGCCATCATAACCCTTCCAGCCATCACCTGGAGTATGTGGACTTTGAAGGACTGTTTGCTGTGGGCGATTGAAGTCTAGAAGCTACTGTCCCAGATCTCTTTGAAGCCACGAGGCTTTTGATCGCGCATACCGCAGAGCTCCGGGTGTTCTTATAAGATGGATCACGGCCGGCTTTTGGTAGAAGAGTTTTTGATCCTTCAGCAAATTTCGGTAGATATGTTTTCTCAGCGGGAAGACTTGAAAGGGACCGCAAATAAAGTGGCTTGAAAGCACAGACACGAGAGTGGCTTTCTTCTGACGTGCGGTTTCGCAGGCGCTTTGAGGACACTCGCGACGTCAGTTTGTTTGATATTGGCTATGCGATATCCCTGTGGATTCCTTACCTTAGGTACTGTCTACCGTGGTTATATTCTTTACTTTTGTTACCTTCTTACAATTTAGTAAAAGAATAATAATAATAAGAACTGGTAGCGAATGATAAACCAACCGAGCGGTTGTTGGCTTAACCAAATAATAACGTGACCGACGTGGGAAGGAACATAACTACATAAATCTTGGAAAACTAACTATAGGTTTATTTACATGACGTTACGGCAGAGAGGTACAACAAAAGAATGTGATGTGGTAACCTATTTACACTAGAACATAATAACGATACTCAGCCCGATAATCCGCGTCCTCTCCCTACTCCTGCAGCGCTCATGCTGCCTCGATGGTAGCTCAAACTTAACTGCCATTCAATCCTTGCCGAGCGCATTCCATGCGAAATGCTCATCTTTCACCCGCGCTCAGAATTCATTGTAAATTGAAATAGCTCACGACCGCGGGGTGAAGGTAATACGGAAACGAAGTAATGAACTTGCGTCCATACATTTTAGACATGGGTTACACCTCCCTCCTATCAAAGAACCGACCCGGTTCGCCGCAACACCACCCCCTAACACATGGCCTACACAAAACAACCTAAATAAATAACATAGTTCAGATGTCAGCGCTAGTGCGCGCTGGAATCACTGTTTGCTCAAGGTATAATTCATAATTGGGTTCCACCTGAATCTGTCCAGTAAACCCCAGGCTTTTTCACTCGTGCGCAAAGTTCAACCGATCACAGTCAATCATAAGCCTGTTAAAATGCTAGAAAAAAAAAATCTAACTGCTTTGAGAACACCGACACTACCCTACACCGCAAGCACTGACCACACCGCCAAGTCCAACTTGCCGATTGTTCATCAGGAAAGCCACTTCACTTAACACAGTACGACAGAGACAACATCAACGACGACAACAGGATTACGACCTCAGCTTCATTGATAACAGCAACAGCTTCAGATGTGTTTGGCTGGATACCAGCTTCAGGTACGTTTGGCTGGATAATTTCACAGCTGACATCTTCGGACGGGTTCGGACATAGGCTCACTCAGCTCGAAATTTGGAAAACTGCAAGGGCTAGCAGTGTGCGCAACGGGAAACGCGCTAAGTGTATTTCAGCACTCTTGAAATTTCCGCTCACGGGAACGTCATATGGGTGATGGGTGGCTTGCAACGTCGAGACGACGTGCAGCTTGCTAGGCATTTTGGATGCGCACCAGCATTACTTCGCCCCCTGGGCCAGAAATGGTTACAGTTGGCTGGCAACGAATTCAGCAGCAGCTTCAGCATACAGCAGGCGCTTTGCGCCATTCCGTCATAGGAACGTGACGTTTAGTAGCTGATGACAACTTGGCAACGTGATTAGTGCCTCACGAACAGGATACTCGAACAGGTGCTAAGCTTGCACCTTCAGCAGCAACGTAGAACGTTATAGGCAACGTTAATGACATCTCGGCACTAATGACTAGTGCATCACGAACAGGATTCTGGAACCGGTGCTAATCTTGCACCTTCAGCAGCAACGTAGAACGTTATGGGCGACGTTATTGACATCTCAGCACCAATGACTAGTGCATCACAAACAGGATTCTGGAACCGGTGCTAATCTTGCACCTTCAGCAGCGACGTAACACGTTATGACGTGCGTGGCGGGTGAGTGAGAAAATTTCGCTGAGTAGCCTGATATGGTGGTCCGACGTCCATCTCCGCTTAAACTGTCGTACTCTCGTCCCAGTGGCTCATGTAGATGGCGTGGTTGCAGTACTTGGAATTAGGTAGCATCGATGCTCGCATGTAGAAGGATCTGCAAACGGAAACGCTTAATATTTGGCACATATTTACATTATATACATACAGATAAATCTAGTCTTTCATAATTTGCTGTAACAGCGACAGTACTAAATTCTTATCAATCGGGGCTGCCGAAACAACATTAGCGCCCCCCAACCTTTCATATCCCAATCGGTCTGGGACTTTTACACTACGCGATGGGCGTAAATTTGGCGGACTCGCAACTTCGCTATCAGCACGGCTACTCATACCCCCAAGTTTTTCTGGCGAAGAGCTTGTCTCATTTTCCGAGACTTGTAATTCAACCGCCAGCTCTTCTCCATCTGAGTTCTGCTCCTCATCCACACTAACAAATAAAGATCGAGGCTGAAGACCAGAACTCAGGTCGCGTGAATCTACGCTGTCTGACTTTTCGAAATCGTGGTACGGGGTGCTTGTCATAGTCGGTACTTGTCTACGGTCAGTTGTCGGAGTCACGTTTAGTGGGATTTGACTCCCAGGTCTCGGTTCTTGTGAAGGGTGAGGGGTTAGTAAGTTGTCAAATGAGTCAGTGGTGTTAGGGTTAGTAGCTACACTACGGTTAGTTGTATCCCCAACATGCTCCTCATTCGTCATACTGTCAACGTCCGTGCCCTCCTCCCCCTCGTCAAGAATCTGCTGCTCCTGCGGCGCGTCATATTTCCAGGGCGAACGCAGCACCCCTGGCTTCAAACGGTTATGGTGTACTACCTTGGCTTTTGAACGTTCCTCAATTTTCTTAATGCGGTAATTAACCTCGTTCAAACGCTCGAGGACTCTAAAGGGACCTTCAAACTTGATTTTCGACAATGAAATCCAACAGTGACTGATTCGGCATGAGAGAAAGCTTACCGTACTTTAGCTTACGAGCCGAACTGGTCCCGGCAAAACGGGACTCAAAAGAACTTTTGAACGAGTCAAAATCGTCAGGATCCGACGCCGACCAAAAAGAAAATGCGACTTCCTCGAACTTGAGACCCAGAAAAAGTTTCAGCTGGTCCCATGTTACGATTTTTGAGATAATCGCAACTTTTTTTATGAACTTGGCGACATCCGATTTACCACTATACGAAGGAAGGGAATCTAACAACTTCAAAACAACGTCCGGCATAAGCGGTTTCGACTCTACCTTTTCCATTCTACTTTAGGCCTATGTTAACAAAAACACTCTAATACCTTAAACTAGGTCCACACCACAAAAAAAAAAAAATCTCTGCGTGTTTTCAAATTTTGTTTCTTATTTTCCAAGTTGCATGATTTTTACTTTAAGATTCGTTCACTCCGTTACTGTACCTCAAAGATACAGTAAAGTCTGTAGAATCAAAACTACAGAACCAACGCTGCACACCATTGTTACCTTCTTACAATTTAGTAAAAGAATAATAATAATAAGAACTGGTAGCGAATGATAAACCAACCGAGCGGTTGTTGGCTTAACCAAATAATAACGTGACCGACGTGGGAAGGAACATAACTACATAAATCTTGGAAAACTAACTATAGGTTTATTTACATGACGTTACGGCAGAGAGGTACAACAAAAGAATGTGATGTGGTAACCTATTTACACTAGAACATAATAACGATACTCAGCCCGATAATCCGCGTCCTCTCCCTACTCCTGCAGCGCTCATGCTGCCTCGATGGTAGCTCAAACTTAACTGCCATTCAATCCTTGCCGAGCGCATTCCATGCGAAATGCTCATCTTTCACCCGCGCTCAGAATTCATTGTAAATTGAAATAGCTCACGACCGCGGGGTGAAGGTAATACGGAAACGAAGTAATGAACTTGCGTCCATACATTTTAGACATGGGTTACACTTTGGAATTTTGGTGTGGAGCGTTTTTCGGCTCTCCAGATGGCACCGAATCGCGGAAAAATCTCTATCCTGTCAACGACCCAATCGAGCAGCAAGAAGAGCAGCTTTAGTGACAGTACCAGTTTTAACTCCAAGCAACTTTCACGAAGAAATTCACAACATCAGATACTATGGTCATTTCGTTTGCACTTTCAAATATAATCGTCGCTCGTTTGCGATGTCATTATAGGAGTGAGCTGATGTGGCGGGAAATGGCGAGAAACTATGATCAATCGACAAGAATCATTATTGTGAACACAGTTGTACCTTTTCTTCCTGCAAAATTTTAACACCTTGCCAACATTATACGCAAAGAGAAAAATACCTTTAACGCGTTTCCGCGACCCCTTTTAATTAATTATTCGTTGGATTTTGATACTTTTGATTTAGCTTAGTGGACACACCTTTTCTTCTTGAAATATAACGGCTTGTTCAGCAAAAAGGATGTAAAACCCCTCCAAACAAATCCTTGAAAGAAATAGATACTCCCAAAAGTTTAGTTATATTTTGTACTCTAACCATCCAAATTTTTTCTTTGTGTCTCATTTTCTTGTTAAGGTCTATTTTGAATTTGTCCATTCGCGGGCTTTTGAAGCTCGCCACTAGATGATCTCACGGTCCACCGAGTCCGTCTTTGAAATCTTGACATTGCGAATGCTAGAATGTTTCCCATTAAACTCCTATAATGTGTTCCGCAGCGTGGCTGAGTAGCCTATGTTTTTTTAGTTCTTTTTTCTTCCTCTCTTAATGATTTACTCTATAAGGCACAGCTGTGCTACCCATTTTTGCGGGTAATAAGCTAAATCAGGCAAAATATCTACGTAAAGCTTAATTGTTTATCTGATGTTGGGGCCCGCAAAGAGCTTCCTGTTAAAGAAGGCTACTTATTTTCCCGAATCTCGCTTGAATCGTTGTTCTTTGATACCTTGTTAGGACAGTCTAGTAGCCAAAGACGAGTATTCTTTTCGTTTCTCTGCTTTGTCGGCCACCATCATTGCAGATCTTTTCGCTATGCTCAGTTCTGCGCTGTGTTGGTCTTTGAGAATTTCGTTTGAAGAACCTTATCTATATTCCCTTTTACTTTTTTTCGGCGTATTGTCAACACGAACGTTTGAGAAAAGACGAATAAGCTGCTGCGCTGGTACGTGTATTAGTTCGCGCATTATTAGCAGCGACGAATGCTGCTATACACTCTTAACTTCAAAGTGAATCCAAGTTGCTCGCCTCGAAAATTTCGTTTCAGACTGGGAAATGACACATCTAGTGCACATGTCTTTTCGATCTCAAGTCCCTCTACCCGTTTGGTCCCTAGGTGTGTCACAAGATTCCCGACATCCTCCTCGAGTTCGTCCTACAGTGGCCGAATCCGGTTCAGATCTGGAAATGGCACACTTGGAGCTAGTGTTCTTGCCAACGATAAAGTTGCAACCGAATTCGGCCATCTGTTTGGAATTTTCAGGATGTCGCAAGGGCCTCCCCCCCCCCCATGAATGGTCATATAATGAGAATGAAAGTTTCCAAGTGAAGTAAGTCGGGTTCCCCATCTGCCTAAATGATAGTCTCCCTTCCCTTCTTCACCTAAAATAATAATATTGAAGTACCTGAACTTTAGATGAGCGAACAAATCGCCAAAAAGTAGGGAAAAAAAATCTCTGATCTTGGAACCTGGGGGGCCGGTAAGGACTACTACTCATTTCGAGCATTGGGTTCTTGACACATGCGATTTCGTCTGAATCAAAAGTCTTTTTGTGAAACACGTTTCTGGATTTCCCACCGTCTGCGACTATAGTACTTAGGTCTTAATGCCGTAGAAGGTTGCAGTCTTAATGTATATAATGTTGTTTCACCGTACCAGTTCATGATGGCCTCTAATTTGAAGCTTTCAGCCAAGGGCTGCTCAGGTTTCTCCTGCGCTTCAAGGAGCATTTAATCATAATAACTTTTTGTCTAGTTTACGCTTTTCAAGACGTTTTGTCTTCTGCATTCCTCTCCACTTATTCGACTTTCTCATTACTTCTCCTTAGAAACAGGCCGCCGTGGTTTTCTACCTTCTTCTGTCCGTGCGACAGATTATCCCTTCCTGCAACAACTTGTCTGACTCATCAGGGAATCCGTGTCACTCTCCCCAATCTCCCTGGGCCTGGCGAACCGAACGAAAACATTTTCTGTTGAGTCGAGATAAAACGGCATCGATCCCCTACGATGAATCGATGCCTTCCCACTAGAATTCAATGAAGCTCATTTAGATCCTTCTCGGGGCAAATTTGTTTTTGGCTGAGGAACAGATGCTTATAAAAACAGGGACTAGCTTAGCCTGTCGGAAAAGAGGCGTGAGAGGTAACTTCTGTCACATTGAAAGAGGCTGATATCGGTGGGCGGATTCGGCAGATTAGCGGGCCCCGGATTTTTTTTTGTCATCGGGAATTATGTTCGAGATACACCGCGAAAGTAAAGGTTTTATATTCAGTTTGATTGACAAGCAAGGGTGTGGGGTCTGACGCGGTTTGAACTCGTGGAGGGATACAAAGCGATGGTCATGTAAGGAAGGGGTAACCTGTAATCGTTTTCTAGCCTTGTTGCCACTCTCCTCAGAATATTTTGCGTTGAAGATTTTTACTTTTGCTTTCTGGGAATTGCGTTCTTTGATCTGTACAAACGCTACATAGTTGACTTGACACAATCAATCTTGAGCTCGTGGAGGGGGGGGGCACTGCCTTCTTCCGGACCGTCAAACATTTCGAGCAGGTTTTAGTTGCCTGTCTGTTGTGGAAAGCAAGCAGCTGTATTATCTGAAAGAACGGGATTAAATTCATTCATTCATTTATTCGTACTACATTTGTTAAAGTTTAACCGAAAAGGGCTAGGATAGGACAATCTAGTTACCCATTACTTATTCACTTAAATTGGCTCGAAAACCCGCTGAAAATGAGTTACTTCGTTGTTCTGCTATTCACGAATAACCGATTTTCAAATAGTGGAATTTCCGTGTGATTTGTGGTGCGTCTATGCGCTTGTATTTTTGTTGTATGCCTTACGAGAAACATTTATCTTTTCTTTTGTTCAGGCACTAAGCAATCGTCACCAATCTCACCACTGCCCACTGAAAAGCCGCATTTGTGTTGAGATTAAAATTTCCCGCGTCATAGTAGACTTTTTGCTGTGGGGACAGCCGGAGATATTCTGAGCCTCATAACTAGAGCAGATAGTGGAAAATCAAAAAAATCCCTTTGCAGAATCCAAATAATTCAGTGCATCCTATTAGCTAAATAACACACAAATAAGTTGGCTTTTCAGTTAACTTTAAATGACACGAATATATGAAGAGACAAGATCCCCTGAAGCTATCTTATTGAGGGATCCACTACATATACACTAACCTACATTGGAGAATCACATGACAATAATCAAACATGTCAAGCATAAGAAACTACACACATATAAATGTTAACGGCAAAAAAAGGAAAATATGCATTAAAAAGAAAGAGAAAAAAGAGACGAGAAAAAGTGATAGGGTAAATACGATTAAGTTCACTACATCAACAGCACTTGAGAGCTCGTGATCCAATGCGTTTTTTCGTAAAATAAATCGACGGTATCATCTTCCCTAGCAACAACATTTTCTTTCAGGTTCGAAATCAAGCGATAATGTTTGCTACGAACAGTTCAATACACAAGGAACGATCAATGGTCATTGCGGAGTGGACGCTTCTAACAACCTAGTTAGATGCGAGCCGGAGTGAGTGATTTTCTAAAACTTCTGGAAATTTCAAGAGAGTTAGAGTGGGGAGCAGTGTTGTCTCTCGCCGAATTGTCAGGAGGCACGCTCGGGAAGTTGCAGTAACGCAAAGTTTCAAAGGGCATGGCAGTTTCAAGGAATTAGTCCGAGTTGACGAGTTAGTCAGATCCTAGGCTGTCCCAAAGTTCATGATACTTCATTAGTTCCCGACAGATTTCAGCAGGGCACATTGCGAAGCCAACATCGAGTCGACTGCTTCGCTATTATACAACCAAAGAAATGTTGTTGGCCAGTGATTGCACAGAAAATATAAGTTCTGTGATGCTTACGGATCTCCACTACTGGAGCTCTAAGGCAACCCAGAACTAAGGTCCCTCACGAGTGCGATCTGCGGACCCCTAGTTGTGTCGTAGATAAAAGTTTGCGATTTAAAACCGAAAACCGCATCTACACTGTCAGAAGTTTCATAACAGATAGCGCATAACACTTTCAAGAATAACCTTTTCACTTAGAAATGTGTTACGACCAACTAAGTTTACACTATTTCGTGCCTAGATCTCCAACAACACCTTCAGTTGGTAAAAATACTAACGGGAACGAAAGAAACATAACAAATAACATCCCAAAGTCTTATCTGTTGAAACCGGGCATCCTTCTGTTGTCGTTATGTAACTTCTGACAGTGTAGTATTTTTACCAATTGAAGGTGTTGTTGGAGATCTAGGCACGAAATAGTGCAAACTTCCGCTCCGCTTCAAAATCCGGTGAAAAGAATCCCACTTTCAGTTTTGCAAATGATAGTTTTGAACGTGTCAGCTTTTTGCTGTGTTAACACTATTAGCCCCTGGTGAGGCAGAAATGGAATACCCTGTATGACTAAGTCCAAAACACGCCAGTGGACCTCAGGAGGAACAAGAAACGTCACCCAAACGAACCCTCAAAGTTGGTTCAAATCATGTGTAAACCAATCAACAACGTTTGTTGTCGTGACGTTTCTGGCTCTTCGCTGGGCCCATGGCGATTCTTCATCGGCTCGAAGAGTTAGTCATCAAGAGTATTGGGCATGTGGGTGATTTGTTTCTTGCGTTTTTTTTTCTGATATTACATAATGGAGGACTAATGGGAAGCCGTGAGGGTTAGACCTGAACGAAATGGTTGGAGAAGACGGGTAATGGAGAGTGTAAGAGAAGCGGACTTCGAGAGTTCTTGTAAGAGAAGAGAACATCGAGAGAAGGGATGTTGTGCATTTTCGGTTAAAGTCAGCCTTACTGAGAACGCATTGGACCTAAAGACCAACCCCAATCATAGAAAGAGTTAGGTAGTCAAAGTGCAACCAAAAATGGCAAAATAACACCAGGGACTAGCACCAACACCTATGCTTTCCATACTTCGCGAACGGACCGTACTCGTAAGGCGTATTCTCGCCGTTCCCCGAGGACTCCACGAGTCCCCGCGTTTTTTATGTCCCGTGGACTCACTCTCCGTATTCTCGCGAGTCCCCACGGATTTGGAAAGCTCCGGTTATCATCACCATCATCAAAAAGGACTCCCTTTCAGATTCGGAGGGGAATAAATTTTTGCTGATGGTGGTTCAACGTAAAATTAATTAAAAACAATCAGAATAAACAAGACCAAAAATAAAGTGGATCCAGACTAATTTCGTCAACTGAATATTTTTGTTCCGAACAAAATCCGTTTTGGAAGCATTCCCCGTGTTCTCGCAGTTTTCTGTACGCGGAGTCCGCGTGGAGCGAGTCCCTGACTCCCTGTACTCTCGCCGTTCCCTTCGATTCCCCGAGGAGTCCTCGGAGAACGGCGAGAATACGCCCCACTACGCTTGCGGCATTTAAAGCGAGACAAATATGTGGGTTTAGAAATCTCTTGTAAAACTAAGATGAGATTTGCACACATCGAAGAAACATGGAAGTTTTTTTCTTCTTCTTCAGAATGTGAAGTTATCGGAGCCAGCGATGGTGCACGACTGATTGAGTTTCAGTAGGGACGTTCTCTATCGAAAGTTGTGCTAGTGTCGCTGCTATTCGAGTGTGTGTCACTTTTTCAAGTCTTGACGCTACTCCCTAGTGTTATTTTGCTCTGGCTTGGCTGTATATACGAAATTGAAAGGGACGTGCCGAGAGCCTCCTTTCGACACTGCCAGATGCACCTTGCATTCGCGTAGCATCCGTTGAAAATATTTAACTGACACCACCCTCCCTTTGACACCACCAGTGAAAATCTTTAACTGATCGGGAGCTGTCACACGAGACAGCATATTCTTCGAACTACCAACTTTGTTTTTTTGCTGACGTCTTCGAAATTCATTTTTCCAGGAATGTCAAGTGTGGCTCGCTCCAGTGTGAACTTGGGTCTTCGAGCCCGATAATTGCCGGGATGGAGAAGTTGTACTCCAGGACGATGCTTGCCATGGGGGGAACTGAAAAGGAATGCAAGTAAGCAGCTCTCCGTTTATTGGACGGTACACCTCGCTCGTAACTTACGACTGTCACGTTCCAATCGTTGGTGAAAGCGAACGCTAGTAGATTTGCACTTCTTTGAGTGACTGGAAAGCATGTGCCACGATCAAAGGGATGCCCACTTTTGTGTCTATTGCTAAAAATCTGTGTCGTCTTTGAACTTTGCTGCCAAGAAGAGTTGAATCATGTCTAACGATTTCCCTTTGCTATTGTACAGTCCTGGATTTTAATAACTGTCAAAGCCATTTTTCTAAGTTTTCTTCAGCGTGTATGGTTCACATATGGCAGTCGCATTTCGTATTTCCGGCTGTTGCTGGATCTTGACGCCTGAAGCCTGTCGTCAACATAGACAAATCAGTAAGTGAGAGTTCAAACCGTCAAAAGACGGTTGGAGTGTTCGGTGCGGACCATGCAGGCCTCAGCGCTAGATCTTGCCTTGGACGAAGAGTTCAGTCGGAATCTGATTGAACCAAACATAATTATTAAGCTGGTATCGTGACCGGGGTGGTAAATTCTCATATTCTGTTTCTATTGGTGTCGCTCGTCTCGGCGTCGCTTAAGTAAGAGACGAGCTTAGGCTACAGTAGTGGGAGCCTATGCTACTTTTAACGTCTCACAACCTTGAACGAGGCCGAAGAACATGGTCAAATTCGCACCTAACAAATAAATATGCACAATACGAAATGCCAACAGTAATCTAAGTAAAATAAAGTGTACATCCATTCGCTGTAATTTGTTTTAATCTTGTTCTCAGCATTGCGCAGTTGCCTTCGAACCTCGCTTCGAACCCTCAAAAGGAAAAATAATGAAGTCGTGAGTATCCTAACAGATTTGCAGTACAATATAACCTGAAGTCAAAATAACCTGAAACACTCGGCCTTTAGCAGATGTTACGTTCTTAAAGCAGGCATATAAAAATGCTAGTTTTGGCTCAAACGTAATGATTATCATCCTTACAGCCTCACAAGAAAGACCACTAAGCAATTAGAAAATTGGAAGATACTTGCGAAATTTCAGTTAATCTAAGAATTACGATTTGACTAAATTCGATAACTATAATCAGCTCTCAACTTGGCCTCAACAAACAAAATCCGCCGCTCCAGAACTACGTAATGAAATCAGATACGTTATGAAATCAAACTTTTGTTCATCCTGCCAAAATTTTTCGAATTTTCTCTTCCATCAGTTTCTCTTCACTGTGGATCCTGTTTCCAACAGCGTTCACAAAATTTGATTTCACTTTGTAGAGTTGAGTGGCGGATTTTTATGGCACTTGCCTTCCGGCCAAGTGCCATATACCGATCACTTTTCCGTCGGTCGGTCTGTTGGTCGGTCGGTCAGTCCGGTGATCGCGAGTTAGGGTACTTCCAGATGTGCTAGAACGATGAAACTTGGCAGGCGTATTAGGGGCCCGACCAAACTAACTTGGAAATCGTCACTTGCCCGATCCGACCATCGTGGGGGGAGGGAGGGGAGCCGGAATCCGGAATTTAGTGACACTCATAACTTTCGAATGGGTAATCGGATCTTAATGAAACTTGATATCTGGAAAGACACCATGTCTCACATGTCTCAACTCAAGTCCGGACCGAATCCGATGAATGTGGGGGGGTCGAAGGGGGGAACCGGAAATCATGTTAAACGCTTAGAGTGGAGCGATCGGGATGAAACTTGGTGGGAGGAACAAGCACAACCCCTAGGTACATCATTGACAGAACCGGACCGGATTCGTGCACTGGGGGGGAGTTGGAGGGAGGTTTCGGAATTCCGGTCATACGGAGTTAAGATACTTCCAGGTGGGCTAGGACGATGAAACTTGGCAGGCAAATCAGGGACACGACCAGATTAACCTGGAAACAGTCAGCTTCCCGATCCGACAATCGTGGGGGGAGTGGAGGGAGGGGGAATCCGGACTCTTGAGGTATGTATAACTACCGGATCCGATGAAGCTGGGGGGGGGTCGGAGGGGGGTCCGGAAACCTTGTCACATGCTTGGAGTGGAGCGATCGGAATGAAACTTGGTGGGAAGAACAAGCACAAGCCCTATGTAGATCAGTGACAGAACCGGACCGGATTCGGGTATTTTGGGGGAGTTAGGGGGGGGGTCCGGAATTCCGGTGATCGCAAGTTAAGGTACTTCCAGACATGCTAGGACGATGAAACTTGGCTTGAAAATTAGAGACTTGGCATGATTGGCTAAGAAATAGTTAGTTCCCAGATCCGACCATCCCTTAAAGTACTAATGCTAACCGCAAAGTACAAAAAATACTTTTAAGCAATATATACATTTTCGTTATCCCTATGAGCCATGATCATTTTGCCTCAAGGGGTTTGCTTACAACTAAATTCCTTAAAGTACAAACAATACTTTTGAGTAAAATATACATTTTCGTGCACCTGCCGGTGATCATCTTTTTTGCTTCGAGAGTTTTGATTACAGATGATTTTCTAGTGCCCTTAAAGTGCGCACAGCCAAATGCATTGCCAAACGATACAGTCTCGTGATTTCCAAGGACCCATGATCATTCTTATCTCAAGGGTTTTGCTTACAAATGATCAGAAGAAACCCACGAATTGACGAATTCCTACTTTCATCCTCTGACCCAGCCTTGCAAGTGCCATATGAGCTTCCAGCTCTTGTTTAGTCGCCGCGCGTCTTTACCCTACCAAGCCAAGCCAAGCTATTAGCGGCAGTTGCAAGACAAAGTGAAGAGTCATTAGCGGCAACTGCAATTTTACTAGAGCTATATTTCGACCGTTCTTGGCAAGGGTCCTCTTCAGGCTCAGAGGCGCTCAAGTTGGAAAAACGAAACTTGTGGAAATCCACAAGTTTCGTTTTTCCGACTTGAGCCCTTGCCAGGAAGGGCCGTAATGCAGCTCTAATAAAATTTCAGCTGACATCCGTTTTGCTCTGTTAAATATGATTCGCAGTCAGCTTGGGCTGAAGGAATGTTTATTCACTAAATTGCCACAGCAGATTTGTCAAAAATGAATAGGTTAAAAAAGCAAGACACAAAAATATCTTCTAAGATCATAAGAAAATTAAACATTAAATTTCACGATTTGTACAGTAAGACTATCCAAATATCCTGTGAGGGATTGGGGTAAGTTTTCTATGTTTTTTTCCTCAAGACCGAACAGCAGCCCTTCAACAAAAGGAAAAAAAAAGGCTTGAGATTGCTCTGGGCAGGTAAACAGGATGTTTGTATTAGGTCTTTAATTTATCAGCGGACTGTTTTGTCGGACCTTTGTTCGTTTGGACATTCGTAATGTTAACTTGGTCAACGGTACAAACAAGGCTCCGACCTTGAAAGAACTGCTCCTGCTTTAAAGGCGGCAGTTTAGAGGCAAAAAAAGAACATTATGTCGACCGGTTCATTCAGAATAACGCCTGTCGTAACCCTCCCTTATACCACCGCGACTTCTACAATGCATCATCATTCTTGGTCCGCATTGTTAATCTTTCTTGAACCAGTTGATCTCAAGCGGACGAATAATGTAAGCGTGAGAACATCCTGGACCTCTTCCTCACGTCCTTGACATTTCCAGGGTGACTCTCCTGAAGCCAGACATGCCGAATCTTGGTTTGGTGAAGGATGGGACGAAATGTGGCGATCATCTGGTAAGTACCACCGTTGTGGCCACTAGGAACAGTGAAAAACGGCGAATCCCAAAAGTGTTCTTTCGAGATTCGGTTCTGCTCTGTTAGTTTGGTAATAAGTTAGTCGGAGTTAGTTTGGTAATAAGTTAGTCCTAAAGACGTATTCTCGCCGTTCCCCGAGGACTCCACATGAGGAATTGCCGCGTTTTTTTTTGTCCCGGGGACTCATTCCCCGTATTCTCGCGAGTACCCACGGACGGGAATGCTCCGATTATCTTCACCATCATCAACAAGGACTCCAAAGCCCCGGGTGGAAAAATACAAAATCCCTCAGCTGTGTCAAAATGTGTCAGTGCATTCAAATATCAGATGTAAAATAAGCTGCCTTTTCAGTTAAACTTTTGAGAAAGTACTCATGAAGGGATTAGATCAAACATGTTATAGCTTTTCATATCTTTGGACTATTGGAATCGTAGTGTACCCCTTAACTTATACAACAGTAAAACAAAGAATATGATCTTCGTTTTCTTTGGTTCTCTCCACGACGCTCCGCCCTGGTTTGTCAACGAGGCTCCGGCATTTCGGTCCCAGACATCCAAATTCAGTTCAAGATTTACTTCTGGTTTATTTATCACGGTAAAAGTCCTTCTATCTTTACATAATGTCTTCCGTAACCGGTCACGGATCACTGATTTGACGACGTGTAACATGTTGTCTTTCTTTAGTTTTCCTTTTTTATTGCTCCTTCAAGCGAGTTTTCAGTCCGAGGTTATCTATTATCACCCGATGTGACAAGAATACACGAAAGAGAACCATTTACTAAAACTTTTAGTAAAAGGAGACCCAGCCTGTGAAAATATCCGTGTGGAAATTGACGGGAACAGGGACCTTGCAACCACAGATAGAAGGAAAAAATTAAAGTGTTACAAAAAAGGACGACAGATCGCTCAGTCAAAACATCAGATGAATATTATTTTCTTATTTCAGTTATTTTGGTTGTTGCTGGAGTGTGTTTCTTTCTTTTGTCATTCCTCTATTCTACCCGTCTTAACTAGACAAGTTATAAATAAAGTTTAATTTAATCCGATAATCAAGATTACCGATACCAAGATTACCAAGCATGATTTGCTGTTACGGTGGACTTGCATACTGCGTGAAATCCCTGCGTATTTTACGCACATATTTGTGCTTGAAAAGATCCCTAGTAATACAAGAGGGGTATCTGACCTCGTTTTTACACTACCTCGATTTTTGCCGCGAAAATGTTAAAATGAAATGTACAAGCTGATCTGACAGTCAAGAGGCAAACTATGACTTTTTCAAAGTCATGTGTCCAACAATATTCGAATTCTGTGACTTTTCTCCATTTTGTAGCTGTTTTGAAAAGCCGTTTTCTGGCTTTTGACTTTGCTAACTCTTCCTTTTTCATAATTTTTAAGTCAGTCGAGGTAAGGTTAGAATGAAGTAATCTTGTTTAGAAATATTGAAGCAATATTTATGATGACTGATTTCTCAAATACGTCCGTATTGCTAGAGATCTTTTCAAGCCCAATACATGCGTAAAATACACTTGGATTTCAAAATACGCCCGGATTTTACGCCGCGTGTAAATCCACCATCAGCTTGGGCTGGAGACACTCTTACCACTACTAGATTCGCTATCATTAATTCCTGCTAACTTTTCAGATTTACGATTTCAGTAGTCACTCAAGTAGTGCCAGGGGAGGGGGAACGCAGAGTTCTTTAAACCTGGGGCGTAGTGAACTTGACGGAAAGGCGCTGGAAAACGTAAAGAAAAATGCCATCGTGGAAAGATAATGAGGATAAAGATCAGACTTGGAAACGTAATTTAGAGAGTTTCGTGACACCTCTAGAAGTTGCACCACTCTTTTGTAGCCCTCAGGGGCTCAGCTTCCCGTATTTTTTTTTAAATTCAGAAGCTAATGGTCGCATTTGGATGGTTGGGATTGTAAGCGGTTGTGCGTGCATAGAACTAAAAGAAAGTAAGTTTTGAGAACTGTGATCACTGATTTCCCCAGATTCTTCGTGCGCAATAAAGCAAACTCTGGCAGAGCAGTTGACGACATTTTCTGACAATACCTCCCTCATAAATCACTAACTGGCAACGAGGCTTTTTTCGGGATTGTTGGCTATCCGAGCTCTCAAAGGCCTCAGCCCTTCATCCCATTGGCACGGTTGTGAAGTTGATCTCCCAGGGTTCTAATCACTCTTTTTAATGACCAGGGGTACAGGGGAGCAGAAAGGATCAGTACGTAGTTTGCAATTTGAAAAAGTAAAATATACTGTGCTACGCCACAGCTCTCTTTGGCTCCCAAGTGGGTTTCTCGGCAATAATGAGGGCCAGTTTCTTTACCGCTTATTCCTCAAACAGTTAAGGGGGTCCTAAAATGTTCCCAAAATTGCACAAGCCTGCCACAGAGTGAATGAATCTAGAAAAGAATTGGTATTGCCTATTCTTCTGTTAGAATCCCTCTTGAGGTATTGGAAAGCGGATGTCTTTCCTCTCTTAGAATTCGATTAACCCTCCATTTGTCACTTTTCAGATTTGTATGAACCAAACTTGCAGCAGCATTTATCCATATATCGACCGCGGGAAATGCCCTACGAATAACGTTGCCCTGGAGTGCTCCGGACATGGGGTAAGTTCTCTTTTGATTGAGCTTCCCTTTTGAATCAGGGACAAGGAGTTCCTTGATTTGAGAATCGCGGAGGAATATAGGCGAGAAATAATTTCCCTCCTTTAAATTTTGAGACAGTGCATTGTTCTTATTTCTGTAGAGGTCTCATAATTTATCGCATCACTGAGTAGTTTCGTAGCCACCTTTCGCGAATGGTGGCATCGAGCTCAGCCAATTAGTAGTGAAACCACGATTAGAAGATACAGTATCTTCCACCTTAGACACGACGTGCAATTTATTTAATGAGAAAATCGACTGTCGGGTCGTCACCCATTTTATTCACGTACGATAATTATAAGGTCAATGATGGGAATAGTGTTTTCTTGCTATTTTTGTTGGTTTGATTAATATATAAATATTTATTCACCCATTGTAACACCGAAATGGTGAAGATTGAGTAGAAATAAAAAAAAATAAAAAAAAGAGGAAAAACCTTGAATAATTCCGGAAATAATAACTAGCATCCCGGCTTTGTATATACAGTACATTTCTATCTACCGTGCAAAAATATATCTATTCATATAATATACAAAAACGGATTCGTCAGCTGTAGTGCTTATGTAGCTACATAAGCACTACAGCTGACGTATCCGTTTTTGTATATTATATGAATATATGACTTTAAGTCAGTTTGGACTCAAGGAATATTAAAGAATATATCTTCATGCTTTATGTTGGGACAGGAACAAAGCTAAGCTGTCATTTACCGTAGTCTGCTGCAGTGGCGCCATTTCAGTAAACCTCAGAGGGGGGCCAGACCTCCATTTTGGGCCCCCATCCTAGATTTTTTTTTTTGTACGTAAAACAAAATATAATTGCTCTTTTTGCGGTAAAATTAAAGCAGATTTTGAATATGCCGTAAGGAACAAATTCGAGAGTCACGAGTTGTTCAAAGATCCTTTGCAAATAAAAATATTCATTGGAGCATGCTGTGAGCTGGAGTTTGAGGCCTGCCTTTATGTTAGAATAAGCTACATTAAACCTTCTGGGGCTTCGATCACAACCCTAGTGAGATTTGTCACGATCTCGAGAAGTAGATCTGGATTCATGAAATCTTTTGAGTTCGGGTATGGGGTTAACATCTTAAAACATCTCACAAGTAAATTCTAGCTTCTGAAGCGGTTCAAACCCCAGAATTCCATGCATAAAAACACACCCAAATGACGTGCTCTTCGAATACATGAAGAATACCAAGAAATGCGCCGCAGGCAAAACTGCATGAAACATTTACGATCAGACCATCTTTTTGGGATCCCAAACGACAGCAAGGGTTCCCTTTGTGCCCCCGATAACGTCCGAACGAAGCGAGGTAATTTGCCAAAAGTTGGTACCCTGGCAATGCTATTCCACGCAACCCTTTTCAAAACAAGCAGTGGTCATTCAGAACAAAGTAAATACAAAGTAGATTTGTTCTGAATTTATATTCTTTTTAATGTGATTCTCAACGCTTATATTGTTGAAACCTTGCCTTACAGGACGAAATATTAAAAAAAAATAGACCTATTCCGCTAAAATACAGAGATCTCAACAGCAAATGATATTGAAACTGAGCGCCGCAGGCAAAAAAAAAAAAATCAGCCTGTTTTCTGCTAAAATACAAAGATTTTGGTTCAAAACCAGATTTCAAACTATTATGCGACGCAGTGTGAAATTCATGATTTGGTTAATCCTTCATCTCAGTATGTCCGACAACAAGAAATATTAACAAAAAAATCTCAGATTTTGGGCCCCTTTGAAATTCAGGGGGGGGGGCCATGGCCCCCCCCCTGCCCCCCCCCCCCCCCAAATGGCGCCACTGGTCTGCTGAGCATCGAATATGATATGTTATGATATATTCACAAAAAAAATCCTTCAGGGCCATTGCAAAAATTCACACAAACATCTACGGACGAATGATATATTTATTACGAACTGCCCTAGAAGTTCAGTAAAAGAGTAAGAACACGTAGAAAGATAAATACTAGACTACTGCACCAGATAATTATCACGATGAATCTACAACAATTCTTCTTCCTTGAGAAAATTTCATTTTCTAAATATTCCGGCAGTTTTCGGGTTCCAGAAGAGCCTTCACAATTGTTTACCTTCCGCAATACCACTTGATGGCTCTCAGAGCTACTTACCATAGTTACTGTCACTACGTTCCACTCTACTTACCATAGTTACTACGCATGACGTCACCGAGTTGGGCTTCTTGGCGTCAGGGCTGGAACGATTTTTTTTATTTTTGTCAAAATACCGTGAATCGGTCCAATCACGTCACATAGATCGTAGTTACCACGCCTTACTACGCTCCCGAGCGTGGTAAGCAAATGGCTACTATTAGTTACCGTTTCGAGAAGGTTGGAACGGTCAGCGAAGTAACTTTTCACGGCGTTGGAACGACAATAGTTACCATTGTTAGAAGGGTGAAACACGCTCTCATTGGAAAAGGTTCAGACTTCTGTTTTTACCTAATTTGCTAGTAGTCCCCTTTCTTGGGGCTTCTGTTGTATGATAACTATCCGTCACTACGCGATCTGAGAAATTTGCTTTCTAATATTGGAAAATACAGTAAACCTAAACCGGATTTACTGGGCTGACCGAGTAATTAGCTTACAAAGAGGATTGTTAAAGTTTAATGGGCGGATCAAACAATCATGATGCCACATTACCAGCTCCTAGAATACAATGTTACATCAGAAATCAGCAGATTCCTCGACAACTTATTTTCGCTAATATATCGTTCCGGCGTTTTTTACTGACTGCCGTACTCCGATTTACTAGCTTCGACAAATATAGGCGGAGTTTCTTTTTTCTTATCCATTCGTTGTTGTTATAAACTCCGGATTATTTGTGTTGGTGACAAATATCCATATTAACGGTGTTAACATAATATTCCTTTTAAGCTCTGGAATCAGCTGCCATAAAGTCGGTTATATTTGTACATTTTGGCAGTTTTGTAACTTTATATCCAGAAAACAAAACTTTTCTTCGGTACTACAAACAACAGAAAGTTTCATAAGATAACACTAGAGCAATCTGCCAGCTACAGAGACGGTTTATTTTCGCAAGTCATGGCACTCTCATTACTCAGCTCTACAAAATGATTGATTTTCGTACATGGCCAAGAGTTTTTGAATTTCCACGCCTTGCAGTACCATGCTCTGAAATAGTCTCCGCCGATACGCCGAAGAGTCAATGACAAGCAATAACAACAAAACGGCTTATTTTTGAAGCGCTCTCTAGTAGAAGTCAGAAACGTGTAAGTGTGAAGCATTTTATAAAAATTAAAGCATAGTTAGTGCCCATTGTACTTTAAGCTAACTTTTGTGTCATCAGCTTGCAAAGATTTCGCAAATTTCACAGCCGGCTTGTACTCAAGCGGCGAAATTTGAAAGTGCGAAGTAGCGAAACAGAAAAAAACGACTAGCTGGTAACATATTTAGACCTGGAGGTTGTTGTTGGGAGCTGTGGTTTCAAGTAGGGTTGTTCACTGTGTTTCAGAATCTCAAATCAGCGCAGTGAACAGAGTGCCAACATGTTTCACGGTGTGGAGTGCACAGATTTATTAATACTGTCAGACAGAAGTGGCTAGTGTCATTAAATTGTCCACTACAGTCAAGCCTTGGCTAAACGAGATCCGCACAGGAGGGGATTATACAACTTCGAACTTATGACCTCTAACTTGGCCTGAAAATACTACAAGTAAATTTCTGTACAGTCCTACAATTTACCCTAGGTCATTCAGACTATCATAGTGTCTTTATTGACAGTTAGGACCTTGCTAGGACTGCACTGATCTTTTCTCTAGGTTTTTAGGCCAAGTTCGAGGTTAAAAAAAATTCGAGGTTGGATACTCCTCCTTCGGTTCTTCTGACGTTACTATTTAAAGTGGTACTATGTTTCAGGTTTGCTCAAATGTCAACACGTGCTTCTGTGAACAAGGGTGGGATGGGCACGACTGCGCCAAACGAAGCAACAACACGCAGACCTTCTTTCCTTTGGGTGAGTTACTTTTAATGAACGTCGACAGCTACGTCAGTCATTTTCTCGAACCTTGACGAGTCTTCGAAAAAATGTAGGCCATCTTTCGTCAAAATTGTTACAAGATTATTCCGGATCCCCTTCAGTCATAGGTGGTGCAAGAGAAGGTGGAATTAGGTGGGAACGTACTCCTTGGCTTCTGCCGGCTTCGTTTTCTAGAGTCGTGGCTTCTGTTCTTTATCCGTGTCGTTTTGCTAAAGTATGAAAGAGCCTTTACTTTCACAGACGTTATCGAAGCTTCACAAGGCACGTTCATCACCAAAATATGGTAGCCTTTTAGCCTTGTCATTGCCCGGTCCTATTTCTCCAAGGAAGTTCCCAGATTCTGTCTGTAAAGTGGTATGGAAGAACAAGAACTCGGTCTTCTTGAACAAAGTGGTGTAAAGCAGAAAAATATACGTGTCGTGCTAGGGCAATATTTTCCATCGCCTAAACAACCCAAACCTTTAAAGAAGAAGAATAAGTAGGTTAAAGCCCCGTTCACAAGCATGCCTAGCCAAGCACAGATGTCTAGGCACATGCCTAGCATCACCGTTCACACCCATGCCTAGGCACAGATTTTGGGCCAAGCACGGAGTTCCGGGCTCTAGAACTCGGTGCCTGGCTACGCCCGAGCAGGCGCCTAGGCATCTGTGCTTGGCTAGGCATGCTTGTGAACGCGACTTAAAGCAATGCATATTCTGTTTTAGGTGACAGGAGACAAGCTCCGACGCCACCGTTTGGAGGAGCCATTGACCCAACGCAGAGTAGCTTGAACATGGAAACAACCCCTATTCCCGCTTGGAGGAAAACCGCCAATAAAACAACGTCTTACGGTGAGTTAGTCATCACGTTTTCGGCCTCCGCCCAGCCACCGACTCTTTCTGTTTTGGAACAAGTGAGTTCAACCATGAACTTACAAGCCTCTGAATGTGACTGGAGTTCTGAAGCTGCTCCCAACCGTCTCAATCGCGCACCGAAATGAAAATTTTCCTGTCGGAATGTTTTAGCTCAGATGCGGTGGAGAACGAAGTTTTCCTAAAAGCTCATGCGTTCTTGGCTTATAATCGCAGGTCGGTGTTCGACCCCTTAATTATTGAAGACCAGAAATGTTAATTATGAAAAGATAATTAAGCAGCCTTGTCTAGACGCTCCTTTTTTCTTACTACAAGCGCTAGAAATAGAAGAAATGCGAATTCTTCAATTCACCATTCAGCAGAAAACGCAGAATGCAAGCTAATTTTGATTATTTATTCCAGTTCGGGAACTAGTGTGATAGATGATAGATTGTAGGCAGAAGGGAAAGAGACAATAAAGCTACATTCGAGATCTAGATCGGGTAATCATTCATTCACCATTCTTCTACTATTGTAGTCGGTTTGCAGCAGTTGTTTAGACCTTGTACTTCCTAAAGCGTTTGTAGCAAAATAGTCTACCGTATGCTAGGCATAAGTGAGTCTTCCCATTGCCATCATTAATTGCCCTGGCTTCGCGGCTTTACCCGGTAGTGATGTTGGAAAGTTATATCTTATAGGTGAAAAAGATACCCTTCTAAAGATAAAACTAAACAAAGAAATAATATGTATCCTACTTGATTTTTAGCTGAAGCATTTGCGGAGTAAAAAATTACCGATGTAGCTCATTGATATAGTTGCGATAATGAATAAATTGCGGGGTTCAAAGAGGAAACTGACAGTTCTAGGTGCAGCCTCTAGTGCTTATTATGTACCTCAAGAAAGGGAAGGGGGGTCGGAACTTAAAACTATGATTTTCCGATCCTCTAGTTGACTCTGTCAGTCAGATGAGCACTCTTTCAATGGTGATCATTCTCGTTGGTGTCGTGAAAGGAGTCTTCATATGTTTCGCCTCGCTCGCCGTCTGTTACAGGTTAGCACTCGGATAAACTCCAGCATCCACATAATCGTTGGCTTTGACATTTGACGATTTTCAGGTTGTTCACTCCCTATTAAAGCACTGGCTGGATGTTACTGCGCCGACTAGCAGAGCTAACTGTTTGTCGGTCTGTCTTTTCAAAGCCCTGTACAGTCATCTGTAAACACAGTCAAGGGTGTCTCCGCGGATGCTCGAAATGTTTCATTGTAGGCTGCATTGCAACGACAAGTTGCGATCTATCATCAGCTCTTGTATTAACGGACAAGACGAGGGAATGCCGCGTTTTAATACGTCAACTGGGAACTTAACACAGTTTTTAGCAATAGATAAACAGTGGTCGGGTAGAAAAGAAATCGGAAATAGATTTCGAGTTAGTTCGAAGGATCCGCAAGTCCCCGTAGTTACAAACTCTTGGTATTCGTTTCTGTACAACCTTACCTCTCTACTTATTTTCCAGTCAGAGAATTCGTTCGATTAGATCGTTCGTTCGTTACAGCAGCCAGACAATGTTTATTTCCCGAGAAGTGGTGTGGTACACCATTGACTGTGTTACAGATCTCTTGTTAATTTCTTAGCCTGCAGCTCGGTTACATAATGACGCTCCATCAGGAAGTCAGATACTCTTTCCGTGAAGAACTGTTATGCCATCTTGTGGGGAAAAGCGGAAAACGGACTACCTCTAAAAGCGGAGAGAGCGGTCTGCTGTGGCAAGACTGAGCCTAAGAGAGAGATAAGACTGTATGCTGTATGCTTGAGAACTTAAGTGAGACAGTGGATGTCATGTCTTCGTAGCTGCTGGCAAAGATTTTGACCGACTTGCTCTGTTCCTATCGCTTTATGACGCATGTTCTGTTGCTTTTCAGTTGACCGGAGCGGAAGCTCTACTATGTATATGGTAATAGGGCTCGTCTCGATTGTGGGAGGAGTCTTTATCATGTTTGCCTCCATGGCGCTCTGCTACAGGTCAGTGGTGGTGCACCGGAATTTCTCGTTGTGTGTCAGGTTAGTGACAGTAGATTAACTGTAGTTTCACCAACTTCTTACCTGGGAATGAGGGCACCGATAATGGGGTATCGTACAGGGAAATCTGAATTCCTTAGCCGCCGTGAGAGTGTCGACACGCTAAACGTATGGTGACAAACTCAGCTTAACACCAAATATATTAATACAAAATTGAAATCTTCTTGGCACCTGGTACCCCTTGTCAACCTTATGCTATCTTTCTGAAGCTCAAATTTCGTTTCGACAACACGCTTCTGACAGCAAGACGCACGGAAGGGTCTGGCGTATGTGAGCCTATAGTTTCACTTCAATGAAAACGAATTAGTTTTTTTTTTTTTTTTTTACCAACTGTTTCAGATTACATGAGAAAAGTAGTACAGTTCGAATGAAGAGCTTGTAACTGCAGCTTTAACTGTAAAAATGCAACTTGGTATGCATATAGCATTTCCGGCTACGGCCTAAAAAGGATCGATTCTCGCCAAGAAGGGCCGAAATGATATCTCAACTGACCAATCCGTTTAGAACACACAAAATACCTTGTCATGCAAAAGTGGGCTTTGCTGCTAGATACTTCGGCCTTGCCACTTCATACGAATAGGGTTTTCGGAGCTTAGGCGTATTCTTGCCGTTCCTCGAGGGCTCCTTTTGCGGAGTCGCTGCGTTTTTGTTTGTCCCAGGGACTCATTCCCGTGTTTTCGCGAGTCCCTACGGACGGGGAATGCTCCGATTATCATCACCATCATCAAAAAGGACTCCCTTTCAGATTCGGAGGGGAATGAATTTTTGCTGGAATGTTGGTCCAATGTAAAATTAATTAAAAATAATCAGAATAAACAAAATCAGAAATAAATTGGAATTCAGACTAATTTCATCAACTGCATATTTTTTTTCGAACGAACAAAATCTATTTTGGAAGCATTCCCCGTGTTCTCGCTGTTTTCCGTACGCGGAGTCCGCGTGGAGTGACTCCCTCTGTAGATCAGCAATACATTTCGCGAAACTGAGCGGCAGGTCGATTGGTTGCCCTTGTCCGAGCATCTGTCAGACGCCGGTCCCGAGCAGTGTGCACATGACGGGGCATAACTTTCGTTTACAAGAATCGGAAAAGGTTTATCGTCTAACGTGAACAGTCCAGTCAACCAAAGTGGCGCCGACCGAGTACCGGTCGTACACAAACATTCAAGCGAACAACCCTCAGCACAAACGGGACATCAGTTCGGCGTATTCCAGTCCAACGCTCCAAGTTGTCCCCAATTGTCTCATAATCAACACTTGTGATAGAGAGGCACTAACCTATGGATTCATAAGGTAATGGGCAGTAAATAGTAGCTTTCAGCTCCATATCCATTGCTGGGGAAGCTGTTTGCAGATTTTGTACTTATCAAATTGTAGGTCTATTTTACTATATCTCTGGAGAAGTGCTGATAATATGGCAAGGGAGGACTTGTAGAAAACTATACCACTTGGAAGCGCTGAACTGGAATATGGCGAATGGTCGTCATCGGATATCCTTCTGTGCGCGTCAATCTCGTTGATGCAGAATCTTGTGTGGTTCTGGAGAAGGACACTGCGGTTTAGAAGCAACGCTCTGTTTTCGGCGTCCTGTGTCTCTTAGCTCTGCTGACTGAGCACAGCAACTCCATTCCTTTTAGGATAAACGACGGCCGCTACAAAATGGACGCAGACGACCTGAAATACTATGGTTATACTCCGTCCGACGTCCAAATATCAAAAATGTATATATTTCTTGTACTAATGCATGCCTTATAGCATTTTATTAGATACCTGGAATCTACTTGTAGACCTTTTTATTTGCGTGTCCACGGTTGTACGCGAAAGAGAAAAAAAAGATTGTCTTGATCAGTAGACGGATAGACAAGGGGGAGGGGCGCTTTGGGGGCTGGGGGGAAGGATGCACGTGCTCCCGCGAGAGTTGGGGTAACAGCTTGATCTGCTGCACTAGTGTATCACGAAATCAGAGTGTTGCTTCAAGACTTATTTTTCTACTTTTATTCCAATGACGGGGAAAGTATGCAGAAAGTGAAATTCAAATTATGTAGAAAGTGAAACTTTCTATATAAAGGAAACGTAAATAATACAGGAAACGTAAAGAATGCCTTAGCTATTTTTAGTATGTTTATTTGTATATTTGGATGTTACGTTTTTAATGTGACATTTGCATGGTTATAGGCTATAGATGTACTTGTTTTTGTGCACTTGGTGTCGTGCTAGCTTACGGTTTGTACAGTGATTTTGGTGGTTTGCTTGAACATTGCCATTTATTGCCGTACTTAGTTTTTAGGTGATGGCCTAAGATGTGCGTAAGGTTATCCATTGCTAGGATTCGGTGCCTTAATTCAACCTAGGCCTGATTGCCTAGGCACAAGAAATCCTTAACGCTGGAGAAGCATTCCTCTATATCCAGAAATAGAAAGAGGGTGCTCCAGGGCCTGGTAAGCCTATTCCAACCCTGTGGCATGTACCGTAGTACGGGAACACAGGGGTCCGGTAGTTGTCTCAGAATCCTTGCTAATGTTATATTCCGACATTTACGTGCGGGGGTAAAACAGATTTTTTCTTTACCTTTCTGAAATCCAGCCGTGAAGTCCGGTCTTTTGATGACAGAAATCCGGTCCGCTACCACTAGATTTAACTGGAGCCATTTTCACAGATTCTAAGCTATACCCTAATGTTCGATTCGAGGCTGGGGCCATGGTCTTGGGACCTTGCACACACAAGCACACGCACACCCAAGGTCGGGACAGCGTTCCAAAGAACAGAGATTTGTGATAGGTCAAGCGCAACACGTGCAAATTTCAGTCCGAATGTCGAATCACCTTTGTCCTGGATCCGATAATCAATTCAGTATTATTGCTTCCGAAGATTGTGAGTTCCCTTCCAAGTGCCTACCTCTATACTTCATTTCTTCTTTTTACCCGCTTTAATAAAAATGTAATTTTCTCTGAATGTTCCTTCGAAAGTTCTTTGTATAGTATAATTATTTTCGCTTATGCTTTCCTTCAGAGTTACTCCATCTCCATGATAGTATCCTTTAAACTTTAAATGCATTAGTCCGGTTAGCCAATCACAAAGAAGAAATCATTGCTATTAATTAGAAAGCTATGACCTTACTCTGATCTCGTTCTTTTTCGTAGAAGAAAAGGCACAGTGCAGAAGTATGACCCCCCATATATGAAGCGACCAGTCGTGAATCCACCACTGCCGGCCAAGCCAGTGACACCGAACCAAAACCACCTACCACCCATGCAGCATCCGGGGGGACACAACATGGCAATACCCCTGAATCACCAGATGTCAATGGACCCAAGCGGCAGAGGTGCCATTTCTTTTGGCAACATGCCATCATATCGGTAAGTTCCGTGCTTAATTGTTTCGTCGAGTTTTCCAGAGTGGTTTCGGCAGCAGAGACTGCTCTTTCGGAGAAGGAGTAATTCGGCCCGGGACAAGTCTGCCGGAAGTGCCTGATCTTCATTTCACCTCGGCCGTGTGAACGTGGAGTCTATCATGCGTAGCATACTTCTACCCCTTGTATCACAAGTTCACCCTAATCCTACAAAAAAAAAAAAAATCCAGATTTGTTCTGGATACACAAAAGTACAGTTTAAAACAAATCTTTGGTCGGGCTTTTTTGTGGTCTTCACTAAATTTTAGTAGATATTCCGGCTTTAAAAGAAACAGGCTTCAGTCGTCGTATATTCTGGCCGCGAGACCGTCTCATGGGTATATGAATGAATGAATGAATGATTTTATTAACCCATTCTACAACACAGAGTGTGACAAATGGAGTATAAAAAAGGAAAAAAAAGAAAGAAAAAAAAAAGAAGCACACGAAGTGTTTCTCGTCCAAAGTGGTAATCCAAGTAAAAACTTCGCGAACTTGAAATAAGTAACTCTTATTGCTCTCTTTTCCTTCAGTGTGAAAAGAATCCAAAAAGGCGACAGAGCGAGAATATGCGGGATAACCAGAGCTGTATAAAGACGTCCTCGAATCAGCCGGTTAAATTTCACCTTAGTCCTACATAGTGTACCATACGCTTTTCGCACTTTCGTAGACAGATCGGAGATCAGACCCGCGCGTGTAGATTTTAAATCTGAAGCAATCGGCAAACCCAGATAAACAAGAACCTCAGACGGGTATATTTCCTGGTCCTCAAACCTGACCGACCGTGATGACGATTTACCGTTAAAAACAAGCACTTCACTTTTAGCAGGGTTGAACGCAAGGCCGACACGGGAATACTCATTACTCAAAATACAATAATTTTCTTCAATACGAGAGAGAGATCTGCTCAAATTCAAAATGTCATCTGCGTAATTTAGCAACGAAACATCAGTCCCACGAAAAATACAACTCATCTTTACCGGGCTTTGAGCCTCGAGAACACTATTGTTAAATAGCGGTGGAGACGATATCGCGCCTTGACGAATACCCTTTTACACTGGTATAATTTATTATGCCCTTTGTCGACAGTCTAACTCTCTTTCATGTTTTGCAGAGTGTACATACTGAAAGCTTCATATCTTCTGTTTTTGGGATCCCAAAACGTTAGTGACGGATACCTATGACATCGAAAAAACGTCTGTCTGTCCGTCCGTCCGTCCGTCCGCCCGTCCGTCCGTCTGTCCGTCTGTCTGTGAGCACGATAACTCTCGAAGGGAATGAGATATTTCGATGAAACTTGGTGTGAGGATTCTTTGGGTCAAGAGTAAGGTCGAGTTCGTAGATGGGCTCTGTAGTCCTACATTTAGGGGTGGGGGAGGGGGTTTAAATTAAGGGACAAACAAAATATTTTGAAACAGCTAATATGATAGTCGATTATGGGGTAAGAAGACATGCTGAACACGATGATGAAAACCATTTTCTCGCCGGACAAGTAGTTAGCCCGGAATCCGGCCGAAACCGGAAAATTTGTTGCAAGCAAAAGTTTTATTTGAAGTTGATTAGATGATCGATTTAGGGGTAAGAAGACATGCTGAACACGATGGTGAAAACCGTTTTCTCGCCGGGCAGGTAGTTAGCCCGGAATCCGGCCGAGACCGGAAAATTTGTTGCAAGTAGAAGTTTTATTTGAAGTTGATTAGATGTTCGATCTAGGAGTATGAAGACATGCTGAACACGATTGTGAAAACCATTTTATCGCCGGACAAGTGTTAGCCCGGAATCCGGCCGAAACCGGAAAATTTGCTGCAAGCTAAAGTTTTATTTGAAGCTGATTGGATGATCGATTTAGGGGTAAGAAGACATGCTGAACACGATGGTGAAAACCATTTTCTCGCCGGACAAGTAGTTAGCCCGGAATCCGGCCGAAACTGGAAAATTTGGCAGAATTAAAGCAGGAAGTTTCGATCAGTATCGTCAAAATAGATATGGCTTATATATCTGAACTAGATTTTCTCAGATGATTAGCCGCGCGAAGACTGAATCTTGCGAAGACAAGACCTAGTTGTCTGGGTCAAATATTAAATTTTTCAATCAATCAATCAAACAATCATCGTAGTTATTCCTGAATATCTGTTTTACAACATGATTTTTGGGATCCCATCGAAACCTTTGGTCTTGTTCTTTGAGGTCTGTTTTTCCGTTTCCCTCGCCGTAGGGCAAAAAAAAAAGAAACTGTCAGGGAACCAAGCTCTCCATTTTGCTCGCCGGCTTGCATTTCAGTTTTGTAAAAAGGAAGAAATTGTTCAAGAGCAAAAGCTGTAGACAGAACTTGGGAGCTACGAGGCAGTTCGCACGGACAATCGACTACGTTACATTTCCCCGCGGCCGGAAAGACACTGCGTCACTGAAGAAAGAGGTTGGGTCTTTCAATGGCGCGCGCATCTTCCAGTCTTAACTTGGAAACGGAAAGTTTTAACCGATACATTCAGTCTCTGTGAACTAGGAAAAAGCAAAGCTTGGCCCGAATACACAATTACCACTGCTTGCACCCCACAGCCTATGTTGCACCCCTTAGAGCAGACTGTGTACTGAAGCCAAGGATTATACTATAGAGCTGCAACTATTTGCCTTGGTGTCCCTCGCGATGTTTGTTGTACAGGCGGTCGGTTGTTCATGTTCTGTTTCTGTTTCAGAGGACAGCGACGCGCTGATGGTCAGCCACAACCGCAAATGAATGGGCCCACTGGTTCAGGGCAGATGGCCCATCAGAGTCAAGAGCATCACCCAGACGAAGATTTGGGTGCACCAGGTAAGCGCTTGTTTAGGGTACACTGTGGTGGCTTTATGGGGCCACAAATATCAATACAAATGGCATAAGCTGTGGCGAATTATGGGTTCCTTTCGTTTTCGAAGCCCTTCCTTAAAGCCCATGCTTCACCTTCCAGGTGTCTTCCGCACAGTAAAGCAAACTCTTCCGGGTTTTCATGCTAGTGATGAAGAGTTGTCTCTCAGTTGTAGCTGCGAATAACTCTTTCTTTTCTCCTACCCCAACCATTTACATATTTTGTGTGTCTCTGAAATGCGTTGCCTCTATAAAACTGCTCCATATTCCTGAATCTGGGGGGTCCACCACTCCAGACTTCCAGACGTTTTGACGGGTCCTCATTTTATAGGTCCGACGAAAACCCCCCTGGTACCAGCCCTCCCCCTCCACACTCAATGTTATATTTTTATGAAAACTAAATATAAAGGCGAACGGTCAGCTAGCCGCGTTTACATTTAAATCGCGTGTCGGGGGAAAATCCTGAAGTGCTCGCGTTCAAAACTGCAGTTTTAATAAGATTGTATAATTTCCTAAATATAGCCTATGCATTCAGGGGGGGGGGGGATTATATCGGGAGGTTTTCACCTAGACCCTATTTTTTTGTTGTTCACTTTTCAGTGCGGTGACGAGGAAAAAGGGCTTTTCGGTAAATGGAAAGCAAGACAAACCATTTTCTCGTTCCGTTCCTGGCGGTTCCTGGTACCGACAAAATATTTGTCGCAAAAGCTGATGATCTGAAAAGATTTGTTGCAAATGCCGATGATCTGAAAAGACTTGTTGCAAAAGCCGATGATCGAAATCATATCACCCGCTTCGTTTACTGGTGACTTTCCGGCGCGGTCACTCGAAAAATCATCAGCGAATATCCATGACGCTTATGGAATCAACATTCCTCATGGGATATATGATCTGTTCTTGATGGCCTTGTGGTTTATCTTATTTAAGCGATGCCTGCTAAACCTGAAAAAAGTCAGCACTCCTGAAGAAAGATTTCGGCTTTTAGAAGGGGGATTCAGCGCCGACTTTATTCTAGGCGACGATGAGACGACTGCATTCTTGGATTCTCATTCAGGTCACTCGCGTCAGCCTGAGAAGGGAATTCTGAAGAAGGGAGGCTACGGTCCCATCGGCTCAGAAAGGGACTTGAACGACAGATGGGGTGATGAGTCGCAGTCCGACAATCAGGAGCCTCTCATGTCGCCGGGAGGGGATCCGGAGAGAATGCCGCTGGCATCTGGCGGTAAGTTAAGACATGGTCTCGTTGGAGGCAGCTCTAGTGGTGACCGCGAGATGGCGAGCGTGTTAGCAGGCAGAACAGCGAGGTTACATCCGAGGTTTACAAAAGGATGTGTTAAGTCGGGTCTTCACCTTCCGGAATCTGGGTTCCCAGATTTTCCGATACTTTTTTTGAATTTCTTCTGCGATACTTAAAAATTCCGGAAATCTGGAAGCTCAAAAGCCCCTTTTTTCCGGATTATTTTGATGTACTTTCGGACCGGTTCATATTCCAGATGCAATTTACAGAAGAAGTCAAAGAATAATCTGGAAGTCCAGATTCCGGAAGTTCCGGGAGGTGAAGACCAGAATTTACATCCTTTTTGGGATCCCAGAACGTTAGTGACGGATACCTATGACATCGCAAAAGTTGTCCGTCTGTCCGTCTTTTAGCACGACAACTCTCGAAGGGATTGAGATATTTTGATGAAACTTGGTGGGAGGATCCTTCGGGTCAAAGTACAAGTTAAGTTCGAAGATGGGGGCTCTGTAGCTCTATATTTGAGGGTAGGGGAGGGGTTTCAAATTAAGGGGCAAAAAAAAAATTTTTTGAAAGCTGTTTAGATAGTGGATTTAGGGGTAAGGAGACACGCTGAATCCGAATATGAAAGTTATTTTCTCGCCGGACAAGTAGTTCGCCCAGAATCCGGCCAAAACCGGAAAGTTTGTTAAAAGTAAAAGTTTTATTTGAAGTTGATTAGATGTTTGATTTAGGGGTAAGACGACATGCTGAATACGATGGTGAAAACCATTTTCTTGCCTGACAAGTAGTTCGCCGGCGCAAACCGGAAAATTTGATAAGAGCAAAATTTGTATTTGAAGTTGATTAGATATTCGACTTAGGGGTAAGAAAACGTGCTGAACACGATTTTGAAAACCATTTTCTTGCCGGACAAATAGTTCGTCCGGAATCAGGCCAAAACCGGAAAATTTGTTAAAAGCAAAATTTGTATTTGAAGTTGATTAGATGATAGATTTAAGGGTAAGAAAAAATGCTGAATCTATATATGACAGTCACTTTTAACCGGACATATAGTTCGTCCGGAATCCGGTTGAAACCGGATTTTTTTTTTTAGAAGAAAGTTTTATTTGAAGTTGATTAGATGTTCTTTATAGCTAGGGATAAGGAGATACGCTGAGCTCGTTTCTGAACTATCTTTTGTTTTTGCTGGGCAAGTAGTTTGCTCGGAATTCGGCCGAAACCGTAAATTTGGCAGAAGTACACCAGGAGGTTTTGATCAGTATCGTCAAAATAGATATGGCTTATACAGGTATATCTGAACTTGGTTTTCTCAGATGATTAGCCTGGCGAAGACTGGATTTGGCGAAACAAGACGTAGTTAATATTAAATTTTTGGGATCCCATCGAAAACTTTGGTCTTGTTATTTATAGTGCGAACACACGATCAGGATCGGGAGCTCCCGAACTGGAATTCCTGCCCGGATTTTTGGCACCATCATCACTTCCAGTTGAAAATTTTTCAACTTGATGATGAAAGTGCAGGTAATCCGGCCGGGAAATCCTGATCGTGTGTTCGCACTATTACTGGGAAGTTCTACCCGTGGTCGACCGCTAATGGTCTGGATGGACGATCAGGGTCATCCGTTATGGATTTCAATTTCGACTGGTATTTTTTTTTCGCCATCATCACTTCATTACTATTTTTTTGGTCAACTTTACGATGAAACTGAAGGGAATCCAGCCTGCCTATCCTTATTGACAAGGTTTGAATAGTCATTGTAACTGTTATACGCGAGAAAAACAAAGCAAAAATTAGAATATTGTGATTCCTGTGTTAACAAGAGCTGTAAGCTCATATGGCACTTGCAAGGTTGAGATGTATTATTTGATTAAAAGTAATTTTCGACTGTGCGGTTCAGATGCGCACTTTAAGGGAGCTAGAGAAAAAGTATATAATCGTTGAACTTGGCTGTAATGATGCGCACTTTAAAGGCACTAGAAATTCATCTGTAAGGAAGACCCTTGAGGCAAAAACGATAGCAGGCTCTTAGGGATCATTGATATATACGTATGATCAGAAGTATTTTTTTTTTCCACTAATGTGCGCACTTTAAGGGTGCAAAAAATTATTTTTTTTGCAAAACCCTTGTGGGACAACTGATCATGGGTTGAGATGTATCGTTTGATAAAAAGTACTTTTCGACCTTGCGGTTAAGATGCACACTTTAAGGGAGCTAGAACTTCATTTGTAAGCAAAACCCTTGAGGCAAAAATGATCATGAGCTCATGGGGATCATGGAAATGCATATTTTGCTTAAAAGTATTTTTCTTAATTTGCGGTCATGATTGGTACTTTAGGGAATGGTCGGATTTGAAAAGTGGCGATTTCTAAGCCAATCTTGTCGAATTTCTAATATTCCAGCCAAATTTCATCGTCCTAGCACATCTGGAAGTACCTTAACTCGCGATCACCGGAATTCCGGACCCGCCCCTCAAACTCCCCCCACAGTCGCCGGAGCCAATCCGGTTCAGTTTGGACTTGTTTGTTATTCCCACAAAGTTCCATCCCGATCTCTCCAGTCCAATCCGGTCACGTATTCCCCCCCCCCAATTGTTGTCGGATCCGGTCCGGACATGAAAAAGATCACCACCTAGGCACGCCCTCTGTTAAGTTATTAAATTTCACTCGAATCCGATCACCCGTTCCAAAGTTACGCATGGCTAAATATTCCGGATTCCCCCTCCCTCCGACCCCCCCACGACTATCGGATCGAGTGAATTGTTATTTACAAGTCAGTTTGATCGAGTCCCTGATACGCCTCCCAAGTTTCGTCGTGAAAATCCCAAAAACTGTCATCACCAGAATTCCGTGAAACTCCCCTCCACCTCCCCCCCCCCAAGTGTCCGGGTCCAGTCCAAACGTGTAAACAAATTATCTGGAGCAGATTCTTGTTCTTCCCAGCAAGTTTTACTCCGATCCCTCCATTATAACCGTTTCTCGAGATTTCCGGTCTTCCCCCACCCCAATTCCCCCATAGCTGTCGAATCCAGTTCGGACTTCAAATGGAACATCAGATATATGTCATTCATTCAGATATTAAGTTTCGTCCCAATCCGATCACCCGTTCGAAAGTTACGCAACACTCAATTTTCCATATTCCCCCGCACTGCACCGCAGATACAAACCCCTTTGACCCTCGAATGCACTAGCTCTTTCCAATGTTAACAGAGTGATCCGGTGCAAAGAGTGACGTCACGCCGCGCGCAGACCTACTAGTGTAAAGAAAGGGGTAGGGGTTTTACAAAAACTACAAAATTTTCCGGATTCCCCCGCCCTCTACTCCCTCCACGGTGGTCGGATCGGGGAAGTGATTATTTGCAAGTTACTTTGGTCGGGTCCCTGATATGCCTGCCAAGTTTCATCGTCCTAGCACATCTGCAAGTACCCTAACTCGCGATCACCGGACCGACAGACCGACAGACCGACCGACGGAAAAGTGATCGGTATATGGCACTTGAGCGAAGCTGCAAGTGCCATAAAAATGGCTAGTCAAACAAATATGTACGTCTTACACACTCTGCATCCTGCAAGTCTCAATTATTAATTATATTTGAGGAACCCTAGGCCATTTAGTAAAGTTTTTCAGGTCCCCTCAGAGTCAGAAGTTTCAGTTTCAGCAGTTTTAACACAACATTTCGTATATTATCTGTTATGATTTTGCAAGCATTATAGCATTTACTATTTTGTACCGTAAGACGTCCAGTAAGTTAAGGTGAGGTAGAATTTTACTGCAACGGAAATAGCACTAGAGTTCAAGAAAGTGCCAGACATGCCAGTGACACACAAAATGGCAACCGACCGTGTAGACGTCGTAACAGATACCAAAGTCAAGGATCAGTTCTTGTCTTCGGTTTGTGAAGCTCGGGTTCCTCAACTCGGACAGTGCTTGATCGTATGACTGTTAGCCAGGTCCCATGATAATCTTTGATGCGTCTTTCTGTACCGATTGAAGCTCTTCCAAGCCGATAAACCGTGTTCTGTACTTGAGGTCCTCACCCCGGACATCAGTATTCCAAAAGGGGTCACACGTTAGTAAGATATGTGAGTTCAGGAACTGTGAAGCCAAGTGTATGCATTGGCACTAACGTGTTCTTTGAACGAGCTGTTAAAAAAAGCAGCGTTTTGAAATTGTATGTATTGTAATAATCCCGTTTTGAGAATTTTCTCGTATACTAAAGGTAAATATTGATGTTTGTTAAAGTTTAACCGAAAAGGGCTAGGATAGGAAATTCTAGTTACCTATTACTTATTCACTTAAATTGGCCTGAAGACCCGCTGAAAATGAGTTACTTCGTTGTTCCGCTATTGACAAATAATCGATTTTCAAATAGTGGAATTTTCCTGTGATTTGTGGTGCCTATGCGCTTGTATTTTTGTTGTTTGCCTTACGAGAAAGATTAATACTTTTTTTTGGTTCAGGCACTAAGCAATCGTCACCAATCTCACCACTGCCCACTGAAAACCTGCATTTGTGTTAAGATTAAAATTTCCCGCGTCATAGTAGAATTTACACTGTCGGGACGGCCGGAGATATTGTGAGCCTCATAACTAGAGCAAATAGTTGAAAATCAAAAAATCCCTTTGCAGAATACAAATAATTCAGTGTATCCAGTTAAATGACACACAAATAAGTTGGCTTTTCAGTTAAACTTTAAACAGAAACGAAACGTGAGTATGGTGATCTGCTGCCGCGAGGCCACTAAATAGAGTGGACCCCGTAGTCAGGTGCTCTTCAGGTAATCCAGCACTGGTACTGCGTTCCCTCTAAAATATATTTTCGACAATGAAAGTCAGGGTCGCGAAAGGGGAGAGACCGAATCTGTTGTTGAAAGTTCACCGTAATTAACCTTCAGTTCCAAGTTCCCGATCTGTTCTAACAAAACTGTGACATTTCCCTAGGTGTTTTAATTGTGTTTTCCTAATCAGTGTACTTTGTTAGAAGTTTACATTTCTCGTTGGTTCCAGGATAATGTATCGGGTTTACTCCTAATGTAACAGATTTGCAAGACTTGAAGTAGGATTATCAAGTTCCATGGGTTCTTTCGACCTGGTGGGAACGCTGTAATATGGTGCCCCTGCAACTTTGGTATTCCCTTTCCTTTCTCCTGGAAACTAAACGGTAGGGCGCCAAAAATCTAGCTCTGGAGCACCCTGAATACGTCACGAGTAGTATTGTATGGGGAGCGACGGGGCAGCCCCCTCTCCCCGAATTCTTGATTCAGCTTGTACCTGGAAGAATAGGATGAAAATGAATGAAGTGGTCCATCCAAACTTCTTCGAAAATAGTAAATAAGTAAGTAATTTATTAATAACCCGCCATTTCAAAAGCGGAGTATGTAAAAGAAAAGAGAGAAAAGAAAGGCAACATCAGAAATACAATTTTTCGGTCCTCGGCCAGGAAACAGTGAAGAAGATCGTGTGATGGCTCGGCCCGGTTGTCCATGATTTTCAATAATAATTTATTGCATGTATTGCAAAACCGAGAAGCTTCTACAAAATTCTTTTAAACATTTGGGTCATACATTTGGGTAACAAACATTTCGTCAATTTCTTTCTCGAATTGGCTCAGTGATGGGCAGTTTGCTGTTTCTTCGGGCATTCGATTTCAGTGAAGAGGCAAGCGATTTCTAAAGCTCCACCGCGTAGGGAGTTTAAGTCGTTCAAGCCTTTGCTGGTAAGGAAGATGTCTCAATTCAATTCAGTTCGCTTTATTTTTTCAAAAATTCTTCGTGAAGAAAAATAGCACCGGAAATGTCAATAGGCTACAGATTACAACGAGTACATAAGGTTTTTGTTAATTCACATAATATTTTTTACGATTTAAATATAGTTTTGGTTTCATTTGGAGATGATGCAATTTGAAGTGTAACGCTGGCACCTTCAACTTGGAACTCGTCCGTTAGCGAGTGGTTATCATAAATTTGACAAATAAAGCAGGTGCTTGCATGCTTAAAATAGCACTCTCTCGTCTTTTTTATGAGAGGACCAACATTTTATCGGAAAATATCTCGAAAATTATACTCTTAAAAATACACTTCCGGAAATTGGTGTGGACTACACCTTATATGTGCGGTTTGCACCTTACCCATGGTAGTGTCAATCTTTTGCGTCATCTTGAACTTCTGTTTCAGATTATTTTTAATACCGGTCTTATACCTGACATTTCTTGCACCGGAATTGTTACTCCGGTTATAAAAAAGGGGAAAAACCCAGCTGAATGTGTATCTTACCGCCCCATAACTTTTTCACCTGTCCTGTGTAAGTTAATGGAGCTGCTCGTTATAGAAGATATTTCAAGTAAATGTTATACTCCTGAAAACCAATTTGGGTTCAAAAAAGGTATTAGTCGCGAGCACGTCCATTACATTTTAGCTAACATGCTTATAGAAGCTGACGCGTTGAATGAGTGCATTTTCCTGGCGGGTCACGATGTTCGCCGGGCATTTGACTCCGGGATACACGCTCAGTTATTATTGTCGGCACATAAACGTGGCGTCGATCGGTCGGTCGGTTATTCTACCTTTTCGTAGTATGTATAGAAAACTTTCTATCCAAGTTCGGGTACCGTCTAGTAGTGGGCCAATTATATTGCGTAAATCAGTACCAGTGAGGAAAGGAATTCGACAGGGCGCTATTTCTTCACCGCCGTTATATAATAACAGCGTCCTTGAGAGCCAGAAATCGGTAAAAATGAGTTTCATTTTCCGAGGATTAGATCTCTCGCTGCTGAATTATGCGGATGATATTTTAAACGCGAGCCGATGCCTTTCTCCAATTGAGGAAAATGTTGATGTACTTAGTGCAGAGTACAAACAAATCGGTCTTTCTTTTAATCCTAGTAAAAGTGAAGTTATTGCGTTTAGTAGAAGAGTAGTAAACTCAACGGATCGTGTTGTTAAATTTGGTGATCAAGAAGTTGTATTGTCAGAATCTATTGTTTACTTAGGAATGCCTATTGGGTCGAGTATGGGTTCTACGCGTGCCCTACATATAAGTTTTTTTGCGGAAAACGCGAGAAAAGCATATGGAGCTCTTTCATCAACAAAAAAGAAATATAACCGACAGGTTCGTGCTCGGCTGTACAATGCTTTGGTTACACCACATTTCTTAGCTTTGTCTCCATTCTGGAATATTTTTACCGCAAGTGATAGAAGAAAGCTGCGTTCAGATTTTTATAAATATGCGAAATTTCTTCTTAATTTACGTCCTTGGACAAAGAATTCGTCGGTGTCACACCGTTTCGGTATTGCCGACCCTATTGCAGCTCTTTATAAGCGTCGGACTGAATTTTTGAAGTCAGTAGAGTCCAATAGCCTTGCCATTGTGATTCGTCCCTAAGCGCGTATATGTATGTATATATGTAGTATCTCAGTTTCTGTTCATTTTTGATGTTTTGTAGTGTCTAGTCTTTTTTCTTTATTTAATTATCTACTCCATTTGTGGTCTTGTACCGTTTTTCGAATGGGTAATAAAATTATCATCATCATCATCATAGCCTACGCCGCCGGCCTCTCAATCTCGAACGACATTTCCTTGGGATGGCCTATGGGGGAAAAAGTCGGAATGTAAGTCGAGCTTTTATGTTTTGCTAACTTGGCCGTGCGGTGCAACTTGTCCCTATCCATCTTTTCGCCGGGTCCAACTGCTTAGTAAATAAATATGATGCTGAAATAAGCTGTAAAGTCTCTTACTTCGAAAAAAAAATTAATTATATACAATTTTCTCATGTTAAATATCTGTTAAATCCAACTCATCTATCTGCCAGTAGGCAGCCAGTCACGACGTACGGAAGTCTGGTCATGCAAGTCTATGATATTCTCTACTAGGATGCTCTTGATGACTAACTCTTCGTGCCGACGAAGAATCGCCGTGTTCCTAACGAAGAACCCGAAGCGTCACCACAGCTATCCCAACGAACACCGTTGATTGGTTGACATAGGATTCGAGTCATCGTTCGGACGACGTTTCTCGTTCTTCCCGAGGTTCACCTGCGTGTTTTGGACTCAGTCAGATAGAGTATTCAGGATGACTGCAAAGTTTCCTTGCAAATTGTTTCAGTTTCGATAGTGGCTTCAGGCATTTCGCTATCCTATCTTGGGTCCATACTCTCGTGCCCTTGTCTATTTTCATCCTTTTTGCTCCAAAGCCCTTTCCTCCTCAACGGAAATTTAAAGCGGAAGATTATGGCAAAGCTTCTGTTTTTAGATTCTTTATGTTTAGTCAGGCACGCAAGCACTATCCTCAGACTTATCATTTAGGTTCAGTCCGACGTCACTTCTCTCTTACTCGGAAGCTAGATCGGCGATTCAAGTCATGCGAGCCTTCGAAATGGGAACGAATGATACGATGACGTATATGTCGTTTGATGTATCTATAACCCAGATGCGTTTCCATTAAAGTTATCTTTAATCGAAATGTCCTAGCTTTTTTCGAGGAAGAGCTATTCGTTCCTATCCTACGAAGTAGATGAACAAAAAGGGTCGCTGTCACTCCCGCTACACGTCAGTTCGCCTAAACCAAAAGTCCGACAGTTCGCCCACACGTCAGTTCCCCTACACGTCAGTTCACCCACACGTCAGTTCGTCTACACGTCAGTTCGTCTACACGTCAGTTCGCCTACACGTCAGTTCCCCTACACGTCAGTTCGCCTACACGTCAGTTGGCCCAAACCTCGGTTCGCTCACCGTCAGTTCGCCTATTTTAGAAATCCGTCAGTTCGCTGACACGTCAGTTCACCTACACGCCAATTCGCCCACACGTCAGTTCGCCTATCGTCAATTTCATACAAACGTCAGTTTGCCAGAAAAATCCGCCACTACGCCCAAAGATTCATACTTGTCTATTAGTTCGAAGTTGACTTCCATCGACATTATCTCGTCGAAAACAGTGTGTGGGCGAACGGTCGGAAAATTTGGGTGAACTGACGTTTATGCCAACTGATCAACTGACGTGTGGCGGTACTGACGGGACCCCAACAAAAAAGTGTCAACTGCGGCAAAAAAGAGTAAGGTTCATATTGACGTGGCCCAACGCGTTCTGTGTCGCAAAAAGCAGTTTTTCGACAATCTACACACTAATTTACCGAAGCGTGTGGAGAATCGAGTGCTTGGTGTTTCGATTAGAAGAATGGGCTAACGTAGTTGCTCCGGTCACTCGTGATTTAAAAGAGTATACGAGCCGAAAACTTCAGCGAAAATTGATTTTTTTTTTTCTTTTTAGGAAGGAAACGAGAACAAATCTAACGAAAAATTAAATGATCTGAACACTTTTCCCCTGTACATAGAACAATTACCAGAGCCACTTCAAACTATTCGAGACACCAAAATAACGAAAAAATTTTGTGTTTAAAATTTGAGGATCGCACGTTATCCACATAATTCGTAGAATGTCCTGCAATACCGTATGACTGACATCTAGGTTCTTATAGATTGTGTTCCACTCTTCTAACAATAGGAACTATTAGTTACTATCTTCGTTCGAACCTCGTGAAAAGTTACTACGCTGACCGTTCCAACCGTCTCAAAGTAGTAACTAATTGTAACAGAGTAACTATTTGCTTACCACGCTCGAGAGCGTAGTTAGCGTGGTAACTACGATCTCTGTGACGTGATTGGCCAGATCAGCCCGCGGCACGATATTTTCATGACGTCATGCATAGTAACTGCGGTAAGTAGTGTGGAATACTCTCATAATGTCGCTCTGGACGAAAATAAATTGGTCTTTCACTATTCCAGCTGGCTCGTCCATGAACGACGTTGAGCGCACCCTCAAATCTCTCAGTGGCTATCACGAAGACATACTCCAGGCTTTGCGAGCAGCCGCTAGCCACCGCTCAAATTCGTCCGCTAGCCTTACAACTAGCGACGACCCTCGAAAATCCATCTCAGATGGCTACTCAGAGTACAATCCGGCACCCTCGGACTACACGGTGCTGCGTACTGCCCAGTCGCGGGACAAACTAGGTGGCAGCATCGGCAGTGTGCGCGGTGGGAGTGGTGCTAATCTCTTGCCACCCGGTGATTTAAGTGGTGATGAGGGTGACACGGTTCCGCCGTGTGGGCCAATTAGGATCAGGAATTTGGAGGACTTGATAAGACAGCTGGAGAGACACTCGGTCAGGCACACTAGTCCCAATGGCTCAGAAGATATTAGATTATCAGAAACAGAAGCAGATAGGCACTATCGTCTGGATCGACTTGGATTGGACAGACTGGAAAGGTTAGACTCGATTAGATCTTCCTCGGCTAGTGGACTCGATAGAGCTAGCCCGAATGTTTACTCTAACAGATAAAGACACAACACAGCGTTACATAATACTTTACCAGTCTGATATCTTTATCGATGCCCAATTATTTTAACATGGTTACGTTTATTTTAAACCATATACCGTGTGAAGTCTTCCCAATTTATAGAAGTCTCGAATGACGTAAGGATTCAGTTACGTCCGCGGACCAGAGGCGTTACTAGCCAAAATGTTTGGGGGGGACAAAGTATTTACCGACTGTCTGGTCATTTTTACCGACTGTTTTTGCGGATAAAAACGATTGTTATTGAGAGAAAAAAGACTGTGTTGTCCCCCCCCCCCCTAGTAGTGACGCCTCTACCGCGGACACATCGAAATAAAACCGATGGCAGCGATAATTATCATCATTAATATTAACGGCATCTGTTTTTCTCAGTCACTTTCATCTCTGTTAAAACCCAATCGAAACAGTATATTATTTGAGAGGAAACTTCCCTACACTCCATAAGGTCTTAAACTGGGAGGAATAGCGAAACTTCATTTCCGGGCTGTCCTTCTTCTGTGTTGTTATAAAGGGAATTTCCCAGGGGGGAATTTATGGTAGCCGACGAGCTGGAATTGGAGTGCTCCTGGAAATGTAATGAAATTTTCCAAGGCTAAAATATGTAAACTGTTAGCACCAAGTCAATAATGTATACCAATAGTTCCGGTTAGTTTTCGTCCGTTGGGTTTAGAAATCTGTGTACGAGTATGGTGAATTTGAGGGCCAAAAATCGTAGGCTGTTGGATCCAGCTATTATAACCGCGTCTATTAGCCCCCCCCTGCCGCCCGTCGTCGGTGACGTCTAATTTTGAATTTCTATCTGCCTGCTGAATTCGGCTCCGTTTAAAAATTTGCATGAAGTGCTCGGAAGCCTTATGGAAGCAGCTAAATTGGCGGGGCCGTCGAAGCTGAGAATGGCTCCGCTTGGGCCAGTCGGCTAATTCCGGTCGTGCTAGTATTTTACGCGACACTAGGAAAGCAGGGGGTAGATTTTTGGCCCTAAAGGCCGCCTTTTGTGAGTATGACATTTGCTGCCGGAGGCTCCCTGAGATTTGTCTGTTCCGTCTAGTCGTTTTAACACAATGGTTAGCCTGTAATTCCATGGAAACACGAACTGGGTTCTTGCTTGTTTTCTCCTGTCTACGGCTCTTTCATAATTTCATATCGAAAGATTGAGATTTTCCAACGCATTGATTTGATGATGGTGCTGAATCGGGGCGCAAAACCGGAACGAGCCCAGGCCGTGCATCCTCGTTTTGACTAGAGTAGTATTCTCAAGAGCAGAATGTCGTAGTCTCGTTTTCTTCAGTGAGCCAGGTAAAATGGATGTAGGCGGAGAGTGATTGTATTTATACTTCGTTATATGGACCGCCTTTGACCTTGAGTGTATCGAGAATCTCAATGTCTGAGCTCCAGTGATGTGATTAATTTTGTAAATAAAATTTTGCATTTCTATGAAATTCGGATACTTTTTACCATTTCCACTCACTTTTTTCTCTTCACTTTCTGCATCCTTTTTATCTGGCTCTTTTTGTTGTATCGCATGGCTCATTGCATGTTCACCACGCCTATCAGTGTACGCGACTGTTCGCCTTGTACGGAGTGATCTGCTGCTTTGTGACAGTGAAGACGATGAAAGCTGTCCAATCTCTGGTTCACATTGCTGCGAATTCGCCAAAAATTCTGCATTTTGTGACAGACGACATAATCGTACGACAAGCAACGCCGTACATTGCGTTTTGCCGCAGTGTCGGATAAGTTGAAAAATGTCAGCTTGTCCGCCAAAGTGCATACATTAGGGGGAAAAGAAAGGTAAAGCAAGGATTTTTTTTAATTTTTTAAGACCAAAATTGGGGGGAAAAGAAAGAAAAAACAAGGATTTGTTGATTTTCTAAGACCAAAATTAGCTTTACCTTTAATGATGGTAAATACTGGAATCCTTTAGGATCGACCAAAAAGATACGAATACTAAAAAGAGCAAGTAGTAAAAGTAGACCAAGTAAGTGAGAGTTCGAAGCTCCAGAGCCTAGAAGAATGCACGTTAGAACATTGTTCCTGCCCCTCACTCTGAAGCCTGAAAACGGCCCTTTTTATTTCTCATGTCTCCTACACCTATGACGTGCCGTGCCGTGCCTCTTTTTAGTCGATCCCGAATCGACTGGTGGTTGAACCGAAACACCCTCCAATCAACCCGATTTCAAGTAGATGATGAATGAAGTCTGAGTGAAAGTCAAAAGTACTGGATTGTCCCTTGGGTCTGCAGAGTAGTTCAGAGACCCCCTGCAGAATTATCATGGGTTTAATGTCGGTCAACGTTTCATTGTGAACATTCATGCGATGATGTCGCATGTCGGAAAAAAATAATACAAATTGTGTCGTATAGGATGCAGCAGTGTGAACCAAAGGAAGACAGTCTAACCCGAATCGAAGTTATGAAAAGAAGCTCTTACCTACAATCTAAGTTTGAGCTACAATTTTTCACCTTCTTCTATATTAGCTGAGTTTGGGCGAACCTTCGTCGTTCCTGCCTGATTTTTTTTTTCAGCCTTTCGCATGTATGAGTTTTACTCGTTCGCCTCATTTCCAAGCGCACAACCTAGGTGTTCACTCTAGACGGCGATAAAGGCGATCTCTTGGATTCGTTTCCGAAAAGCAAAGCGAGAATCCGCCGAACGCATGAACAGACGTAAAGTCCTTGCGCCACAGTTGCACCTTTACAACTTGTCGCTGACTTGCCGAAATCACTTTCCACTCGCGAAGTGGATAGCTTTCTCACTGGCGGAGCGCGAGAACAGCTCTGGAAAGCGAAACGAGGTTTAGCCGAAGTCGTAAAAACAGCCGGCGCATAAGCTCGCGGAGCTTTCCAGACCGCCAGAATCGCCCTTAGAGCATTCGGGCGAGTTAGCCTGATCGCCTCCGTTCCGAAAGCGCACGACCGTCTAGTATCTTGGTCAGGCTATACCCCCTCGCCTTCTTTTTGGTGAGCTTCAACCGGTTACCCTGAAGAGAGAAAGCCCAAACTTTCTGCTCCCCCAAACTTCCTGAAGGCGAATTCAACTGTACCTGGGTTCAGCCAGTTCAGAAAAGTATTCTGCCAGCCAGTTGCGGCTCGGGTTTTGCCAGTCTCACTGTCGACCGGCATGCTTGATGGTACCAGCTGAGCCTGTGACCGAAGTCTAGATGAAGTCAACTGTCAAGGGCAATCGCCAATCAGGCTATATATGAGGCGGAACTGTTTGATTGGCTAATGTTGAGCCATGTCAGAGAGATAAAAGCCGCATCCATGCCTTGCTTTTTTGAAAACCGAGTGAATTAGTTATTCCTTTTCTCATTTGACTCGGTTCATCACTAGTAAACCAGATGTTGCGCAGACTAATCTGATTGGCTGAAGACCCCTGAAATTTGAAGGAAATTCTGTGTCGCAAGAATTTTCAGAACTGACTGGGACGGGTAAAACTCAATGTGAGTGTCCGTTGATCGAACCTATACAAGGCCGGATCCAGGTAGAGAGGCCTACACATTTCTGAGCTTTGTGCTTGTTTCATCTGTCCATGAATGATAGATGTCTAGCTGTATGCTCCCGTTTCCTCCACCATCGACGTATTCGACGTAATCTTCCATGGCATCAATGGTTCTGCACAGAAGTTAGTGCTGTCGGCAGCCATGTTCGGACCTTTCCATTTACACATGCAGTTCAAATGAGTCGTTCAAAATCGCCAAGAAGACTTTTTGTCCTCTTAAAGTTTAACTGAAAAGCCAGCTCATTTGTGTGTCATTTAATTGGATACACTGAATTGTTTGGATTCTGCAAAAGGATTTTTTTATTTCCACTATCTGCTCTAGTTATGAGGCTCAGAATATCTCCAGCCGTCCCCACAGCATAAATTCTACTATGACGCGGGAAATTTTCGGTCGAACCGCCGTACCTTTCCCCAATGCAACCTATTTCAGTAATTAAATTCATTAATTCTAAAACCCGGAGACACAAAATTCATACGTTAAACCCACGAACGACACGACAATCTTTGCACGATTCACTATTTTCCGTGCACATTGTGCTCCCGACGAGTTTTCCCGTATCATGCTATTGAAACGTAAAACCGGCTGTCTGAATCTTGCCGAGTTTTTGCTAGGAGTCAATGGTCCCAGGAAAAGGCTTAAAACAGTCAATGCCGAGCCTATAGTTCTACAGTATTCAAATAGTTTTGAATATTGGAACATAAACAATAAATCGTGCGAGGCATGCTTAAAACTGACAAAAGTGTACTTTTCCATATTCAAAGTCTTAAATCGTGATGGCTTTCTTCCTGAGCTATTCTCCCTCTTGTCGTCGTCAAGTCTCCAATATGACTGAATATTGAAATCATGTGCTATTCGATTTCCCCTTCAGACTAATGGAACAAATTCATCCCCTCTAGTCTCAGATTCCACTTTAAATCAGCCGAAATTCTATTAGCTAATCTTTGTCCCAGTATCTTAGCTTCCACTACTGATTAAGCTTCTCTCTGTGATGTTGATACTTCGTTCAAAGGTCGAACCTAATAGACATTGCGTCCTCGGGAACACGGATCCTTGCACCCTCTCCCCTTGCCGGAAAGTAGATTATAAAAGTAAGAGAACTTTCGACAACAATGAAGTAAAAAGAGCAGAGACGAAACCAGGTAAAGCCAGGCTTCACCTTCCAGCTGTTTCTTCCGGATTGTAGACAGACATACCTTTTCGTCGAGACGATCTGGAAGATAAAGCCAGACCAAAGACGTCTGGAACTTTGGAAGTCCGGGGTTTTGGATTCTGGATGTCTGTAAGGTGCAATAGAGGTAACACATTCGAGAGTAAAAAAAGGGAAAGTGATTGACAGTTGTGACTGAGAAGTGTACGATATATGATTGTTGACGCACAGTGGCTTGCCTATAGCGAAGGCCAGATATCTGGAAGTCTGGAAGGTGAAGCATGGCTTTTACCAGACCGTTGATGACGGGATACGGTCTTATGGTCGATGTGTCTGCCTGTAAGGATGATAAATGTTTAACGAGTTCGAACGGGTTGTTTGTTATATTTTGACCAGACGAAGTGCGAGGTCAAATATAGGTCAAATACAGATGCTGTGCTTTGTAATATGAAATCCAAGAGGAACCCGGGAAATGTCAGAAGTGTTCTGCTTGTCATGTTTATGACCGTGTTTGTAACTTCGGTGTTTACAGGAATAATAGGTCGAATTTGTAGTTGGGGTATGGGAGAAGGTTATGTTTAGGGTATGAACCGAACAAGTTTATACTGGGTAGTAAGAGTTGCGAAATCTATGTCTTCATTTCGTTAATCACCGCTTTAGTAGTTCGACCGGAATCTGGCAAAAAAAAAAAAAAACGTGGTCAAGTTGATTGTAGTGTCGACTAAGGAGTAGGAACACTTTTTTTCTCACTGGAGTTCGGTCAAAATCCGGTAAAACAAAACAATAATCGGAAATGTGGTACAACGGACGGGTCGACCAGAATACGGCAAGAACCGCAAATTTGTAGAGCCAAAATTTGTTTACCGGACAAGTAGTTCCCAGGAATCCGGCAAAAACCGAAAAAATTTTTAAAAGTAAAAATTTATTTTGAAGTCGACTAGAGTGTCAATACAGGGATAAGAATACACGCCGAATCCATATATGAACTTTATTTTCTTGTCGGACAAGTAGTTTGACTGGAATCCGGCAAAAAACGAAAAATTTGTTACGGAGGCAGAAAAAAAACTTCTAAAATCGTTTAGTGTGTCGATACAAGAATTTTATCGGAATCCGACCCAAGCCGGAAATTTGATAGGATTAAAAGTCAATTATGGAGTCGATTAATGCTTTGATGGGGAGATAAGAGTATACGCGATAAATCCGTGTCTCTTCGTAGTTTTCCCAGTGGATCAGTAGTTTCGTTGTAGACTTTGATATCATCTTGATTTCCGGGACGAGAAGGGGCTTAGAAATTCATGGATGTACAAATTCTATGATAAAATTGGTAGGAAAATGTTGGCATATGTTATTTTTTGTCATCTCGGATTGATAGTCCGGTCTGAGTATGGTCAAACCGAGTGTTTACATATGAACCTGATTGTTTGATATATTTTTTTTCTTCTAGAAATTAGTACCTAATGGATCTGGTTCAGTGGTCTATTATAGTATTTCCGATACAAATATTATTTTCCAGATTCACCGTTTTCGGTAGCCTATACCAACATGTTCAATGAAATCAAATGTTTACGGGGTTTGACGAAGACCGAATATCTGCAAGGCCAGATTGTCTGTTTAGAAAGATCAACAAAATATTCCCCTTTGGGATCCCATTGAAATCTGTGGTCTTGTTTAGTTATGGGATCCCAGACAGAAATTAGGTAGGATAACAGTGAAATCGTTAATTATTCAGATACTGGATAGACGTCGCGTGTTGAATTGGAGCGGTATTAATTTACCCCCCCCCCCCCCGAGAAACCATAATACGGAAAGACTAGCCAGGAATCGGGGGCAAGGAAGAGAGAGAATCCAATCCCAGCTTTCGCGATGCTTGATAAATTAAACAAAGGTACAAAAGGAACTCCTGTTCAACTGGGAATTTCCTGCAATGGAGTATCCGTCGAATTTTGACAAGATGTACATAAGTTATGATAAGATCAGTATCAAGAGATACCGATTGCAATCCCAGTTGACTCCTCTCGGATACCGATTGCAATCCCAGCTGACTGTCCTTGGAGGGATATTTCGACCAGGACGGACCAGGATTCCTGTCAGAACGTAAATGATAGTCCCGTTTCTTTGACTGCCGCTGCAAAAAACGAGGAATGGCAGAACCCCTGTTCTTCGGGATTTCATCTTCTTCTTCCTAAGGACAGGAGTCCTGTTCTGAGTAAAGGCAGGAGCCCTGTTTTGGTTGACAGTGAAAGGACAGTAGCCCTGATTTATGGTGTATTTACACGCTGCGCAAAAACCGACCGTATTTTTCAAAACCGAGCGGAAAAACGGTCGTTTTTGCTGCTAGAGAATTTTCCTAGCGTAAAAACGAGCGTTAAATACGCTCGGATTTGAAATCCACTCGGTTTTGCGCAGTGTGTAAATCCACCATTAGCAATGTTAGCCACAATGCCGAACACGGCTCCTACTTATAAAACTAAAGCTGTGATCTTGTTTTACGGTTTTCCAGTTTTCTTTTCGGGTAACAGTAACACTCATAATGCCCACGATCACAATGCCAGCGGTCCAGAATGCTCACAACTCAAAACGCCTACGACTCAAAAGGCCCACGACTCAAAATGCCCACGTTTGAATTATTTTGTTTGATTGGCTAATGTTGTTAATTAGTGCAATACCATAGTAAATGTGTCACAGGCAGGCATCTTCCAGTGTTATCTTCCTAATAGACACAGGGGCGAACATGCTTTGTGTGTACTCTGTTAGTAACGTTTCTGGGTCCCAAAATGCAGCATGATTCTTATCTTGAAATTTTTTGATACGTTTACTCACTGCCAATACTGCCAAACTATGATGGTGCAAATTGACTGTAGGATTTGGATTGCCTATTTACGCTTTCTGTGTTGGAAGAATTTTGTGACACTTGTTCTGTACCTTCACGCAAATAATTCTCAACTTACCAATAAACAATAAAATAATTTCGTTCATAACCTTTTCCGTGGTAATCCTGGCCCTTACAGTCTCGTTCCGCTGTCCTAGGATGATTTTGGCCTCGTCTGTGGACAGTATATGAGCCGTCGGCATTTCGAACCAGGACGATAGCTTCCCCTGTGGTCATTTTTAGCCGTCGGGTCTTCGACCTCACTTGTGGGCATTTTGAACCGTGCGCAATTTGGTCGTGGTTAATAAGATCGTGGTGATTTTGGGAACCAATCTAGGGTTGCAATATGATGCTTCCTGAACCTCGGGTCATTTGTTTTAGTCTGATGTGATGGTACCCCACGCTCCGGTGGAGTAATGCCAGTATAAGTTTGTCTTGTAAATGGTTTGCTCTACTTTAGCTTTGGTCACATGGCAGAAGATCCCCGGTTTTATTATGGACGGTACATACGACCGCCTTATGGTCTAGATGGATCTTCTTCAAACAGCACAGGCTTCAACGATAGATTTCACATACCCCAGGACGCTGGATACTGCCATGAGCTGCAACTAAACAGGTATGTAATCTCGAAGGGCCCAAACAAGAAAATGAAAGGATAGTAAAAATAGAAAAAGGAAAAGGAGGAAAGCTTCACTCGGGGGGGGGGGGGGGGGGGTCGTGAGGCTGTTCCCCAGTTATGACGTTATTTTATCTTTTGGGCAAATGACAGTAAGTTAGCCTACAACTCGAGTGACAAGTTTGTATATTCGGTGGGCCGCTGCGCGACCGCAAAAGCAGAAAACACGATAGGGCAAAAACCGCGAGTAAAATCATGCTATTCAGAAGCTGCTCTATACAAAACCGTGAAAACAAAAAGCGCAACAAGTCAAAAAAAAGGATGTGTAAATAAGCGACTGAACTGCAAAGACGTGACAGCAAAAACAAGTGGCGTATTTTATTTGCTTTCGCAACAGTAACAACAAAAAATAAATGATTAATCACCATTGTAACTGACCCGAGGAAGCCTGTTTACTGGCGTGCCTTACATCTGTAACTGAGTTTGGATTTTCTTTTTTTTTACCAGCCATTGTTTATTGTGCCACGCCTTTGGCTCATGGCTTTCCTTGGTCCCACAGGGAATATGCTTTGATTCCCAAAAGCCTGGTTTGTTTTTTGTCCTTAGAGAAACTGCATCGTCAATCAGGGGAGGACGTATTTTGTTTTTAGAGTATAATTGACAAGCTTGCCCCTGGGAAGCTACCATGTTATCTTTAGAGTTTGCTTTATGCGGCTTCAAGTATATGGAGAGAGAAGAAAGGTTCTCATCCAGAGAGGCTTAATGTACTTTAATCAGGATGAAAGGGTGTTGCTGGATTTTACTATAAAAAACAAACAGAAGAGAATAATCAGTTCACGCATTAGCTTTCTTTCTACCCCAAAACTCCTCTGTTTCTTCAATCTTTGTAAATCCTTGTACAAACGCAATTACACGATATTAGCTATTTATCGCCAACAAGTTTTCTTTTGTTTGTGGGGATTGGCGATCATTTTTAAAACGAGAGAACAGTCAACTCATTTAATTTTCTAACGGGTTTTATCTGAAAATGTTGAATGTTCAGGCACAGTACTTCAACTGATCTGTTTTCCTCTTGTACCTTCAAATTTGTGAACAGATTTTTTTTGTATTCTTTAGCGGCTTTGTGTAAGCTCGGCCAACCAAACCGCTATGTTTAGTTACTGCCATAACGGTTTCCGGAAATTAAGCTTCGGGTTTGTGATAGTGAAGCAGCTGACTAGTAAAAAATACTGATATATATTAAGCCTGACGAATAGCATATATGATTTATGATTTATTTGCTTAAAGCCCAAGGGCCATCGCATACAAAATACAAAAAACAACAACAAACAAACAAATATCTCCCCCCACAAATCCTAATTACAAAAAACTCTTCCCTGTGTTTCCATCCTATCCGCAAAAACCTTCCAAGTTGCCTAACCCCAAATACACTTTTATCCTTAAACTTTTCACCAACCAACCTTCCCCGAAAATTCGCTCCCCAAATATTTCAACTGTTAAATCATTCAACTCCACACATTCGCACATGAAATGAAACAAATTCTCATCCACACAACCACACACTGGACAAAAGTAAAGACCACTAAACCGCCCCTTGGCACTACCCATATAATTTCTCCGAATTCCCAACGGAAGGCTATCACTACGAGCGCTTACCATTGATTTTAATTCCTCAGAAGATAACCCCTCCCTTAAAAAACATTTCTAAACCCCAACACTTTTTGGCCTTAGCGTAAAGATACATCGACGGCTTGGAATCCTTCTCATGATGCCATTGTTGGATTTCTTGATATTGTAGGACCCGCTGAACCGCCTTACTTACCTCGCCTTGGGAGGCACCTGGACCCTGGCCGTCACACCACTGGTCAGATAACCCGCATTGATCAAGGATGTTTTTTATCTGGAGTGGCCATGAATCACCTGAAGGGTCTCTTAAAGCCTCTAAATACGCAGCTAGTATTTCTAGGTAAACTAGGTAATTCTAGGTAAACTAATAATTTTTTCCCAAAATCTTACCATCCGGACAAGCCTGCTACTACGTAATGAAAATAATCCTAGATCACCCTTTAGAACTAAATTACAACTCTTCTGTGATAGCCCTAGCACTCTTTTGAAATATCTATTTTGTACCACTTCTAGCCTAGCCCCTGCATTAAAACCCCACAGTTCTGCCCCATAATGCATAACCGATTTCACTTTCGTATTAAAAATTTCTTTATGAAACTTCATATCCTTAATATCTTTCAAATTACTACGCAGAATACCATTCACACATCTGTTACCCTTCACCAAAACGGCGCTAAACGGAAGGTCAGCTTAGATTTGTAGCGATATTTCGGCCCTTCATGACAAGGGTCATCGCCTGGTTCTAGCTAGAAAAGCAAGCCTTCGATAAAAACTTGTAATTGATTCTTAGAAGTTGTTGATTGTTAGAAGTTGACCGAGGTGAATTTGGACACGGTGGTAGCAATTTTCGCCTACATTAGATATAATCACATTACAATAATCAAACATGTCAAGCATAAATAAACTACACATACAGATAATATTAACAGCAAAAAAAGAAGAAAAAACAGAAAATGTTGTATAAAGAAAGAGAAAAGAAAAAAGAGACAAAAAAACTCGGAGTAATTTTACTCATCACGGCCGCGGTTTTTGCTGCTCGATTGGGTCGTTGAGAAAGATATTTCCACATTTCGACCCTTCAAAAAGGTTCGAGATATCGTTAGAATAAATATCAGCTGAGTCGGTTTAGGGCCATCGAATATGATTCAAGTCTGAAAGGAATACTTACGGATAAAATATTTTTATAGTGACGACTACCGACAGCAGCTACGCCGCCTGGAATCGTTAGCCAAGCATGATCTCTCGCCCGAGCTAGAATCCCAGCTCGCCTATAAACTTAAACCTAGCACTATTCAAATCGGACCACTCAAGGGTAGGGATTACTCCCCGCCGTCGGAACACTCCTATTCCGAGTCGGACGAACCCGCGACGTATCCACAGACGGAGAGTGGCGAGTCGCGGGATTCGAGAGAAGTGGAGGAGCTCATACGCCAAGCCCAGCACTAATGAGGGACACGTGAGAAGTTGTAAAGGTAAGTTCGTGGGGTGATTCAGATGGTTCATTGAGTACAAGAACGGTATCTCCATGCAAACAGACGACTTACATGCAGTGCGTACCAGACGATGTAGTTGGTGCAGAGACGGTCAATGAATTACATAAAAAGCTGTATAACATGTCCGGATGACATGTTTTCGGTGTCAAAATTCTGCAGAGAGTTTTGATTTAGTTAGAATTCTGGCACCAAGATTTGTTTCAAAAGGAGTTTTTTTTTTTGTGAAGTAAGATGCGTGAAAGCCTTTATCAGCATTGTGTTTATTTATTTATTCTAAATTGGCAGTCGTAAAGGTAAGTTCATGGGGTTCTCCAAATGGACTATGTCAGGGCCCTCTTTCAATAACCTAGTAGGGAATTCATTTAGAGAGAAGCAGAAATGTCCGTTGAGTCTAAGAACACTATCCCCATGTAAGTATACGGCAACAGTGCAATGCCAACTTTTCCCAGCATCTATACTGTTCCCGGAATTCCTAATCTCTTAAATTGGCGTAGTGCTCTTGCGTCTTCCATCTTCTGCTCATATTTTGGGGTAATTTTTGCAGGCCCCAGCACGGGCTGCGGACTTTGTTTGTATAGATTGCCGTTAAAGATCTATTAGTTTCGAAAAAAAAAAAAAATGTATCAAACCGAGGAAAAAAAGTACAACAGAAAAAAAATATTACAACAGTACAACTTTTGACGGTGTAGGGTTGATTAAGATCAAACCTTGCAGACTTTTGTTTGTTGCTATTTTAAAACAATCTTATTTGTTTTGTTTGGTCTATGTCAAAATTGACGAGTAAACTACAATTTAGAGAATACAGAAACATAATTATCGTAAATACCTCGGAAAGCCTTCTGAAAAGTCTATGTTTTTAACCCCAGTAACAGAGGAAGAGCTTGCTAATACTGTTAAGCTTTTAAAGAGTGGAAATTCCCCGGGGATCGATGAATCGTCGACCAACATTGTGAAAACTATTTTACCGAGTATTAATAAAGTTATGTGTCATTTTATAAATCTGTCGTTTAAATCGGGAACTTTTCCAGATTCGTTTAAGAAAGCAAAAGTGTTACCACTGTTTAAAACCGGTGACCGGACTAATTGCACGAATTACAGACCAATATCTATTCTTTCGGGTTTTTCTAAATTAATGGAGCGATGTTTTTATAATCGAGTTTATAATTTCCTTAATTCGAAAAATCATTTTTCAAAAACCCAGTTTGGATTTAGAAAAGGACATAGTACACAGGATGCTATCCTGACTATGGTCCAATTTATTCATGAATGTCTTGATAAAAAATTGATTCCGGCTAGTATTTTTTTGGACCTTGAGAAGGCATTCGACACGATTTGTCACGAAATATTGTTGGATAAATTAAGCCATGGTGGGATACGAGGACCAGCGCACAATTTTATCGCATCTTACCTAACGGGTCGATCCCAAGTAACAATCATCAATAAGACACTTTCGGATCCATGTTTGTTATCAAATATTGGTGTCCCTCAGGGTTCAATTCTGGGACCACTGCTTTTCCTAATATACATAAATGACCTTCCATCAGCGACAGATAACCACAGTCTGAATGTCCTTTTCGCTGACGATACCGGATCAACACTTGCAGGACAGTCGGAAAAGGATGTCAAAGAGAAGCTGCAAATCGCGTTTTCCCAACTGATTGTATGGCTAAAAGCTAATCGTTTGTCATTGAATGCCGCAAAAACGAAATTTATCATTTATAGTAGAATTGGTCACAAAGCAAAAGGAATTTCAGCAATAACTGATCAGGATACAGATATTCAAATTCAAAGGGTAACGTCACTCCGGTATCTGGGTATAATTCTTGATGAAAATCTATCGTATAAAGAACATTGTAATAGATCACGGGTTAAAGTTGCCCAAGGAGTTGGTATAATGAGGAGGTTCCAGCATTTTTTCCCGTATGAAATTCTCCGCCTGATTTATTTTGCGTTGGTACATTCCCATCTTACCTATTGTCCCCTTATATATTTGGCAACATTCAAACACCTTGTGAAACCGTTACAGACTCTTCAAAACCGTGCTCTTCGAATTTTACAAAAATATTTACCGTCCCCTTCTTCTTATCCTAATAAAACCCAAACCGAAACTCTATATTTGTTAACTAATATTTTACCTGTTTCAGAATTATTCACTCTTCATTCTTTTTTATTTAAGATAAAATATGACCGGTCGGAACTGCCTTCGCTTTTTCGTTCGAGTAATTTTTTCCCTGACCAACCTGACCATGATTATGAAACCCGTCACAAATGGAAGATTCAGCACCTTAAATTAATCACTGAGAGATCGCGGTTCTCACCATATTTTTCGATCACGGGTTCATGACGTCTTTATCTACAATATATTGACTGCAGCTAATCTCTTCCGAATATTAAGAAACAACTTCATTCTATACTTATAAATAAATTCAAGAACCAATGATAAATTCAAATTTAAAGTAAATCGTTAATTATTACATTTTTTGGGTGGATTCCTCACAAGTTGCCGGACATTGGTTACCCTTGCTTGCGCATCGTTTTTTTTTTGTTTTTTTGGGGGTTTTCGGGTTGATCTTTACCGAGTGTCGGTGTGTTTGAGGGGCGGGTTCCCGTCTAGTGGGGAGTCATGGAATTTATTTATTTATATGATTATTATATGTTAAATAGATTTGTTATTTTATTGTACCGGGTTTTGGTCAATCGACCTTGTGTCTCCGGCTTAACCCTATGTCTGATAATTTTATACTGAAGCGTAAATTAAAACCTTGAACCTTGAACCTTGAACCATAAACGACCCACCTACGGCAGAGACAAATCTCATACAAACACCAATTAAGATTACGTTAGAAATTAATCACTTTGAAATACTTAATCAATTTACTAACAATAACATGGGCTCTAAAAGGGGCGCTAATAATGTCCAAAACTTCAAACCGATATTTAGGTTTATTCTTCTTTCTTTGTTGCTGTGAGATCCTTTACATTGTTCACTTTCCGGTACTTTATTTAAATACAAAAATGAAAAGAATCGTAAGGATGCTTTTATCTGTCCAATTCTCAAACATTCAAGTCCGCAGCGGGTGTACAAAACACTCGGGTAAAACAACATTAATCCACAAGCTATTCAGGATTTTGGGTGGGAGCGTAACATTCTCTTGTAACGCACAGCTTAAAGGTATATCCTGATACCAGCTACATTTTCTTTCAACGAAAGTGCCATAAATATGCTACTAAAAAATCGTACTTGCATTCATTTTTATGGCACTTGCAGCCTCTGGCTCAAGTGCCATATACCGATCGCAATTCCGTCCGTCGGTCGGTCGGTCGGTCGGTCGGTCGGTCCGAATTATTTTGTCCCACATGTTCGAGTTAGGGTACTTCCAGATGTGTTAGGACGATGAAACTTGGCAGAAAAATCAGGGACCCGACCAAACTAACCTGGAAATAATCAGTTTCCCGATCCGACCATCTGGGGGGGAGTGGTGGGCCGGGGAATTCTGAGAATTAAGTAGTTTTTGTCACACTTTTTCGAGTTGGGGTACTTCCAGATGTGCTAGGACGATGAAACTTGGCAGGAGGATCAGGGACCCGACCGGATTAACCTGGAAATAATCAGTTTCCCAATCCGACTACCTGGGGGGGAGTGGAGGGCTGGGGAATCCGGAAAACTGGAGTAATGTGTAACTTTCGAACGGGTGATCGGATCGGAATGAAACTTAATAACTGAATAAATTGCATACCTCTGATGTCCCATTTGAAGTCCGGACCGGATTCGACAGCTATGGGGGAGTTTGGGGGGGGGGAGACCGGAAATCTCGAGAAACGGTTAGAATGGAGGGATCGGAGTGAAACTTGCTGGGAAGAACAATCATCTGCTCCAGATAAATCGTTTATACATTTGGACTGGATCCGGATAATAGAGGGGGGGGGTGGAGGGGGGTTTCCCGGAATTCGGGTAATGGCGGTTTTGGGGATTTTCACGATGAAACTTGGGAGGAGAGTCAGGGACCCGATCAAACTGACTTATAAATAAAAATTTACATGATCCGATAGTCGTGGGGGGAGTAGCGGGAGGGGGAATCCGGAATATTGAGTCATGTGTAACTTTGGAACGGTTGATCGGATTTGAGTGAAACTTGATAATTGATCAGAGGACATGTCTCTGGTGATCTTTGTCATGTCTGGACCGGATTCGACGACAATGGGGGGGGGGGGATTGGGGGGGGGATACGTGACCGGCTCGGATTGGGGAGATCGGGATGGAACTTTATGGGAATAATAGAGAGGTGCTCTGGATAAATCACTTACAGAACCGGATTGGCTCCGGCGACTGTGGGGGAGTTTGGGGGGGGGGTCCGGAATTCCGGTGATCGCGATTTAAGGTACTTCTCGATGTGCTAGGACGATGGAACTAGGCTGGAATATTAGAGATTCGACAATATTGGCTCAGAAATCGCCACTTTCCAAATCCGACATTCCTTAAAGTACCAATCTTGACCGTAAATTTAGAAAAATACTTTTAAGCAAATTATACATTTTTATGATCTCCATGAGCCCACTGTCATTTTTGCCTCAAGGGTTTTGCTTACAAATGAAGTTCTAGCTCCCTTAAAGTGCACATCTGAACCGCAAGGTCGAAAACTACTTTTTTTTTATCAAACGATAAGCTACATCTCAACCCATGATCATTTGTGCCACAAGGGTTTTGCTTAAAATTTTATCACCCTTAAAGTGCACATTTTAACCGTAAAGTGAAATTTTTTTTTTTTACCAAACGGTATATATCAATGATCCATAAGGCCCTGTGATCGTTTTGTCTCAATAGTTTTTCTTACAGATGCATTTCTAGCGCCTATAAATTGCGTATCATTACAGCCAAGTTCTAAAACTAAATACTTTTTCTCTAGCTCCCTTAAAGTGCGCATCTGAACCGCAAAGGTAACCTTAAAAGTACCTTTGATCAAACACTACATCTCAACCCTTGCAAGTGCCATATGAGCTTACAGCTCTTGTTGTTCAGGTTGCGGTTAACTCCTTTGCTCACCAAGTGGGTGCGGTTCGGCGACTCCGGGAATCTGAATTTTCCTGCATTAGCACAGTGAACCATCACTGTAGCAGTTTAATATCTGTGAGCTTGAAATATCAGCAAGTAATAAGTTCATCCTTGCGAATATTTTGAGTATCTCCGTTCAGTTCTATTTCTGTTCTTGCTCAAATAGTTGCGATGTAGGACATGTTTGGACATGAGTGTTTCGTGCCGGAAATCTTGGCTGGTGACCCATAAAAGAGGGTAATTTTGAATTAAACGGGACTTATGGTATGTCCATGTTTTGTCACGGACTTTTCAAGTTACTAGCAAGTATTTCGAGAACTGTTCAAAGTAACATACTTCTACCATACCTGTGCATTCGTGTGTCGTCCTCCTCGCCTCTGGGGCTATTGTGACTAGGCTACTAATTTCTTTAGGATTTTTCCCTGGATTCCCTTTTCCCTGGATTCTTCTAACGAGGGCTGTCTTCAAGAATATTCGTCCCCCTATTTCTGTATCATTATGTGACCTCGAGTAAGTGGCTCCTTTTCCCCCAGGAACAGCATCCGCTTACTGCCTTACGCCCAGGCTGTCACTATCAACTTCGCCTCATCGTGAAACCCTAAGTGCATATTTCCATTGAACCTGTGTTTTTTTCGAAGACTCCAGCCCAAACCCACTCCAAGTCCTGAGTTGATGCTCAAATTCGTGCACGAGATTTCTGTAGAAATATTTTCTAGTCAATACATCGATTTCTGAACTTCGTCGGTCTTAGGAACGGTAGAACACGAAACAGGAGGCAGAAGGAGAGGTAATCTTATTATCAGGCACTTGACAGATGTGAATCTTGTTAAGGTGCATCTCAGGTGACTTATTGATCAGTGGGGTTCACAACGCAGTTACTCCGTCTAAGAGAAGCTTAATCATGCCAGTAATATCAAAGAAATAATTGAGGGGGAGTTTTAGTTCAAAGAGTTGTTCGAGGTGCTGCCGAAGTAATATAGTGCCCTCGGGTGCTTGCCGGAAGTTCGAGCAAAGGAAATGTATCGAGCGTGAAAAGGTTTTATAGGATGTTCCCCCGTGAAAACCTGAACTCGTGCAAGAAAAGGATGGCTCATCAGGGGAATTATGATGTCGTAGACGACAGTAACACGCGTGGCCCTGATCTTGATATCAGACACAAGAAAGGGGACAAGCCACTATTTCTTCGTTACGTACAACTGGTTACCATCGAATATTTTGAATATCTCCGTTCAGTTCTATTTCTGTTCTTGCTCGAATTTGGTTGCGATGTAGGACATGTTTGGACATGAGTGTCCATTGCCAGCTTGGGTTTACATCTTGCGTACAACCAAGAACTTGTAATCCTTGGTTAAACCAATAATTTTTTTGAGAAAGCTTCATCGTGTTCTACATATTCAGTCACGAAGAAAGAAAATATTTAACGTAAGAGAAAAATGATCGTAGGCTACTGGGAACAGAACTTCTAAGAATTTGGAAGCAAGAGTGGCGTTTCGCAGATACCATGGTATCTGTTACACGGTAACTAGATCTGCAACTAGTCGTTTTCGTAGTTACCATGGTATCTGAAATATTAGATACCACGGTAACTGCAAAACGCCTTTTGACCGTGGTATCAGATACCACGGTAACTGCGAAAACGACTTTTGAAAGTGGTATCACATACCATGGTAGCCTATCTGCAAAAACGCAACTAAGGAAACACATCGTTCCGCATCTGTTACTTATAGACTGGTTGAATTTCTAGAGCTTGCTGCGCTGACAGCCTCCTGAGAGAGATAGTGAGATTTATTGAATTGACAAATAAAACACTTCACTTTGACAACCACCCCAAGAAGTAATCTTGTCCTAGGGGATGGCAAAAAATAATGGATGGCTAGGATGGCTGGTAACCTGGGAAGGGTGAATGATTTGACGGTTGGACACCAACAATTGAGACAAATTTGACTTCTACTGGACCAGACAAAACTGACACTCCTAGTTGTACCCCTCCCCCCCTCACAGGTATGTGCGGTAAAGCACTCCTGTCCAGGGGCGTCGCAAGGGGGGGGGGGATACAGCACCCCCCACCTTTTTGAGATTCGGTAAATTTTTGGGCCGGAGGCCGAAAATTTCACTAAAATTGTTCGGCATTTTTTCGATAGCAGAACTATTTGGTATATTTACGGGGATTCGGTAGTTATACAGAATCCCAAATAGGCTATCGGTACAAATCTATTCGGTATAATGATCGGGATTCGGTATAATTGCCAGTATTCGGTATATAGTTATCACGAATTCGGGGAGAGAATTTACTGAAATTATTTGGTAATTTTTCGATGCCAGAACTATTCGGTATATTTATGGAGATTCCTGGGAGATTTGGTAGTTACACAGAATCCCGAATAAGCTATCGGTCCAAAATAGTTCGGTATCATGATTGGGATTCGGTAGTTTATTCGTTATAATATCCAAGATTCGGTAGTTACCACGAATCACGACTTTTGTTCCAGTTTCGACGAAATTATACCAAATCCGAATATTATTCGGTAGTCTTTCGATCCCAAAACAATTCGGTATAATAACCGGGATATGGTAGTTATACAGAATCCTGAACATGCTATCGGTCTAAACTTTTTCGGTATAATAACTATGGGATTCGATAATTTGTTCCGTATAGTTGCCAGGATTTGGGAGTACCACGAAACTCGGAAGAGGTCGAGTGAAGCACTGGTCTATGATTTCTATGATCTATGATTTCATCGAAAGTCCTTACTTTTATCTTGGATCCCAAAAAGTAGATCTAATTATAAATGTTTCGAAAATTCCGCCTGCGGCGCTTTTCGTAATATTCTCTATTTTGTGGTAGGGCGCTTCATTAACTTGGGTTTTAAGCCAGTTTTAGGATTGGGATTTCGAAACATTAAAAGCTAGAATCTGGATGGAAATAGTTAAATTTTGGCAGGAAAAAGCTAACTGAAAAAAATCGATCGCCTGCGGCGCTATTGACTAGACTACAGTAGCTGCTGTTGCCGGAACGTCGGAACTCTTAGAGTATCGGTATTAAGAGAAGCAGTTAAATTTTAGCATACAGAACAAAAAAATTCGCCCGCGGCGCTCGATTTGATTTTCTCTTGGGTATAATAGATAGAAGCTGTCAGTGCAATCGTGCCTGGCAATATATTCTCCAAGTGGGCTTCGCCAAAACGCCGCCTAATAGTTGGCTTATCGTCTTTCATGCTGCCCTTTAATGTTACTCTTCCTACGTGATCGTTTCATGTTCAATAATTTAAACATCGAATTCTCAGTTTTTAGGATTCGGTAAATTTTGTTAGAGATTCGATAAAAATTTTGGCTCTGCACCCCCTCCCCCACCGAAAATGGACTTGCGACGCCCCTGCTCCTGTCGTATTCGAAGTAACTTGCATTACAATCTCCCTATTACGATGACGGCGGTACAGTATAAGGATCTGGTGCCGGGCCTAGGTCTTTTCATGGCGCGATACAGAGTCCTTAATCTGATGTGAACATTTACAGCCGGATATTCCGGATTATATTAAAACGATTCCATTGTCCAAATAATCGTCTCCGAATTTAGGACTAAACTTTCTCTTATGACCAGAAATCTGTAGAAATCCTTGCAGAAGCTGTCACTATTAAAAAGCCTTCTAAAATCGCACGTGCCTTCCGTGAAAAGAACCATAGCTTGCCCAGGCCCATTCCGCTTTCAGTTTCGATCGTGCATTCAGTAGGGGTTCATTAGCATTTAATGGTGCAGGTCTCAAGTATTTGTCCAAGGTGCTTCTGGGAATTATTTTTTCCAAGAAACTGTTCCCATCGCTCGTATAATATGGATGGCTCAGTCGAACGAGAAAGGGATCCCAAGAGGACTGGGACTACTTCACTTTGCGCGTTCAAGAATTCAAGATCGATGACGCCAGACGCTCGAACGCGTAAAGATAGCGCTAGGAGGGTAGGAATAGTTTTTTTGGGGCGGTTGCTCTTCAGGTCCATCTATTTTAACCATCTTTTTTAAAGTTTAACCGAAAAGGGCTAGGATAGGATAATCTAGTTACCCATCACTTATTCACTTAAGTTGGCTTGAAGACCCGCTGAAAATGAGTTATTTCGTTGTTCCGCTATTCACGGATAGTCGATTTTCAAATAGTGGAATTTCCGTGTGATTCGTGGTGCCTCTATGCGCGTGTATTTTTGCTGTATGCCTTACGAGAAAGATTTACCAAATTTTTTTTGTTCAGGCACTAAGCAGTCTTCACTAATCTCACAACTGCCCACTGAAAAGCCGCATTTGTGTTAAGATTAAAATTTCCCGCGTCATAGTAGAATTTACGCTGTGGGGACGGCTGGAGATATTCTGAGCCTCATAACTCGAGCAGATAGTGGAAAATCAAAAAACCCCTTTGCAAAATCCAAATAATTCAGTGTATCCAATTATATGACACACAAATGAGTTGGCTTTTCAGTTAAACTTTAAAGAATGTGATACAAAATACCAGAAATGCATCTTTGTATAGCCTAATAAATAAAATTCCACTTAAAGTGTTCACTGAAACCACCGTTTCAGTTTCCCATCACGAGCATACAGTTGCTGCATTCTAGTTCAAATTCCCAGAAGAAGAAAAAATTAGTTCAGCTCACACTTCAACCCTCGTAATTTATTTAGTATTGATTTCTTGTGACTTATAAGGTACAGGGGAGTAGTAAAAAATAAAGAAGGTAAAAAGCACGGAAGGAACACTAAGAAGCACGAAAACACTAAATGAAACGAACTAAAACTAAGCATGTTCGAAAGCCCGGCTTTCGAGCCAGTCTCCCTGCTGGGGACGTTATGTATGTATTTTATAATATGTATTTTCAAAGAATTTGAACTTGAACTTTGAACTTGTTGTGAAAATCACAGTACCTACTGCGAGTAATCTTGACTGATACTGTCAGTAAAAATTGTCTCTGATTGGCTAAGTCCGTACCTCCGACTTAAGCAATAACAAACGACCCGATGGACGAGACACAAATATTCTCTATAGCCGCTCAAACACTAAAATAACCGTGAAAGGAAAATTGAAAAGAGCTAGGCGAATTGGTGATCACGCTTAAGCTATAGACTAACCTCACTCTTATTTATCGGACCAATCTAGTGATGATGAAGACAACAGAGCAAAATAACACTAGGGAGTAGCGCCAAGTCTTGAAAGAAGTGACACACACTCGAATAGCAACGACAGTAGTACCACTAGCGATAGCGAACGTCCCTACTCGAACTCAATCAGTCGTGCACCAGCGCTGGCTCTAATAAATTCATATTCTGAACACAGCAAAAAAAAGGTACAACCTCCCCGGTTTAAATTCCGCAATCCGCAAGCGTAATGGGCGGCGCCACGACTATGGCCCGTTTGCAAAGCATGGAAAGGATAGGTCTTGGCGCTACTCCCTAGTGTTATTTTGCTCTGGAAGACAACAAGAAATATTTATTTATTTGAATCAAATACCGGCCAACTAGGGCCATTACATGACAAAATAAAAACTTTACAAAATTACACTTAGAACACTATGTCATGATCAGGGGCGTCGCTAGCCAAAACTCGAGGGGGGGTGGCTGGGCGCCTGCCGGCGCCCAGCCGCCCGTTTCAGCTTTTCGTCGCCAAATGTAGCCTATTGATGAAACTCGTGATACGACTGACAGCATTGAAGACTGACTAGTCGTATCTCGAGCTCAGGGGCGGTTTGAACGACTTGGGCCTGGAAGGTAACAACCTCAAAATATACGACTGGGCTCATTCGTAATAACGAGGAATTCGTTTTCGTAAAAGCTCAACCCACAGCCCGCTAATACCAGACATAATGACGAATGCATATCAGACAAAATGGAAATGAGCGCCGCAGGCGATAATTTTGAAGTAACCTATGATTTTTTTTTTTCGGGTTAAACACTACTTCCCCCCAACAAAATCTTGCTTTTAATACGGTGCAAGCCGCGAAATTCTAAGCAAACCCGAATGAGAAGACGCGATGACGCTAAAAAAAATGGGCCGCAGGCAAATTTTTGTGCAGTCCGGTAGGGTTAGAACGTCTTTTCCAATCCCAAATGAAAGTAAGGGCCATTTAGCACGGATCTGCCCGTCTGTCTTTGTTCACGACAAATCCAGAAAAAAGTGACACATTTAGCTGGAAGTTGGTTATATGACCCTTTCCGAAAAAGAAGTACCGGTCATCAAGGAAAAAACAATTTGAAACAGAGCAGGCATGTTCTCAATTTACAGTTAAAAAACAAAATAAAAATCAAATGACGCGTTGTAATAATCAGGCCTGTCATTACATCTTCCTTCATTGCTGACCCACAAAGCCGATTTATTGTTATGTGACGTACTGGAAGAAAATTATTTTCACCAAATTATTTTCTGTTAAAACACAAAGCACCTTTGAAAGAAACTAACAGATTCTTGAAAATATACGCCACAAGCGAAATCAGCCTGAATTTTGTTAAATCGAGAGATGCTGGTACATAACACGTCGTGTCGGTTTAGAAAAGTCTTGGTAACCCTTAACTACCCCTACTGACTTTTCTCGGGTGCACTGCCAGCGCCCAGTTTAGCTGAATTTGTATGGTCGGGCGCTCTGCGAGCGCCCAGACTAGCTCAAAGTTTTTGATCGGGCGCTCTGCGAAGGCCCAGACTAGCTCAAAGTTTTTGGTCGGGCGCTCTGCGAGCGCCCAGATTTGCTCAAAGTTTTGGTCGGGCGCTCTGCGAGCGCCCGTTTTAGCTTTTTTCTTTCTTCGAGGGGGGTGGTACCCACCCCACACCCCCCCCCATAGCGACGCCCCTGGTCATGATGAATGTGTGACGGAAACTCCGGCTACTTATCTCTCAGTCTGCCATTTGACATGCACACCCTTATGCCTTTAGCCATTATGCTCAAGCATAGCAATCTTCTGGTGATGCCCTGAATAGACGAGCAGGGTCGGGTGCTCGCATACTGAATCTCTGCCATTGCAGCACCATCATCAGTTCCATGTGGAGAAGTTTAAATCTTTTCAACTTGATGATGAAAGTGCAGGAAAACCGACCCGGAAAATCCTGATCGTGTGTTCGCACCATGAGCGACACTGGCGTATCATTACTCATCTATGGCGCTGATTGCGCTTGTCGAGCCTCTGCTGAGGAGTCCTCTAGCGGTACCGAAAGAAACCTGCTCTGGTGGAAGAGCATTGCATAGGAACATCAAGCCATCAGGGCATTCAGGCCTACAGTAAGATCTGGATGCATACGGAACAACAATATGAAGTCCGGACAAATTATCTATTACCGTTTTCATTTTATTTCTCGCGGACAACCTTGTTTCACTTCCGCCGTTTCCCTCCCTGATGTTGCGTAGTAGTGTGGAGCCGGCTCCGGGGGCCAGCACCTTCTCCTCACCCTTGTCTTTTTACGACATTTGTATTTCAAGCTGGTCAGGAAACAGTGAATGACACGGTAGCTTCTGGAATAGAATACAGGGAAAAGCAGAGGAAGGAACCAAGTGAAAAGTTATTCTACAGCATTACGGACGTTGCAGGTTTTAGGTAACGTCGATTATGTACATTTTTGAATTGCACTTGTTTAGAGTTTCGTGATTTAGGGAAGACAAAAATCTTAAAACCTATGTTGTTCACACATGGCTTCTTACGCTTCTACCTATCTTCATAAGAAAGTGTGTCAAACTCCTAGCATAATCACAGTTTCTAGTGTAATACATGGAGTACATCTTTGGGGTCGAAGTAATTTTTGTCTGCTTACTATTCGCGTACAACTACGTTTGACCATCCGTGTTGTGCAGGTAGCTTCATTTACAACAATATATGTTTGTTTACTTGTTTTCCTTTTTTTATGGAATTCACGCGCTGCCAACTGAAATTTTTCGTTTTAGAGACAGATACGGGTTTTATAGATCAAAAAGTTGGTACCCACGGAATCAAGCTGGACTCCAAGTACTGGTAAGGAAGCAGTTTACTATCTTGAAGAATTAATAAGTGAATATTCTTTGTCCCAAGGGCTCCTAAGAACATCCGAATGGATATTTTCAGTTTTGTGTCACCATTTAGCCAGAAACTGCCCCGTCTGAAGTTAAATGACTGTCCCAACTAACGTTCATCGACAGGGTTATAGAACCGACACCGTTTCGTCTATGAGTGATGCAAGAGAGATCTGTGTGTAGTGTGCGAAAGTGGAACCCGACGGAGATCGAAAAAGCTCGCAACGTTCTTGCGTAAGCGCGCTGACATGCCCTCAGAACCACGAGCAATTTTAACTGTAGGCTAATATTGACAAATTTGTGTATGACAGTACTCACCAATTTTGGTTTTGTTACGGTGAACGTGTGAGTAGATAAAATACTAATAACACCAGTACACTGTGCAGTCCCATGATCCTATCCTACCCAGTGCGAAAATTTTCTGGTATTCCTCTGATGTTAAAAGAAAGAAGTTCCAACCGATATCGCACGGTTGGAACTTTTTTCTTTTAACATCAGGGGAATACCAGAAAATTAAAACAAGTGTACTAGTCTTATAATCATTATCGCCCTTGCTTTTCTTCGGGTGATAGCGGAAAATTTTGGCCCGCGGATAGCATGATAGGCTGATGTCGCTCGAGCGCAGCGAGGAAGGGCGATAATATACTTATCGTCCTTCAAAATATATTGAACCCTTGCTGGTATTTTGCTTTCTTTACAGAATGGCCGACCCTGAGGTGACGACTCGAAAAATTCTGGCAACGTGGAAGCAGGCTTGCGGTCGCACTCGTGGGAAGACAAAAGATCTGTTCAGGAAATTCCGTTCTGCAACTATCGATAGTTCCAACTCGCTTGAAGGGGTCCTCAGCCCGGAAGCAAACCCAAGTCAGGAAATGACCGTTTCAAGCACAGTCGCTGAGAAAAAAACAAGCGCTGGATGGAGAGTTCATGTGTGGAGTAAGTTGAACGATCTTGATTGGCGGAGGAATGGGAGATAAGCCAAAGGCTTTTAGACTTGGAAATGCCTGTTTGGAGAGGACAAAAAGCATGCTGGGAGCTCGTTAAGAGAGGTTCCCCGCATCTCATGACTGAAACTACGTACTTCGTTGGTACCCTGTAGGTTCCTGTGGTTCTTGTACTGTTCCTTAAGAGATTTATGACTGAAGTATCGGTTTTCCTGCTAATCGTCTTTGTCAAAGGGCGTTTTCGTTGAGTCCCCCTTTACGCACTTGATACTTTTACTGAGTGACCCCTTGGTCTACCGACTTTAGACCTTAGTTCCTCTTGTGCCGCCGGAGGCACCCGGGACATCCAGAAAGAGCCTCCAGTCATCCCTCATATGTGCGGCTGCCCAGACGTCTTCCCGCTGGGGTTGGACTATCGTATTGATGTGCTTCAATTCCCTCTGGAACGTGCGACGAAGTGCATTTTTACCGGGACAGAACATAACGTGGACATACTTTGAAGAACGATCTATTGATTTCCAGGGTTCGGGCACTATTTAAGAGAGCTTAAAAGCTTTGATACAAAAGAAAAAGATCAAGAAAAAATAAATTCAACAAAAAATGAATTACCAAAAACATTAAGTCGTGTTATTTCACGAAAAGTGTAATAGGCTTTCTTAATAGACGACCAGTATGACGTCCATAGATTTATCAACTCACTTCTGTTTCAGCTACTTGGGTTCGCCGTCAAGACTCCGACGATGACGATTTCGCCTTCCTTTGTGAAAATCCACCAAAGGGAAGATCCGCACTGTCGGAGTGCCAGAAAGAGAAGCTGACTTTCTATTTCCGACACGTCCTAGACCTCAACACTGATAACGTCATATCAGCGGATGATTTCAGCGTGCTCACAGATGTAAGTTCATGATCCTATGATATCGGGTTCCTTGTAAGTGGTGTTAGATATCGTTCGATTTCGGGCTTGCTCAACGCTTAAAAAATCGTACTAATTAACTTTTTGGAGTGTTTCACCTTTTTGACAAACAATGCTAACCCAATGTTATCATGGCCATTACAGATTTTTTTCAGTGTTCCAAACTGTCGGATATGGTGTCGACCAACGGTGACATCGCTCATTGCTGTTACGAATTGCATTATTTTCGATGACCGACCAGAGAAGGGGGGAGGGCTCGGGAAGAAAGGGTATAATTTTTGTTATTGTTGCTTTAAGGATTCCAGCACTTTGGCTACCGGTAGAGGACATTTTTAACGAAGGGTTACCCGCTCCCCGACACCTGTTGTACGCCCTTTTCCGCACCGGTTAGCACCGACCGAAACCAGCGCTGCCAGTACTGTTGCCGGCCATAAATTAGGCGATTCTGCTTCTAAACGTGCTGGGTTTAGTGTTCTAACAGTGGCAACCGGTGCCTGCACCGTGCACTTGCTATACACTGAAATCGAGAGTGGCCAACCCCTCGATTCTTAACAAAACAAAAAATTAGCTACAGTAGAGGTAGGCTGTGCTCATTTGAAAAATTATTTCAATTGACTTCTCTAAATACCTTGTTTTTTTCTTGTTCTAAAACAGTTGAATGGGAATGATAAACTATGAACTTGATACTTGTCGAGAGCCAGGTGTTTCAACTTTCTTTGACATAAGGATGAAATCACATCCATTAAATTTTGCCGATAGATGGTGTAAAAGCAACTGAGCTAAAAAGGCTAAAATATTCAGCAAAGTTACAGCGTAATTTGTCTGTATTTAACTTAAATTAGAATTTGCACTCAGCACTGTGTATATTTATTTGCTAAGTTTGAATTTTGTGGTATTCTTCGAAGCCAGGTGACGTTCAGAGTAACATACCTCTACTGTAGTTTTCTTCGTTTGTGCTGTTTTCTTTTAAAGAAGACCACCGTGTTTTTCCAAACCTCTAGCGCTAGTTTGGAAAGTAAATTGATACAGCGGCCAACGGGGGTAAGACAATTACCAGTCAGTAATTGTGAATACATTACATTTCTTTCTGCCAATCTAGAAGAAACAAACCGAATCGACCCCTTTGCGGAAACGGGCTCGTCAATCTTGTCTGGTCATCAGTAGGTCTGATGGCCGTCACCAGCTTAGTGGATAAATCTTTCTTCTTCTAAACAGTGCTGATTACTGACCCATTCTCGATTTTAGTGTACAGCAAGTGCCCGGTGGCGGCACCGGCTGATACCAGCCAGCACCGGTTGCCACTTGTTGGAACATTAAAATCCGCATGTTTAGAAGCGGAATCGCTTAATCTGTGACCGGCACCGCGGATTTCGGCCGGTGCCAGTCGGTGTCGTGCGGGAAAGGGTGTACAACATTTGCCGGGGAGTGGTAACCCCTCGACCGTTAAAGTTTAACTGAAAAGCCAATTTATTTTTGTATCATTCACTGACTACACTGCATTATTTTGATTGTGTTAAGGGATTTTTTTTATTTCCACTATTTGCTCTAGTATGAAGTCCAGAACATCTACGGCCGTTCTCACAACGCAAAATTCTACTATGACGCAGCAAAACTGAATCTCAATACAAACGCGGCTTTTCAGTGGTCAGTGATTAGCTCGAGGAAGGGGGCGTGAACACTTATTTTTCGTAAATCGTTTTCGTCAAGCATACAACACAGACACAAGCAGATAGAGGTACTTCAAATCACAAGGAAATTCCACTATTTGAAAATCGATTATTCGTGAATAGCTAAAGAACGAAGCAACGCATTTTCCTCGGGTCTTCAAGCCTCTTTAAGTGAATAAGTCATGGGTACCTAGATTGTGCTATTACATTCCTTTTCGGTTAAACTTTAGGAAGAAATGAGGTAAAAAGCAACAACAGGTTATTGAAAGAAACAGATACTGCCAAACATTCAGCTTTGTGTATGCTTTCTATTCGTGGTTTTATTGGAAATACATCCACTCATTGATTGGGACGAGGATAAAGCCTATAGCCTACTGTTGGGATTTGGAAAAAAACTCGTGAGATAAAGCATCCTGTGGAATATTATTTCCAGTCTCGGAACTCAAGTCCGAGTTCGCGAAAACATGGATTTTCCATTACCTAGTCGACATACTTCGTAGCAGTCTGGGCTTTTTTCAGATGCTTTTTCAGGTGCTTCCCTTTCTAATTTGTGCCTCTTTCGTGCTTCGCTCTTTTGGGTCCAGTTGATTGGAAAAGCTCTTGTTGGTACGCTTTGTATCCGAGATATATGTCTAGGTATATTAAAGCCCACTTTGCCTCTGCAGATAGCTGTTCCGCTTACCCATTAAGAAACAGCCCTTGGTGCCAATTAGCTGAGCCAATTTACCAGCTGCAGTTACACGTAGCAAAGTGGCGGCTGCAATGTATCTGCTTTCGGCTAAATAACCTTCTTTGCCTTTCTTGCCCCTCGTTTCGAAGCGAGAGGGCAAGAGATGGAGTCGTTTACAATACTAGAGAGGGATTGTATGGTAGTATGCACAAATCCTGGAGGACCGACATTTATCAGTCATCCAGAACCGATTTTCGTAAAAGTACTTTGAGACCATACATACCAACCTTGAGGTAAGAAAATGATAAAAAGTCATATGATACATGGATGCCGAGCTTAAAGGAACAGTAAACTTGACTACGCAACTTTCGGCCATCGAATCGCCCGTGGGGGCTTAGATAAATATACAGGGTCTTATTGTCGACAGGCCCCCCTTTTTTGTTATCTCGAACCGTCACGAACCCCCTCCTTAGTGTTCCCAAAGCTAGCTGACAGGCCCTTGCCCCTTATGCACTGTAATTATGCACTTATGTACTGTAAAAGTTCGCCTTTTTGGGATCCCAAAACGTTAGTGACGGATACCTATGACATCGCAAAAGTTGTCCGTCTGTCCGTCCGTCCGTCCGTCCGTCTGTCTGTAAGCACGATAACTCTCGAAGGGAATGAGATATTTTGATGAAACTTGGTGTGAGTATTCTTTGGGTCAAGAGTAAGGTCAAGTTCGTAGATGGGCACTGTAGCTCTACATTTAGGGGTGGGGGAGGGGGTTTAAATTAAGGGACAAACAAAGTGTTTTGAAACAGCTAATGTGATAGTCGATTATGGGGTAAGAAGACATGCTGATCACGATAATGAAAACCATTTTCTCGCCGGACAAGTAGTTCGCCCGGAATCCGGCCAAAACCGGAAAGTTTGTTAAATGTAAAAGTTTTATTTGAAGTTAATTAGATGTTCGATCTAGGGGTAAGAAGACATGCTGAACACGATAGTGAAAACCATTTTTTGACCGGACAAGTAGTTAGTCCGGAATCCGGCCGAAACCGGAAAATTTGTTCACAGCAAAAGTTTTATTTGAAGTTGATTAGATGTTCGATTTAGGGGTAAGAAGACATGCTGAACACGATGGTGTAAACCATTTTCTCGACGGACTAGTAGTTAGCCCGGAATCCGGCCGAAACCGGAAAATTTGTTAAAAGCAAAAGTTTTATTTGAAGTTGATTAGATGTTCGATTTAGGGGTAAGAAAACATGCTGAACACGATGGTGAAAACCATTTTCTCGCCGGACAAGTAGTTCGACCGGAATCCGGCCGAAACCGGAAAATTTGTTAAAAGTAAAATTTGTATTTGAAGTTGATTAGATGATAGATTTAAGGGTAAGAAGAGACGCTGAATCTGTATATGACAATCATTTTTTATCCGGACATATAGTTCGTCCGGAATCCGGTTGAAACCGGATTTTTTTTAGAAATTGAAGTTTTATTTGAAGTTGATTAGACGTTCTTTATAGGGATAAGGCGATGCGCTGAATTCGTTTCTGAACTATCTTTTTTTGGCTGGACAAGTAGTTCGCTCGGAATTCGGCCGAAAACGGAAATTCGGCAGAAGTAAAGCAGGAAGTTTCGATCAGTATCGTCAAAATAAATATGGCTTATACAGGTATATCTGAACTTAATTTTCTCAGATGATTAGCCTGGCGAAGACTGGATCTGGCGTAGTCAAGACGTAGTTGTCTGGGTCAAATATAAAATTTTTGGGATCCCATCGAAACCTTTGGTCTTGTTATGTGTAGACTGTAGACAAACGACCTCCCCGACAAGACGGCCTGGGTTCGATTCCTAGTCGCGGCACACAAACCTTTTGCTTTTTTTTCCTACTAACTCAAAAGTCGAATTCTCGGAAAGTGCCCGGAAACTGCAATGGTCGTAACGAGAATTTTTCTTACTCTCAATATCGACTCAGGGTACATTCTTGATATGTTAGCTAGCTCCCCAAGTCAAGTTTGAGTCAAGTTTTCTGTTCCTTTAATGGGGCCGAGCTAACGAGCTCGTATCCCTGCCCGTCCCCATTGATCGATATTTATTGTTAAGAAGTATTTTTCAAATTAAATAACCTGAACCTGATGCATGGTTTTAAATAATAGTTTTAAAATAATCCAGTGGCTAAAAAATAACCTCGCACAGATGTTCGGTACAGTTGACCACTTTACAACTAAACTGTGCTCAAAGAAAATTACTCGCTGTTTTTAGCCTCTTTCCATGTCCCTTGCCTTGGATGACGATCTTGGCAAAATTTGCACAATGCAGTCTCCGGTCGAATTAGCTCATCGGAAAAAATTATCGGGCGAATGAAACGTCACGAAAAGAGAAAAAACGTGGCAAGCGTGATAATTAGTGTATTGCTAATAGAAGGGATAGGATAGACCTGTGAAGTGAAGAAGCTCGGGAACGAGAATGGATGGAAATACTACTGGAGTGGAAAGACGTGTCTTATAACAGAAAAATCTGCGAATGGTTCCTATTAGCACTTAAAAATCCATTAGTTATAGATCCAGTTTTATATTTGTTTCCCGGTTACAGTATAGAAACATAAAATGCAACTAATGTTTTTTTCTACTTTCAGAGAATCTGTCATTATACTGAATGGCCCTTGGAATCCCTTGAGCTGATGACAGCGAGGGAAGTGCACGAAAGTTTCCTGTCGTTTCTATTACGGCATAAGAAAAGCACGAGAGGTATGTATTTAACTTTTTCGTTTATTTCTTTAGTTTATTTGTGTAACCTTCGCTTCCAACAATACACGATTTGAGCCAAAATTTGTTCCCTTCCTTTTTCCCGATCAATTTATAATTTTCTTGAAAAATGCATGGAAGTTTCCTTGCACTTGGATAGTCAGTCCAAACTCTTACGGCTCTGCAATCCAAGTCCGTCTTTCCGCTCAGAACAAGATTTGGTGAAATTTATACTTCAAATAAGATTTTATTAAAATTACGTATGAAATTTTGTTACAATTTGATTAAAATTTTATTAAATTCGATTCAAATTTACAGCACTTTTCAAAAAGAAAGCAGAGTGTTAGCTTCGTAGTCTTTGGAGGAATCCATTTTTTTGTCAAGATGATCTTGCGGCGGGACTGTTTCTACCGCTTCGGCCCAAAACTGCAGTGCACCTTTTTCCAGACGCAGTTGCTGTTCTCATAGGAATTCGTCCTCGGGGTTGCCACACCCTTGCTTACTTGTCTACATCTTGCCAGTGCCCTTAGGCCGGTTAGGCCGTTGCTGGGGGGGCCAGGGGAAACGAGAAATCCAGGTGTGCCTAACTTCGTTGCACCGTTGTCGTTTACTCCATCGAAATTATGCTCATAAATGACCATAGCGTGGCTCGCCCAAGAATCATAAGTGCTAATGTGGTTTTTGGGATCCCAAAACGTAAGTGGAGGGATACCTATGACATCGCAAAAGTTGTCCGTCTGTCCGTCCGTCTGTGAGCACGTTAACTCTCGAAGAGAATGAGATATTTTGACGAAACTTGGTGTGAGGATTCTTTGGGTCAAGAGTAAGGTCGAGTTCGTAGATGGGCTCTGTAGCCCTACATTCAGGGGTGGGGAAGGGGGTTCAAATTAAGGGGCAAGCAAGATATTTTTAAACAGATAATGTGATAGTCGATTATGGGCTAAGAAGACATGCTGAGCACGAATATGAAAACCATTTTCTTGCCGGACAAGTAGTTCGCCCGGAATCCGGCCAAAACCGGAAAGTTTGTTAGAAGTAAAAGTTTCATTTGAAGCTGATTAGATGTTCGATTCAAGGGTAAGAAGGCATGCTGAACACGAATATGAAAACTATTTTCTCACCGGACAAGTAGTTCGCCCAGAATCCGGCCAAAACCGGAAAGTTTGTTAAAAGTAAAAGTTTTATTTGAAATCGATTAGATATTTGAGATAGGGATGAGAAGGCATGCTGAACATGAATATGAAAACCATTTTCTCGCCGGAGAAGTAGTTCGCCCGGAATCCGGCCAAAACCGGAAAGTTTGTTAAAAGCTAGTAACAGTTGAGTATAAGATATCCGATTTAGGGTTAAGAAGAGACGCAGAATCAGTATATGACAATCATTTTTTAGCAGGACATATAGTTCGTATGAAATCCGGCTGAAACCGGAAAATTTGTTATAAGTTAAATTTTTATTGGAAATTGATTCGATGTTGGATATAGGGATAAAGAGATACGTTGAATTTGTTTTTGAGCTTTATTTATTCACCGGACAAGTAGTTCTGGAATTTTGCCGAAACCGGAAAATTCGCAGAAGTTAGACACACATGCTGAATCCATACCTGAACTTGGTTTTCTTAATGATTAGCTGTTTGGCCTTAATCTGTTTCTAAATTTCAAGAGTAAAACTGTACCGGACTATTGTAGTGGTTTGCGAACTCTGTTCGCAAGCCCCACGGTAGCTCAGATGGTAGAGCGCCTGCCTTGTAAGCGGGAGGTCCTGGGTTCAAATCCCGGCTGAGGTGCATTTTTGTCTTTCAGTTCACTACTTATACATTATTTCCAGCTCAAGGGCGTATTCCCCATTAAAAATCACATCACATTTTTAATGGTGAACAAACTTTCCGGTTTTGGCCGGATTCCGAGCGAACTACTTGTCCGGCAAGAAAATGGTTTTCATATTCGTGTTCACCGTGTCTTCTTACCCCATAATCGACTATCACATTAGCTGTTTAAAAAAATTTTGCTTGCCCCTTAATTTGAACCCCCTCCCCCACCCCTAAATGTAGGGCTACAGGGCCCATCTACGAACTCGACCTTACTCTTGACCCAAAGAATGCTCACACCAAGTTTCATCAAAATATCAATTCCCTTCGAGAGTTATCGTGCTCACAGACGGACAGACGGACGGACAACTTTTGCTATGTCATAGGTATCCCTCCACTTACGTTTTGGGATCCCAAAAAGTGCGACTTAAGCTAGAAAGGGCTCTAAAAGGCTAAAAAAAAGGGTTCTAAGGGCTTCTAAAGGGAAAAGTGGCACGTTTTCTTGAAATTTCTAGTTTTGGGAAAAAGGTCAAAAGTAGCGCGTTTGTGTCACCGTGGCAACCATGGCTACAATCTGCTTGAGACTATTTTCACCCAGCTTGGATGCGATCATCCCGTTCTTTCTCTCAGTCGGAAGACTTGCTCGAGGGTCTTTTCACAGCTCGTGCTGAAATTCCGGAATTTTCATCCCGAAATTTACATTTTTGCATGTTTCGGAATAATTTTCCAATATTAGGCTACGGTTAAGAGGAAGTCCCGCGCATAAATTCTATTTCATTGAAAAGGCTTCTAAGTTTTTTATTATCGTAACTGCCGATGCGATTGCTTTGAACATGGAACTTTTGCAACGGAACTTTTATAAAAAAGAACAAATAAAAAAGAATCCAACTGAATTTAGAAGACTGGGAGTCCAGTATTCAAGCCTCGTAGACAGACCAGGGCCCATATGGTTTATAACTGACACATCGGTATTTAATTCTTTGACAATTTTATTTTTTGTATCACCCCGACTCCCGAGGAACCTTGTTCGAGTAACGCTTCTAAGCTGTTTGGTACTATGATAGGTTATATCTTTACAACCCATTAAACCAAAACAGAAAAAATGTAAGAACAAAAGAAGAAGCGACCTCTTGAACACGTAGTTCGAACAGAGATAATGCGAATCTTTCCTTTTTAACTGAAAATAATCTGGCTAGGCGATCACATTTTCAGCCTCCCAACCCGTCTTCTCAGTTCTTCTTTTCGTCGTCAACTCGTCCTCTCAAGTGTCCCTGGAAGATAATCGCACTATATTTCAGCTTCTTGCGAAAGCGTGGAACTGGAAGAATGGCTAGACGCTTGGGGTAACCTTCTTGACGGCTGTCGCTCCTTCGTCTCCCTCCCCCTCTGGCTGCAGACGATTCCGAGAATATTGTTTCTCGTCATCAACAGAAGTTGTAAGTAGACTTGCCCCTTCACGGCTTATCCCTGCGGCAAACTTTCCCCGGTACTCTGTCGGATATTTGGAGCTTTTGTTTTTCTCCTGGTGAGCTCGGGAATCTAGAAGCAGGGCAGAGTTGATCCCCAAGTGAATAATTCTCTTAGAATTCCGGGAGTTTTTGCCCGTTGAGATGATTGGGTTGGGAATGGGTAGTTAAGTGTTGAGTGATAACGACAGATGATGCCGATATCGCGAATCTCAGGAACGTAGTGCCTGAGATGCTGCTCTTGGAAGTTTAGGAGCACAAGTTTTGGGAAATGTGCCTTAAATCCCGAAAGGTCCATGCTAGAAGTTGTGGCTCATCTTTTTATCCCATTCGTCTATGTTCAATGCGTAGACTCTCATTTTTACAGAATTTCATCCCTATATGCCTATTATATTCGTTTCGCAATACAGTGTCCGGATCGGATCCGGCCGGAATTGAACCGAAAGTTTTCAAGAAGTGCTCCGTTCCGAGTGAAACTTGGTCGGTGATAGGAATCGGAATCGGATTATTTGGGGTAAGGGGTACCGGAAATTTTCCGGGAATCTTGCGGCATGCTCAACACTCAAACGATACTCCCATCTGGTTGAACCTTGACAGTTGGCAAGAATGCAATCCCTTGATGTTCCATTTGAGGTCTGGACTGGATCCAGACATTGTTGAGGGGTTTATTTGATACTTTTGAGGTACCGGACATCTTGTGGCTCGCTTATAGTTGAGGGATTCGGGCGGGGACTTAGCGGGCAGGACAGTCACAAGCCTTGTGTGCAGTGACAGATCCGGACCGGATCCAGGCACTGTGTATAGGAGGAGGTATGTATAGGATAACTCTCAGACACCTGATCCTATCTGGATGGAACTTGATGGCTTTTATGTTCGGACCTCATGCGACCCCTCGTTGAGATATATGCTGCCTACCCTCGTAACTGCCAAGTGAGCTAGCCTGGTTCTCAGTGAACATCCTGTGATATTTGGTCAGCGAGAATAACTAATTTTCTGGCTGTTGTAGAATAACACCCGTCCGTCCGATGTCTTTGAAAATGTCGAGATTGGTTTGATGTTTGCTAAGTTGTCGTCGAAGTCGTCTTTAAAGCCAGGCGTAACATGTTTACGTCATGCAGATAGGACCGACTTTCCTCATCTCGTTCCTGGAATGCGTCTTCTATCAAGCTCAAATCTTGGAGAACCAGCGGAGCCTCGAGAGATTTTTGAAGAAAACTCTCAAAGGGTCTGTAAACACGAGGATTTGTCAGACGAACATTACTTGCGTTCTAAGAGCAACCAGCAGAGAATTGTGATTTCATAAAGTGTAGAGAGTAAATAGGCACACGCCTTCTTGAGAAGATCATCTAATTATTTGCTTGATCGGTATTGGCCAGCTAAACTGACCCGTGTCTGACTCTCATGGCCGGGCCGGCCTCAGTCCAGGGGCGGTTCGAGAAGGGGGGCGGGGGGGGGGACGCACCCCCGTGCTTCAGAGAGTCGTACTCTCAGGCGTATGTTCCGAGTTTGCGTGCATGCGCCTTTTGTATAGTACCCTTTTCTCTATTTCGAGTGTGTCATTTAGCTGGGACTTTAGGCTTCAGATTTTCGGCTCTGAGCCACACTAACAGCTAGACTTTTTATGGAAAACTGCTGAATTTGCCCAGAAAAAGTCGCAACTTTTTCTAAAAAAAAAGGTAGTCTATTAATTGTTCATGAAATTCTTACATTTTTTCCCCTGTGGATGCTGTGTTCGATGTCTACTGTTTCTAATCGGTATATTTGCCGGGCACTAGCCAGTCGTATGTTGTGAGGTCGTCAACCCCCCATGCCCAAGCACTTCGAACGGCCCATGTCACCAAGTGTATCCATAGATCGATGATAAATTCGTTGTGTTTTAGAGTTGAATAGTTTTCAGCTCGGATAATGTGGCTTTGGTCCCTTCCGCGCCCCTTGTCTAATGATAGCCTTCCTCAGCGACGTCTTGACTACGTATTATCCAGTTACCTCTAAGTAATGTCAAGTTACAATCTTGAGGACTTCCAGTTCCAGACAACATCTAATTGAGTTTTCGTGGCGACTGCTGTGTGTCTCCGATAAAGGAACGATGTCAAATGACTGAGAATATCTCGGAGTTGTTCGCGAGGATCTCAAAACGACACAAAACGACGGACCCCAGCCCAGAACCCGAACAACTATGTTCTACTTTTGGTGAGCGTCACTGATACGTGTGTGTGGGGGGGGGGGCTCGAATATATGGACAGTGCAAAACGAATACGTCAGCTGAATTTTATTTGGACTATATTCCGGCCCTTGTTGGCAAGGGTCCTCTTCAGGCTCAAAGCCGCCCAAATTGGGAAAACAACTTCTGGAAAACAAACTGGAGATTCTAGCTTAGCGTTAAATATCTTTCATGGTGAATTCCTTTATTAGAGTTCCTTGGTTGCTGTTATTTCATTTTGGACACGGCTGCTGTTTTTGTTGCTCGAGTGGGTCGTTGGATCGGTTGGTTAGATTTTGGTTTTGTTGTAGAAAAGAGCTTGGGGTCGGAATTTCTTTGCACTGATCCACGTTCCATGTTTCTGGTTGTGACTACAGCTATATAGGCAGGACAGAGAGAACTTTTGAAAAGTGGCTGACAGAACACGAACAGGAGATCGACCACGCCCTTTCCGATGGACACCGTCTAAATTACAACGTCAAATCGGCACTGGCAGAACACGTTTTCGAAAACCCATCCCATGTAGTACATTTTGAACGTTGCACCGTTGAAACGTGCACCGGACTTCACCGAACTAAAAGAGAAGCGAGAAGCCTTTGAAATTAAGAAAAACCGTTCAGGCATCAACAGAGACACAGGCGGGTACTCACTACCAGAAACATGGAACGGGATCATCAATGCAAGGAAATTCAAACCCCAAGCTCTTCTCTTACAACAACACCAAAATCAAACCAAATGCAGAAAAATCTCTATCTCTTGAGCAGCAAAAACAGCAGCCGCGTCTAAAATGAAATCACAGCGACCTTTTTAACTCCAAGGAACTCTCTCAAAATAATTCATCAAGTCAAATATTTAAGGCTACGCTAGAATCTCCAGTTCGTTTTTCCAACTTAAGCTGCTTTGAGCCTGAAGAGGACCCTTGCCAAGAAGGGCCGAAATATAGCTCTTATAAAATTCAGCTGACGTATCCGTTTTGCACTGTCAAACAGAGCGAGCCCCCCCCCCCCCCCCTTACCACACGTATCAGTAACGCTCACCAAAAGTGGGACACAGTTGTTCGGGTTCTACTCCTGGGGTCTGTGATCTAGTTTTTGAGAGAACCTAACGTAACGTAGGCCGTTGTTATTAGTACCACCGTGAAACACCGAGCGAAAGCAAAAATTAAACTTTACATCTCAGAAAAGAGTTGCAAGCAACATCGTTCCTAAATTCTTTTTTTAACACAAAGGTCTCGGGGAATTTCTTCGTTCGCTGCTTTGAAATCATCGTGAAAACGGAAGTAATCTTTCTCTTGAGTTTCTCCCTGCTACTTCACAAAGGGATAAGAGGGGAAGTATCGAAAGGATACTTTATGGTCTGATAAAGTTTCTGTTTCAGCATCAGGCGCAATATCCGCTCGAGAATTCACGGAGTTCCACAGACGATTCCTTGGCATCGAACACTCAGAAAACTCTGAAAACATTACGAAAGAAGCCTTTAGAGCAATGACAGAGGTAAGCGAAGCAGATTAAGGGCTAACTCAGGTAGTTTCGAGACGCGGGATTGGCCGTTAAAATGAATCGGCTCCCCCTTGTGGCCCGCCTTGGAGAGGAACTATTTTCAATGTCTACATTAATGACTTAGTGTCTGGCATTGATTCCGATATCGAGTTGTATGCGGATGACACCAAGATCAACAGGGTCATTAGGAGTTCCCAAGATTCACAAATACTCCAAAATGATATTCACAAAATTGAAATCTGGATGCAAGTGTGGCTGATGGAAGTCAACGTCGAAAAAAGTCACCATCTTCGCCTGGGACCCTCTCACTTTAAACTGTCTATACTTTCAACACCCTAACGATACCCGAATGTAAGACCCAACGGGATCTAGGGGTCCTGATCGATGGGGATCTGCGTTTCTCTCAACATTACAACCTTACCATGCAAAGGTGTATTATAATCCTAGGAGTAATTCGAAGAACCTTTACATTTAAGCAGGACGGTTTGTTCTCGCTCCTGTTCAAGTCGATGGTTCGCCCGATCGTTGAATATGGCCACACCACAGTGAGGCCATATTACAATTGTGACATTGAGGCGTACGGAAAAATTCAACGGAGAGCTACGAAGTTTGTACCAGGTCTGCGCGTTCTTCCCTACCAAGTGAGACTAGCCAAGTTGTGCCTTCCCTCCATTGCATACAGGTTTTTTAGAAGAGACCTGATTGAAACATTCAAATTAATGAATGGAAGTTATGACAGTTTTGAAGTGACTGATTTAGTAAGATTAATTATTAACCGTCATCATCGGGGGCACGCCTACGAGCTTGCAAAATCAAGATTCCACAAGGACGTGGGGTTTTGGTAACAGAATCGTTGATCCTTGGAACAGCCTTACCGAAGATGCGGTTAATGCTGAATTGCTGAATCGATCAATAGTTTCAAGTGCATTGTTGATGGGATTTTTAACTCCGATCAGTTCGACTACTCAAAATTTCTTAGAGGCGAAAGCCCTTTCTCTTGCCTTGTGTTATTATTATATTATTATTATTAAATTGGGATGCAAATGTACAGCAGTATATGATATGATATGATTTATTTGCTTAAAGCCCAAGGGCTTTAAATTTAATCGCCTGCAGAAATGTGTTTTTATCGTCAAACGTGTGAGCTACGTACGTACACGCAGTCCGATAAGACTTCGCATACGAAAATACGCATGCGAAATTCGTGTCAGTATGGGGAAACCTGCATTCCGATGTTTCACAGTTTTGGAGCAATTCGAACCCGACTGCGAAAATCGGACGTATTTGCCAGTCATACACAAATCCTCAATTTTAGGGCATATTGCTCAATTTCGCAATTTTCGTTGTATTCCACACATTCAGTTCAGCAGACTTTTATTTATTACTGAGTATAAAAAATACGTACCATCCAAGGATGAGGTTGTAGAACACGAAAGAATGTAGTTTATTATATTTGAGTCTATTTATGCAACGAACGCACCTGTTCTTGTTCGTATCCATCAAGGAAATGAAAAAGCTAGAACGATTAGGTACTAATAATGAATTTTTGTTCCAGAACGGTCAGTTTAACCTGACCTGGCCCGTTTTCCGACACAGCTTTGCCAATTTCATTCTTGGCAGAACGGCCCACGGACCGGGTCAGTTTCTGTTCGGCCCAGCCTGCCCTGAAACATTCCGAGCTCCTTGTCCGATCGATTACAGCTTACTTACTTCCGTGAGTGAACTCGAAATTTACGACCCGAAAAAGATCAACGACGGTCACCGCAGGTCCGTTCTGATATGAATCTTAATATAATAGTTTGGGGGGACGGCAGTATTTTCCAGGCAGACTTTCTTCAAAGAACGTGGAATTAATATCGAGCTGTGCGTCCAGAATTGAATCTAGTCAGAAAAGCCAGTCTGGTACCACCAGACCTTGAACGCCTACACACTTTTTCGGACGGGCGAAAGCCGTCAGTTGTATGATTTGAAACGTCACAGAGTAGAGGTATGCTTCTTTGAACGTTAGTTAACTTCGAACAGTGCGATTTTGCGCTTAATGGTAAAATGAAGAACCAAAACACCTATTTGCGTGTTCTTAAAAGCCCTTAACTGGCTAATTTGGCGGACTGGCAGTTGACCTTTGTCACAGCAACTGGATGAAAATGGCACAGTCGAAAGTTAACTAACGTTCAAAAAAGCATTCCTCTATATTTTGCATGAGTCAATTCACGTCTAGTGTTTTTATCTTTATACCACCGGAGTAGGAGTATAGTTAGATTTGACTGTTGCCCCGTGCAAGGAGGATGACCGCAACTTCCAAAAGATATCTGATTTGTATCCAGTTCTCACGGTCTATCATCCAGACCATACAGTAAATTCAAAGAACCAGTTAAAGTGTCGGAAAGCTTCCAATAGAAAATGCGGTCACGTCTGTGAGAGTGGACGCTGGAGGTTGTTGGAAAAGATGACACTTAAAGAGTTCACGAATCACGATCGTTGTATCGCAAGATGTTGAAATGTAAGAGATTGTATTTGTTTCACTTTCGAAATATATGTAACACAATTCGAATGTCTAGGTCATGATTAACCAAGGCGCTAGTTCAAACCCAGGACGGTATGACCGTGGAACCAGAGGCGTCATTTCGCTGAAACCTAAGGGGGGGCAGTGGCGGCGTAGTGCTTGATTTACAGTGAAACACTACCAGCCGTCTGTGAAGAGATTATGTTGCTCCCAAAAGCCCGCACAGACGCCGGCGAGTTGCGAGTCCAAGTTGCCATAAGATTTGACAAGCGTCATCAGAAGGATAACTCAGCTTGACCTTAGAAGTGTTAGTATGGAACAAACGGAACAGAAGCATGATCTGAACAACTGAAGCGGAACTGAGGCAGACTTATCATATTAGCCACAGGGCCAGTCCTTACGGTGTCTGATTTACTCGTGCACTCATGCCCATCAAATTTCGCTCGAATCAGATCACCCGTTTGCAACTTACGAAGGTCACAAGATCCCAGATTCCCCTCCCTCTGCTCCCACACGGATGACAGGATCCAGGAACATTAGCTGCACTGAGCATCGGGTCGGGTCCTTTATAGGCATGCCAAGTTTCATCGTCCTAGCTTTTGTGGAAGTGCCCGGACTAGCAAAACTAGGACAGAAAGACAGGCAGACATTACGATCGCTGTATGGCACTTGGGCCTGAAGGTGAAAAGCGAGCAACTAAAAGAAAGGGACCAGACTTCGCTGTCAGAAGTTTCATAACAAATAACACAAGGATGCGCACTTTCATATCCCTTGGGAGGTTTTCTATCACGATTTTGCAAACATTGTCTATTAAACGTTATGCATAACAAGCATTGCCGGGAATAGCCGAAAAAACGCAAAAAAGCATCTGCTGAATTTCCCGATATCACGATGACAAACAAAAAAGTTAGCAGATATTTTTTCACTCATATTTCGGCTCTTCATGTAGGCTATGCATAACGTTCAATGCGTAACGTTTAAAAATCATAACAGCTAGCATCCTAATTAGGATGCTAGCTGTTGAGCGTCGAAGGTAGTATTTGATGTCTTGCATACTATTAACATGAAGCGCCACGGTAGTATGCGATGCTACTACGTGGTGCGTGGGAAATTATTCCGAAGTCGCTGCGTCTGTATTCCATACTACTGCATGGGTATGTGATGAAATCGCGTACCCTTGTGTTATCTGTTACCAAATGTCTGACAGTGTATGATTTCCTCGGGAGATTCTCGCCGAAACGCAGATACGAAAGGGCAACAGATCAAGAAGTCACCAGTTAAGTATGCCTGGTAATATAACTTGCCTTGTCGACCTATAAGCCCCTGAAGAAAGTGGAAATCCGATCCTTTGTCTCTTCCCTTGTCGCAGTCACACTGCATCTGCCACAGTGTCAGAAGTTTGATAAAAACACATGGATGCGCATCCTCGTTTAAAATCGGTATTCCTGCAGCCAAGCTTACTGCGAATCTTAGCAGATGGCGCTAAACGGAAAAGTCAGCTGAGATTTTATATTCTGGCCCTTCTTAGCAAGGGTCCTCTTGAGGCTGTAGCTAGAACAATAAACTTGCAAGCAACGCCGAAAATGCGTATGTTGCGACCCTCGGAAGTACTATTTCTTCACGAAATGTCCTTAAAGCACACCTCGCACTGTTTACTGTGTATGTTCCAATATTAAAAACTATTTGAATACTGTAAACGAGGCTCTGCTTTTAACAAATTGTCCTCGGCTTTGGCTGTTTTCGAGCCTAAAGTTTGGGCCTCCGGGCTTAAGAACTAATGAATGCAATTACGGAAGTAGGTTGAATTGGCATTACAGGTACGACGGGTCCTTTAAAGGGTCATAACATAAACATTAACGGCATCCGCTACATCATTCAACACAAGGATGGGTATCCATATGTCAATTGTTATCAAACTTCGACAGTGCAGTTATCTGCCTGATTAATAACGTCTAATACAAGGAACGGAGTTTCGGCAGACAACAGACAATCTGTCAAAGAACACCTCGCACCATTTACTGTTTATGTTCCAATACTCGAAACTATTTGAATACTGTAAAACTATAGTCTACGCTGCTAACAAATTGTCCACGGCTTTGGCTGTTTTAAGCCTTTTCCCAAGCCCATTGCCTTCTAGCAAAAACTCGGCAAAATTAAGACAACTGGTTTTGCGCGTCAGTAGCACGATGCGTTGACACTAGTCGGCAGCATCATGCGCATGGAAAATAGTGAATCTTGACAAGATTAGTGAGGTATCGTTAGCCGGCTTATAATGTAACATCTGAAATGTGGGTCTCCGGGCTTAAGAATTGATGAATGCAATTACGGAAGTGGGTTGCACTGGAACATATTGTTTAACGAAAAAATAACACTTAAAAGGCTATAGGAAACTTTCTGTAACGGTTGAAGATAGTGTCTGTTGAAACTACGAAGCTGATTTGCATGTTTTCAAACTTCAGAGTATGAGGTGCAAAATCATTTTTGACCATGGGTAAATAATATGACCACTATTGTCAGCAAAGAATGTAAGAGAACAGACGGCATTTTATAATAAAACACTTTTATTGACGCACACGTTCCAAACTTAGACACCTACGATAAACCACAAATGTTCAAAAATTGACACATACGCCCACTCTACCACGAACAGTCAATGTTTGAGCATGCAGCTTTTTACGCAAAAAAACTAAACCTGTTCAAATAACTCTTTTTCTCCGAAGTAACTCATTATCGCCTCGAAGGTCGATTTTTTGCCAAAAAATTGTCACTCTGTAAAATATTCAGGCAACAATTTACTTGCGGAAAAACAGATTCACGAGGTTATTATATCTCCATTTCGAAAAAGAAAATGCGAACACCGAAACCGAAAAAGAAACACAAAATAATCCACAAAATACGAAAATCCCTTATGTTTTCCTCCATAGTTTTGACCTTCCATGTCGGTCAAAAACTAAGAAAATCGTAAAGGATGATCGCTTACATGTTTACATTCCGTGTTAATAATAATAATAAAAAAAAGGTTTAACCAAGAAGCTGTTTTCGAATTCCTGAGAAGAACATTAAAACTGAATGAGCTCGTAATTTCTGACTTTATTTTTTGTTTATCTCTTCCCGAAAGAAGGTTTAGCAAGGGGTTTGCTCTTTTCCAAAATGGGAATGCTACTAGGGCCACGTTGCCCACGACCAGTGACTTGCTGAAGAGACATGCGAGGACCCGAATCCTCGGGGGTTGACAACCCCTATAGGAAAGAGGGAGCAGGCGAGCCGCTATGGCTTTTCCGCTAATCGCTGAGACTCCCCGAAGACAATTGTAAACTATTTGTGGTATTGCGGTTTTAAATTATAAATTAATTTGTGCAATTTCTTATACAATCCAAATGATATCCACAGATAATATTAACAAGGCCTATTAAACGCTGGATTCGAATGTATTTCCCAAAAGAAGAATTTTTGCAAAAATCCAGAGCTCATTACGACAGTAAGGGAAACGTCACGCATTCCAACTAGTAAGTTTAGTTCACTCTAGACCTAACGAAAATCAACTACAATTAAACTCTTGAATCGAAAACGCGAAACATTATATATCGACAGAAATCTGAGACCAGTTATTTGAAGATCTTTTGGCGAACTCTTCGCCCGGATGTTAATACGACATGAAAATACATCAACGCAACAAGGAGCGTGTTCCACCCTTCGAACAATAGCAACTATTAGTTATTTTTACAAGTAGTGAACTGAAAGACAAAATGCTCCTCAGCCGGGATTTGAACATAACCTCTGGACCCTCTTTTTACAGGGCAGGCGCTCTAACCGTTTGAGCTACCGAGGGGCTTGTGAACAGAGTTCGCAAACCACTAAAATAGTCCGGTAGAAGCCGGCCATAGGAACAGTGATCCCCCCCGAAGGCAAATTCATCTAATCAGTTCACCTCCCCACGTCACGGATATTAATTATAATTATATGGAGTCCTATATAGACTTACCGTTCCAACCTTCTCGAGATCGTAACTGTAACTATTTGCTTACCATGCTCGGGAGCGTAGTAACTACGGATCTCTGTAACGTGATTGGTTGGATTACCCCGTGGAACGATATTTTACCGAAAATTTAAAAAGCGTTCCAGCCTTGACGGCAAGAAGCCAAAATTCGTGACGTTATGCGTACGAACATCGGTAAGTATGGTGGAACACGCTCAAGAAAGACCTTTCTACACGCCCACGCGAACTGAGCCTTGTTTTTTGTTTTACTTTTTTCTGCGTAAAAGGCGAAATAAAACCTTTGCGCTACCAACAGGATCATATGAGCATTTCGAATTGGCATCTAAGGTGACACTTGCCTCAAAATTCACTTTCTACAGTTGTTGGAGGGTCAAAGCGGCGGCTGACAAACGGGCTGACGCAAGCAGTTGGTTATCTTTGCCCAAAGATCCTTGCTGCACTGTTTCGACCTAATAACGAGAAAAGGTGAACTCTTTTAGATTAATTGTTTGTTTGCCCTACCTAGAGCTTCAGTAACCACTGGCTGCGGGTGGTCAGGGCGTTGCGCATTTCAAATTATGACACAGAACTTGACTTACTGTCATTGGAAAAATGCCGACATGAACTAACTGCCAAATGGACTGAAATGTCTAGACTCACCTTTCCACCGTCTGCCAGACTTTCAAAACCTTACCGCTGACGGACCGAGGACAAGACGTCGAGAAAAGACGAACAATTGTCAACTGATATATTCTTACCCAGCGATTAGTACGCAACGTTACATCAAGTCATTCGTCCCATATTTTACTGATTATTTTTAAAGAGCAACGCTAAATGACGAATTCTGATTTGTTTCAATTTCATACTTGTGTATAATCTTAATTACGCAAATTGCGTTGAAATATTTAGTGTGGTTTTTATTTTTGTACTGACTCGTGTGTTTATCTGTTGACGTGCCTGCGCTATAGCTAACGCTATTTTGGTAAAAATAAAGCATTCATTAATTCATGTTTAAATCTTTGCCGAGGCGCTTTGTTTTATCAATGGAATCGTTTTGCCAAAGAAGTGCTTGGAAAAAATCCAGGAAGCTTCGGATGGCTGGCCTCGGAAAACGCACTAACATCCTTGCTGAGACCTACAGAAACAAAGATGTCGTACACACCTTACACGCATCCGTACGAATTTATGCACCGCATTCTACGCCACAAGATCCCCCAAGATCAAAAGTCACCGCACTTTCATTATCGCCAATCACAAGTGCCAGGTTTTTTGTCAAACTTGTGGGGAAGATGTTTGGCACTTCTGATGTCAATGCGTGTAAGTAATTCCTTTAGGGCGGGTTCTAAGAGCGCAAATTCGGCAACTGACATTTTTGCAAAGCAACCGTAGTGTCAGATGCCATGGTAACTGCAAAAACGACAAAATACAGATCCAGACACCATGGTATCGGCAAAAACGCAACTCGCTCGATTTATGAACGGTCGATCTATTGATGTTAAGGTGTAGGCTGTCTAAACATACCAATCTTAATTCACAGGAAGAATATGTTGTGCACAGTTAATGAGCTTGCGGGGAATGCGCCTGGGAAACCGGACACCTCCACCTAAAGCTAAAAGGCTAGTAACGCCTTGCTATGCATGCCACCAGATTCCAGATTCCCACATGAACTACCACAGACAGCCCAGTCCGGAAAATGATGATTTCCAACTGATGTCGTGTCTTTAATAAGCCTGCCAAGATCCATCGCCCTAGCAAGAAATCCTGGAGGTAGGATCCATCCTGGCTTGAACTCTCGATGACCTCAATGAACGAGTCTCAGGGAACGACTTGGTTCATAAGCTACTATCGCCAGGGAGTACGCGCAGCTTGCATCCTACCTAACGCAAGTACATGTAGATACTTCGGACAAAAAACATGTAAATATCAAAGAAGAGAACCTACCTTTGCAGTGACTGAATTAGTTCATTGAACTGCATCGGTCCTGTTGGTGTCATGTTAAAAATGCTCCTTGCACTCTGTATCATTGACACCAGCTCATCCTGGTCGCTAGGCTGGTGATGATACAATTTGTGATGTATGCAATGGACGTACCTGAAACAAAATAGTAAGTGCACTGTAAAAAGGATCGTCCAACATCGGACTTCACTGATTGTACATCGCCAAATTCGGAGATTTTTATTCCGAATTCGAAGAGTTAAAATCCGATTCAGGATTGAAACACTAGAATGAAAAATACTGCAGAATAAGTTATCTGAAAGCGGATAAAAAATTTTTTTACAGTGTAGGATCAGAAAAGAATTAGAGATTATGCGAGCTAATAATCTATAAAGGCCAGACAAAGACGGGTTATCTAAGTTATCAAAAGTTCCTAAACTTCCGAGACAACCTGAATTTTGAACCCTAGGACAAGCAGGACATTCCACCTGACGGCGATATTCGTCCTGCTACAAGAGAAAAGCGGGAACAAATTTCAGACAGTTTCTCGCTGAACGAAGCGAAATTCGCCCCCACTGAGAAATAAGCTTAAAGGACACCTCGCCCTACATAGTGTTTCTGCTAAGACGTTCTGAGATAGTTGACTACCTTACAACTGCTTTGCTTACACAAGATTATACATGGCTTCGGCTGTTTTTAGCATCTTCCCATATCCCTTGCGTAGGATAAAAATCCTGGCAAAATTTGCATAACCGGTCTCCGGACGAGCAAGCTTCTCGGGAAAAACAATCGGGTGAATGATACGTCACGCAGAGAGAACAAACGTGGCAAGCGTGATGATCAGTGTATTGCTAATAGAGGACATAAGATACACTTATGAAGTGAAGAATCTTGGGCACGAGAATGAATGGAAATACTACTGAAGTAGAATGAATTACTATCATAAGCACGACGTCTCCTTTAACAGTTAATAGCACACTAGCAGAGGGGATAATCAGCTGGTGAAATGGGCAAGCAATCGCTCCTGCTATGGATCTGCGCCGACCCATCTCTATTTTATTCCAATCCTCCACCTAAAATCCCATTCACCTTGTTTCATATCCCTCTTTCCGCATGGAATCCAAGGAAATTCAAATGTCAAAAGTAAAGGAAGAGGGCACATATTAATTGCAAAACCCTAACAAACCCTCGAGGCAAAAATGATCACGGGCTCATGGGGATCATGAAAATGTACATTTTGATTAAAAGTATTTTTTGTACTTTGCGGTTAAGATGTGTACTTTAAGGGATGGTCGGATCTGGGAAGTGACAATTTCTAAGTCAATATTGCCAAGTCTCTAATGTTTAAGCCAAGGTTCGTTCATCGTCCTAGCACATCTGGAAGTACCTTAAATCGCGATCGCCGGAATTCCACCCCCCCCCTCCAACTCCACCAGATTGCCCGAATCCGGTCCGGTTCTGTCACTGATGTATGCTTGTTCTTCCCACCAAGTGTCATCCCAATCGATACACTCTAAGCGTGTCACAACCCCCCCCCCCCCCCCGACTCCCCCACATTGATCGGGTCACGCCCGGACTTGAAACAGGACATCTGAGACATGAATTCTTTCCGACTATCAACTTTCATTAAGATCCGATCACCCGTTCAAAAGCTGGGCATACCTCAAGATTCCGGATTCCCCCTCCCTCCACTCCCCCACGATGGTCAAATCAGAGAAACGACTGTTCTTAAGTTAAAATAGTCGACTCCCTGATACGCTTGCCAAGTTTCATCGTCCTAGCACACGTGTCAGCATCTTAACTCGGGATTACCAGAATTTCGGAACCCTCCCCCCAATTCCCCCTACAGTGCTCGGATCCAGTCCGGTCTTGTCAACTATGTATCTAGGGCTTGTGCTTGTTCTTCACACCAGTTTCATCTCGATCCGTCCACTCGGAACATGTCACACGATTTCCGGTTCCCCTCCAACTCCCCCCAAAGTCATTGGATTCATTCCGGACTTGAAGTGTTGCATCTGAGACACGAGGTTTCTCCCAATATCAAGTTTCATTCAGATCCAATTCCCCGTTCAAAAGTTATACGTACGTTAATTTTTCGGATTCTCCCTCCCTCCACTCCCCCCCATGGTGGTCGGATCGGGGAAGTGACTATTTCCAAGTTAGTTAGGTCGGGTTGCTAATTTGCCTGCCAAGTTTCATCGTCCTAGCACGAGCACTGGAAGTACCCTAACTCGAGAACAGTGGCCTGACAGACCGACCGACCGACAGACAGACCGAAAAGTGATCAGTATATGGCACTTGAGCGAAGCTGCAAGTGCCATAAAAACCGGAAAGAAATGGTATCACCTTTCGCGGCGTTGGTCTTTGAACTGGGACAGAATGTGGGCCCGGAGTGAAAGTACCAATCCAGGCCCTTGGTCAGTAAAGGCAACTTAGTTTAAAGGCAACCTTTAAACGACCCGTAATACATATAATGCCAATGCAACCGGAGAGCCTAATTTCATATGTTCACGAATTTCACGATTCACTATTTCCATGTGCATTATGCTCCTGACGAGGGTCCGCGTATCGTGCTATTAATGCGTATAGCCAATTTTAAGAATGTTGACGAGTTTTTGCCAGAAGTCAATGGGTCTGGGAAAAGGCTTAAAACAGCTAAAGCCGTGGATAGTTAAAAGCAGAGCCTTGTTTTACAGTTTTCAGATAGTTTTGAGCATTGTAACATAAACGGTAAATAGTGCGAGGTGTGCTTTAAGGAGAAGACTCAGCTCTCAACCGATACTCTACACAGATCCAGGTGAAAGGACTTGAACCCATCCACGAATCAAACTCTCCCCCCCCCCCCCCCCCCAAGAATAATCGAAGTAGGGGATGGATGCCTACCGCTACGCTCATTAAAAGTTCTTTTACTTTAGTCCTTTTACGCCAATTTTCGAAGGTGAGAAACGAAACCCACTTACATCTGCATACACTTCTGCATCAACGGCGAAAGAACCCTGGATCTGAGAGGCTGCAGAAAAGGTGCCGGCGCAGTTTGAGCAAGGTGGTGAGCGGAGTCCATCGCGATGTCATGCAAAACATGCGGGCTCATTATACTGCTAGCTGCTGTCAAGCAGAACTGCTGAAGATATTCAGTCCCTGCAAAAACAATCGGAATGTGAAGAAACTGAAACCAACGCCATAACTGCAAAACTGATAGTAATGAAAAGTCTGAGTTCTTAGCGCAAGCGCTATAAAACGAACCCATCTAGATCAGCTTTATTGAGAAAAAGAATCTACTGGAACAGCCCCGAAAGCACTTTCTTGTCCTAAGGGGTGGGTGAAACAATAGTTGCGTTTTTGCGGATACCATGGTATCTGTTACCACAGTAACTGGATCTGCAATTAGTCGTTTTTGCAGTTACCGTGGTGTCTGATATACGTTCCACTGCAAAAACGACTATTGCCGAAATTGCACTTTTCGAAGTCATCCCAAAAGAAAAACTGATATCCACTTACATCACTAGTGATGTAAGTGGATATCAGTTTTTCATAAGTGCTGAACTTATTTCTCACCAATTTGACAAAATTTGATGAAAGTGAGATGACTTCTCAGATACCACGACCAGATACCACGGTCGGACCGTGATATCTGAATATCTGTTACCACGGTAACTGGCCAGATACCACGACAACTGCAAAAACGCTTTTTGACCGTGGTATCAGATACCACGATATAACTGCAAAAACGACTTTAGACCGTATATCTGATACCATGGTATCAGCGAAAACGCAACTAATACTACAAACAATACAACTAACCACATGTTTCCAGGGTTTAGACCAACCAAAATGACTACACTCGAAACCGGAGAACAAAAAAACACTTTTAGCAAAGCAGACATTCTTTCAATCGTACTCTGAAATTAGTGATATCGTGCTTAATCTTCAGATCTGGAACCTGAGTGTTCCATGCTTTGAATTAACTAACAAAAAGCCGAATAGCTGAGGAGTAGGTGATAATACCAGGGGTTAAAATGTCAATAAACTATCTAATATGGTGGTGATGGGTATGTGAAACTATTTGGGTAGTCTGCACGGCGATGGGCGTGGACGAGAGCTCTGATATATAATACCCCTTCGGGCGATATCACATGTAAGACACGAAATAATCTCCTTTCTCGCTGAAAGTGTGGCCAACATTGTCCATAAGTTTGTTTCCCATACTTACAACCCGAACCCCTTACATTGTCCATAATTTTGTTTCCCATACTTACAACCCGAACCACTTACGGTAGTCGGCACTGGATCCAAACGGAAGTTTGGAGAAGAGCCCTGTAGCTCTACATTCAGGATTTGGGAGGAGTTTTCAAACTAAAGCTTGAAACAAATATTTTTTCAAGCCAAAGAGGGGTAAGGAAGGAAACATGCTGAATCCATATCTCAAGTTTGCTTTCTCGCCGTTCAAGTAGCTCGCCCGGAATCCGGCAAAACCGAGAATTAGTGAAAAAGTAAAAGTTGTGTCTAGGCTCAAGAAGACAGGAGGAGGGGTGGAAAACATGTCAGATCTGTACCTTCTTTTCCCGTCGGATTGACTTTCGGCCGGAATCCGAAGAAAAAGCTCCTTGATCATGTGGTTTAGTTTCGTTCGTGAGGTTATATGCTGAATCGGTCTGTCCGCTTTGTTTTCCGGCTGGGTCCATACTGGGCACAAAATCCGGTGAAAACCAGAAATTCATTAGGTCTTCTTGTCTCCAGATTTTCGCTAGTACGACAGGATAAGCCGGGCTCCTCTAGTTCTAACTGTTCGGGTCGGTATGGGGGTAACAGGGCTGATCCTTTTATCAACGCCTCTTTACTACAGGGTAAATGATATGACCGTAATATGATGTGACCCAAAAATTTCGAAAAGGACAAAATCATCTGTTCATTGTGTATATACTATAATATTTTATAAGTAGTGAAATGAAAGACAAAAATGCTCCTCAGCCGGGATTTGAACTCAGGACCCTCTGCTTACAGGGCAGGCACTCTAACCGTCTGAGCTACCGAGAGTCCCTGCCCTGTAAGCAGAGGGTCCTGGGTTCAAATCCCGACTGAGGAGCATTTTTGTCTTTCACTTCACTATCTATGAAATGTTTTCATCTCAAGGGCGTTTTCCCCATTAAAATTATATATTTGGTTTTGTTTGGTTTACACCACGAGACCCCGCCTTGTGGGACCTGGTATGTCTATGTGGCTCCGACAATGGAGTCCTAGACTTCTAAATTGATTTCAAAAATTGTTTCTGGTTTATTAGTCACGGTACAAGTCCCTTGTGTAAAGTGCCATCTATGTATTATATTGTAATATATTGTTCAGGATGTCCTGACTGATACTTTTCCACTAGTTGGGTACAACCCTTAGACTGGGTCAACAATATACGATGACACAAAATCAGCCACACGTCGAAGGTTCTTAGCACATTCGTTGCGCAAACATAGTATCTTCACACCAGCTTCACGGAATACTGACGGCAAGGCCGTATCTGGGGGGGGTCGACCCCCCCCCGAAACCGCAAAAGTAATAGTTTTTTGTAGGCTTTAACCTCTGATCTGTGTCTTTTTTGTACTTTTTGGTCGGACCCGTGGGCAATCCCCCCCCCCCCGAAATAAATTCCTGGATACGGGCCTGACTGACGGTATAAGAAGTCTCTTCTTGTGCAGATACTGCAGAGCTATACTGCAGAGCTATTTGCTTCCCGATGATGAAATGGAGAGAAACTTTGTTCTCAAAACTTACCTAGCTTTTTCGCTACGATTAAGAGCCATTTAACATCGTCCCCGTAAGGTGGATTACGAGCGTACTTCGCCTGTGGTCTATCATCGTGAGCGCGACGAGCGAGCGTCTCCATGGCAACCAGACCGACTCGGTAGGCCGACAATAGAAAACGAATATGACTGTGATTCTGGGGTCTCATTCCAGGGACCTAAAATAAACACGATAACTGTATCTTTTCAAACCCAATAGGGAATCGTGTTATTCCTCCACACGGAGAATGGAGGACACTCTTGGGTGCATAACTGAGATGATACTATAAGCAGCATCTTTAGGCCGCGATTAATTTTGTGGTATGACTACAACACTACAAAGAACTTACTCGAATTGTGCATACAGTCACCGAACTGACGATTACACGGAGAATGGAGGACACTCTTGGGTGCATAACTGAGATGATACTATAAGCAGCATTTATTTAAAAAAAAAAAAAAAAAAAAATAAGCAGCATCTTTAGGCTGCGATTAATTTTGTGGTATGACCACAACACCACAAAGAACTTACTCGAATTGTGCATACAGTCACCGAACTGACGATTACATGCAAAGGATTCTCGTTTTCACCCATCATAACTTAGCCGTTTCCGATCCGACAACTTATCCACAACTTTCATTACCCCTCCCCTCCCCCGTTATGGAAGATCATGGTGGAAGATGAGATGACAGTCGAGTTTGTTCAGTTGCTGCAAGCCTTTACGAGGGCTGCATCTACAAAGTGCGAGTCTACGGCCAAGCTCTACTGCAAGCCTAAAGCGGCGTCAAACAAGGTTGCGCACATTCGCCTGGCTTTGTCAACTACTAGATGGACTGGGTTCTCGAAAATGCACTCTGTCAATCCAACGGTGTCGTTGTTGGCGTTAAAGTTTAACCGAATATGGGTAGATCCGACAGTCTAGTTACACATCACTTATTCACTTAACTAGGCCTGAAAACCGGATAAAAATGCGTTACTTCGTTTGCCCGTTATCCACAGATAATCGATTTCACCGAATGAATTCGGATTTGTAGTACCTCTATGTGCTTATCCCTCTACGCTTGAAGTCGAAATGTTTACAAATAGCAAATGCAAGCCATAGAAATAAATAAAAAATGTCTGATCCCTTGCAAGACATACCTTAACATCTTTTTCCTACTTTCTAAAGGCGTAACTTTTCCCAGCTTAGCATTTAAACCTAGAAATGGAGGCTTCAGGTTCAGGTTCTTTTAATTTAAAACAAATGATAACAATGTATATCGGTCACTGCGGGCAGACAGGGATACAAGCTCGTTAGCTCGGCCCCATTGATGAAATTCAAATTCTCCGCGTCCGGGAGAATTTCGGGTTGTCGTGCAAGCAGCGCACACTCGTGAACTTACACAGCCCCGGGTGAAAAAATTCACATCCCTTTAGACGAGTTAAAATCTTTCAGTATATTCAAATATCAGATGAAAAAATAAGCTGCCTTTTCAGTTAAACTCTAATATCAATTTTTGACCATCGATATCACCGAAGCCTAATCCTCACCAGACAAGGTAGCCTTTTCCGCTGAGATAATTTATACAAATCAAAACCAAGAAGACTATGGCTATTGAGCTTCATATGCCTCCAGACTATCAAATCAATATCTATGGTGAAGCCTTAAATCAAGAGCTGGAAGCTCACATGGCACTTGCAAGGCTGGCTCAGAGGATGAAAGTAGGAATTCGTCAATTCGTGGGTTTGTTTTGATCATTTGTAAGCAAAACCCTTGAGATAAGAATGATCATGGGTCCTTGGAAATCACGAGACTGTATCGTTTGGCAATGCATTTGGCTGTGCGCACTTTAAGGGCGCTAGAAAATCATCTGTAATCAAAAATCTTGAAGCAAAAAAGATGATCACCAGGAGCACGAAAATGTATATTTTACTCAAAAGTATTGTCTGTACTTTAAGGAATTCAGTTGTAAGCAAAACCCTTGAGGCAAAAATGATCATGGGCTCATAGGGATTACGAAAATGTATATTTTGATTAACAGTATTTTTTGTACTCTGCGGTTAGCATTAGTACTTTAAGGGATGGTCGGATCTGGGAACTAACTATTTCAAAGCCAATCATGTCAAGTCTCTAATTTTCAAAATGCCCGAATCCGGTCCGGTTCTGTCACTGATCTACATAGGGCTTGTGCTTGTTCTTCCCACCAAGTTTTATTCCGATCACTCCACTCCAAGCATGTCACAAGGTTTCGGGACCCCCTCCGACCCCCCCCCCCCCCCAGCTTCATCGGATCCGATCCGGACTTGAAATGGGACATCCGAGACATGTGGTCTTTCTACATATCAAGTTTCATTATGATCCGATCACCCGTTCGGAAGTTATACATACCTCAAGATTCCGGATTCCCCCTCCCTCCACTCCCCCCACGATGGTCGGATCGGGAAGCTGACTATTTCCAGGTTAATCTGGTCGCGTCCCTGATTTTCCTGCCAAGTTTCATTGTCCTAGCCCACCTAGAAGTATCTTCAGCTCCGTATGACCGTAATTCCGGAACCTCCCTCCAACTCCCCCCACAGTGCACGAATCCGGTCCGGTTCTGTCAATGATGTACTTAGGGGTTGTGCTTGTTCCTCCCACCAAGTTTCATCCCGATCGCTCCACTCTAAGCGTTTAACATGATTTCCGGTTCCCCCCTCCGACCCCCCCCCACATTCACCGGATTCGGTCCGGACTTGATATGGGACATCTGAAGCATGACGTCTTTCCAAATATAAAGTTTCATGAAGATCTGATCACCCGTTCGAAAGTTATGCATGCCACTAAATTCCGGATTCCGGCTCCCCTCCCTCCCCCACGATGGTCGGATCGGGCAAGTAACTATTTCCAAGTTAGTTTGGTCGGGTCCCTAATCGGTATATGGCAATTGGCCGGAAGGCCAGTGCCATAAAAAGTCGATAGCTTCACACGCCCCGGATCTGAGATCGATATCAAAGGAACCTGCGATCTTGATATGCAGAAGGGAAATCGATAGGGCACAGGCAGTGTTCTCCTACTTACGGCGTCATCTTCTCATTCATCATTCAATCTCTCGTCATCCCGAGGAGAGATTAGCCAAAAAACAAAGTCAGCATATTTCAAGCGGCTACACGTTCAGTCCTATTCTACGATACTGAATAAAAAGCAGCACAGGAGCGAACCGTCAAAACTTCTGACCATCGGTACCTCTTTCTATTCTTCGAGTAAAATATTCCGATAGTCTCCAACGCTCAAGTCCGCTGTAACGGTTCTAACACAGAAAGAGCTGCCGCATTAATCAAAACCAGTCACCGGCGTTGGCTTGGTTATCTCCTCCAGCGTCCAAATGACTGCCTCGTTCAGTTCTTCTAGCAGCCCTCTTGGCAAAGGAAACCGGGTGGCCCACTGAAGAACTGGTCCGCGACCGTAAAAAATACCTTGAGCTTGTAGGTTGGCGTTGGCTGAAGATGGCAAAGTCAACAAAACAAGATATACAATGTTGAAAACAAAAAGAAAAAATATCGCGGCGAATCTGTTTTACTATACAAGATTTCTCAATGGAAAAAAAAAAAAAAAATCAGTTCGGCTTACCGCTCCCTGAAGTCCCGGCTGGATGTACTGGCCCTTCGCTGTTACCATGGGCACGGGAGGGGGGCCGGCCTGCGGGTGGGGCATCATAACGTGATAACCATAGGGCAAAGCTTGAGGCACGAAAGGATACGCACCACCCGGGTGAGGAGGAAGAATGACAGTCTGGTTCGGGCTGACGAAAGGGTAGTAAGCCGGGAAAATTGGGTAAACAATGTTCCCCAACTGAGGGTTGACAGGTGGCTGTTGTGCGTGTTGAGACGGAGGGTGTTCTTCGAAGATCTGCCCGTTCTGGTTTCTCTGCTGAGGTGAAACTCGCTAGGAAAGGATGAGAAGCGTTAGCACGAGCGCGTTAACTGACTAACTAAGAACACACACATTTTCGAATATCAGTTCTATCTTTACTACTATAGTAGAAAGGATCACCTGAAAAGACGGTCAGAACTACACAGACAAATCCTCTTATAACAAACTATTTTGTACGCCAAGATACAGAGGACGGCATGATTTGTCAAGTCGTCGCAAAGTAGTTATAAGTTAGTCACTTCAAAACTGGTCGATCAGATCGCTGAATCATCGAGTGATGAAGCTGGATCCTTACCGGATTTCCATCAAGAGGTACGAGCGACTATCCCCCTCGCTCTCCGTAGTGTAATTATTGGTAAGTATTGCGTACCCTGGATTACACACAAAAGACAACAGAGAGCGCTGGAGTGAACACATAATACTTTTCTGCATTCACAAATTCTCTGCATCGAGACACAGCTAAAAACTCAACGGGCCGTCGTGGCTCATTTTTAAGGGCCTTCTACTAAACGAGAATAACCCCTTATGACAACAAAATTGTGGTACCTTGTTAATACAGGTATACAGAGCAAGACTCAGGGGGGCACTGGTATGAAATCCTAGGGTATACACTCCTAAATAGGTCATTCTTTCTACAACCCACCCACCCCACCCCTTGACCTACGTACAAAATTTTGACTTTCTAAAATGACCCCCCCCACCCCACGTCCAAAATTTGGACTTTTCAAAATGACCCCCCCCCACCCCACGTCCAAAATTTGGACTTCTCAAAATGACCCGCCCCACCCCACGTCCAAAATCTAAACTTTTCAAAATGACCCCCCCCCAACCCACGTCCACAATCTGAAATTTTCAAAATGACCTCCCCCACCCAGCGTCAAAAATCTGAACTTTTCAAAAACCCCTTACACAGACTCAACATGTAAAATCTGGTCTATACATAGCCTACTGCCTGACAAAGGCAAGGTGTCTATGCTTCCTTACCACACCAGTGATGGTGATGAACGAATTACAGACCCATCTTGACTACTAGGTTACATGCAACATGGGTCTTCTATCCTTAAATCTGTAACACTCCTTAATTTATAATTGTTCGAGAAACAACTCTATCACATTCACTTATCATAATTATTGTCCTCTTCATCACATCTTACAATCCCTCCCGATCACAGTTAAAAATTGTTCAACCAGCTTTAAAATCTCTATACTCACATGCATTTGTAAATTCATATTTCTTGCCACTAGTTTTGTAGTCTTGGGCTAGATAGGAGAGATTTCACCCTACCCGAAGAAAACGGATATTTCTACACCCTCATCGTCGTGGATCATAACAAAGAAAATTAACATTACGAGGTATAGGACTTTCAACTTTGAGACTCTTTTAAGACTAAATTACCGGCCTTGGATGGCTACTGTGAGTCAGAGAGCTGTTGCAATCGTTATCTCGCTTCTTCTTGTTGGAATAATACAAATTTCGCAAATTAATGGTTTTTATGGCACTTGCTCTTCGGCCAAGTGCCATATAGTGATCGCAATTTTTGTCCGTCCGTCGGTCGGTCGGTCTGTCGGTCCGGGTTTTGCTAGTTCAGGCACTTCCACATAAGCTAGGACGATGAAACTTGGCACGCATATCAGGGAATCCAAATGATTAAGTTAGAAATAGTCACTTTCCCGACCCGAACATCGTGGGGGGGAGTGGAGGGAGGGGGAATCCGGAATATTTAGGAATTAATAACTTTTGAACGGGTGATCGGATCTTGATGAAACTTGGTAGTTGGAGAGATCTAGTGCCCTAGACGACTCGGTTAAAATCTGGACCGGATCCGGTAACTTTGGGGGGAGCTGGAGGGGGCAGCCGGAAATCTTGGAAAATGCTTGGAGTAGAGGGTTTGGGATGAAAGTCGGTGAGGAGAACAAGCACAAGTCCTAGATACGTGATTGACATAACCGGATCCGGTCACTGTGGGGGAGTTGGGGGGAGGATCCGAATTTCTACTGATCCCACGAGTTCGGTACTTCCTGATGTGCTAGGACGATAAAACTTGGCAGGCGTGTCAGGGCCCCAAGCAGATTGACTTGAAAATAGTCATTTCTTGATCCGATCAACTGGGGGGGGTGGGGGTGGAGGGAAGGGGAATCCGGGAAAGTGAGGTATTTTTAACTTGCAAAAGGGTCATCGGATCTTAGTGAAACTTGATATATAGAAAGATCTCGTGTCTCAGATGCCCCATTTTACATTCGGACCTGATCCGGTGACATCGGGGGGAGTTGGAGGGGGGAACGGAAATCTTGGGAAATGCTTAGAGTGGAGGGTTCGGGATGAAACTTGGTGCGAAGAACAAGCACAAGTCCTGCATACGTGAATGGCATAAGCGGACCGGATCCGGTCAGTGTGGGAGAGTTGGGGGGGGGGGGTCCGAAATTCTAGTGAACCCGCGAGTTCGGTACTTCCTGATGTGCTAGGACGATAAAACTTGGCAAGCATGTCGGGGACCCCGACATATTGACTTAAGGTCGGGCTTCACTACCCAGACGCCCCAGCATCTGGGGTTCGGATTATGTGAAGACGGTCCCAAACAGAAAGTAAATCAAATGTCCCTTCAAGCCCACTTTTGGGCATTTTTCAGCACTTCTGTCATATTCTTAGATTTTAGCGCCTCAGCACAATAATTTAGCCCGACCTTTAAGAATAGTCGTTTTCCCGATCCGACCATCTGGAGGGGGGAGTGGAGGAAGGGGAATCCGGAAAATTGAGGTATTTTTAACTTTTAACGGATGATCGGATCATAATGAAACCTGATATTTAGATAGACTTCGTGTCTCAGATGTCTCATTTCAAATGCAGACCGGATTCGGTGATTTTCGGGGGAGTTGGAGGGGGTAACCGGTAATATTGGGAAACGCTTATAGAGAGGAGGGATCGGGATAAAACTTGGTCGGAAGAACAATTATAAGTCCTGGATACGTCAATAACATAACCGGACCGGATCCGGGCACTGTGCGGGAGTTGGGTGGACAAGATTTCTGGCAATCCCGCGAGTTCGGTACTTCCTGATGTAGGCCTACTAGGACGATGAAACTTGGCAGGCATATCAGGGACTCGAACAGACTGACTCAAGTGCCATATACCGATCGCAATTCAGTCTGTCGGTCAGTCCGAGTTTTTGTGTCAAACTTTTTCGAGTTAGGGTGCTTCCAGATGTGCTAGGATGATGAAACCAGGGCCTCGCAACCAACCACTAAAGTGTACGAAAGTACAAGCAAAGCGCATAGGAGTACAGAGTATGTCCTATCCTTGTACATGGGAGAACTTGTGGGAATACAGGAGTACTACACACGGTAAAGCGTACAAGAGTACAGCTGGTTGCGGGGCCCTGGATGAAACTTGGCATGCGCATCAGGGACCCGATTTAAACAACCTGGAAACAATCAGTTTCCCGATCCGACCATGTGGAGGGGGGAGCCGGGGAATCTTGCAAATTTAGTAGTAATGTCATACTTTTTTTTAGATAAGGTGGGTCTTCACATTCCGGAATCTTGCTTCCCAGATTTTCCGAGATTTTTTTTTTTTTAATTTCTTCTGCGATTCATAAAAATTCCGGAAATTCTGGAAGTTCAAAAGCCCCTTTTTCCGGATTATTTTGATATACTTTCGGACCGGTTCATATTCCAGATGCAATTTACAGAAGACGTCAAAGAATAATTTGGAAGCCCAGATTCCGGGAGTTCCGGGAGGTGAAGACCGGACTTTAGGGTACTTCCAGATGTGCTAGGTCTATGAAACTTGGCAGGAGCATCAGGGACCCGACCAAACTAATGTGGAAACAGTCAGTTTCCCGATCCGACTATCTGGGGGGGGGGGGGGGTGGATGGCTGGGAAATCCGGAAAGTTTAGTGGTGTGTAAGTTTCGAACGGGTCGTCGTATTGGAATAAAACTTAGTAACGAATAAATGACATACCGCTGATGTACCATTTCAAGTCCGGACCGGATTCGACAGCTATGGAGGAGTTGGGGGGTGGGAGACCAGAACTCTCGAGAAACGGTTAGAATAGCGGGATCGGAGTGAAACTTGCTGGGAAGAACAAGCATCTGTTCCAGATAAATCTTATATACAATGGGATTGGATCTGGACACTGGGGGGGGGGGGGGGGAGACGGGGAATTTCCCGGAATTCCGGTAATGCCGGTTTACGGTTTTCACCATATTTTGTGGAGCTCATTACTCGTGAACCAGTGGAAGTATCAAGTTCAAACTTGGTACACTCGCGGGTGTTGGGGTCTAGTTGTGCTTTTTGGGAGTCTCGACACCCGCCACACCCACCCGGTTCAGGGGAAAATGGGCCAAGATTGCCCAGTGAATAATGTTCATAACTTGTTCCTTGTACTGTGCTTGTTCCTTGTTCTGTGAAATTACTTTCAAGGTTCCACATCCCCCACCCAACCCGTTCAAGGGCAACTGGGCCCAGATTGCCCAGGAGTAAAGTTCGTTACCCGTGACAGGAATCAAACGGCACCAAGTTGAAACTTGGTGGGTTTGTGAGCATTGGGTTCTCTGTTTGCTTTTTGCAGGCCCTAAACCCCACCCCCACTTGCTACAGGGGAAAGTGGGCCCAGTTTGCCCATGAGTAAAGTTATTGACCCATGACTGGAATCAAATTCTTAAGTTGGTATTATGGAGAATATATAGGTCTAGATATGCAATATGATTGGTCGCGACCCCCCACCCACCCTCCTGTTCATGGGTAGCTGGGCCTAGATTTTCGGTGAATAAGTTCGATTTTGACATTTCTCAAGCTCAACTCTTGTGTACTTGTAGATATAAATGTGTATAGATGCGACTTTTGGTGTAATAGCAACAAATAAGACCACGCGGCATACTTTCATTCTCAATCGTGAGTCGGAAACTGGACGGTTTTATCATATGATCGATGATTTGCCGATCTTAATAAGTTGGACAAGGGGAGTATCAGGAAATAAAACGATTTGGTTTTCTTACACTTGTTATTGCCTTGCTAATGGAAAAGAGGGTTAAAGTGTCGGACTGGCTCAGTATTGAAACATACACCGTTCTTGCAAGATTTCGAAGATCTTCTTTGGATTTCTAAATGCTGTTTGTTTAAACTTTTAAACTGGGATGATTTCAAATTAGGTTATTTGAATATTTGTTGGCTATTGGGGATGTGAAGTGTCCTGGTTCTAACGCTCTTTGTATATAAGATCTGATAAACATTTTACTTTCACACTCTACGTCTGAGCTCTTGCGCACTTGTTTTGCAATAATCCCGATCAGTCTGGTTAAATTTCATTTTGTTATTTATTTTTTTAATCGGGTATATATTGGACAGTGACAACACGGTAACAACCATGAGATGTTAAATGCTTCTTAACATAGTTTGCTCCGTCGTAATCAGCGATTGACTAGTCGTCTTTCTCGTTTAAACGAAAATGTTGGAAAATGTTGGTATGAAATTCTTTTTTTTCTTGTAAGAAATTCTTGTTTTTGAGTGAAATTTGACACCCCACCCCCAAAACAGGTATGAAAATAATAATAAACATAAAATTTTAGACACCCAACCTTGCTATGAAAAGTGCCTTTTGGAGCACTAAAGGACCCACCCCCACCCAGCCCGATACCCTGGAATTTAAGACCAGTGCCCCCCTGGCAAGACTCAGTGTTTCTTGAGTATTGTCATTCATTGGCCCTACAAAAATTGTTCCGGTTTCTGCGGTGTAATAGCAGTTACACGTAGGCTACGAACAACTGGTTTTCGGGTATACTGATCCCGCGAACAGTCGAAGTGACGTGTTCAGCCGAAATGCCTTTCGGCCGCAATTAGTTATTTCAGAAAACCACAGTGGAAAAGCGAAGGTAGATTAAAGGGTACCTGCTCAAAAAGCTCGAACCACTTCCTTGCCACCATAAATAGTACTTCCGGATGAACTGCGCCTCCCTTGGCTGCTGCTTCAACATTAAGACAGGCTCTTTCTAGCATCTCATCGGTCTGTTCCTTGCACTGTAAAACAAGAAAAACGGCTGATACTTGCACAGGTGGGGTATGACTAAATCTGACGTGTACAATCAGCTGAATGAACCATGTTGACGAACACTTTGTCAGGTCACGGCTGTTGATCAATGTCCAAAGTAGTTTGTCTCTGTTCACAAATAGAATAATCTAAGCTCGTCTACCTATCTAGTCGCCTACTTCACTTTTCCATTCCTTGCTCGCGAGGCTGTGTTGACGAGTAAGTGTCAATGGCTCTTTAAGGTGATGGCAGTTGACTCAGATCGACCCTTAAGACAGCTTGGCTCTTTTCCTTTCGACTGCGAAGTCGCATCTTAGATTCCCTTTAAAAACTCAGCATATACCAGCGTACACATACTCATGAATGGTCCAATCCGTAAAGCAAGTATTCGTAAGCGAATCCCATTTGATCCCTAACATACTTTCCCAAGTTCCCCAATCTAGGTCACCCTAAACAAAATAGCCACACTTGACAAGAATTTGTCTTACCTGTTGTATAGCACGTGTGATCTCGTTCGGGTTCAGCGCATGCGCTTGAGTCAGACAGGACAAAGCAAGTTCAGCTGCAGCTAATTCTATTGATGTATCGTGACCGCGAGAGGCTCTGTCGGCAATCGAAGCTGCTTCTGGCGGCGTCAGATGTCCTTCCCAAACAGAAATCAAGAACCAGATGGCAGGTGCCCCCAGCTCCATGGCTTGGCCTTGAAAAGAAAGTTACGCTTTGACACCTGTACTTACAATTGATTGTCAATGTCACTCCATAGCAAGAGAGCTCCAGCCCCACTGTGTGGGGGGGCAACTGTGTGGGCGGGACAACTTCGGGAACAGGATAAAGATTTCTTGTCGTGCGACAAGAAACCTGCACGAGGAATCTCAACGAGGAACACCTGGAACCTCATTCGGTAATCACTACGCATCCTGGAAGTTCTCTGACCTTAAGAACAAGACAAAAGGTTTCGATGGGATTCCAAAGGGGAACATTTATGAACTTCTTTATCAAGAATGATTTTCGGACTTCGCCACATCCTGCGAGCATTTTATTTATCCCCAATCAACCGCTTAACCAGATCCATTGGGTTTCTGTCCAGATCTTTTCTGACTTTAATTCCAGTTTGGCTCAGATTATAACCGGAACATCAATGCTGGCAGAATATTCTGTTACAATATGTTGTTTATCAACAGATATACCGCGCTAGAAATTTTATCCGGGGATTTTGTTCGTTCTGAAATTCCATGGTTTACATCAGAAAATGATCGTACCATTTACCTGATAGTATCACAAAGCAGACAGAAGGATTAGGTATTTTCCTATACCGACACGGATAGCCGGACAAAGACATTGATTAGAACAGAGAAATTTCCCATTTTCGACACATCCCAACCAGCCCTGCCGAACTAGCGACTACGCAGGAAAACGAAGCTGGAAGATCGATTTTCTGTTTCTTCTTGTCACCAGATCGGAACTCCAAACACCCGATAAAGACGTGCACTGCAACAGAATGTAGAGTTTTCGTCGGATTCTGGACAAACTACTTGCTCGGCGCGAAAAAAACCCTCCAGATATGGAGTCAGCACGTCTCTTTACCCCTGTGTCGACAATCTATTTAGACTGAACAAAATATGTTGTTCTTTAATTTGAAACCCTCCACCACCCAAATATAAAGCTATGTGACCCATCTCCGAACTTCATCTGTACTCTGAGAGGACCCTCACACCCAAGTTTTAAAAAGAATACCTCCACTCCTTAGAGAGTTATCGTGCTAACAGACAGACAGATTTGAAGAAGTCAAAGGTTTCCCGCCACTGCGTTTTAGGATCCCCAAAAGGACGATTGTATGTAGCCATGCAAACACAGAACGCAGGAAAAGTAATTCCGACAGTTTCTGCAAGGGGCGGAAAATAAACCAAGGGTGTGGGGTTTTAAGAACACAGAAAACGGTAAGGAACTCACTTGAAATCCAAGAGACATGTGAAGAGTAAGTCCTGCTGAGCCAGTTCGGTGACACACGGTTATGTAGACCCAAAGCATATAAGCCAATCTGGAAAGCGACCATGTGCAACCCTCTATGAGGTCCGCGAGGGTTCTGGTTGGGAGCCGGCGGATGTGTAAATAGAGAGGTGGAAGAGGATCCTCCGGCCTTCGTCAAAACCGTTTTAGCCAGCTCGAACATAAAGTGTGCAAGCGCCTCTGATGGCTGGTTGGGGAGAGATGGAAACATACGCTTGCTTTTGAATCTGGAAAATAGGAACAAATACTGACTGTGATAATAAAATAAACGATTAACAAAAGAAAATACTAACGTGCAAGTTTTCACTGAGGACCACTCCGAACAACTTTAAACAGTTAGCTTGGTTACAAACTAAATCTGAGATCTTACACAAACATCACATGCAGACTTATTAACGGACATAACTGCGGACGGATTCACTAAAAAGATTTCTTAGAGCCGGAAACTTGCATCCAAGAAACCGAAACACCGATAGTCGGTCCTTGATCCGGAAACGAACTCCATTTTCAGAAACAAAAACACCGAAGGTAAATGGATCTACTGAAACTACCGCGGACAGTTTTACAGATTCTCACCTGTTGCCTTTCCCCGTTGGCTGCTTTGGCGGTGTCGCCGTGGGTGGATCCGGAAGTTTCTTCGGCTGAACCACAGCCGGTGGAGGGACACTCACGAGCGCTGTCAAGTTGTTTGAACGGAGTCCCTCTGAGGAAGATCCAGAGGAACCTACAATTACCGAATTAAAGAACAAGAAAGGAATCCAACGTAATTCTCATGAAGTAGCTACGCTGGTGCATCGCAAAAGCCCATGCATTGGCATCAAAATCAGGCCACCTTTCATTCTAATAGGGTAATACCTGCAAGTTCGACAACCAAAATTAAAAAAGAAATATCTCGATGTTCCAGAGCCATTGTCAGGAGCCTCTCTTGTCCCCTATATCAAGACAACAACTTGACAATTTCTAAGCCCCTCCCCCGACTCCAGATCTTGAAGTACTCCAGATCTTGAAGTACAAACGCATTCCACGATCTCGACCCCGCTCTTGACTGAACAACCCAAGCACCAATGTTCATCAAAATATGTGACTCAGCAGCTTTAGTACGGGCCTAGCCTTGTTCATGGAAAATTCGGTGCGGAAACCTTCTGGCTATCCACTCCACGACTACTACGGCCAAGAATACTTACCCGAATCTGATCCAGGTCCCGCGCGCCACGTGCTGCAGCCCGGCTCAGCAGCTGGCTCATTCGGTCCACTTGAAACAGATGGCAACATTTCTCCACTCAGCGTATTCAAGTTAAGTGCTGCCAACTCCGATGAAGGAATTATCCTACTCCTTGACCGCTGAACTCCGCGCTGACCTGATCCTGTCGTAAGCCGTCCGTTTATAGGACCATTACTGTAGAAGCATGCCGGAAGAGGAGTGGGGAAAAGTTTGTGAACCGACGAGTCGAGGACGACGTCCATGATCCGTGCCAGTTTGTCGGGATCGTCCCGATAATGAGAGATGAGCAAGATTGCCAAGTCTCCCCTAGAAAAAAATTTGAACGTAAAGTGCTTACTGAAACAGAAACTGACAAAATATCGGAAGGTCAAGATACTATTCCGTTCTAGGTTTCTTTACCTTTAATTTTCTCACTTCTTGCGAGCGTGAAACGGAAAGCCACACTGATTCGCACGCAAGCATGCGTCAACATTAGGTTTATGGTGGTCGGACATAGGCTATTGAGATCTTGGGAACACAGAAAATTAGAGAGAAAACTATTTTATATGTCTATTTGCGCTGTAACGAAAGAACTACAACATAGGTAATTTGCAACTGGCCCCCCTCGGCAGGGTTAAGATTTCAAAGTGGGTATTGTAGAAATAAATGGATGAACTGGCAGTAACAAAAAGGAAACTAAAAGAGCTCTGGAAAGGTACCTCTGCCGACGAGTGCCTTCGCACAGCAAGGGATGGTCAGCTTCGGAAACGTTTGCTTTCATGCTCAGCGCTGCCAATGCGGCTGAGAAACCCAGGCCCTCGTCAGTCGCAATGCGGATTGGTCCGTAATGCGGTGATCGACTGATGGTTCCTGAAACATATTCGAAAGGAGTCAAATCAGAGTATTTTTAACGTCTGCCTAAATAACACTAAAACAAACAAAAAAAAGCTCGTCTAAAGTGCCGACTGAACAAGAATCCTGGAGACCTGGCGATTACTCGAGGACATAAGCTTCAGATTAGCCTTGAGATATAACATAGCTAAACATTACATTCACGACTCCGACTGAACCCCTTCACCAAGGTCTTGAGATCGTCAACTAACAGCATATTCTTCAATAAAAGTTATCTTTCGAAGCTCTTTCAGAACTTTCTCCTCCCTGCCAGCGATGGCAAAATAATCCATCCTACTCGTAGATCCAAACATGCGAGAAAAGTCTAGTCACTAGTTTTTTGTTGGAATAAGCAGCTGCAATCGCCTTATACTTTTAATTTAGGCGAGAAGATGTTGCCCAAAAATGATGCTAGCAGAAGGCCTTTAGTAATTTGGAAGAAAAAAAAAAGATGAACAAAAAAACATGGGCTCTTGGTTAGACAAGGACTGCTCACACCAACAAAAATAAATCTATAAGCTTACCAATATTTGCCAGTGCCTCAAAGACGAAGTAGGAGATATTGATGGGCAGCAAAGCCTCTCCTCTTGACTGATAAGTGCCGTTCATCTCCTGTGTTGCCTTTTCACGAATCATCTGCATTTCTTTGTAGCCCAAAGGTATTTTCTCTAACAGGCGAACGAGTTCAGATTCCTGATGGGCCAGTTTTACCTAAAAGTCAATGATTAGTATAGATAAGCAACACGCTTAAAGGACACCTGAACAATGAAACCATACTTGAACACACCATGGAGAATGCATTTACGGGCATGGCCACGGAGAGCATTCTTCTCCTGAGCGTGACGTTTTCAAAATAGGGATGTTCGTTTCTGGAGGTTTGCACATGCAGACTCCAAGACAAAAAGCGCAATTCATTCAAATCTTACACAGCGCTGGCCGGATCGTATTGGAATTTCTTCTAGATATACGTTTGGGCTTAACTGGTTAAAAAATATTCCAGAAGAAGGGTTGATTGGAGACGTTTGTTCATTTCTAAAATTGTTCGGTACTGAAATAAGGACAGATGCAAAATGGAGCAAAAATCATAGCTTGGAAACACTATTTCGTATTTGGATTGGGTTTTCTGCAGGCAATGTTAACGGAAGTCATACAGATAGGGATGATACTTGGTACTCTTCATTCAGGTGTCCTTTAATAAGTAAGTCCATATAGATCAGTCTTCCAAAATGCCTGATATTTTAATGCGTAATAAGAGAAAGGTGATCAGGAAAAAACTTGAGACACTCAACAGCCTATGTCACTATATTCGCCGGTTAGTGTATGCCGAACGCTAGGGCATACTGACTCGTTGAAAGTATTCACGACTTGTCTGAGGCTGACAAAATTGACATTTTCTCCATTGACGGAAGAGAAAAGAGATAAATTACCTCTAGCGGTTTGGTTGTGGCTGGTGGCCGAGCCATTTCTAGTCCGAAGATCGCGACGCGAAACGCCAGATAGAGATGGTCAGATCCCAGTTCCAGCCTCAAGTCACTTCTATCTGACAAAAATGAAGCCAAGAAGTGACACTTGGTAAGTGTGGCAGATGCGAGACAGCTGATTTGGTGACATACGGGGTTCGGCTGAAACAATAAACATATAATAATATAATTACAATAATAAGGCTTTCGCCTCTATAAATTTCTCGGGACACTTTACACTCTAAACTGAATTTCAGCCAGGTGGTAGTCGACACCTGCTTTGAACTGGTTGATATTTTCGGCATTCACAACCCTTTCTGGGAGATTGTTCCAATGTTCTACTATTCGGTTGCTAAAGCTCCATTTTCCAACGTCTTTTCGGAATTTCTTGCCACTCAGTTTCAAGTTGTGTCCTCTGAGACCGTTGTCATTGAAAGTGAGGATATCATCAGGCCTTATGTTATCATAATAACTATGGCAAATTTTAAAAGTTTCAATCAAATCACCTCGTAGAAATCTGTAAGATAGACTGGGTAATCGTAATTTTTGAAGCCGGTTTTCATAAGGCAGATGGCGAATGGCTGGCACAGTTTTTGTAGCTCTTCTCTGAACTTGCTCAAAAATATGAGAGCTGGCGCATCGCTGACCAGGACAGGACCAGACAAACGGGGGTGGGGCATTCTTATTCATTGAAGTAAGGACAAACAAGAATTTAACACCTTGTTACAATTCCATGCAAAATCCTTGCGTTTGCGACACAAAATACTTCAAGACTCAAAGATCCAAATGACCAGAATAAACACGCTGAGCAACATTATTGGTCAAAGTGTTGTTGATCGGCTCTGTTTGTCAACTTGTGGAGTATTATGCCATGTTTTTCAAATAGAGCGTTTTGGCGAAGATTCGCCTCTGTTGATCAACAGGGACGTTTTGGCGGTCATCAACATTGTTGATGAACAGAAGAACCACCAAAAACGCCTTGTAGCCTGACAAGAAATAGCGGATTTAGCTTAGTGCGGGAGAATGCGGGACTACCTAGCGAATAACTTTCGATTTCCTTCGGCACCTAGTTTTCGTGATGGTTGGCGGTTTTCGCAAGATGGTGTAGAGTCGTTTACGAAGCCGTCGAGCGGAAACCATTAGCTGTGAGAATCATCCAGACGTCACCCACTAGACACAACTTTGTCAAGAGATACCTCGCTTACCTTTTTCTTCCTCCCTTTCATAATCAAGGGCGGAACCTGCACCATGAGGTCCGGTGGGTTCGCCAGCAGTTCCGACGCCAACTCGACACTCAAATCCACCATGAACTTCTGCCTGCCATGCGCCAAAAGAGCTTCAGCCCTTGCAAATCTCACTTCAAAAGGATCTGTAACTGCTTTTACACTACTGAAAATCCCCACTTCCTCTACTTCCGGGGAGCCAATGATAAGCTCCGGCGAATCAGAGAGCTCCACGTCAGCGTTTCGCTCCTGCATTTCGCTTTCAAGATCAGTATCAGACGAGCTCTTGTCCTTGTCGGTATTGTTTGAGCTGTCCTCGCACTCGCTGGGAGCCGGAAGTTCGTCGAATGCATTTTCGATGAGTGCATTTGCGTCACCTTCGTTTTCGCAGAAGCCTTCGCTGCTAACGCTGTCGTTAGCAGCCTCGTCCATCCATTCCTCTTCGTCTAAACGCTGGTGAGGCATTTTGTTTTTAAGAACCGCGGAGGAGGCGTTTATGCTGCTGTGATTCTCGTTGTTTCGAAAACAGGCGATAGGACTGTAAAAACGACGGTTTCCGTGGTTGTATGTGACACCTGAAAAATAACGAAAAAAGAACTTATACAGCAGTTTGTCGGCTCCCTTTACATCAGTTGCTACAGGTTAGGCAAACTGTGTGACCTCTGCTACCCTTCTTTATGCTGACAAAAAGAACCCTAAGCAACTTGTAATTTTAAAGTTAAACTGAAAAGCCAACTTATTTGTGTGTCGTTTAATTAGATACACTGAATTATTTTGATTCTGCAAAGGGATTTTTTGTTTTTCCACTATCTGCTCTAGTTATGAGGTTCAGAATATCTCCGGCCGTCCCCACAGCGTAAATTCTACTATAACGCGGGAAATTTTAATCTCAACACAAATGCGGCTTTTCAGTGGGCAGTGGTGAGATTGGTGACGATTCCTTAGTGCCTGAACAAAAAAAAATCTATCTCTTAAGGCATACAACAAAAATACAAGCGCATGGAGGCACCACCAATCACACGGAAATTCCACTATTTGAAAATCGATTATTCGTGAATAGCGGAACAACGAAGTACCTTGTTTTCAGCGGGTCTTCAAGCCAATTTAAGTGAATAAGTGATGGGTAATTAGACTGTCCTATCCTAGCCCTTTTTGGTTAAACTTTAAGGACGTTTCCAAGCTTTCGAATCACCATATGAATCATACAGCTTTTCGCGCCGCTCTGATTAGAGTGCTACCACAGCGACAAGGGCCCACCTGATGCGCTTCTAAAACTTCAATACTAATGGCCTACGTTGACATGGTTTTCAGCTGAGTGGTTTGCACTTTACCAAGGGCCTTGTAATATGGTCTTTCCACAACACGGTTTTTATGGGCTGATGGAACGTCCTTAAATCCTAAGCGGCGACTCAGTGAGACAACTTCGACGCGGAAGATTTTTTACAAAACTATTATTTATTTCGATAAGCTATTTAGACGCCAGTGGCCTTTTCATGCACTGTGGTATAACTGTTTTATTATACGATTAATATCGGGAAAACTGTAACTTAATATATTAGATAAATGAAGCTAATTTAAGAAGTAGATGAAGATACAAATATTTGTCATTTATATCATCCTGCCTAGTATTTTCTTTCCTTTCTTGTTCGTAGAGTTGTAGAGATTAGTTGGTCATATCGGTATTCAATCCCTTGCTTTCGCCTTGTCCGGACTACGTCCACCGCACCTTAGCGTTGAGTCTGGCTTCCCACCATTCCAGCTAAGCTAGCCATGGTTAAGATTTTTCGCACCGCATAGCAAACTATTTCTGCGTTTCGCGGGCACTTAGATCAAAGCTCAGTGACCCCTACACTTTCACCTTTTATCCTGTCTCCTGGCCGAAGATTAAATTTTGTGTTATATATGTTATGTGTTTTGTATTTGTTTTTATTTATTTCTTTCGATCTCTTTATACTCCGCTTTCCAAAATGGCGGGTAAAAAATAAATTACTTACTTACTCACTTACTTTAGCACTTAGCTTTTTTACACTTAGCACTGTCCGACTGTCTGGCTCCTCCTGCAGGGCGGGGCCAACAAAACCTGTCACTTGTCATCACTTAACTACTCCCCAAGTAGGAGTCAACTCATATCCGGCAGCCAATCGCGGGCCTCCTTGGACTTGGTTAAACTTCAGTCAACGAACCCGGCTCCGAACCCGGCTCCGACCCCGACTTTGGTTTGTCAAATTTTTAGTCAACGAACCCGGCTAACGGGTTGCTAACGCCAAATATACTGGTTATCAAGAAAGAGGACAATTCAGGGACACTTAGAAGAGAGGGTATCGCTCTCAGGTCCAATACAAGCGGCTGGACGGAACCTTATCTGAAAATGAGAAGGCAAGTTTAAAACGCATTCTCCTACCTGAAATGGTGTACTCGTCCCAATCAAAGAAGCACGCTTTAATTGCAGGCTTGAATCCATCGAAGAGCTCGATTTCGTTTCTGAACGCTTGGGCAGCACGCCCACTAGACGGCACGCCTGACAAATCAGCACCAACTGGAGTCTGCATGCCTCGACTCTTCGCAACTTTATCCACAACTTTCAAGTGCCAGTCGCGGAATTGTTTCCGCAGCATTTTTCGTTCGTCCGGAGAAATCGCAGGATTTAGGGCAGCGAGTCGCCACAAATCAACAATCTCGTCGCAGAGGGATGCACAAGCATGTTGCGATGCGTGGGTGTTGCTGTGGATACTGCTGCTTTTGGCACTATGACCGACACAACCGCTATGAAAAGCGACGTTAGTGTTGAACCACCAAACCATTATCTGAAATAAAGGATACAGTCTAAGCGTCATCTACAGCAACTTCCGTGAGAGGGAACACTTCCGAGTGTCGTTGAAGGGAAGACTGGTAATATGAAAGTTACGTAATGTGAACGTTACTTTACTACACAAGTACCATAGCAGAGAGGTAATGGTTTAGTAGAGAAGCTTATCTTTTAATGAGGTCTTTGCCATAACACCGCAGCACAAACGATTGCACACAGAACCATGTTGAAGAGCACAACTTCAAGAATAGATAAAAAGCTCTCCACTCAAACCTTGCTTACACCGAACAGGATCAGTACCCACGCGGAGGGAGACTGTGTTCACGATGCCTGGACAGAGCTATAACGCGAAATCCGCAAGAAATTAGATGGTCAAAGGCCAGGACTTACCTGTTCACAAGACATGCACTCCAGAGTAACAGTTTCAAGCAGAGGTACAGCATTGCTATCTCTTCTCCTGAAAAGTTCCCTAACGATTTGAAGAAGGTTCCACATCCCCTCTGGTTCTCTTCCTCTTAAAGGGCGAAGGAGGCTGCTGTACTCGGAAGCCGCGGGGGGAGCGGATGTGCTCAAGTAGTTGACGTCACTGAAAAACAGACTGCTATAGCGTTTCCAGAAAAACCACAACGTCAAATTTCCCAAAGGCGTGTGCAAATGAAGCTTTCCTTGCTTGCCTTTCAGTTCATTTGTTACAGAAACCTGGCCTCTGTACAATGTCAGAAGTTCCATGAAAGATAACACAAGGATGCGCAGTTTCAACAGACAACAGCTCATCAGACAACACTTGGGATGTTGTCTGTTGTTATTTTAAAAACGTTATGCATGAAATGTATAGCAAGCATTGCCGAAGCGCAGAAAAGTGCCAAAAACGCATCTGCTGACTTTTTTGTTTGTCTTCACGATATCGGCATCCCAAGTGTTGTCTGTTGAAACTGCGCATCCTTGTGTTGTAAGTTATGAAACTTCTGACAGCTTACAAATGATCGGAACTTGCAGGGATGATATTGTTGGGTACATAATATAAGGTTTGAAGCCAAGCTGACCATTCATTGCAAACAAAATGATCAAAACGAGATTTTCGGGGTTTCTTTTTGATCAGCTAAATTATCCCTCTAAGATTTATCCCTCGCACATCAAAAAGCTGATCAAAAAGAAACCCCGAAAATCTCGTTTCCATCATTTTGATTGTTGGGTACAGCTGTTTTCAAAACCCGAAAGAGAAAAACATATGCAAAAGTTTCAGTGTACCAATAGTAAGAACTAGCTCTAACAGCTAGCAAGGATAAAACAAAATTTCAACAACGCTACTTTGGTTCGTGCCTATATGATATTTGGAGAAATCATAAAGATAAATATTCCTTCAACCCAAGCTGACTGCGAATCATATTTGACAGTGCAAAAACGGATACGTCAGCTAAATTTTATTCGAGCTATATTTCGGCCCTTCTTGGCAAGGGTCCTCTTCAGGCTCAAAACCGCTCAAGTTGGAAAAACGAAACTTGTGATAACAACACTGAAGATTCTAGCTTAGTGTTAAATATCTAAATTGGTGAACTTCCTTTTGGAGAGTAGCTAGGAGTTAAAATGGTTGCTGAGATTTCATTTTGGACACGGCTGCTGTTTTTGCTGCTCTAATGGGTCGTTGATCGGGTAGAGATTTTTCTGCATTTGGGTTGACTTTGGTTTTGTTATGGACAAGAGATTGGGGCCTGAATTTCCTTTCGCTGATGACGCCGTTCCATGTCTCTGGTAGTGAGTATTCGCCTGTGTCTCGGTTGATCCCAGACATACATGAGCTATTAGTAATAGTTACAGTAATAGTAATAGTAATATTACTTTTTTTGCAGTAATAGTAATAGTAATAGTTTTCGCTATTATTTTTTTACTAAGTAATAGTAATAGTTTTACTATTATCTATGAAGTAATAGTAATAGTTTAACTATTACTTTACTATTACTTTGCCCTAATTCTCATTGCTCTGGTCTGGCTTTAGTTTAGTATCGTTAGTTAATTCCCCACCTCAGAGGACCGATTGTATGCAAATTTAATCCCCATGCAATGTGATGCAATAATGCAAAATACGGGATTGTTAGGCTAAGTTGAATAAAAGCCGAGGTCTCCTCGTGAGTCGTGCGTGACGTGAGTAAGGATATTGAACGAAAGTTATGGCTGAAACAAGTGCAAACCTTGAAGTGGTTGAACCCGAACCTGAGCCGAACGAATTGAAATCTATCTGGAGGTTTTTCAACAAAGTTGAACTGTAAGTACATTATTGGGTAAAACTGAACCTTTAAAGCCTGTTTCCCATCAGGCACGTACGCAGGAATTTTTTTCGGTGGGGGGACCAAATCCTTCAAAACAGTATATAAAAGGCGCATTATATTATGTAACATCTACAAAACACTAAAAAACGAGCCGATTTCACTTGATCAACAATCTTTGTAGTAAAACAATTAACAAATTCTGTCTAGATCAGTAATTAACCACTATCCCTTATTCTGTGTGAAGGATCAGAAAATTATGCGAAAAAAAATCGTGAGATTTCGGGGGGGGCGGGCCCGGAGGCCCCCCTCTGCGTACGTGCCTGGTTCCCATAGTCAGCGGTTGCCGCTCCACTTTCGAAAGCGACGGGAAAAACCGTCGCGGTTTCACTTGGAAAGAAACCGCAACCGCCGGTGGGTTGAAAGCCGAGCGGCAACCGCTGCCTGTGAGAACCAGGCTTAAGCTGTTAATTATCGAAAGAATAGTCGGAATTTGGTGAAACTTGGTATGCAGATAGCTTTGTCAATAGTTCGACGATGGTTATCGTCCCCAAGAAGGGGGGGAGGGGGATTTTGTAGGGACGAAACAATCGAATGTTCTGTTTGCCGTAAGGTGTGACATGAGGGGTACAAAATTGGGTTCTCGGGGTCCCTGATTCCGAGTATGACGGTTTCCGGCCGGAAAAAAAAATGAATTGTTAGTAAGGCACAAGGTCAGTGTCGAGCATGGGGTTATTTGATCGACTGGACTCAAACTCGGAATGTAGAACCCCCTCGGAATCCTAGACGTTTTGGGGTCCGGATCCAATCACGGTTGAGGGGGGGGGGGTACAGGAATTTCTCGAAAATGCTCAGATTTGAGGGAAACTTGATGGGTGGAAAAATAAAATACTATAGAAAATCTTTGTATGTGTCCTATCGGATTCAAGCACGGCGGGGGGGGGGAGCTGGAGGGGAATTCCGGAAAATATTTGGCACGCCTAGGATAGGAATGAAACGAGTAGACAGATTCGGATGAAACTTACAGGGTAGAAATTTCATGTGATCTACATTAACTGTTTTGGAGTCCCGGCCGAATTTGGTCTCGGTGGGGGGAGTTGGAGGGGATGCCGGAAATTTCCCTCAGATTCAAGTGAAACTTGATGGGTGGTAAGAGAAACTGCCCTGGATGATGCATTTATGTGTCTGAACCGGATTTGGTCACGGTATTCAGATTCAACCATCGGCAGGGGGGGGGGTGAGGGACGGAGAATCTGAACCCGTGTAGCTTGCGTACGTTGGGAACGGGTGATCCGATTGGAGTGAAACTTGACGAGTGGTAAGAGAAGTTGCCCTAGATGATTTATTTGTATCCCATTTCTAGGTCCGAACAGTATCTTTCGACGGTGGGGGAGTTAGAAGGGGGGATATTGTGATCTTCTCATTTGCTTTCTTGTACGACATACTCGTAACAAATTACCGAATTCGACCGACACTTCCGTAGAGGGTTATCGCGCCACAGGACGACGTTCGGATCGCATGGGTATCCCAAGCAACATTCGACAGGGGCGATCTCGATGAATTTTCATATATGCATGCGTGTTGACCATAGCTTGAACCAAACGAAGATATGCGATGTAGGTATTCTACCAGGGGGGAGGGGGGGGGGTGTCCTCTGTTGGTTTCGTGAATCTTGGATTCGACTGAGGCTGATCATTATTTCAGGTTGTCTAGTCAAAGCGCAAAGGTCTCGAAGAAGAGCAGAGACTCGGTTGACGCGAAGAAAAGTCAGGCGAAATGCAAGCTTTGCTCCAATTTATACCAGTACACGGCGAACATAACTTCCAACCTTGCAAAACACCTGAAGAGCAAGCATCCAATTCAACACGGCGAATACGTCAAGGAATTGGTCAAGAAAGGACAACAGAGACAGGAACCTTCCCGTGGCCCAGCTGCAAGTAGCACCCTTACGAAATACGGAATTGGAAAACCGTCCGACGTCACTGCAGCTCTGTCACCCTGGCCCAGCACCCACAAAAAGCACCAAGCAATCTCTCAGAACCTTTCGTTGGCTCTCTGTACTGGGCTGCTGCCCTTCCGAGCTATGGAAAATCACTACTTTAGACAAGCAATGCTATTGGCTACGGACAATAAGTATATGGTGCCAAGTCGATTCACTTTTTCTAAGAAGCTTGTGCCTGGACTTTACGAACAAACAAAGCAAAGAGTGGTGGCTATGCTCAAGGAGACATCGCATGTCTCTCTAACGCTTGACTTGTGGTCTGACTCGAAATCTCGCAGTTTTCTTGGTGTCACGTGCCATTTCAGTTATAAGGACCAGCTTCGTTCACTGTTGCTGACTTGTCGGCGGTTCAAAGGAAGGCACGACAGCTTCAATATCAAAGAGGCAGTGAAGGACGTGCTTGAAGAATTTGAGCTGACTGGAAAAGTTTATGCCATTGTGACTGACAATGCTTCAAATATGGTCAAAGCATTTGTAGTGGACTTAGTGGAGCTTGATGAGATGCCAGTTTTAGCAGTCGAAGAAATGCCGATTTTTGCAGAAGAAAATTCTACACAAACTGACAATGATCAGCTCGAAAAACACTCCGAGAGTTCGGACGACACGAGTTCTCAAGATGAAGATAGTGATAATGTCCGCAGAGCTGAACGACGTGCTAAGTCTGGTTTGCCCATTGATCTGATTGACGAGGAGTATTATGAAAGTGAAGAACCGAGCTTAGACTTTCGCGATATTTGCCATCAGGTCCATTTGGGTTGTGCCCTGCACACTGGGCAGTTGGTCGTGAAGGATGGCCTTGAAATGATCTCTGTCATGACAGACTCAAATCCAGTAAAGGCGGGACTTAACAAGATCAATAAGTTTGTGAATGCTGTCAGGCATTCCACAGTTGCAGCTGATATCTTACAGGACTTGCAGAAACATGTGAGAACAGCAGTGGTCACTAGATGGAACTCTAAATACGAAATTATCAAGTCCTACCTCTCTTTAACTCCGGCTGAGATTAGAAAGATGTTTCCAAAAGAAAAGGATGGATTCGTCTTGAAGCCAAACGAACAGGCTGCAGTTGACGGTCTGTTAGAACTGCTCAAGCCCTTTTTGGCTTTTACCTCGCACCTGCAGAGTCAGACAGAGCCAACAGTGGGAAGACTCCTACCCTCTGTTGTTTTTCTGAAGTCAAAGTTAGAAAACTGCGAAATCCACACGTCCCTCAAGGGCGTGAAAGATCGTCTTTTGCGAAGTATCCACGAAAGGCTCATGATGCCGTATAAAGAAAAGAAGGACGTAGTCGTGGGTGCAGTACTTGATCCGAACTTCAGACTCAAGTGGGCCAGTGACGGAGAAGGAGCTAGGTTTAAGCGGTACGTACTCGAAGAAATGGACGCATCTGAAGATGTAGACCTCCGTCCACAGACAAAGAGGCGAAGACTAGTGACCGAGAGTGAAACTGAGCATAGTATATTCTCCTTTTTCCAAGCAGAAGGTGAGGTATCAGAGACTCCGTCTGTTGGGGAAGGCCATTGGATGGGAAATCCCGTCGTCGGAGAGCTTGAAGCATATATAGTTGACGATACTAGTGATGTCAGTGGTGAAGTTTGTGTCTCCGTGATGGAGTACTGGGGGAAACGGAAGCTACGGTTTCCCCACCTATATCAAGTTGCGCAGAAAATCATGTCTATTCCTGCATCGTCGGCACCTGCAGAGTCGGCATTTTCAGTTGCAGGCAAGATTAAGAGAAAGGACAGAATGAAGCTGAAAGACAGCAGTTTCGAAAGGCTGATCTTTGTTCATGCAAATGCTAAATACTTGTGATTTTTATACTTGTGACATATTTGAAAAATAAAATTTGATTGCGTATCTTTGGCGCAATTGGGTTTCCACCCATGGACAAACTAATCCTACAAGATGGGAAACTCGGCTCAAGTTTCTTAAGTTCAGCAGCACCCTCCGCATGCCCTGTCAGTGGTATGAAGATGACCCGACGGAGGTCGATCGTAGTTCCGCGTACAAATACTACCGAGTTCTTTCGCTGCGAGCTGCGTTCCTATAGCGGGATTCTCATCTTGTAGGATATAGTTAATACATTACAAATGGGCAATGTGGGTTCAAATCATATACACACAAAAGTAATAGTAATAGTAATAGCTTTTACTATTACTTAAAAAGTAATAGTAATAGTAATAGTATTACTTTTTCGGTCAGTAATAGTAATAGTAATAGCTTTGCTATTACACTACAGTAATAGTAATAGTAATAGCACGCTATTATTTTTCCGAGTAATAGCTCATGTATGATCCCAGAACGGTTTTTCTTGATCTCAACGGCTTCTCTTATGGTTTGATGCAGTCCAGTGCAAGTTGCAAGAATTTGCGCTTTTTCAAAATGTACGAGATGGGATGGGTTTCCGAAAACGTGTTCTGCCAGTGCCGATTTAAAGTTGTAATTTGGACGGTGTCCATTGGAAAGGGCGTGGTCGATCTCCTGTTCATGTTCCGAGAGCCTCTTTTCGAAAGTCCTCTCTGTCCTACCGACATAGCGCTTCCCACAGTCGCAGGGTATCGAATAGATACCTCGTTGGTTCTGGTTTGAGACTGGGTCTTTGGCGGTGTTTAAGTAGGACAGTAGGATGTTCTGAGTCCGGTGAAATGTTTCGATGTTGTACTTTTTTAGATTCCTGGACAGTTTTTCAGTGACCCCTTGAATGTACGGAGGTAGACACGTGCATTCTTTTCTTCTGGTTTGTCAGTGCTAGGAGTGCTAGTGTTGCTTTTGGAGGCCTGATGGATCTTCAATCTTCTTCGAATGATTTTTTCGACTAGTTGGATGGGGTATTTGTTGCCGTAAAGCACGTCCCGAATGTGACTCAGCTCAGCGTCTAGGAGGGTTTCATCGAAAATTTTGATAGCTTTGTCGACTAGGGAAATGATAACTGCGCGTTTCACGTTTTCTGGTTGGTATGAATCGTAAGGCAGATACCGGTCGTTGTGAGTGGGTTTCCTGTAAACTGAGCAAATGAAATTTGTTTTTCCGTTGGCAATCAACACGTCTAAATACGGAAGCTTCAAGTCGTCATTCTCATATTCGGTGGTGAACTGGATTGTCGGTTGGACTTGATTTAGGGCGTCGACAAAAGATACTATGTCAGTCTTTTGACCCTCCCAGGCTGTAAAACCATCGTCGACGTAACGTTTGTAACAAGACCAAAGGTTTCGATGGGATCCCAAAAATTTAATATTTTTACGTCTTGACTACGTCTTGACTACGCCAGTTCCAGTCTTCGCCAGGCTAATCATCTGAGAAAATTAAGTTCAGATATACCTGTATAAGCCATATTTATTTCGACAAAACTGATCGAAACTTCCTGCTTTACTTCTGCCAAATTTCCGGTTTCGGCCGAATTCCGAGCGAACTACTTGTCCAGCCAAAAAAAGATAATTCAGAAAAGAATTCGGTGCATCTCCTTATCCCTATAAAGAACATCTAATCAACTTAAAATAAAACTCTAACTTATAACAAATCCGGTTTCAACCGGATTCCGGACGAACTATATGCCCGGGTAAAAAATGATTGTCATATACAGATTCAGCGTCTCTTCTTGCCCTAAAATCTATCATCTAATCAACTTCAAATAAAACTTTTGCTTTTAACAAATTTTCCGGTTTCGGCCGGATTCCAGGCGAACTACTTGTCCGGCGAGAAAATGGTTTTCATTGTCGTGTTCAGCATGTCTTCTTACCCCTAAATCGAACATCTAATCAACTTCAAATAAAACTTTTGCTTTTAACAAATTTTCCGGTTTCGGCCGGATTCCGGGCTAACTACTTGTCCGGCCAAAAAATGAGTTTCACCATCGTGTTCAGCATGTCTTCTTACCCCTAAATCGAACATCTAATTAACTTCAAATAAAACTTTTACTTTTAACAAACTTTCCGGTTTTGGCCGGATTCCGGGCGAACTACTTGTCCGGCGAGAAAACGGTTTTCACCATCGTGTTCAGCATGTCTTCTTACCCCATAATCGACTATCACATTAGCTGTTTCAAAATATTTTGTTTGCCCCTTAATTTAAACCCCCTCCCCCACCCCTAAATGTAGGGCTACAGTGCCCATCTACGAACTTGACCTTACTCTTGACCCAAAGAATCCTCACACCAAGTTTCATCAAAATATCTCATTCCCTTCGAGAGTTATCGTGCTGACAGACGGACGGACGGACGGACGGACAGACGGACAACTTTTGCGATGTCATAGGTATCCGTCACTAACGTTTTGGGATCCCAAAAACGGGGGGTCATCGGCGCGATACTGAATGCAATCTGCTCTATCATAAAGATGCCTATTCTAGAACTATTTTCTTTTATTCCCGAGTCCTACGTAGCTCCATGGGTGTTAAAATACGTTTTATCCAATGACTGCACTGTCAGAAGTTTCACAACAGATAACACAAGGATGCGCAGATTCAACATTTGGGATGTAATCTGTTGTGATTTTGAAAACGTTATGCATGAAATGTTATGCACAACAAGCATTGCAGAAGAGCTGAAAATGCCGAATAAGCATATTCAAAAGTTTGTCGCAATGACATATCGGAAAATTCTGCAGATGCTTTTTTGGCGTTTTTAGTGGAGTGTTCCTTGTAACACTCCATTATTGCGAAGGCTGTACAGTAGCAGCTTTCAGTTTTCACCATATTTTGTGGAGCTCATAACCCGTGAACCAGTGCAAGTATAAAGTTCAAACTTAGCACACTTGTGGGTACTGGGCCTAGTTGTGCCTTTTAGGGGTAAAACCCCCCACATCAGGTTCAGGGGCAAATGAGCGCAGATTGCCCAGTGAATAATGTTCAAAACTTGATCAGAGTTGGACATAGGACGATGAAATTCCTTGTACTTGTAGATCCTGGGGCTGGGAAATTACTTCTAAAGTTGCATCCCCCCACCTATCCCATGCATGGGCAACTGGGCCCAGATTGCCCAGAAGTTAAGTTCAGAACCCGTGACAGGAATCAACAAGTATCAAATTGAAACTTGGTAGGTTTGTGAGCATTAGGGTCTCTTTTTCCTTTTTGCGGGTCCCAAGACCCACCCCCACTTTGTTCAGTGGCAATTGGGCCCAGATTACCCATTTTTTAATATTTTCAACTTGACAATACTGCAGATAGGGCGATGAAATTCCTTTGTGCTTTCGGATCATAGGGTTGGATTTATATGTGGAGCTGAACCACCCCCACCCTGGGCCAAGTTGGCCCAGTTTGTTCATGACTTAGGCCTTTGCGTGAGACAAGCTTGATGCAAAAAAGATATTATTCAAACAGAAGTGATGCCACAAAGGCAGGTATCACATGCTTCCGCAATTCAGGTAGGTCTTAGCTTCGAAGACAGACTGGGCATAAAAGCTGTGGAGGCGAATTTATAGTTCACGGACGTAGGAGGTAATGCCACTGTTCGCGGCTATTACAGTACTATGTTTCACGGAATTCGCTCCACTCACCTGAACACTGTTGGAGACGGGACACAAAATTTGATGAGAATCTTCCTCATGTTTTCCAAAAGCATCTGGGTATCCATGCACCAACCCGACTGCTCACCAGCCAATCCCCCCGCGGTAGGGTCGGGAGCGCCTCGGGCCTAAACAGAAAGAGGCTTACAGATCTACATTCCATTACTTTCACAGAAAAGAAGGAGAGAGACCTATTAACGAAGACTTCAACGACACATGACTAAAAGCCCGTGACACATGGGCTTGCGAGCCAATCTCGAAACAAAAGACATCTAAATGAGTTGCAATAACAATAAACTCAATCATCAATGGCATTAACTGTCACTTCACTTGCTTATCCGCTTATTTCTAAAACATTACCACCCTAAGAGTGAAGCCACATAAGTGTCAACCTTCACCATATATTCAAGTCCCGATTTTACACGCGAGTCTAACATGACGCGCACGAAACCCAGCGACCTTACGAACTTAAGTCGTTGGGCCATCTGGGCCCTTGAGCCAGGAGGGTGTTGTATGGACCCCAAAAGGCACATCCAGACCCCAATACAAAAAAAGTACACCGTAATTCAACTTGATGTTTTAAACTCCGCAAAAAAACAGTGAAACCGAAGGCAGAAACCAGCTACAGCGGCCACGACAGCGGTATGTTCACAAATGCACACTCCACAGAAAACAATTACCGGTAAAATGCAGGAATGATCTTGTTCGTTGATCTCGCTTTCTTTTGTTTATTATTCTCAAACTATCCCAAGCATGAAGTAAAACAAAGACTCGGATGTCTGTCCTTTAGAATATTCCATTGAGAGCTACTCCTAAATTTCGCACGTGAGAGATGAACTTGCGTCTTACCATTTTTATTTCTGTGTCATCTGCCGACAGCAGATCATCTAACAGGCCTTGAGCTATTGGCAGAACATGCCTGGGTAGCTCGCTTAGAAGATGTTGTGCGAATTTCTGGAACTTGCGACGATCAAGTTTCAGGAGAGACTCGCTGATAGGCAGCCTAAGTGCCACTTGATGAGCCTAAAGAAAATGTTAATCTATGAAAATCTATTAACATTTGGTACACTGAGAAACCTTCTTGGTCGACTTAAATATCCAGCCTGCTGCAGTCCGTGTATGCCTCACAGCTCACTAAGGCCCTGTGCGCCTGCTTAGCAGGTACAGCCAAAACTATCTACATTTATTTCCTCACCTTCGACCCCCCCCCCCCCGGTAAATTACACAGCCCGACATTTAGTCAAAGCGGAACTTTACGCATTTACATTATCCTGATCTGATCTATCGCGTGTGTACATATGCTCAATGCACATATGGTCCTCGTACCCCCGTACCATACTCTACCGTACAGCTTTCTACCTAATGTCTACTCACAACGCATCCCCCCTCCCAACCCCCCCCCCCCCCCAAAAAAAAAAAAAAAAAAAAAAAACTTCAGACAAGCCTTCCTAAGTGACTATATTTGAATTTTGATAACTATGCTACTTATCAATTCTGATACATTAGTTGCGTTTTTGCGGATACCATGGTATCTGTTACCACGGTAACTGGATCTGCAATTAGTCGTTTTTGCAGTTACCGTGGTATGTGACATACGGTTGCTCTGCAAAAACGACAATTGCCGAAATTGCGCTTTTCGAAAACATCCCAAAAGAAAAACTGATATTCAGTCACACCACTAAGTGCCAAACTTCTTTCTCACCAATTTGACAAAAACTGATGAAAGTGAGACGGTCTTCTCAGATACCACAACCAGTTACCACGGTCGGACCGTGGTATCTGAATATCAGATACCACGATAACTGCAAAAATGCCTTTTAACCGTGGTATCAGATACCACGATAACTGCAAAAACGACTTTAGACCGTATATCATACCATGGTATCTGCGAAAACGCAACTATTATTTCTTCTTACCTGATTTATCCGAAACAGTGAAACGGCAACAATGTGGCTGCAAAATGACGCATTACTGCCACATGAGCAAGTACAGGATGTGATGTGTCGTCTATCAAACGTGATAGAAACATTATTTGGGCTGTTTTTCCCCGACTGCACTGCATTTTGCTGGGATGAGGAGAAGTTCACAGTAGCACTAAGATGGAAACCTGAAAAGCACAGAATAATTTATGTACTGCTGAATAAGTAGAATCAGTATGATTTTCACCTTCACCACGAGACAGCGTTTTTATGGCACTTACAGCCCTTGGCTGAAGTTCTCTATAGCGATCGTAATGTCTATCGGTCTGCTCCTCTGTCCAACTTTTGCTAGTTCGGGCACTCCCAGATAAACTAAGACGATAAAACAAAAATTCCATCGAGTGAGGACCCGACCGGATGCTCCAGGATACAATCCTGGATCCAATCATCCGTTGGGAGTGGAGGGAGAGCAAATCCGAGAACTTGTGACGCGTGTCCTCTTGTGGACTCTTGCTATTTTGAGGCCCAGACCGGGTCCGACCTCAGTGGGAAGTTGGACAGGGGGGTACCAGAAATTTTCTTCGAGTAATCCGACTGGAGTGAAACTTGATTTGTGGTAGTAGCAAATGCCAAACGATGCAACATATACGTGTCCGAATCGCATCTGACATGGTGGGGGAGGTTCAAGGGGGATTCCCGGAAATAGTGTGACAAGTGTAGGGACAAAACGGATGGATCGATTGCGATGAAAGTTCGGACCAGATCCAACTTCGGAGGACGGAGAGGGTACCAGAAATTTCCAATGTTCTGATTAAGAGTGAAATGAGCTCATAAATCTTGTATGTTTATTTTTTTATGTTATGGTGGAGTGTTCATTTATCTTAGACTGACAAAGAAGTGCCCTTTAGGGGTCCTACCCCGACAGCCACCCGGTTCAGTTGCAACTGGGCCCAGATTGCTTAGTAATTCAAAGTTGGACGTCATCACGGTTGGAGCTATGGCAATGAAATTTCGTATACTGTAGTATATATAGGGTTTCCTATGTATAGGGTCTGGAATTATTTATTAAAACTGATGCCTCCCGTTCGTGGGCAACTGGGCTTTCATTTGCGTTCTTTTATGATACTTTCAACTATCGCTTCATAAAAAAAACATCGGTTTAAATTAAGTGGCTTAGCTAAGGGGCGCAAAGGGGCCATTTCTGGGGGAGGCAGGGGGGCAACAGCCCCCTAGGTTTCGGCGGGGCAAAAAAAATCCTCTATCCTGGTACTACTTTTTGACCCCTAAATAGGTTTCAAACGGTAAAATGCAAAGAATGACATTACTTTGAGATATTTTCGAATTTACTCCAAAAGAGTAAGAAATTTCGTGTCTGGGTGATAAACCTGGGATGGGGCCCAAAATTGATCTTTGCCCCCTCCCATTAAGGTTCACTGAAATGGCACCTCTGGAAAGGGGGTGGAGGCAATCCCACCAATTTTGGTTTCTCAGCTTTTAGCTGCTTATGTGTCTAGCTCTCAAATAATACCCCGTTACCGATACCCCGAAATTCTGGCTGGAAAATTCTACTAGTTGTATGACAGCCTACGGGGAATCTTCTTGCAATCCACTCACCTATTTGTATGATGTCTCGAACAGCTCTTGCCCTGTACAAAGCTTCACCCTTTGAAAACTCTTCGGCGGACCCATTTGCTAAGCAGGAGTATAGTCTAATATCTTCTTCATTATCTGGGAAGCTCCAAAAGGCAATCCGCAACTGAAGATTTTCAGGAACTGGATGAACAGTCTGTTCTACTACTTCAAACGAGATCTGGGCAGCAACCACTTTTGCGCAGAGTTCGGCAAGAGGAAGAATGTTGTCTCCTAAAACCAAAGGGTGATGTTAGGTGAACGGATAACTCGCAGCATTAACCCCTGCAGGAAAATACTGTGAACTTTACAGGCAGGGATTCAGAAGAGGTCCACTGGTCCAGGACTTGGAATTTTTCTATGGGCTAGAAGCGGACAAATTTTTTAAAGTAGGGCTATAGAGGTAATGGGTAAAAAAAGCTGAATGCTCTTGAAGCTGAACTATAACCCTAAAAAAAAAAAATCTATCCAACAGAGGCCATGGGCCCATGGCCACAAGCCCAGAAAGCAGACACTAACAAAGGCAATCTTGAGAATCAGGAACATTAAAGGAGCTGCATCGTAAGCATTCGAGCACTTGCAACGTCTAGACCCCCCCCCACCCACCCAAGGCCCAAGATGAAGCCACGACTCGATCCGACCGCTGGGTCATCTAGTGGCGCGGGTCGGAAGCTCCCGACATGGGGAGGCTGGGATCATAGTTTGACTACGGATCTAACAAAATGTTTTTATTTCAGCAGGTATAAAAATTTGTAGAAAAATCCAACTAATTATTAGCTTTATCGATTTCTTTTAGTATTTTGTTTTCTGTTTTTTCTTGTTAATTCCTTTAAGTCCAAAGATATGTAGCCTAAACTAGATCACAACAAACGAACACTGTAAATTATACTAAATTTTTTATAGTGATTTCTTGAAGATTCCGAAATTGAGCTAAATAATATTCAGCTTCCGAGACCAAAAAATTTCAAACTGGCCGATGATTTCCTCTTCGACATATCATATACTAGTTGTTTAAATCCTCTTACACACCACTCGATCTTCTCGAAGGTCTAGTAACTCTTTTGACCTCCGACGGGAGATCAATGAATAGTTGGCAATGACGACCTTTCTTTCAAGAGTGAATTGTTTCCAAGTAATTTGTGGATAACGCTGGCCGACCCATCGAAAAATTATGGTGTCTCCCACCTTCTCGGCCCACATGAATCAAAGACTTTAATTACCATCATTTCTTCTTGAACTGCAACTTCCGCTTTGGTTAGCAGCACCATTGCATGTCACGTTAGACTTCTTCCAGCCCCTCCAGTTGTTACAAAGTGATTCAGGTTCGCTGCACCAACTACACAGAGAATCTTCTTCAAACCTATCTGAGTCATCAAAAGAGAGCCTATCAGGCTCTTGCCATTCAAACATTTAGATGACACCTAGAACAAGAACAGCTGTTGACTTTATTTATATGTATATGTATATGTTTATTTATATGTTATTTATATTTATGTGTAATATCAACCATACCATACTGATTGCAGCTAATCTGTTCCTAACCACAAGATATTAGTCCATTTCATTATGGTATAGTTACAGTTGGTCAAAACCATGGCTTAATGTCAGATTACTGCACTAGGCTACTGCCCAAAAATAATAAGACACGATAGGCCTTGAGTCTCTGTTGTTAACCTGTCCTTGAGTTAACCTGAGAATTAAAACCACAAATACAAATCTACAGTGAACATGAACAGAAAAGAGAAACAACTTCTATTCTGGTGTTATCCTTGATCTAAAAGGCTATAAGTAGAGGACTGGTGTAGCCTAGCATAGATTGCAGTTTGGCAGTCTTTCCTGCCTATATCTAGATTCAAGAATACTGTTTCTTACCACCTTTTCCTGGCATGAGGGGTATTTTCGTCTTCAGTTTAGAGCAAACTAAATGCGAGTGGGTGAAGTGAAATTAGGTTTGAACTTAAAATGAACAAATTCATTTTTTACGTCATAGAGGAAGCTGAACCCTTTTAGCTGGTACGCCTACTAAATTAGAAATGTTCATGGTTTTGTTGTTTTTGATAAGTGTTCAAAGTAGAATACCTCTACTGTAAATAAGGTAAAACATTTAAATGTGGACAGATATTCAGCATTGCCATTATGGTTTCACAATTTAGGTTGGGTGAAAGAGCATAATGTTGCACATTTTCTGCACCTCTCCTGGGATCGTGGGACAAAGATAAAAGCTATCTGGCATGGAAAGGCCACCCCTCTGTTTGCAGTTTTGTATTCAAACACCTATCTCTGACAGCTATGGGACATACACCAATGGCCAAATGTTACAGTCAAACACTTGTTTGTTATGCGTATCAGATGCAATCTAGTTGTCAGAATAGTTTTTCTTTCATCAAACACTGGCGGGTGTCTGAGTCAGGTCTGAGTAAATATTTGTTTCACAAGAATCTGAACAACAGTACTGGCCTAATATTTGAGAATCAGTGGGACATCTGGAAATTTTAGCAACGCAGTTACAGGCAGGGGCGTCGCTATGGGTGTGTGTGGGGGGTGGTGGTCAGGGGCGTCGCAAGGGGGGGTGCAGCCCCCCCACCTTTTTGAGATTCGGTAAAATTTTGGGCCGGAGGCCCAAAATTTTACTACAACTGTTCGATATTTTTTCGATACCGGAACTATTCGGTATATTTACGGAGATTCGGTAGTTATACTGAATCCCAAATTGGACAAAAGGACTGATTTATGATCTCATCGATAGTCCTTACTTTTATTTTGGATCCCAAAAAGAAGATTTAATCATGAATGTTTCGAAAATTTCGCCTGCAGCGTTTTTTGTAATATTCTTTATTTTGCGGAAGGGCGCGTCATTTGATTGGGGTTTTAAGACAGTTTTAGGATTGGGATTTCGAAACATTAAAAGCTAAAATCTGGATGGAAATAGTTAAATTTGGCAGGAAAAAGCTAACTTGAAAAAAATCTCGCCTCCGGCGCTCACTTTATGTCATCATGGGTAGTATTGACTAGGCTAGAGTAGCTGCTGCTGCAGGAACGTCGCTCCATCCGGTTTCTGGACTTCTTAGAGCATCGGTATTTAAACCACGGTCAATGATAGAATTTGTAAGATAAGCAGTTACATTTTAGCCTACAGGAAAAAAAAATCTCGCCTGCGGCTCTCACTTTATGTGATCATGGGTAGTATTGACTATAAAGCAGTAGCGTCGGAACGTCGCTCCATTCGGTTTCTGGAACTTCTTGGAACATCGGTATTTAATCCACGGTAAATGATAGAATTTGTAATAAGCAGTTAAAGTTTAGCCTGCAGGAAAAAAAAGATTTTGAAAATTCGCCTGCGGCGCTAGATTTATTTTTCTCTTGGGTATAATAGCTGGAAGCTATTACTGCAATCGTGCCCGGCAATATATTCGCCAAAACGCCGCTTAGAAGTTGGCTTACCGTCTTTCATGCTGCCCTTTAATGTTACTTTTCCTGCGTAATCCTTTCTGTTCCATAATTTAAAGCTCGAATTTTCAGTTTCTAGGATTCGGTAAAATTTTTGAGAGATTCGGTAAAATTTTGGCTCTGCACCCCCCCCCCCACCGAAAATGCACTTGCGACGCCCCTGGGGGCGGTACCACCCCCCCCCCCTTGATGTAAGAAAAAAGCTAAAACGGGCGCTCGCAGAGCACCCAACCAAAACCTTTGAGCTAATCTCAAAAACTTTGAGCTAGTCTGGGCGCTCGCAGAGCACCCGACCATAAAAATTCAGCTAAACTGGGCACTGGCAGTGCTCCCGGGAAAAGTCAGTAAGGGTAGTTCAGGATTACCAAGACTTTTCTAAACTGACCCGATGTGTTATGTAACAACATCTCCTGATTCAATAAAATTCAGGCTGATTTTGCTTGTGGGGTATATTTTCAAGAATTTGTTAGTTTAAGGTGCTTTGTGTTTTAACAGAAAAGAATTTGGTGAAAAGAATTTTCCTCCAGTGCGTCACATAATAATAAATCGGCTTTGTGAGTCTGCAATGAAGGAAGATGTAATAACAGGCCTGATTATTACAACGCGTCATTTGATTTTTATTTTGTTTTTTAACTGTAAATTGAGAACATGTCTGCTATGTTTCAATTTTTTTTTTCCTGGATGATCAGTACTTCTTTTTCGGAAAGGGTCAGATTACCAACTTCCAGCTAAATGTGTCACTTTTTTTCAGGATTTGTCGTGAACAAAGACAGATGGGCAGATCCGTGCTAAATGGCCCTTACTTTCATTTGGGATTCGAAAAGACCTTCTAATCCTACCGGACTCCGAAAAAATTCGGCTGCAGCGCATTTTTTGGAGTCATCTCATTAGGGTTTGCTTGGAATTTCGCGGGTTGGGCCATGTTAAAAGCAAGATTTTGTTGGGGGGAAGTAGTGTTTAACCCGAAAAAAGCCATAGGTTACTTCAAAAATTTCGCCTGCGGCACTCATTTTCATTCTGTCTGGTATTAGCGGGCTGTGGGTTGGGTTTTTACGAAAACGAATTCCTCTTATTACGAGTGACTAGTGAGCCCAGTCATACATTTTGAGGTAGTCACCTTCCATGCCCAAGCCGTTCAAACCGTCCCTGAGCTCGGAGATACGACTAGGCATTTCAGTCTTCAATGCTTGCACGAATCACGAGTTTTATCAATAGGCTACATATACAACGAAAAGCTGAAACAGGCGGCAGGGCGCCGGCAGGCGCCCAGCCACCCCCCCCCTCGAGTTTTGGCTAGCGACGCCCCTGGTTACAGGATACACATTTATTTGCACCGCCCCTAGTAAACTTGTGTAAATTAAGATTAATCAAAAGGATCGCATGTAGAGCATCAAAATACATCCATTCTGACAAAATTAATCAATTTCAAATGTCATCCACTTACTTCTATTTCTTCTTTGAAGAAATACCTGATACAAAACAAAGTAAAAAAAGTGAGAATACATGCAACACAAAAACGTTGGGGTAAATCAGTGTAAATAGTCATGCTCAAGCTATCTGGGTTAGCCTGGTAGCTCAAATAAACCCGTGAAAGGTACAAAAGAAAATTGGAAATAGAAGGTGGTGCAAAAACAATTTTGCAGTGGTCAGCAGGTGTTTAGAAGAAAGGCATTTGGAAATAGTCGCGTTTTTTGTCAACTATCTACCAAGGCCTTGGTGCATTTTCCCGTTTTTTGACCAAGCGCTTACTTCTCACTGCTCTTTTGACCGTTTCTGGACCAAGCCCTTTCTCCTTTCTGCCCAGGCCTGCAGAAAAGGAGATTGGCAACTCCGAGGTGAGTTGACCTATCTCCTCAGGAGAACGGCGCCTGAGTACTGACTCCTCTCTGCCAAAAACGGCCAAATTAGCAGAAAGGACAGAGGACTTGGGAGAGATACCTTTGAGCTCTTTTGGCAAAAAACGCGACTAATGCTGCAACTTTGTTCAACGATGACTGTATTTGTATATGGAGTTTGCACTCTCAACCTGATGTTATGGCGAGGGGTGTAGTAAGCCGGACATAAGATGGTAAATGTCCAGGTATACAATCATCGGAGTCAGGATGGCCTAGGGCGTTGGTGGCCTACTACACGTGCAGAACTTCACGGGTTCATTATGGATTCCCCTGGTCGATTCACACTATGGTTTGCATACCGAACACACAACAGGTTATCAACCACCCGTCATACACTGGGCCTTACAGGCCAGCCCACTCTAAGGAGCTTAACAAAGACTCATAGAAGTGACCTATGGTCCATAAGTAAACAAAAGGTTTTATTAATAGATGTACTTACAAAAGAACAATCTTTAAGTGAAAAGAGTTGTTACCCGGCCGGGAACGGGAAATAATATTAGGTTGTAGATAATAATTAAACCTTTCAATCAAGACATAATTTCACATATTTGGTAAGTGTAGAGGCTGGAAAGAAACTGTCGGAATTGCAGGCATATATTTCATTCTTGGGGGGGGGGGCAAATAGCAAGGTTTCCTGTAGGCTATGTCATCAATCGCAATGCCTTTTTTTTAGGACTTTTATAACTACACTTACAGTTACATAGCCAGTTCAATACAGCAATAGGCTACAGTCAGGCTACAGTGCCCTAAGAAGTAAGTAAAATCAAACAAAGCAGAATCAAAGGCTTCAATCAGCATATATGGCTCCTTCTTTTACCATTTGAGCTTGTAACAAATCCTTTGAAATGCTACTCTAGCAGGCTAGGAGCAGGCACTAGCTGACTAGGGCAGTCGCAACCTCTTTCTAGTTTCTTTGTTGTTAGCTAGACTTTAGTAGTTTAGTTGTCTTTAGCCCCCGAGCTTAGTTAGGCTAACAAAGTCAAAGAAAAGGTTGTAAGCTAATGATATCATGAAAGAAAAACAACCTCTTGTTTGACGAATCCTTGGTCTCAAACGTTCATAAACATCACGGAAATAAGACAATCAAATAACTCCCAAACACCACCAGCACAACAACTGAACAAAATAGCTTGTTTTTGTTTAGGTTTCTTTCTTGTCTGTGATGATACCGATGAAACAAAACAGTGTCTTGAATGAAACTAGATGGCAGAAACGACACGTCCTTTTATCGTTAGGTCCGCGCTAGGTCGACCGTCCACAAAATTGGCAAAGCTTGTTGTTTTTATGAAGATAACAAGTTATTCGTTATTCGGAATAGGAAACTTTAGAAATGAACAATCATCTTCATGTGTGAAATTGCTGACCTAAACAGGAAAACTACCTCAGCCACTTTTTACCTCCACATCGGTTTCTTTACCTCCACCACTTTTCCTAGGGTCTTGTTATCTTTTTTTTATGGTTTCACTGGACACGTGACCGGGTGGTGTTGGGGACGGTGTGCTGACGGTAGAACTGTATTAATTCTAATAGTATGAATGGACTGTTTTATAAATGTTATGTGTATTCTAAGAAGTTTCTCATCCGTGCATCACGAATTTATCTTCTCTGCCGGGCTCTGACCTTTTTTTTTTTTTTAAATAATCTGTGATTAAAAGAAAAAAAATGTCTCGACAGTGACCGATTCCGGTTGGACCTGAAACTGAACATCAGAAATGTAACCAGAAATGTGAATAAACTGTTATCTTCGAATGGCAAAACGACATGTTTGCACTGGGCGCAGATGCACACTTTGAGTAGGCTAAGAATTCATTGGTAAGCAAAACCATCGAGCCACAAATGACCATGGTTGTTTTGTAACATGGTATCGTCTGGAAAAGTACTGTTGCAGTGTCCGGTGAGGCAGAAAACCCATGAGGCAGAAATGATCGTGGGCCCTTCATAAGCATGAAAATGTACCATGATCCACTCCGGACCTAAATCAAAACATCTGGGGTAGGTGCTCTAGTCAGGGGCGTCCCGAGCCTTTCTTCGTTGGGGGGCGAACCTGGTAAATATTGACCGAATCGGTACCTAATTTTGACAGAATTTATTATTTCTTTTCTGAAAACACAGCGAGTTGCCTTCAAGAAGCTGCAATGTAAAAAAGTTGCAAAGTATGTACAAAATCAAGTCTAAAGAGAAAATTTGGCGATTTTCGCGCTATTCTACTTCTGTTTTTTTTTTCAGGGATACGCCGTCACAGCCTTTTACCTTTGGGGGACGTCCAGTTTTGCCAACAGGATATTAAAATGTGCCGACAAAAAACACCGTTGCTGCAAAGCGACAGCGTCGCTAACGGCTGTACCCGGAACAAATTAAATCGCCGCAGGCGAAATTTTTTCAATAAGCCTTTTTTTCTGGCAACAACACAACTACTTTCCATACAAAATATCTGGACCTATCCTTAACTGACGATCACCGGAATTCCGGGAAACAGCCTCCAACTCCCCCCGCAGAGCCCCGACAAGATCTGGTTCTGTCAATTACGTATCTAGGGCTAATGCTTGTTCTCCCCTCCAAGTTCCATCCCAATCCCTCGTTCACAAAATTGTTTGTGCCCCCCCCCCCCCAACGCAAGTATCGAATCCGACTAGGAATTGACATGGAACATCTGAGACGAATGCTCTTTCCAACTGCCAAGTTTAATTCAATTCCGATCACCCGTTCAAGAGTTAAGCATACCACTAAACTCCAGGTTCCCCATCCCTCTACATGATGGTCGGATCGGGAAAACGACTATTGTCAAGTCAGTCTGTTCGGGTCCCTGATACGCCTTCCAAGTTTCATCGTCCTAGCGTATCAGGAAGTACCAAACTCGCAGGATAACCAGAATTCCGGATCCCCCCAAACTCCCCTACAGAGCCCAAATCCGGTCCGGTTCTGTCAGCGATGAATCTAGGACTTGTGCTTGTTCTTCCCACCAAGTTTCATCCCGATCCCTCCACGTTTCCCAAGATTTCCGGTTAACCCCTCCAGCTTCCCCCAAAGTCACCTGATCCAGTCCGGACAAGTGCCATAAAAACAAGCCGCAGTAGATAGTTTACTCAAAACATTATAATATAACACCAGTACACCGTGTAGTCCCATGATATCAGTCCTATCCTACCCAGTGCCAAAATTTTCTGGTATTGCCCTGATGTTAAAAGAAAAAAAGTTCCAACCGGGCGTTATCGCCGTTATCAAAATAAGTAACGCCCGGGCGTTATTTATTTTGATAACGCCCGGCCAGCCATGCCATATCAAGTGAAAACGCACGGTTGGAATTTTTTTCTTTAAACATCAGGGGAATACCAGAAAATTAAAACAAATTTTAGCTAGCCGAGTTTTGACAGTCACGCAACGCAAACTTCGCCGAAAGTTTCAAGGTCCGTCAACGACTCTTCCACAAATAAGGACACGAGAAGCTTTCAAAGTTTTACTTTTCGTTCTGGAAGACACGGTAGACCATCAGGTCTACCTTCAGTTTTGGACTTCTTTTGTTTTGTAATGTACTTGTGTTATAATCATTATCGCCCTTGCTTTTCTTCGGGCGATATCGGAAAATTTGGCCTCAACAACCTCAGCACCCTCAGCAAGGGCGATAATATCGACTATGGATACCCCGACAAAACTGAGCGGAGCTGGAGGTAATTGCTCTAGCTTTGAGTTGATACCCGTCTACTTCCGTCTTTGCCGTTGCTCTTTGCTTAGCAATAAGTGTAGGAGGCACGCTGACCAGCTCTGGAGCGCGTCCAGAGAACCAATCGGCTTTGACTGTGAAAGTTTATTGTACGCGTCTTCGAAGCGATATAGCTATTTGTAGAGGTAACGAAACGTGGTGTGCCGCGTAGCTCCTAATCTCCGCTCGTTTGCATCGGGCAGGGTACGGGGAAATATTCGACTACGCATGGTTATATTACAGAGATACGGAGACGGAGGTTCTATGAGATTATTTGTTCTTGGAGAAACCCAACAAACTAGCATCCTCCATCCAACGACTCAACGGAAGCAATAGTTGCGTTTTTGCAGATACCATGGTATCTGATATACAATCTAAAGTCGTTTTTGTAGTTATCGTGGTATCTGATACCACGGTCAAAAGGCGTTTTTGCAGTTATCGTGGTATCTGGCCAGTTACCACGGTCCGACCGTGGTCACTGATCGTGGTATCTGAAAAAGTCATCTCATTTTCATCATTTTTTGTCAAATTGGTGGGAAAGAAGTTCGGCACTTAGTGGTGTGACTGGATATCAGTTTTTCTTTTGGGATGATTTCGAAAAGTGCAATTTCGGCAATAGTCGTTTTTGCAGAGCAATCGTATATCAGATACCACGGTAACTGCAAAAACGACTAATTGCAGATTCAGTTACCGTGGTAACAGATACCATGGTATCTGCAAAAACGCAACTAATAATCGGGAGCCTGAACCGCCTCGAAAATACTCAAACAAGGCAATGTAAAGATCATTGTATTGCAATTAAGGGGTAAAAACGTGTTGTTTGAAACCTCCAAAATTACAACATATGGACCGATTAGGAAAGTAGAGCAGTAATGCAGCTTAGACGGGTGCTATTAAAGAATTTGATTCATATGGGCGGAAAAGGTGGTCAAAATCCTCACGGTAGCCAACGTTATCCACAAATTACTTCAACAGAGTTCACTCTTTAAAGCAAGGTGACCATTGCTCATTAATTATTCAGTGGTCTCCCGCCGGAGGTCAAAAGGTCTACTAAACCTTTGAGAAGATCGAGTGGCAAGTAAGAAGATTATTACAACTAGGTATATCACCATGTCAACGTTTAAATATGTCGGAAGAGGAAATCATCGGCCAGTTTGACATTTTTTGGTCTCGGAAGCTGAATGTTATTTAGCTAAATTTCAGAATCTTAAAGAAATCATTATAACAAATTTAGTATAATTTGTGGCGCTTGTTTATTGTAATCCAGTTTACATCCTTTCTTCTTTGGACACTAACGGAATTAACAAGAAAAAAACCCCACAGAAAACAAAATCTTAAAAGAAATCGATAATGCTAGTACTTAGTTTGATTTTTCTACACATTTTCGATAAACCTGCTAAAAAAAACAACATTTTGTTAGATCCCATAGTCAAACTATGATCCCAGGATCCCCATGTCGGGTGCTTCCGAACCGCGCCAATAGATGACCCAGCAGTCGGATCGAGTCGTGGCTTAACCTTGGGTCTTGAGTGGGGGGGAGGGGGGTCTAGACGTTGCAACTGCTAGAATGCTTATGCTGCAACTCCTTTAAGGAGCATGTTTTCGCTTTGATTTTGTAATTTATTTTTGTGTTTTTCTTCTTTTTTTGTAATTGCCGTTTAGTTATACACTGGCTCTATTCGATTTCATTTGAGACAGACGTGTCAGTTGATGCGGAGACTGGAGAACCCGTCCGGCGTGGAAGTGAACTGATAAAGTGGATATTTCCTTTCGTAAGAGTCAGGTAGATTATTTCGCTACGATACTGATTGGTCTTATGGTCACATCGCGTCTTTGCCACTTCGGAGGATTTCCTAAGACGAGACTGATGTTGAAATCGACCCAGGACTCCCCCCTTTTTTATTATTATTACATTTGGGTTAAGCTTTAGCTTGTACCGTACGTCAGTTTTTAGGCAAAAACATGAACACGGTAAAAATCGGTTTCATAGCATTAGATTGTTTCCGTAGAGGAAGAATCCAACCCAACAGACCTGTTGCCAACACCTAGTATAGCTGCGAAACTACCTTATGCTTAAGAGGAAGTATTATGTACACGAATTCTATTATTATTCAGCAACAAATCATCGCAACAGATAACATCCACAATGCTGTCACAATAAGAAACTCTGGACTTACACCTTTCCTTACTTCATTCAAACCAAACTGTCTGTGGTGAACCAAAATTCAAAGCATCCAACCGTTCCACACTTATCTTTGTCATTTCCACCCATTCCGAAGCTGCTTAATCTTTGCATTCCCTTGGCACACCATACTATTTTTTTCGAGCCTCCCCCCTAAGCTCTCTTAGTATGACTTCAAAGAACAGATAAATTGACTAGGGAGAATATCCAACTATACAGTCACCACACGACCCTTTTACACCCCGCCGATTACCAAATGCCTGGGTTGTGGTCGATGGTGATACACGGCTGTTATTCATTCTAGCAATATTTCGGCCTTTCTTGGCGAGGGTTATCATCAGGCTGGTATTCGTTCTTCTAGCCCGACGAGGACCAAGAAGGACCAGAATATCACTTGAAAAAATCCCAGCTAACTGCTCCGTTTAGCGCAAGCGACCATGAATCGCAGTTAGATTTGGCTGAAGGAATACTTACATGGGTCGCCGGCCCCAGCGACCAATTCTGGCGACACAGACATAACCAAGTACCAAGATAGACTAATGATCCGAACTGGGAAAGAAGTCCAAACTGGGAGAAAAAAACAGCATCCTTGTTATATTTGACAGTGCAATGGATACGTCAGCTGACTTTTTTTAAAGCTATAGTTCGGCTCTTCTTGGCGGGGGTCCTCAAGGAGCCACACATTGGTCTTTCCACAAGTTAATTTTCCAACTTGAGCCTGAAGAGGACCCTTGGCCAGAAGGGCCGAAATATAGCTCTAATAAAATTCACCTAACGTATCCGTTTTGCCCTAGATTTAATTTCCTTGTTTACAATGCCAGTCGCTGAAGGGCTATTTTATGTATGTAAAATAGCGTCGAATTCCATGACTTATATTTGATACTCTTCTAACTGTGTATAGGGCACGCAAATTGTGCCCTCCAGAACGGTGCAGCTAGATTAAACACTCCAACCTTAAAACCTACGACACGGTATTGCACTTCACCTGTTCACTAACTCTTCTAGCTTCAAACAGATTGGAATAAAAAATCTAAAAATCCATATAACAAGCTAACCAGGAACAACATCGATTATTGAACCAACATCAATCACACACTTTCTTCGTCACATCGTGCAGTCATCAGAATCACCCAGGAAACACGAAGAAGAAAAAAGGAGATCTACTAACATCTTATCGACAGACGACTATTATACACGATGCGCAGTTTTTCGGCACTTTCTATAGTCACACGTGATGGGTGAAATAGCGAACGGATGTTCCATTGCACAGGAGAGGCTTTACGCAGTGCTACTGGTATTTACACTTCGACGATATGCATCCTTTGCGATCTCACAGTCTTACACAGGGGCATCTGCCCGGTCCTCAAGTTGGAAACCTACTGAAAGATAAAGAAAATCACAAGACTGTTTAACAGTTAGAAATAGGGTAGGTTGTCAAGACCAGGATCAACTAAAAAGAGGCACGGCACGGCATGGCGAAGGAGGCATGAGTAAAAAAAGAGATTAGCAAGTAGTAGCAGTAGACAAGTAAGTGAGAGTTCGTAACCAGAGCACAGCTTATCTATCTAGGCACTACTAGGCAGTTAAGCAAGCTCCTATCTTCCCCATGAGAAGCTTTTGGGACACATCTCTTGAGCCCGGCACCTGCCTCCTACGCGTAGATCCACCGTCTAACGCAGTGGCGGGAACGGAAATCTGTCTAGCTGTGTTGCCTTTCCGTGAGAATGCAGGGGAGAGCTCTCTGCCTTCTTTTGCCCAATTTTTTTTTTTTACTTACGATAAGGAATACATTGTGGGGATAAGGAGGAATGATTAATTGAAATCTTGAAAGAGAGCAAAAGAATCAGTATAGAAATAATCTATTTCGTATATTTGATCTACACTTTTGACTGTGATATCACGACAATTACAATGATCAAGGAGGCACACTCGTGCCTCTTTAAAGAGGCGAACCACGACAATGTTAAGCGATCTTCGGTTCCAGTGGTCGCAGAGGGATGGGGAGGGATGCATTTCGTAGCCCGAGCTCCAACTAAGAAACCTGCCAAATTTCATCCCCCTCCGACTTTTCCTTCATGGGGAAAATCTGGCCGAAAGTTTCGACCCCCCAACCCCACCCCCCCTTTAACGTTGTCCGATCGGGCTGAAATTCACAAGTTAAGGTCCCCTAGGGCCCAGGAGCTTATCCGCGAAATTTCAGCTCGATCCGATAACTCCTTCCCTGTTTTCCAGAAACCACGCATAGCCACTTAATGTTCATGTTCTCCTTTTGTTTTTTTTCTGCCACGCCTACAGGTCACAGCCGACATCGGATCTGGGTGTACGAAGACTCATTCGACGCGGAATTCTCCGAGTAATTTTCCTGGAAAGTTTCGTCGGAAAATCTTAACCCCCCGATTTTCTAGCTTAGAAAAACCCCATTTCCCCATAAGAGCCCATGTTAATTTTTGAAATTCTTAAAAGTTACGAATTTCAACATTCAAGTACATCAAAATGATCAGCTCGACATGGTGAGACTGACTGCAAGCTTAAAAAAATTCTGTCTTAATCCGTAAAATTTTTATTTGAGAAAAATGACCTTAAATTTTTCCGAAGCCAAGAGCGGGGGGTTAGGGGGGCGGCAGCCCCCCACAACAAAAAACCTGTACAAAAGAGTCTTTAAAAGTGGGAGGGTTGGGGGGCGGCAGCCACCCAACTTCCTCTCCTAATTCCTGTACGAGTAGTAGTACATCCACCATGGATTGTAGAAAAACGTACAGAAATAATATGAAAAAAACTTCGTTTTCTTAAAGAGTTAAAGAGGCTGCGTCCCAAAGTTGAACCTTAAAACGTACAGGAATTAGGAGAGGCATTTGGGGGGCTGCCGCCCCCCAAACCCCCCGCTTTTAAAGACTCTTTTGTACAGGTTTTTGTTTGCTACCCTACCCCCACCCCCAGCTCTTAGCTTGTGTGCTCTGTGTCTGGGAAACAGCTTCAATAATTATGTTAAAATGTAAAGGGAGTGGTCAACTTCATTGTTACTAATTACTAGTTTCGGCGCAATGGTTCTCCTGTCCTCTTGTGTTTAACATTTTTCGAAGTTATTCCATTATTCATTCATTTCAGTTTTTTGTTAATTAAAAGAGGGCCTTTCCGAAGCCAAGAGCGGGGGGTTAGGGGGGCGGCAGCCCCCCACAACAAAAAACCTGTACAAAAGAGTCTTTAAAAGCGGGGGGTTTGGGGGGCGGCAGCCCCCCAAATGCCTCTCCTAATTCCTGTACGTTTTAAGGTTCAACTTTGGGACGCAGCCTCTTTAACTCTTTAAGAAAACGAAGTTTTTTTCATATTATTGCATTTAGGAAAGACGAACGAAAGAGTTCACAAAACAATGACTTTAAATATCCTGCAGCACTAACTTGTAATAAGACCACATGGACTATTTGGTCATCAGGCAATCAGATTTTGCAGATGTTCGGTCTTTGCCGAACCCCACACTCATTAGATACAAAAACATCCGTGCTATTCATCTGAGGCAAGAAGAAATCTGATTCAACATGTCTCATCGGACCTTTCAAACAATTTTTTTTTAATTCTATTAAACTTCTTCCACATTTTCTGTTCTGGCCCGGATTCCGGTAAAACTGCTACTGGTCCGGGTTAGCAAGTAAATCTCAGATAAATGTTCCGACCGTCTTTAGAAAAGTTTTTACCATGACGAAATGTACGAAATCCGCCAGATTCCGGTCAGTGTGCTTGTTCGGCGGGGACATAAGCGATCAGCATGTATTCTTACCACCAGATTGACGCTCTAATCTACCACGCTAATCCTCTAACCAACTTCAAATAATAATTTCTCTTGTCCCAATCCCAGTTTGGCCTGGATTCTGGGCAAGCTACCTGTTCAGAGAAAAAAAGAAAAAACACACATTGCATCTCTTTGCTGAAACCCCAAACCCCACAGCCTTAAATCCTTATTAGAAACGAGGGTCGTTTCCTACCTCTGAATCGACTGTCACAATATCTTGAAAAAAAGAAGAGTTACAGCTCCCCCCCCCTTCACCCCTAAATTCTTAAGAGAAAAGGGAGCTAGTTAATGCTTCCCCGTTTCCGGGTTTCAATTTAGCTGCTGATTAGCAAATCGCACCATGTAATGAAATCGCATTCTAGAAAAACTATTTCACAACCTTCTCTTTGGGGAAGTTTTGACATCCAAAAGAGCAATCAAGCTCCATTGCACATAGATTACACTTTTTCCCTTGCATATCACGTCAGACCCGCTAGCTCTCAGTAGTCAGTTCCCGCTTCCGACTGCGAAGTTCCATCGCAAGGTTGTAGCTCTCCGGCGCCGCCCACTATGTCCCAAAAATAAACTGAGCTTGCTTAACTGCCTAGATAGATAAGCTGCATGTGCTCCAGAGCCTAAAGCCTTGTCTTAATTGGTGTAGTTGCTTGTCTTAATAGGTGCATAACACGTTATAAGGCTCCTTCATTTTGCGTTTAAGGTGATTAGAGGGTACTAGCGCTACTAACGAATTAATAGGACACCGGTCTATTTTTTCTTATTCTTCTTAGTAGCGAACCAATCACAGTCGAGCTCTCGGTCTCAATCCATATAGAGAGAAAGGTCTCAATCCATATAGAAAGAAAAAAGGCGGAAATTTCTATAAAAAGGATCATGACTGGCTGGAACTCCCAGCCCTTCGAGTACTGGTAATTTTTCATCGATATAGTGTTTCACTTTTTGAATTTCTTGCCGTGGTATTGCAATCCTCTTTACAACATGAATTAGGACAAGGGACATCCGCGGTCCCAAATTTGTGTATTAAGCTTCCTAGAGTGTAATAACCTTTATGAGCCTTAACACACCAATCAAGACAAGGCTTAAAAGAAGTCTCGTTAGAACATTGTTCCTGCCCCTCACTCTAAAGCCTCAGAGGGCCCTTTAGTTTTCGTGCCTCTTTTTGGTACTCGTGCCTTCTACACTATGTCGTACCGTGCTTCTTTTTAGTCGATCTAGTCAAGACCATATTACTGTTATCAGTGCCCAAATTTTTGTGTGACTTTTTGGATCAAACCGGGTTTGATAATTTTGGCCCGAAAAAGAAACTTGCCACGTTTTCTTTAGAAGTAATGGTGTTTTCACTTGCCGTTTTATTGCCCTTGAAAACTGGCAGATTTATTTTCTGCCAAGATATTGTTTCTCGCAACCCCCCCCCCCCCCACACACACACAAAAAACGTCACGGCAGTGAGAATGCGACCAGCCAGACTTCCACTTTCGCCTAGCGCCAAGAAGTTACGGACGAATTTTAAACGAGTCTGAAAAAAAACAAGAGCTGTAAGCTCATATGGCACTTGCAAGGGTTGAGATGTATTATTTGATCAAAAGTAATTTTCGACTGTGCGGTTCAGATGCGCACCTTAAGGGAGCTAGAGAAAAAGTATATTATCGTTGAACTTGGCTGTAATGATGCGCACTTTAAAGGCACTAGAAATTCATCTGTAAGGAAGACCCTTGAGGCAAAAACGATAGCAGGCTCTTAGGGATCATTGATATATACGTATGATCAGAAGTATTTTTTTTCCCACTAATTTGCGCACTTTAAGGGTGCAAGAAATAATTTTTTTTGCAAAACCCTTGTGGGACAACTGATCATGGGTTCAGATGTATCGTTTGATAAAAAGTACTTGTCGACCTTGCGGTTAAGATGCACACTTTAAGGGAGCTAGAACTTCATTTGTAAGCAAAGCCCTTGAGGCAAAAATGATCATGAGCTCATGGGGATCATGGAAATGCATATTTTGCTTAAAAGTATTTTTCTTAATTTGCGGTCATGATTGGTACTTTAGGGAATGGTCGGATTTGAAAAGTGGCGATTTCTAAGCCAATCTTGTCGAATTTCTAATATTCCAGCCAAATTTCATCGTCCTAGCACATCTGGAAGTACCTTAATTCGCGATCACCGGAATTCCGGACCCGCCCCTCAAACTCCCCCCACAGTCGCCGGAGCCAATCCGGTTCAGTTTGGACTTGTTTGTTATTCCCACAAAGTTCCATCCCGATCTCTCCAGTCCAATCCGGTCACGTATTCCCCCCCCCCAATTGTTGTCGGATCCGGTCCGGACATGAAAAAGATCACCACAGGCTCTGTTCAGTTATTAAATTTCACTCGAACCCGATCACCCGTTCCAAAGTTACGCATGGCTAAATATTCCGGATTCCCCCTCCCTCCGATCCCCCCACGACTATCGGATCGAGTGAATTTTTATTGACAAGTCAGTTTGATCGGGTCCCATCCCAAAATCCCAAATCCCAAAAACTGTCATCACCAGAATTCCGTGAAACTCCCCTCCACCTCCCCCCCCCAAGTGTCCGGGTCCAGTCCAAACGTGTAAACAAATTATCTGGAGCAGATTCTTGTTCTACCCAGCAAGTTTTACTCCGATCCATCCATTATAACCGTTTCTCGAGGTTTCCGGGATTTTCCGGATTCCCCCGCCCTCTACTCCCTCCACGGAGGTCGGATCGGGGAAGTGATTATTTGCAAGTTAGTTTGGTCGGGTCCCCGATATGCCTGCCAAGTTTCATCGTCCTAGCACATCTGCAAGTACCCTAACTCGCGATCACCGGACCGACCGACCGACCGACCGACCGACAGACCGACAGACAGACCGACCGACGGAAAAGTGATCGGTATATGGCACTTGAGCGAAGCTGCAAGTGCCATAAAAACTGGTAGCCTATCTGGTATTATACATAACTCCGTTTGTAAGTTTACTTTCATTTCATCAAAACGCTGCGCATGCGTTTGAGGCTCCACGCAATAGTCATGCGTCAAAATGTCGGCGACCCGTTTTTGCGGCTGGAGAAAAAAGAACACAGTTGACCCCACCTATGTACGGATAAAACTGTGGACTCGACGTGGAGGTTAAGAAAAAGACAAATAGGAAAGAGTTTGCGGCTTTTATGGTCTCGCTCAGTGTCTAGAATTTTTCGGTAATGGCTTACCTTCATAGTTAGTAAATATTTCAAGCATAGACGGACAGGCGCATAGAGGTACATCACATACGAAAGATTAAGTTCATTCGATGAAATCCATTATCTGTGGAAAGCGGACAAACGGAGTAACACATTTTTATCGGATTTTCAGGCCTATTTAAGTGAAAACGTGATGTTTAACTTGACTGTCAGGTCTTTAAATTTTAAGGCATCGCAAGAGTCCCTTATGATACAGAGCTCAAAGTCATAGAGCTTAAAGGCCCAAAAGCCTACATTCGTTGTTCCTCGTGAACTTGTCACGAACTGACAAATATTCCGTGAAATGCTGGAACATAATAAAGAAGACCTGACTGGCAGTAGGTACAGGCGATGCGTGAAACACGTAACGAAACATTTGCTATGCCTACCGAACTTTAGTCCTTTTTGTCAGAATCTTCTGGGTCTTTCAATGTGTGCCACTGTGCGATTGGACGCCTTGGTGAGGCCAACATGTCAGACCAATGACGGAGCTCAGTGCCTGAGGCGTTACATCCAAGTAGAACCTTTCCAATAGGGTCTGATGTTCCAATTCGATCGTAGTCAACGACGGTAATGGCTAGTTCGATTTTCTAGAACAAACAAATATAAATTAACAATGAACTAATAAGCTATCAACTGCTTAAAAGAAATCCTTGCGAGCAGGGGTCATTATCGTCTAGTCCATCATTCAGCAAAACCTACGGTAAGTGGTATAACGCTGGAGCACCCAACTTTTGTAAGTTTTTATGGCACTTGCAGCTTCGCTCAAGTGCCATATACCGATCACTTTTCGGTCTGTCGGTCTGTCGGTCCGTCGGTCTGTCGGTCGGTCGGGCGGTCCACTGTTCTCGAGTTAGGGTACTTCCAGAAGTGTTAGGGCGATGAAACTTGGCAGGCATATCAGGGACCCGACCAAACTAACCTAGAAATAGTCACTTCCCCGATCCAACCACTGTGGGGGGAGTGGAGGGATGGGGAATCCGGAATCTTGAGGAAAGTATAACTTTTGAACGGGTGATCGGATCTTAATGAAACTTTATATTTGGAAAGACCTCGTGTCTCAGACGTCACAGTTCAACTCCGGAATGAATCCGGTGAACTTGGGGGGAGCTGGAGGGGGGGACCGAAAATCGTATGACATGCTCAGAGTGGACGGATCGGGATGAAACTTGGTGGGAAGAACAAGCACAAGCCCTAGATACATAGTTGACAAGACCAGACTGGATTCGAGCACTGTGGGGGAGTTGGGGGGAGGGTTCCGGAATTCCGGTGATCCCAACTAAGATGCTTACACATGAGCTAGGAAGATGAAACTTGGCAGGCATGTTAGGGACCCGACCAAACTAACTTGGAAATAGTCACTTCCCCGAACCGACCACCGTGGGGGGATTGGAGGGATGGGGAATCCGGAATCTTGAGGCAAGTATAACTTTCGAACGGGTGATCGGATCTTAATGAAACTTTATATTTAGAAAGACCTCGTGTCTCAGATGTCAAACTTCAAGTCCGGAATGGATCCAGTGACTTTGGGGGGAGTTGGAGGGGGGACCGGAAACTGTGTGACATGTTCAGAGTGGACGGATCGGGATGAAACTTGGTGGGAAGAACACGCACAAGCCTTAGATACATAGTTGACAAGATCGGACCGGATCCGAGTACTGTGGGGGGAGTTAGAGGGAGGGTTCCGGAATTCCGGTGATCCCGACCTAAGATGCTTACACATGTGCTAGGATGACGATACTTGGGAGGCATATCAGGGACTTTACAATTTTAACTTAAAGGACCCCTCGTGCTTATTCTGCCTTTAATAATATACCTAGCTCCCTTGTGGAATTATAAGCTTCTAAAATCCCCACCTTTCTCCATTGTTTCGTTTTGTGCCTACGAATTTTTAGCGCTTTTTCGGCCGTGCCGAGTTTTGCCCGTCACACAACGCAAAGTTTGCCGGAATCTCAATGTCCGCTGACAACTCTTTCATATATACGGATAAGAGAGTCTTCTGTTCTGACTTCTTTTATTTGCTTAGTTTTTCCAACTTTTTAACTACAGCGCGTTCAGTTTTCAAACGTTTTGCGCCCAGCCGCCGCGTCGGAGAGCAGGAGGGCTGTATAGAATCGACAAGCGCTAACAAGAAAATGGCTTATTTCAGGTGGAAAGTAATGGTATTTTCGAAAAACGTTTCTTCGGGTCCGTTTAATAGGGAAAGGATCATTTCTAGTAAGAGTTGTCCTTTAAGAACAGTTGTTTCTCCGATGTGACCATCGTGGGAGAGTGGAGGAGGGGGAATCCGAATCTTGAGGTTGTCCAACTTTTGAACGGGTGATCGGAACTTAATAAAGCTTGATATTCGGAAGGAACTCATGTCTCAGATGTCCAATTTCAAGTGGGATTGATCCGATCAATATGGGGAGTCGGGGGGGGGGGGATTTTGTGACACGCTTAGAATACAGCGATTGGGTATCAGTAACAGAACCGGACCGGATTCGGTAACTCTGGGGTGAGATGGAGGGGGATCCAGAATTCAGGTGATCGCAATTTAAGGTACTTCAAGATGTGCTAGGACGATGAAACTTGGCTTGAACATTAGAGACTTGACAAGATTGACTTATAAATTGTCACTTCCCAGATCCAACCATCCCTTAAAGTAGGCCTACTCATCTTAACCGCAAAGTACAAATAATAATTTTAAGGAAAACCTACATTTTCATGATCCCCATGAGCCCATGATCATTGTTGCCTCAAGGGTTTCGCTTAGAAATAAATTTCTACCGCCCTTAAAGTGCGCATCTTAACCGAAAAGCAAAAAAAATATACTTTTCACCAAACCATATATTCATGATCCTAAAGGGCCCAGGATCAATTTTGCCTTAAGAGTTTTGATTACAGATGTATTTCTAGCTCCCTTAAAGTGCGCATCATCACAGCTAAGTGCACAAATAAATTACTTTTTTTTTTTACCAAACGATACATTCTCGTGATTTCAAAGGGTCCGTATCATTCTTATCTCAAGGGTTTGCTTACAAGTGATCACAACAAACCCAGGAATTGGCGAATTCCTACTTTCATCCTCTTACCAAGCCTTGCAAGTGCCATATGAGCTTACAGCTCTTGTTGATTGGCGTATTCGGCACTATTATTTGACATTTCCATTATTTAACACAATCTATCTGAGTAGATTTCATTTGGTCTAATAAGTCTAACGAGGGTCAAGGTCGACTCGCACCTGGATTTGTTCGAAGGGAACCTCAAAGGTGAAGGACTCGTTGAAGTAGGGGTTCAAGGTACACTTTTTGATGCTAGTCTTCTTCTTCTTCAGTCGTTTGCCGTTCTGAACGATGGCAATCTTCACATACGGATCTGAAACACATCAAGTATGGGTAAGGTAGCCAAAGAACAGAAAAAAGGATCGCGTTTCTGACACGCAAAGCTGTAGCTGGTCAACCTCTTTCTAGGCTACGCGGGATCGTCTTTCGCTGAGTGTTGAGAAGCTTTTGACATATATTGAGAAAAAGCTGGCTAAAACTGGCTTCCGAGTCCTGAAATATCCAAAAAAAAGAGTCTGGCAAATTCAGAATTTATTTATTCTTAAAAAATATGTGAAGTATGTTGCACAGTTAGTAGTATTCGACCCTACTTTAGCTATAAATAAATGACTGTAGCACTATTCCGCGTCCTCTAAGGGTCTCATACGTCCCTGGCCGAATCAAGTGAGCGGGATGTTGTTTGGCATTTTTAGTACTGGTTCTATTGACCTCAAAGGCTTACATAAATCAAAGAAAGGTCTAGAAACCATTGGACGATGTCCGACAAACATGTGGGTCCACTTTTACTAGAAACATGGCAAGGCAATTCGTGCTCGCATATTTCATACAAAGCTTCGAGTGACATCGAGTGTTATATCTAAAGTGTTATTTTGTGCAGGCCGTGTTGGGTGGAAAAGAGGTATCGAAGGTGAAGCTGAGCGGCCTAGCCAGAGTTGCCACATCCAAAAAAATTTGAGAGTGACTTTTTTGTCGAAACAGAGAGTGATATTTTATTTCACGAAAAAATGTGAAACGGTCATTTTTGGTCGGAACCACTCCTGCTAAAACTAAACATCTTGATTTGATTTTCATGAATAAACGTAAAATAGTCACTTTGGTCGGAATTCCTACTGGAAAATGACACATCTGGACATTTTCTGTAATAGAGTGAATTTCATGTCCTACGTAGGACATGAGTGACAAACACAAAATAGAGCGACAATCCACACTATCGTGCAAAATGTGGCAACGCTGGGCCTAGCACCATTCGGGTAATGACCGACACCTAACGAGACAAAAGAGGACAAGAGTATTAAAGGAGTTACTTGAAATGGCGGAAAAAACGGAAGATACGTATATGATCGATCAGTGTAACCAAGAAGGGCTTGCACCCCATGATTTATTTTTATTTTTAGTTAGACTCTTCTTTAGTTTAGTCACACAAAGGCATAGAAGCACATCATTCAAACTTGTCTCCACACAACCAATACCCTAAAAGCTTGAGCAGAACAAAGACTTAACATTCCGTGTTCATTTCAGTCACCTTTTCGACATCATTTTAACTGCCTAGACGCAAAGACTCAGCATCAAGGCGAGTTCGGAAAGCCGAACTCACCCCGTGAGAATCGTGTGGAGTCACTCCACGCGGACCAATTCTGGCAAAATGGCTGCCACAAAATAACGGTCAACGAAATCAGTTCCAGCTTGCACCAGGTCCTTGAGAGAGACCCTTCTAAGCACACACGAAATGAAGAAGAACTTCTACTGAGTTCTGTTGACAGCATTACTTCTCTTATAATTTTGTCAAGAAATCATGAAAAATATATTAATTTTTTTTTTTCGTCGTGTTTGGGTTACACGTCAAATGTGTGCTACTGTCATACCAGATAGTGACAATTTTACGGTAGAAATATTCAAAGGCATCTGGCGCAAGGGCTCGATGTCCGAACTCGCCGCAGTCTCCCTTAGAGCGTCCTAATGGCGGAAATCTTAGCTGAGCTGATTCTTGCGTTTGACTTTATGTTGCTCACTCCAAAGACTTGCTAGAATGAAAGGCGGTACCTTCCGACGAAAATTGCAGCACTGCATAGGAACGCAAGGACTTCACCTAGAATCTTTTCAATTATTGTAAAATTACTAGACAAGCGCAATGCCTGTACGACGCTTGTTACTCTGAAGTGATTGTCTAACTAATGGGATGTCTAGATCTAGACTGTTATGTTCCTTTATTAGTTGCGTTCTGAAATCACAGTTCTCGCCTCTCAGGTCTCGCTTTTGACAAAAACACTAATTTAGCCACCCGCTAATACTTGTTTATACGGATTGAGCATCCACCCTTTTTTGACCAATCAGGAATGAGACCGGAAAACGAGAATCGAATCGAGAAGTGACTATCGAAGCAACTTATCGATTCTGCAGAATTGCAGAACTTTTCCCGTTCTCGATTCTGAAAAAACGCAAGAAAAGAAGAATTGGCTTGATCTTAATTGTACAAAAAACGCGAAATAGGAGAATTGGGAGGAGAATCGCGAGGAGAACTGAGATAAACAAGAGCTGAAAGCTCATATGGCACTTGCAAGCTTTTTAGCTTGTATTCAAGTTATCGTAGTACGATGTGAATGGATAGTAGTGCTCCCCGCCCTCCCCCTACGATGATCGGATCGGGCAAGTGACTATTTCCAAGTTATAGAAAACCATCTGTAATCAAAACTCTTGAAGCAAAAAAGATGATCATCAGGAGCACGAAAATGTATTTTGCTCAAAAGTATTGTTTGTACTTTAAGGAATTTTATTGTAAGCAAAACCCTTGAGGCAAAAATGATCATGGGCTCATAAGGATCACGAAAATGTATATTTTCCTTAAAAGTATTTTTTGGTTAGCATTAGTACTTTAAGGGATGGTCGGAGCTGGGAACTAACTATTTCAAAGCCAATCATGTCAAGTCTTTAATTTTCAAGCCAAGTTTCATCGTCCTAGCATGTCTGGAAGTACCTTAACTTGCGATCACCGGAATTCCGGACCCCCCCTATAATCCCCCACAATGCCCGAATCCGGTCCGGTTCTGTCACTGATCTACGAAGTACCTTAACTTGCGATCACCGGAATTCCGGACCCCCCCTCTAACTCCCCCACAATGCCCGAATCCGGTCCGGTTCTTTCACTGATCTACATAGGGCTTGCGCCTGTTCTTCCCACCAAGTTTCATTCCGATCGCTCCACTCCAAGCACGTCAAAAGGTTTCCGGACCCCCCCCCTCCGACCCTCCCCCAGCTTCATCGGATCCGGCCCGGACTTGAAACGGGACATCCGAGAAACGTTGTCTTTCTACATATCAAGTTTCGTTATGATCCGATCACCCGTTCGGAAGTTATACATACCTCAAAATTCAGGATTCCCCCTCCCTCCCCCCCCCCCCCCCCAAGTGTCCGGGTCCAGTCCAAACGTGTAAACGATTTATCTGGAGCAGATTCTTGTTCTTCCCAGCAAGTTTTACTCCAATCCCTCCATTAGAACCGTTTCTCGAGATTTCCGGTCTTCCCCCACCCCAACTCCCCCATAGCTGTCGAATCCGGTTCGGACTTCAAATCGAACATCAGAGATATGTCATTCATTCAGGTATTAAGTTTCGTCCCAATCCGACCACCCGTTCGAAAGTTACACAACACTCAATGTTCCATATTCCCCCGCACTGCACCACATATACAAACCCCTTTGACCCTCGAATGCACTAGCTCTTTCCAATGTTAACAGAGTGATCCGATGCAAAGAGTGACGTCACGCCGCGCACAGACCTACTAGTGTGTAGAAAGGCGTAGGGATTTTACAAAAACTACTAAATTCTCAGGATTCCCCCGCCCTCTACTCCCTCCACGGTGGTCGGATCGGGGAATTGACTATTTCCAAGTTAGTTTGGTCGGGTCCCTAATATGCCTGCCAAGTTTCATCGTCCTAGCACATCTGGAAGTACCCTAACTCGCAAACAGCGGACTGACAGACAGACCGACGGAAAAGTGATCGGTATATGGCACTTGGCCGGTAGGCAAGTGCCATAAAAACGGAACTACTGTCAATCTGAACAATATTATCAAAAATCTGGTCAGAATAATCTGTATATAAATGTGTTTATGCCTACTGTTATTTTTTAGTAGACTCTTTAGCTCGTAGGCTGAAAATTGGTCATACCTGACAAACCACCGACGTCCATTTTCTTCAGATTCTTGGCTTCAAGGATGACCACAGTGAGTTTGCCGGCAGTCGGTACGTAGCGGAGCGAGAAGCAAATGTCTCCCAACTTGTTTTCCTACACAGAAAGAAAGTCAAGCGCAGGCTAGAATCAAGTTGTAAAACGCCTGATTAGCGCTAGCTGATCATACTACTTACCTGATAGCATGGAAACGCCACACCAACAACAGATAAGCCTATCAGAGATAAATCAACAGCGTCACTGGGAGACTTTAGTTTCAACAATTGCCTCATTTAATTTATGTTTAAGCCTAATAGCCAGGACATCCTCGAGATATTATAATTCAACTTTCGGGAAATGGGTCTGTCCTTAAAAGGACCCGTTGTACCGGTTATGCCAATGCAACCTACTTCCGCAATCACCTCATCAGTTCCAAAACCCGGACACCCGAATTTCTCCCTTCCTGACGTGTTTCACTAATTTCGATGCGTAACATGCTCCCGACGTCATCAGAAAGAACGAGTCCCCCTAAAGTCAAAGCCCTGTCTCGTTCCATGTTACTGCCAGAAGTCAACGGGCCTGGAGAAAGCTTCAAAGCACCCAAAGCCGTGGGTTAATTTTTAAAGTTTAACCGAAAGGCTTAGATCCGACAGTCTAGTCACTTAAATCGGCCTGAAAATCCGATTAAAAAGCACTATTCCGTTTGTCCGCTATCGGTGTCGACTACATCACATCCGATTTCTTCATGACGTAAAACTAATGTCACGAGTATCGGATAATCGACCGAGTTTAGTCCAGACCGCTCCTTCTGATGCTCTCGGATTCGCTTTTTCGTATGTTTCTGATGCTCTGGTGGACTCGGACGGTCAAGATTTACGCTCAACAGGTCTAAAGTTACGACTATTTCTTGCATTTGTTGATGATTTTTCATTCTTTTATTGTCTTGTCTGTTTTTTTTAGTGGAGTGTTCCTTGGCCCCTATCGATGATATGCCGTTCTTAATGATGATATGTTCTCGATGATATGCCGTTCTTAATGAAGTTGTGACTAAGGGGTATTAGGCTGCTACGATTTGGTTTATTGCACTTTTTATTAGCTTGCTAATTGACAAGAGGTTTAAAGGGTCGGACTGGTTGGCAAGACATTCAGTACTGAAATTGAAACTAATCTTGCAAGATCTTCAAGAACTCTTTGGACTTGGAACTGGGATGGTTTCAAATTAGGTTATTTCAATACTGGTTTGGTCACTGCGGATGCAAAATATTTTGGTTCTAACGCTGTTTGTATATAAGATGTGATTATCATTTTACTTTCACACTCCACATTTGAAAGCTTGCGAACCTGTATTATGCTTGTATGGATGGCCCAAGTTGACTGTTAGTTCAACAAATACACAGTGCACTGTAGTTGACTGTAGTTCTCCAAGAGGCTTATCTGTTCCGGGCTGTACCAGTCCAGCAGTCCTGACAGCACCAAAGTGCTAACTGCAGCGAAACAAATTTGTGTTTCCACCAGTCGCAATTTTATGAGGGGATACGTTTTTACTTCTACCATTTATTTGTCTCACGACGTAAAAACTGCAAAAAAAATTTCATCAGATCTCGGATCAAACGGGTTTAGTATTTTTCTTCATTTTCTTCAAATACGATGGTGTTTTCCAACGACACAAAAGAGGAGACGGAAAGTTCTCTTCGTCTCCTCACTTCCGTTTGGTGGAGATAATGACATTTCTATTTCGGGTTCCAAACAAATGTGGCCAGTGAGAACCTCCTCTACCTTAAAAGTGCTCTCAAAGACTGATACAGGATGCGCAAAGGCGTACACAAGGTTTCAATCCGTGTTAGAGACGATGGAGATGCTTACGGTCTGCTGACGAAGCTACTCAAATTCGTCTTCAGAGAACCGTTTAAGGCCAAGTGAAGTCTTCTTCAAGCCTTGACCCAGAGTACCCAAAAGTCAAGCACAAACATTCTGTAAGTTAAATTAAACAAAAAGTCATTCGAGCAAGCACGGGAACTGAAAGGGGGATTTCAATCTTAAAAATTAAGAAAATCTCAATTTACTTACGTGTAAAAAATGTTTGAATCCACAGCATGCAGCAGAACATGAGCAGCGTCATTTTAAGCGAAGGTGTAAAGCGCAGGGTAGAAACGGGCGGGAAAGAGAAAATTGGATCGAATTAAATAACGCGAACATATTACTCAAAGGAGTAAATAAGACGGAGTCATGCATAGCCGGAACTCCCAACAAAAAACTGGTAAGAGGGCCATCAAATTACGTCATCGATATTTCTTCACCTTGTACTACAGCATCTACATTAAAAAAAAATCGTTGGTGACAGACTTACAGAACCCCAAAAACTTAAGACGTCGACGAAGAAAAATGACGAAGCCGGCTCCATCACTTAATTATGAAACTTCTGGTCGCCAATCTCATAAAACCATCCAAATCTGTGTTTCCGTTCTTTAATTTAAGCAAGTTGCTTTACATTTTCCCCTAGATAGGCCTACGTGTTTTTGGAATCCCAAAACCTTAGTGACGGGATATCTATGGCTTCGTAACATTTGTCCGTCCATCTGTCAGTATGTCAGTCCGTTAGACTAGCAGCACGATAGCTCTCGAAGGGGTTGAGATATATTGTTGAAACTTGGCACGAGGGTCCGTTGGGTCAAAGTACAGGTTGGGTTCACAGATGGGCCCTGCAGCCCTATATTTAGGGATGGGGTTTCAAATTAAGGGGAGGACAAATATTCGTTCAAGCTAACGAGCAGTCGCGTTAAGGGTAAGAAGACATGACCAGAAAGTTGGCAGAAGCAAAAGTTTATTCTGAAGTCGATTTGGTACAGGGGCAACGAGACATGCTGAAACCATTTTTGAACTACGTTTTCTTTTCGAACCAGTAGTTCATCCAGAATCCAGCCAAAACTGGAAATTCGGTAGAAGAAAAAAAACACAACTGAAGTCGATTAGGGATTTTTCATCGAGGTAAAATTTTTGCTGAATTGATACAAAACACTTTTTTCACCGGCAAGGAATTTATCCGGAATCCGGCTAAGCCCAGAAATCCAATAGAAATGGAAGTTAATTCTGAAGTCGTACAAAGCATTGGTTCGAGCCAATTTGAGGGCGAGAAAAATTAATGTAATAAAGACTCTGGACCGTAGCGAAAATAAGACCGTATTCACGAACTGAGTGATTGTGCAAAAACGACGAACTGACGACTTGAGTTTGACGACTTGTTTGCTAGGCCATTACCAACTCCCTGATGTTTGCTACCTTCACCACCCTCATTCTTGCCTGTCTTAATCCTGGAGTGGGCTTGCAGCTTAGGGATCGACTAAAATCGGGAACGGAACGGAACGACACGGAGCAGGAGGAAGGTGTACTAAAAACGGGAACGCGATAATCGGGAATGCACGTCCCCTGTTCTTTAGCACTCGGTTGCATTTTCATCAGAAGCCAGTGCGAAAAACGGGACTGACAGGATCCCTGTTTCTTAGTATACTCAGGAGGAACAAGTACTAAAATCGGGAATGCCCGTCCCCTGTTCTTTAGCACTCGGTTCCAGTTTCATCAGAAGCCAGTACTAAAAACAGGAAGGCCAGTTTTCTACTTGTTCCTCCTGAGAAACAGGAATCCTGTCAATCCCGTTTTTCGCACTTGCTTCTGATGAAAATGGAACCGAGTGCTAAAGAACAGGGGACGTGCATTCCCGACTTTCGCATTCCCGTTTTTAGTACACGTTCCTCCTGCCCCGTGTCGTTCCGTTCCGTTCCCGATTTTAGTCGGTCCCTGCAGCTTATACTGGAAAGAGCGTGTCGGCTGAGCGCCGAGAAAATCAAGGATTTTCGAAGTCCCGGAGAAAGACAATTAGCTGGAATGGCGTGTTTTGGTATCAATAAGAATGACTACATCTGTCAACGCACGAATGTAAAAAAAAACTTTTTAAAAGACTACCACACCATCCCATGATGAGGAAACCAGCCTTGAAGTTATTTGTAAGGTAGATTCAAACAAAAACATAATGATGGCTGTTATCTAATGGCTTCTTTTCTTCATACTGCGCATGACTCCGCCTTGTGCTGATATTAACCAGGAGTAATAAAATGTCTCTAAGCTAATCTATACTTCTTCAGGCGACAAACGTAAAATATCAACGGAAGAATTCCCTACATCCTACCGAAGGCCCATGATTTGTTGTTCATGGTTGGACCTTCCACCAGCATCACTCCTGACCGACTCTCTTCCCCATATTTATTTTTAATGTTTTTTTTCAACTTCCGCTTGATGTCGCACAACTACGACAACAAGCACATTGTACTCAACGCTCTCTGCTCAGGGTAACTGGAAAACAAATATTTAGGTTGCGGTCCAGAACTTAACGATTGTTAACTTTTTGCGTTCCAGGTTTCTGGTTTAGAAACTGAAGCTCCGCCCATCTAAGATTTCCGTTCCAGAGCTTAACGATTGTTAACTATTTTGTAACGATGGTTGGTGAGCATTGTTGGGAAAAGTTAACAATTGTAGAATTGGGAAAGTTAACGATCGTTAAAGCTGCAGTTGGCTCAAAGTTGACGATTGTTAACATCGTCTTGAATGCAACCTTAGCCATGCTGCAAACAAAATGGCGTAATTTATTTTATATGAATAAAAAAGACAACCTCAGCGTCACACCATGCAGTGGGCAAAAGTGACGCTAAAGTGAAGGTCTATCCAAGAATTAGTGGAAGGCCCTTATGAAGAACTAAGTTACGAACAACATATTATGGGCCACTGGTCCTATCAAGAGTGACCCGTTTGCTTCTGAAATCGAAACTGTCGTCAGGCTCCACTCTTCTAAAATCTGTTAACATGTATATATCGGACCGGATTCGGCTCTCGAACCGGATTCTGCTCTTGATTAATTGGAGCGAAACCCTACCGGTTGCTGATGGTTTCAGGGTTGTGCTTAGGTGAGTGAATGATTCTTTCGTAAGAAAAGGCAAATGGCGTGTGTTAGGTGAGGTCACCCGATACAGGGGGAGTACGTAATCAGCAGCGAACATATTTACAGACACTAAGCTGCAGGTCAAGTTGCTAACGACAATAAGCTATCTTCGGAAGTGAACTTACTACCATGAAACTATTACTCCTGCTTAACGTAGCTTCATTGTCTAAACTACATGCATGTGTGCTATGCTTTGTTTCAAGCGGATACCCACTCGCAGTCACCCACCGTTGCTCACAGAAGAATCGAGTGACCATCTTCTCGATTCACATTTCTTGACGAGCTCGCCGTAAATTCACCATTCAAATGGAGATTTAACCCCGAAGACGGGTCTCGGCGGAGGCATCCACTCCATTTAAAAGCAGCCCCTCCCCATTTTAACCCGATTCCGCCAGTAGGGAAAGATCCGGTCCAAAATCGAGATCAGAGTAAACGGTACTACACCCTTTCAGCGAAATGACTTTTTTGGACCCTCCTCTGAGGAAGGGAGATGAGCGAAATACGACAAAAAACTGAGTGACAAAGCCATGCACATAACAGCCATTAAATGCAATAACTAATAATGTGCTAGGGGGTGTGCCATGCACCAGTGTCGACATTAACCTCTGGTAGACTCTAAGGAGGGAGCACAGCTTATCTATCTTATCTACCTAGATAGATAAGCTGAGGGAGGGAGACATGGGTATGGCTGCTCAGTACTTGCTTTCATCTTTTTTAAGATTCACTAGACTAACCTAGGCTTATTCGTTCGCCTTCGTTTCAGTTCCACAGCACGTAGGGAAGCGCTTTCTACCCCTTTCTCCCGTGGTAGCCGTTTTAAGAGGGAAACTTTCAAAGGAGAACTCATAAACTAGAGGCAAAAACTAACATATTTTAGATACTCATACCCGATAACCCTGTAGGCGCTCTAGTGTCTTCTGCCGGTGCGGGACGCTTGTTGCCATTGGTATTGGCGCTGACCGTTAGTTTATGCTACTGATACAGATCTGTTTTAAAGTTTAACCGAATAGGGCTGGGATCCGACCGCTATCAACAGATAATCGATTTCATCGAATGAACTTATTCTTTTGAATTTGTGGTAGCCTACCTCTATGTGCTTGTCTGTCTACACTTGAAAAATTTACCAAACAAAGGTAAGCCATTGCCTACTAAAATGGCAAATTCCTTGCAATATATATTTTAATATTTGATTTTCCTACTTTCTTCAGCCGTCACTTTCCCAGCCGCGCCAATCCTGAAAATGCAGGGCTCTGGTAATAATGCTCAGGACAGTGCCACTTTCAAATTTCGCTTGAAATTGAGTTTAACAGAAGATTAGGGTGGTTACACTAACATAAGGGAAGACGGCATTGCGCCTACAGGATTATCGGTTCTTCGGGCTATTTAGTTGACACTAACAGATGGTGAGATCCATGGATCGAAACTGTTCAAACTACCCTTTACCAGTCTATCAGAAATGCCTGATTTGCCGATAAGCCAAGCCGAAAATGACACAGAGCCTATATATGCGTTCGTTGCACTCCGTGGTGTTTCTGGTCTTTTCTCGTAAGTGTTCCGATCTTCTCCTGTAAGTTATAACACGTCTTTCGTCTCACCGACCAGAACGACCTTCCGAGCAAGGTTCCCGCACCGGTGAGGAATAACCGTAACTGGTTAGTCCAAAAACGGGTTGGGGAGCTAGGAGCAGTCACCAGAAAACGGAAAACTTCATGTCACTTTGTTTGAAGTGATTTAATTATTTTTTAGGTTTTCATTCGTGCCGTTTACTTTGTTTATTTTTATCACACCGCTATCACAAATCACGAAAAGCGGGTCATAAATAAATATATATATATAAAAAAAGGTTTCTAGAAAAACAGAGACCACCGGCGAGCGAGACCCCGGCCCATATCAGGCACATCAACGAATTTGCCAAGCGTCCTCCTGATAATACCCCGCGTTTGACATGGCCTATGCTAAATACCGGTTAGGGATGTCAAATGTTGGGGCATACCCAAGGATATTTGTTATTGGGCCAGTGTGCTCCAGCTTCTGGCATCGGCTTTATCAAACTCTAGGTGTACATCTGCAGTTTGTCGTAGCCTATCCAGAAATCAGGCATTTGTGGTAGACTATCCTATTCTATATACAGACTAATAGTCTCTAAATTCTAGCTACCTAGGGTACTATGTCAGAAACGCACTAACCCTCCCCCAATACGATACTACTCATTGGACTGTTTTATAGAGCTACACAAGAAGCTTAAAATAATGGATCAAAAGGCCTTCATTTTAGCAACCATATTTACGAACATGCCAATTAGAAGTAGAAGCTAATCGAACGAGCAAATGACTGTAAATTTCTCGAAAAAGCTGGCGAGTACCAAGTTCTTTAAGTATTAAAGTAGTCAAGTACGTCATGCTACAATTCCAAAAGTTAATATCTGTCCCTCCAACGTGCAAGGCGTATTACCTGACCGTTGTCACCCTCAACGCTGGTCAATTCCTTCCATTCCTCAATGGTTTGTGCCAGGTCAACCATGCAAAGCGGGACTTTGACCTCACCAATCTGGTCGTGTTTGGAGAAGCGATCGAAGTCGTAAATAGCAAAGACAAGGGTCTTGTTCATGGCGTCGGCGTAAGGGAGCTGAAAGGGAAATATGTCAACAACTGCAGAAGAGCGCTCTACGCTGGACTTGTATGGTACGCCTGGCGACACAGTTCTTCGATGAATTACAAAATAACAATTAGCAGCACAATCACTCAAACCATATGAGGCTCCACGAAAATCACGCGGGGCTAGCTGAAAAGTAATAAAAGAACACAAATCCTCAGAAATCTTCTTTCTACCGGTCGGACCAAAAAGTACAAAAAATACATAGTACAACACTGTCAGAAGTTTCATAACAGATCGCCCATAACACTTTCAAGAATAACACCTTTTCACTTAGAAATAAAGTGTTATGACCATACTGACCAATTAAGTTTACACTATTTCGTGCCTAGATCCCCAACAACACCTTCAATTGGTAAAAATACTACACTGTCAGAAGTTACATAACGACAACAGAAGGATGCCCGGTTTCAACAGATAACACTTTGGGATGCCCGGTTTCAACAGATAACACTTTGGCCTCTGTGCTTTTAGTGGAATAAATCTTATCTATCTTATCTTATCTGTTATGTTTCTTTCGTTCCCGTTAGTATTTTTACCAACTGAAGGTGTTGTTGGAGATCTAGGCACGAAATAGTGTAAACTTAATTGGTCATAACACTTTATTTCTAAGTGAAAAAGTGTTATTCTTGAAAGTGTTATGCGCTATCTGTTATGAAACTTCTGACAGTGAAAATGCAAAATACAAGCCTACAAAAAACGATTGATTTTGTGGGTTTCGGGGGGGGGGGTTCGAACCCCCTACCTATGACATCGCAAAAGTTGTACGTCCGTCCGTCTGTCAGCACGATAACTCTCGAAGGGAATGAGATATTTTGACGAAATGTGAGGATTTTTTGGGTCAAGGGTAATGTCGAGTTCGCAGACGGGTTCTGTAGCCCTACATTTAGGGGTGGGGGAGGGGTTTCAAATTAAGGGGCAACAAAATATTTTTAAACAGCTAATATGATAGTCGATTGTGGGGTAAGAAGACATGCTGAACACGATGATGAAAACCATTTTCTTGCCGGACAAGTAGTTGACCCTTTGACCTACTTCCCATACAAATTCTAGCTTTATACAAGCTCTGCTTTTAAGGTGGCTCAGATCCCAAGCAGCAGCTTCTAACGTATGTAGCCTACTGAAGACAAACTTAAATTGAGCGCCGCAGGCAACATTTTTTTATCCGACTTTTTACTGGCAAAATATTCAACGACTTCCCATACAAATTCTAGCTTTATATGTTGCCCTGACCAAACAATTTCAAGCTTAAAAACCCACCTAAATGACGCACGCTTCAACTAAATAGGTAATAGGCTACTACGAAAGGCGCCGCAGGCGAAACTTTTTAAATCCACCTTTTTTCGGGCAAAGTTTGACTACTTACAGTACTAATTCTAGCTTTTAACGTGGCTGAGATTTTAGTCCTAAAACCTCATCTAAATAACGCGCCCTTCTACTAGATAGTGAATAGGCTACTATGAAAGACTCCGCAGGGGAAATTTTTAGGTAAGAGAAAGTAAGGGTTGCCTATAATATCACAGATCTTTCCTTGCCCCCGATAACTCCTAAACGGAGTGTGATATTTTGCCGGAAGTTGGTCCGAGGCAATTCTCCCACTCGGCCCCTTCCGAAAAAGGTAGTGGCCATCCCAGAATAAAAAGGATACAAACTAGATTTGTTTTGAATCTGTAGTAACAAAAATGGTACAATCATCAGGCCCGTCATTACAGTGCTTACAAGGCCGGTTAATGCTAAGACCATTCTCCGCAAGGCATCCCTGTTTTGTGCTAAAATAAGGAGATTTTTTGCACAAATCAGAAAGGCTGATGTAGAAACTTTGCGCCGCAAGCAGAAATTTCGAAATCGGCACATTTTCTGCTAACGCAGAGGTTTTGTACCAAACCAGTTGTGTTCGAATTGTGCGCCACAGGTTGAAAATCACAATTCGGTAACTGCATGTATGTCATTCTGACAAGCTTGAACCCTACAGTCATTTTAACAAGCTCAAAACTTACGACTGTCTCTAAGATACGACTAGAAAATCTCTTCGGAAAATACGACAAGAAACGGGTCATTTGTAGGCAAAATTCACAATTTGGTGTCATTCTGACATACTCAAACAAACGACTATCGTTCTATCAATCCCAGAACACACACTGTGAATGTGGAAAGCTCAAAACATACGACTCTTCGTAGGCCATTTGATTACAGAATGTCATTTGCGGGCAGAATTCACGTTTGATAACTGACTTTATGTCATTCTGGCAAGCAAACATATGACTGTCATATAGACAAGCTCAAAACATACGACTGAGAGTACGATTATCTGAAGCATGGGGGTGTGAGTCACCCCCCACGCCCCCCCTTCGAACCGCCCCTGGACAAAAGAGTTTTCAGAAAACATCAAGGTCGTTAGGCTGGAAGCCCATATGAGCAAGACCAAAGGTTTCGGCGGGATCCCAAAGGGGAATATTTTACTGAACTTTTTCATCCCAACAATCGGGTCTTCTAGACTTCCAGACTTCTTAATCAACCCCAGAAGCAGATCCACTAGGCAGCTGTTTCCTGTTTTTAGTCTCCGGTCTATCTAATATTATTTGAAGACTCAACGAACATTCTGATTCAACATGCATTATAAGTTCAACCAATCCTTAACCAATCCCCCCAGCATCCTCATAAGTTTCATCAGAGGATGTTGTTCTTTTCAAAATTGCCGTTTTAAATCAGATTCCGTCGTACCATTTATCCAGTACAGAAAGGCTAATCAGAGACTCAGACAAGTAGATCAGTCGCCTTATTATCCCTATACCGAAAATAATAACTTCATTTCGAAATTACTCGACTTCAGACAAAACTTTGCTTTTCTGTCCGACTGTTGCCGGATTTCGGACTAATTACTTGTGCGGCGAGAAAATATAGTTCAGATTAAAATCCAGCATGTCTACTTACCCGTGTATCGACTGTATAGTCCCACTAGCTTGAAATGTAATTTTAATTTGAAACCTCTCCCCCCACCTTAATGGCCCTAGTTGGCCGGTATTTGATTCAAATAAATAAATAAAATAAATATTAGAATACGTGGCCCATCTACAAACTTGACCTGTACAAGTTTGAACATAACATCTCTGACAGGCAGACAGACGTAGAAGGACGGACAGATTTTTGTCACAGGTATCCCGTCAATAATATTTTGGGATTCCAAAACGGCGATCGATGCTTCTTCGATTGGGTAGTTCCGGAACATGCTGACATCAATGTCTTCTCGACCTCGAGTTCTCAGTGCGAATTTTCCGAAAAACAATATCGTTCACTTGGCTACGGCAAAACTTTTACAAATAAGGCAATGATTATGGGTAACCGTAAAGTTTCACGGACTCTCTGTGCATCTGCAAAAAGCCGGGATCCCAAAAACAGGAGATCACATGACCTAACTCACAAGAAGACTCCCATGGCAGTTTTCTAGTTATTAACTTTTCCCGAGGGAGAAAGAAAACCTAACAAGATTTGTTCCCGTGTTGGAGCAAATGTCCTCTCGAAGTGAGGTCGCGTGAAAAAAAGTCCCCAGTCGCTGTCGACAAAGAGAGTGGGATCCCAAGCTTTCTAATGAGTACGACATGTATGTACGTAAGCAAGTATGAGATGTAAAAATTATATATTTAGAGAACGACTAGTAAATTTTTCGGCATGTGAACTGACGTATTTCAGTTGAAAAATCCCAGAGTTAAAGGCACCAGCCCCCAAGCCCCCAAAGGCACCCAGCCCCCAAACCGCTAATTAACCGTAGAAGTGCGCTACGGGTAAGCAACCTCCCGAAAAGAGTTTAATAGACGTTGAAAGATTATTATCGAACGAAGCATCCACAGCGAGAAGCGGGGGCTGGTCCGAGCTGGGAGCAGTTAATGGTGAAATAAACGGCTGATTAATATAAGCCTTCAGTTCAGCTTTAAGCAGACACGCTGCTTTGGCTGTATTGATTTTCAAACCCACATGATTGACACAGTGTGGAAAACTGAGATTTTTTCAGGTTTCCCGGCTAAACGTGATGGGAGTCCTAAAAACAGCTGGAATTCTCTCGTTTCGGCGGAAACGAGGCGATTTCACGAATGGTGAAATAAACGGCTGATTAATATAAGCCTTCAGTTCAGCTTTAAGCAGACACGCTGCTTTGGCTGTATTGATTTTCAAACCCACATGATTGATACAGTGTGGAAAATTGAAATTTTTTCAGCTTTCCCGGCTAAACGTGATGGGAGTCCTAAAAACAGCTGGAATTCTCTCGTTTCGGCGGAAAGAAAACATGCCCTTCACTATCACAAGCTCCTGCTAAAGAAAAGCAAGAGCTGTAAGCTCATGTGACAAGGTTCCCGTTGTCAAGGACGTGGGCGTTTGGCTCTTCTTAGACAAGACCCCTAGAGACCGTAGACCCAACAGACCCCCCTCTAGCTCCCCCGAAACGTATGATAGTCCCGTCCGTTAGTTCCCGTCTAGATCTCTCCACGTTAAGCGTGTCACACGATTTCAAAGAACGCACCACTGTTGGGAGTCACACGACCCCCACGTGCCATAAACAAATGCTGGAATCTAAGAAACGTGTTTTTTGCTTTCCGGGGTCTTACACTGTAACGTTTTCAGGGACTTCTGGATACCTTAGGACCCGACATCTCGTGCCAAAACATCGGCAGTACTTTCTAACATCTTTGCTAGCTCTTTCGCGCATTTATAAAACAAGAAAACAAACCTTGAAATTGAACGTCTCATTGAAGACTGGGTTAAGTGTCTTCCGGTGAACCTTCGTTTCGAACTTCTTCTTCTTATCCGGTAGCAAATACACCTTAACGTATGGGTCCGAGGTTCCTCCCATGTCCAAGGCTGGTAATTCTTGGGCTTGCAGGACAGAGACAGTCAAGTTGTTGGCGTTGAAATCGTATTCCATCTTAAAAACAAACACTGAATAAATATTCGATCTACCTCTGAGAGAGCGAGAGCAGGCAGCAAGAGCTTTACTTTCTTCGAGTGAAACGAATGAGTTTCCGGCTTCCCAAGAAGTTTGTTCGGCAGAATAGCAAAACAAGCAAGAAGTTACAGCAACAGAGTTCGTCGGGATTCATAGAAGGACTGAAACTTTCCCTTTCAAATTATCCGTTTTCCAGTAACCCTATTATTTGTTTGTGGGTTCGGTTTTTGCCTGAGAAAGTTGGGCTTTACTTCCTTATTAGGCGTTTTGGTTTAAAATAGGCACAATTAATGCCCATTTTGTTCGCTCTGGAAACTGGCTCTAAGAAAATGGCACCGAACCGCTGTCTCGCCGTACATCGAAAAACACCTCCTTTGCTAGCAGCGGAAATCCGAGGAACGCAAAAGCTATGCACAAGGTTAAAGGTCGGTAACAGTCAGAGAGGCGATGAAAAGCACCATTATCGTGACCTGCCAAACTGCTCTCCAAGAGCAATCATCGATCATCGACCAGAGACGCGTCAAATTTCTTCTTCAGAAACAACAAACTGAAACCTTTGACCCAATCGTAGGATTCTTCAGCTGTCAACTTAGCCACTAAAGAAGAAACGTTTTCATTCGTGTGATGGGTTGTCAGGAATTCAAAACGTTAGTGACCGATACCTATGACATCGCAAAAAGTTGTCCGTCTGTCTGTCTGTACGGTCTGTAACTTTCGAAGGGAATGAGATATTTTGATGAAACTTGGTGCGAGGATTCTTTGGGTCAAGAGTAAGGTCAAGTTCGTAGATGGGCTCTGTAGCCCTATATTTAGGGGTGGGGGTTTAAATTAAGGGACAAAAAAAATATTTTTAAAAAGCTAATGTGATAGTCGATTATGGGGTAAGAAGACATGCTGAACACGATGGTGAAAACCATTTTTTCACCGGACGATTAGTTCGCCCGGAATCCGGCCAAAACCGGAAAGTCTGTTAAAAGTAAACGTTTTATTTGAAGTTGATTAGATGTTCGACTTAGGGATAAGACGGAATGCTGAACACGATGGTGAAAACCATTTTCTCGCCAGACAAGTAGTTCGCCCGGAATCCGGCCAAAACCGGAAAGTTTGTTAAAAATAAAAGTTTTATTTGAAGTTGATTAGAGGTTTGATTTAGGGGTAAGAAGACATGCTGAACACGACGGTGAAAACCATTTTCTTGCCGGGCAAGTAGCTCGCCCAGAATCCGGTCAAAACCGGAAAGTTTTAAAAGTAACAGTTTTATTGGAAGTTGATTAGACGTTCGATTTAGGGATAAGAAGAACACATTTTCTACCCGGACAACTTGTTCGCCCGGAATCCGGCCAAAACCGGAAATTTGGCAGAAGTAAAGCAGAAAGTTTCGATCAGTATCGTCAAAATAGATATGGCTTATAGCGGTATATCTGAACTTGGTTTTCTCAGATGATTAGCCTGGCGAAGACTGCATCTGGCGAAGACAAGACCCGATTGTCTGGATCAAACATTACATTTTTGGGATCCCATCGAAACCTTTGGTCTTGTTGTTAATGCCGTAAGGAACGTTTTCGAATAATAAAAGATTGATCGATTGACACTTGCGCCCATGTTCTTTCGTGCCGCTTTTACAATATTCCGTTGAAATGTGAATGACGGTCAGATTTTTATATGACGGGAAGAGTTACTAAAAGTAATGCGGCCCTGATGACTAACCGCATACTTAAACGGGACAATCAACTTAGCCCCTAAAACAAACAAAAAATACTTCGTTATATCAAACAAACACTTTTGAGGCTCTCCTAAGTAACGCAAATACACTTGAATTCCCGAGCTGAACTTTCTGAACTTCGAATTACTTCCCGAATTCCACATTTGTTGATCCACGGATTACAACTTTGAAAAACCTTTGACTGCCCACAAAATTTCGCTGGACGCGCATCACCAACGGAAGCAATCAACTTAACAGGAGAACTTTTTCCGGCCCCAAATTTGTAAGCCCTTCCCTACCCCTGAACGTTTAAGTTCAGAGCCCATCTAGGAAGTTTAAGTGCATCAACTTTCATCAGAATACTTCATTCCGTTGGGAAGCTATCGCGATCATAAGGCGAACTGACAAATCCAACTGGTCACAGGTATCCCTCGCTTTTGTTTGGATTCCCAGTTATATTTTATATTAGACTGTATTTCGTATTGAGTTTTGGTACCGTTATTGACTAAACTGGTCAGTCATTGTGTATCTGAGGTTAACTATCTTTATTAAATGTGTTAGGCGATTACTTTTATATTAATTCGTAAGTGCTGACTACAAATTGTGGATATATTTATTGACCACTGAACGAATATTCGGCTTGTCCGCCTCCAGTTTTAGAAATAAATTGAATTGAATACATGTTCTGTTGCCATCGGCTGGTACAGTAGAGATATGCTTATGTCAACGTTTGTTGACGGTGGACTTTGCCATTTTCGTGCATTTGCTGTGTTTAAAGCTAAACTATTATACCAGTTAGCTAAAGTAGGTAATTAAGGGTATTGACCTCGTTTATACACTACCTCGATTTTTGCCGCGAAAATGTTAAAATGAAACGTACAAGCTGTCCTGATAGTCAAGAGGGAAAATATGACTTTTTCAAAATCGTGTGCCCAAAAATATTCAAACTCTGTGCCTTTTTCTCCATTTTGTAGCTGTTTTGAAAAGCTGTTTTCTGCCTATTGACTTAGAAACTCTTCCTTTTTCATCATTTTCAAGTCAATCGAGGTAAGGTTAGAATGAAGTAATCTTGTTTGAGAAGAAAAATATTTTTAACTACAAATATTGAAGCAATATGTATTTATGTAAGCCATTCAATTAACTTCAGTCTAGTATTTTTGTCATATTTGTTGGTTCCTTTTTAAGCCAGATGGATTATTCTGAAGGAAAGACTTCTCTGGAAATTTGAAATCTTGTCTGAGGTTAGATACCCCTCCTGTATAGGTATTTTGGATCTTCATTCTACCATTTAGCCCAAAACCGCACTGTTCATCATATTAAAGTAACTGCTGGGTCACTGGAAAACCGGAACCTCCCTAACCTAACCTAACCAAAAGGTTAGGTAAAAGGTTTAGAAGGTTAACCTAACCTAACCTTTTACCTAACCTTTAGGTCAGGTAAAGGTTAGGTTAGTTTCCAAAGCCATCGGTTCCGGTGGCGGAGGTTCCGGTGTTCCGGTTTTCCAGTTACCCTACTGTTCACATAAGCATACCTCTATTGTAGTTCAGTCAGTACTTGGCGGTGAATACTCGAACTCTTCCGTTGCTCTCCCAAAATGTCCCAAACTACTTCTTTCAAAAGCTGCGACAGGAGCCACAGATCCCACCAATTCCCAAGTAAACCGTGAGGCTGTGAACCCGGACCTAGCTCATCCTAAAGTCTAAACACTCGGCGATCCCTTCGAGTACTATTTTGTGACCAGGGTGCTGGGTAACGTACCACACACGCTGCGGGCACTGCCATTATAGAGCAAGAGCATTACCGCTGGGTGGCTGCAATGTCTGGAAAAATTGCCGTGGTCTCACTAAAGAAACGTTGCAATTAAACGAACACGTATGCCCTCGCTGCACAAGTGAAGGTCGAAATCTCCTTCAGCATTCCTCCGAAGGAGCCAATCCTGGCCTAAAGACAATCTCCAGAATTCCAAGAAACTCCGCGTTTAATATACAGAGCCGATCGATCCATCGATCGCGGATACAACTGGGCCCTGCCGTCAATACTGCATCGGAATTGGAAATAACTGGAGTAGCAATAAAAGATGGGAAATCATGACCTCATTTGATTTTCCCCGTGTCCATGATTAACACTGGAGAAGTAAGTAAACAGAAAACGAACAGTGGTCGACAAAAAAGATGAGTTCTCGCAGGCAAGCTAATTAGAGATCGTGTAGCGAAAGGTGTATCACTGATCTGATGTGCTCGGCTGAGACTGCCATATGTGCAGCTGTTTGGGGGTAAGTTAATTCGAGGTAAGTTAATACGATTCTCTGCGACCCATTTAAAGATGGATCTTCCTCGACCAGTCTTACAGAACCACAGTAAAGGTTCCGTCTGGGTACCAAGCGTTCGGCGGGGATCCGCATTCGAGCCCCAGCATTCCTACTTGAATGCCCACCCCCACCGTGGTCAACAGCAGTGAAAGATGGCGAAGGTCCCAATATTCCAACCATTAGCGGCCAAACACAGCCGTTACTAAAATAATTTTATACCAAAGATTGTTGAAATTTTAAATAGCCTTTGACCATTTGTACATACTTTTAAATGAATATGTTATACGTAATATTGACAAACATATGCATGACAGTACTCACCAATTTTGATTTTCTTACCATGAAAGTGTGACCGAATAAATCTATTCTATTCTAAAGGTCTAAAACACCAAAACACGTACAAAAAACATTCAGACCAACCATGTACTAAACTGCCAGACATCAGTCGACAAAGTACAGGGGTGACACACCTGAGAAGACAGCTACAAAGGTGAAGGCGTAGACCTAGACAAAGGTTCGTGTGTTCTGGAAGTGAGCCCGAATGTCTGAATTCAGAGACCCCAATTAATGCTAAACTAATACAAAATTTCACACCTAATTTTAGCCCTGCTTAGCTCAAACAAAGATTAGATTAGATTATTTTATTGCCAAACTAAACAATAACCCATCATGATAGGTAAGCGCCCATGAGAAGACATAAATGCACTGGCACTGGGCGGTTACCACAAACTACTTCAACCCAACCCAAACAATAACTTAATTTCACTTCAACACTATCATTAATCAAAAAACTTTTTTTTTTCATATAGCCTAACACACAAAAGAAAAAATAAGAAAAAAAAGGACATAACGGTGTTTTTTATTAAAACGGATGAGTAATAGATAATTAATGTCCTAAAGAACCTTCATCTTCCGTAAGGGTAATGCGTGACCGCATATTTGCGAGAATGTTGAAAGGCATTTCATTTTACCACGATGGAAACAGCGGGGCGCTAATGGTTGGGTGTCGACTGTTGTATCTTCCAGTAGGGCTACGTTCCTTCCGATAAGAATTTCACATACCTTGTACTGTAGCCTTCCAAGCTTGATTTCTTCCTTAGGCTCTCCTTCTTTGGCAATTTCTTCCGCGTTTTCCGTCAACTCTTCCATGTCAGGTTGGACCTAAGAAGAGGGTAACAATTAGGTGACTCCGACCTCGTTAGCTCCTGGTTCTAATTAGGGACAACATAGGGGGCAAATCAAGTGTAGTGCGTTCGGACTCATTGAGGGACCGGACATCGACATTGTACGAAGCTTGGAGCTCGATGAGACAAACGGCGGGTTGCAGCTGTTGGTTAAAGCCTCGAGGGAAAGCCGTTTCCAGGGTAGGGGTTAGGTGGTTCGCACTACCTTCAACATTTCAAAATGGATCGTTCCAAGTTGATATCGCACTTAAAGTACGTGTTGGCAAATGACAGGTTGCACATGTATTCCCTTAATCAAGAAGTTGAAATGATGTAACGAAGAGACATTTCTACAGTTTCACTTCGGCATACTAATTATTACTTTTCAGAGCGTAAAGTCAAGCTTTCCGCGCGATAAGGCTGTGCTTCGTTTGAGGCGGCAAAGCCATTCTACATGCGCGGCTAAGGAATAGCTTTGCCACCTTAAATCGGTACCAAATGAAGCGCAGCCTTTTCGCATGGAACGCTCGACTCTACGCAGTGAAAATTCATAATAACTACAGGCTATCAAAACAAATTTCAGAAATTTCTCTTCGATATATTATTTTAATTTCCAGATTCAAACGATCACATATGTAACCTGTCAGGTGCCAATTCATACTTTTAACGGTAGGCTCGGCCATTCGATTAAAGACCGACCAGCTGCATCTGCTCTTCTGTGACAATCTTCATTTTAAATATCTTCTACAAACGAGAAGAGGGAATAGAATGCAAAACTGCACGAGCAAGTAAGAAGTAATATTTTATTTTATTCTTGACTAAAATCAACTACTATATCTGAGAAGCCTTGCCATTATATTTAAGACCAACCTACTGCATCGAAGTTACCAGTGAAAGAAACCCGTTTGAGAAACTCCTTAGGACCGACTAATCAATTTTCCTCAGAAGATCTGTGGCCTTAGCTGAGTTTCAGGAGCATCGTTGTTTGTTTAGCGGATAATTCCGAACTAAAACATGTTTCTTGTTTCATCGAACGCCTAGGAAACAAGGACTTCTTAGCCGTAGGAAGGACTTTCTAAACTTCCACGTAACTTCACTGAAACTTTAACTTCAAACCCCACTATTTTACTTGCAAACCGTCGGACTTCAAACAGCCCGAAGCAATTTCGGGTCAATACTCGGGATTCTGGTTTACAGTAGAGGCACGGTTGTTCTTTGAACGTTACTTAACTCTGAACAATGCAGTTTTGGGCTAAATGGTGATCATCGGTAATTAGCTAAATGCACTGTCAGAAGTTTCATAACAGATAGCGCATAACACTTTCAAGAATAACACCTTTTCAATTAGAAATAAAGTGTATGACCAATTAAGTTTACACTTTTTCGTTCGTGCCTAGATCTCCAACAACACCTTCAATTGGTAAAAATACTAACGGGAACGAAATAAACATAAACAGATAACGTCCCAAAGTGTTATCTGTTGAAACCGGGCATCCCAAAGTGTTATCTGTTGAAACCGGGCATCCTTCTGTTGTCGTTATGTAACTTCTGACACTGTAGTATTTTTACCGATTGAAGGTGTTGTTGGAGATCTAGGTGCGAAATAGTGTAAACTTAACTGGTCATAACACTTTATTTCTAAGTGAAAAGGTGTTATTCTTGAAAGTGTTATGCGCAATCTGTTATGAAACTTCTGACAGTGTGGTAATGATCAGTCAATTATTTATTTGTCAAAGAACAGTTCTAACGGTAATAAGAATTTCCAAACGTTCACCTTCTCGTCAAATACTCTACACATAACTGAATTCAAACATTGTCAAACGATTTGGTAACAACAATACAAAGATAAAATTTTTATATCGACAAGCTTTTAGCTTACCGTTTTTTGAAATAACAAATAAATAAAAATGTTAAAAAAAGAACAATATCATTAAAGAATTTGTGTTTGAAACTTTGGGTCGAAACTTTTCTCATATCGCACACTGGATGTACTAACGGGCTGAATCCTAGAAACTGGCTGCGCAGCCTGTCTTTGGGGTCTTGTACGGTCGGGGATACGGGGAAATGGGAGTATGTACCGATTAATGGGGTCAAGCAGTATTTTAAACCAAACTTGGTGCAAAGCTTGTGTCTACACCAACTCAGGCAAAACGAATACCCAACACACCCGTTCAGGTGTTCTTAATCAGTTACTTTGTCTGACTGGTAGTTTACTTTCGTCACAGCAATCGGACGAAACTGGCACAGTTCAAACTTAGCTAACGTTCAAAGCAGCACACCGCTACTGTACCCCATCCCAACGATACCTTCTCTTTGTAAGCATTTCCTAATAGCTGTACCGACTTCATGTCTACGGCTCCTTTCATTCCCTTTTTCGCATCTTTGGTTCGTCGCTTTCGACAACATCGGCGAATGCAGCAGAAGATTATCAACAGCAACACCAAAGCCACACCTGAAAGAGAAGTAAAGGATTCAGTATGCCATCTATTCCCCATCTAACCAACTTTGCTGATATTTTTTTTTTTGCAAATCGATTGCATTATTTTTACCCTACAGCCCAAAATAAAGCGTTACGCCGACGATCTCTGCATTCGAAGCATTTGGCCAGATAAGACAGACGGATGGATGGACAGATTTCTGACATCAAGTGTCCACTTACTGTCATCTACGATCCAGCGAATAACAAATCACGGAAAGGTTTGCGAAAGTAGACTGCGTTCCTTCTTCGATAATTCAATCAATCAACCAATCATTTATTTATACCAAAATATTCATTGGTAGCAGGCTTATTCGCATAGATGATCATAGCTCGCACCGTGATTTACATTTCCCTCAGAATGAATGAATGAATAAGTTTATTACCCATCTTTACATAAAATGTCACTGATGGAGTATAAGAAAAGAAAAAATAAAGAAGAAGGAACAATAAACAACACACAAGATGCAGTTTTAACTTGGCAAAGAATGTCCATGTCAGTTTGTATAATATGCACAGTGATGAAAGCCTCCTCTGAAGATTAATTGACCACGAAATTCTGCTGAAGAAAATGAAAGAAAAAAATATTCCTGAATTTATTGTAAATATTATTGCGAGTTTTTTTACTAATAGAGAACTGTAAAATATAAAAATTATTTTTCTGATCCACAACAAGTGTTTTGTGGTGTTCCGCAAGGTACGGTTCTTGGTCCACTGTATTTCTTGATTATGATTAATGATATCGCCGAAGATCATGAGGAAAGGTGGAAATACGTAGACGACCTGTCTTTAGTTGAAGTTCTTTTGAGGAATTTCAAAAGCCAGGCTATCTCCACAATCCAAGAGATTGCCTCTGAGGCAAGGTCTCATAATATGGTTGTTAATAACGATAAGTCAGCAATTATCCCCTTCTCCTTTCTAAAGTCACAGCCTCAGTACAACCCTCCCATTCCACCCCATATTCTTACTGATTCAAATACACTCCTTGGACTAATTATTTCTTCAGACCTAACTTGGCATAAAAACACTTCGAATATTATAAACAAGAGCTGTAAGCTCATATGGCACTTGCAAGGCTTGGTAAAATGATGAAAGTAGGAATTCGCCAATGCGTGTGTTTGCTGTGGTCATTTGTAAGCAAAATCTGACTGCTCATAAGTGAAAATTGTTAAGTCCCTGATATGCCTGCCAAGTTTCATCGTCCTAGCACATGTCTAAGCGTCTTGTCAGGATCACCGGAATTCCAGAACCCTCCCTCCAACTCCCCCACAGTACTCGGGCCCGGTCCGGTCTTGTCAATTATGTATTTAGGGCTTGTGCTTATTCTTCCCCCAAAGTTTCATCCCGATCCGTCCACTCTGAACATGTCAAACAATTTCCGCCCCCCCCCCCCCCCCAACTCCCCCCAAAGTAACTGGATCCATCCCGGACTTGAAGTGTGACGTCTGAGACACGAGATCTTTCCAAATATCAAGTTTCAATAAGATCCGGTTCCCAATTCAAAAGTTATAAATACGTCAACATTCCGGATTCCCCCTCCATCCATCCCCCCCCCCCCGTGGTCGGATCGAGGAAATGACTATTTCCAAGTTAGTTTGGTCGGGTCCCTAATATGCCTGCCAAATTCCATCGTCCCAGCACATGTGTAAGTATCTTAAGTCGGGATCACCGGAAATCCGGAACCCTCCCTCCAACTCCCCCCACAGTGCTCGGATCCGGTCCGGTCTTGTCAACTATGTATCTAGGGCTTGTGGTTGTTCTTCCCACCAAGTTTCATCCCGATCCGTCCATTCTGAATATGTCACATGATTTCCGACTCCCCCCTCAAACTCCCCCCTCCAGCTCCCCCCAAAGTCACCGGATCCATTCTGGACTTGAAATGTGACATCTGAGACACGAGGTCTTTCCAAACATCAAGTTTCATTAAGATCCGATTCCCCGTTCAAAAGTTATAAATACGTCAATATTCCGGATTCCCCATCCCTCCACTCCCCCCACGGTGGTCGGATCGGGGAAGTGACTATTTCCAAATTAGTTTGGTCGGGTCCCTGATATGCCTGTCAAGTTTCATCGTCCTAGCTCATCTGGAAGTACCGTAACTCGAGATGAGTGGCCTGACCGACCGACCGACCGACCGACAGACCGAAAAGTGATCGGTATATGGCACTTGAGCGAAGCTGCAAGTGCCATAAAAAGGCTAATTCGGCGATTTACATGCTCAAAGTACTGAAAAAGTTGAAAGTGCCAAAAAAAAAAGGTGATATTACTCTACTGTATGTTTACTCGTCCTCTACTGGAATACGCTTGTCCAGCCTGGCATTATGGGCTAACTAAGTGCGAATCAGATAAGATCGAGAGGGTTCAAAAGCGATCCCTTCAAATTATTTACGGTGGGTGTAAAATGCCGTACTCATTCCTTCTGAATGAATTTAATCTTCCTACCCTATCGGCGCGCAGGGAACACCTCTGTACAAATTTTGGACTGAAACTCCTTGGTAATCCCACTTATCGCCATTTCCTGCCTCCTCCTCAGTCCTCATGTTCCCGAAAGAAGCCGACCCGAACGAGATGTGGCTACGAAAGTTCCAAAACTCGCGCCTATCTCTTGTAGAACCGAGCGATACCGCAATAGTTTCGTACCTCGATTTTTGGAAAAGTACAATCAGCTGATGTAATATGTTATCGGTTGTTTACAAGTTTATGTATTGGTTGTCCTAGTTTTGTATGTACAGTGACAAAGATCTACCAAATTGCTCGCGCATGAAATGTTGTATCCGCTTATTTATCCTTAAATAAAAAAAATAAAAAAAAGATGGGAAAGAAACGATAAGAACGTTTGTTTCCGACCTATTCTCACATTTGCTGCTCTTTACCACCGCTGATATTAACATCACGTAAAAAAGACAAAGCTCCCATAGCTCCTGATTTGTAGCCAAACAAAGGGCAGACAAGGGCAAAGAAAAAAAGATATAAAGGAGGCCCATATGGTGCAATCGTGAACATCCTCCCCCGCAACGGCTGTCTCAGCAGTATTTTTTACTGCTCTACACAGGGCAAGTGGGCGAGGGACTAGTTCTTTTGAGATTAATGCTTGATTCTGCAAGTAAAGGATTCTCTTGGCGAAAATTCTCGCGCGACGTCATCTATTGATGATCGAATGGCAGTTCATACTGGGATCGGTTTTCGCAGTAAGTGAGGCGAAGTCTAATGCATTGTTCAAATAGGTGCAATATGGCAACTAAAGTTTCGGCTTATACTCGAGGAGTGCTGTTTATGCTGTAGAACGGATAACAGATCTTGATCATATCTAGCTGATGCAGAGCCAACCAGATCGGCCAGCGAGCCGAGGAAAGAAAGGAGTATCGCCAGGGTTACCAAGGGCAACACAAAAGTTCTACTTTGTTGGAAGCTGAACTAACAACTTTTCTTCGAAGGAACACGTTTGTTTTCTACGACCACTTTTTATATTGGAAGATTGCTCTCCATACATCAATTAGCTTATAATGTCGGCTCAGCAGATGAACAATCTGATAAAAAAAATCCATCGAGCTTGCCCATGCACGCCACTAGATGATCCTATGGTTGTACCGAGTCCTGTTTTAAACCGGCGACTTGGATGGGGAGGATCAGACATTGCAAATGCTTGAATGCTTCCTATTTAACTCCTTCAAATACTTGGCTATTGGCCGTCTAAGTTCCCTATTTCTATTTAACTGTCCAGGAGTCTTTTATACCCGATTTATCCCCCCCCCATTTATCCATTCTGGTTCACGTTCGAATTTCCCGCCAGTTCGTCTGTCGGGACGGTTACTGGCGTTTGTTGACTCATTCAAGTATCTCGGTTTTACTTTTGAGACAACGAGTGCTGAATTTGCATGTTGTTGCACTGTCCCAGTCTCCGTGTGCCCGTGCCAACGTGTTCATTCGTAAGTTTGGCAGATGTGATTCCTACGTGAAATCCTTTCTTTTGGGACTATACGCAACTTCACTGTGTTTCCCTTGCGAACAGACTTGTACCAAGCTTGTACTAAGGCGCTGAGAGTGCTTTTTGGGTCGTGCACACAGTTCTTTCACTCTGCGTAGTGAGAATCCCTCCTCGTGGTAGCGGTGACTTCTCATATGTTGCTCAGTTTTGCACTCGTTGAGTACCCTATTGTACTTTGGGTTCTCCTCAGGTTGAGGTACCCATTTTTATGGCACTTGCCTTCCGGCCAAGTGCCATATACCGATCACTTTTCCGTCGGTCGGTCGGTCGGTCTGTCGGTCTGTCGGTCTGTCGGTCTGTCGGTCGGTCGGTCAGTCCGGTGATCGCGAGTTAGGGTACTTCCAGATGTGCTAGGACGATGAAACTTGGCAGGCATATTAAGGGCCCGACCAAACTAACTAGCAAATAGTCACTTCCCCGATCTGACCACCGTGGAGGGAGAAGAGGGCGGGGGAATCATGAGAATTTAGTAGTTTTTGTAAAACCCCTACCCCTTTCTTCACACTAGTAGGTCTGCGCGCGGCGTGACGTCACTCTTTGCATCGGATCACTCTGTTTAACATTGGAAAGAGCTAGTGCATTCGAGGGTCAAAGGGGTTTGTATATGTGGTGCAGTGCGGGGGAATATGGAAAATTGAGTGTTGTGTAACTTTCGAACGGGTGATCGGATTGGGACGAAACTTATTACCTGAATGAATGACATATCTCTGATGTTCCATTTGAAGTCCGAACCGGATTCGACAGCTATGGGGGAGTTGGGGTGGGGGAGACCGGAAATTTCGAGAAACGGTTATAATGGAGGGATCGGAGTAAAACTTGCTGGGAAGAACAAGAATCTGCTCCAGATAAATCGTTTACACGTTTGGACTGGACCCGGACACTTGGGGGGGGGATGGAGGGGAGTTTCTCGGAATTCTGGTGATGACGGTGTTTGGGATTTTCACGACGAAACTTGGGAGGCGTATCAGGGACCCGATCAAACTGACTTTTAAAAAAAATTCACTCGATCCGATAGTCGTGGGGGGATCGGAGGGAGTGGGAATCCGGAATATTTAGCCATGTGTAACTTTGGAACGGGTGATCGGATTGGAGTGAAATGTAATAACTGAACAGAGGGCGTGCCTGTGGTGATCTTTTTCATGTCCAGACCGGATCCGACAACAATTGGGGGGGGGGGGGGGGGGGGGGAATTCGTGACCGGATTGGACTGGAGAGATCGGGATGGAACTTTGTGGGAATAACAAACAAGTCCAAAACCGAACCGGATTGGCTCCGGCGACTGTGGGGTGAGTTTGAGGGGCGGGTCCGGAATTCCGGTGATCGCGAGTTAAGGTACTTCCAGATATGCTAGGACGATGAAATTTGGCTGGAATATTAGAAATTAGACAAGGTTGGCTTAGAAATCGCCACTTTTCAAATCCGACCATTCCTTAAAGTACTAATCATGACCGCAAATTAAGAAAAATACTTTTAAGCAAAATATGCATTTCCATGATCCCCATGAGCCCATTATCATTTTTGCCTCAAGGGTTTTGCTTTCAAATAAAGTTCTAGCTCCCTTAAAGTGTCATCTTAACCGCAAGGTCGAAAAGTACTTTTTATCTAACGATACATCTCAACCCATGATCATTTGTGCCACAAGGGTTTTGCAACAAAAAAAAATTCTAGCACCCTTAAAGTGCGCATTTTACCGCATTAGTGGAAAAAAAATACTTTTGATCATACGTATATATCCATGATCCCTAAGAGCCTGCAATCGTTTTTGCCTCAAGGGTCTTGCTTACAGATGAATTTCTAGTGCCTTTTGCATCATCACAGCCAAGTTCAACGATAAAATACTTTTTCTCTAGCTCCCTTAAAGTGCGCATCTGAACCGCACAGTCGAAAATTACTTTTGATCAAATAATACATCTCAACCCATGCAAGTGCCATATGAGCTTACAGCTCTTGTTTATTGTTATGTTAGTATTTTTGTTATTTTTTTATGTTCGACCCTGGTTTTTTGCATTCTAGTTTAAATACAAATATGGATACAGAAATACAAAACCAAGATGAGCAGGGTTTTAAAGAAAAAAAGGTGAAGCATCGAAAGAAACATCTACAGTATCATTAGGCACTGAATGTCTTTTTTTATGTTTCTGTAATTAGATTTCTCTCCGACTGCCACTCTACAGCCGTGCCAAACAAGACTCTTGTAAATAGAGTATAGGGCTCAACAAACGAACGACAAACAATAGAGAAGGAGATAACTTACCAACTCCAATGCAGTAGAGTGCCCAGACCGGAATTCCCATTTCTTTGGCCAGCTTATCGCTGACGATCTCAGCGGTGCTCTTGGTAACCGGCTCATCGACGGGGGAAACTGAAAAGGTCAAATAGCTTTGAGAAAGGCTAGGAGAAAGGTCCTTGCAGCATCCAAACTAGATGGTCTGCAGGACGAAGCCGAGAAGAAGAAAGATCTTTCGGAAATTTTTCCGGGTTGCAATCAATTTTAACAAGAGTTGTGTTTTGCAGATACCATGGTATCTGATACCACGGTCTAAAGTGGTTTTTGCAGTTATCGTGGTATCTGATAACACGGTCAAAAGGCGTTTTGCAGTTATCCTGGTATATGGCCAGTTACCGTGGTATCTATATTCAGATACCTTGGTCCGACCGTGGTAACTGATCGTGCTATCTGAAGAAGTCATCTCACTTTCATCAATTATTGTCAAATTGGTGGGAAAGAAGTTTGGCACTTTGTGATGTGACTGGATATCAGTTTTTCTTTTGGAATGACTTAAAAAAGCGCGATTTCGGCAATTGTCGTTTTGCAGAGCAACCGTACATCAGATACCACGGTAACTGCACAAACGACTATTCCAGATCCAGTTACCGTATCTGCAAAAACGCAACGAAGGTCAGAGAAGAAAGTACGAATAGTACAGTCAATATAAGGTTTGACCGCAAACAAATTGCAACAGAAATGATTTTTACACCATCTTGTAGAGAAAAAAAAACTGCACAACATATTAAAAGTTGAGAAACCTAGCGGGGTGCAAAGTTCGTGTTTTTTAGCGTTTTATATTTTATTTATTATTTTCCAGCTGATATTTTTTATTTTCTTATAGCTTTGTGTTTTCTTCATCGGAAAAATGTTTTCTGATGTAGTTTTATGTGCTGAACTAGAATATCACATCAGATCAAAGATATGGTCAACTGGAAGTGTTTCACATTCATCACTATTCAAGAAATACATATTTCTATTACATTATCCCGTTGTTCGCACTAAGGACCGAATACAGACCCAACTGGATGTGTTTAATGGCTAATTAATAAATGTGCTGTATTTATTATTAATAATAACAAATCATTTAATTATTCTATACTTATTTGACGTCAATAATTTTAAAGTCATTATTTGTCCCTCGCACTATTTTTAGATAGGACCATGAGAAGGCAGATACTGTGGTAGGTTAGTTAATCCATCTGTTTTCATGTAGGCCAGTTTTCGACTCTAAGATAAAACGTGCTGTGTTTTATTGGCTACTCAACCTTTTTTGGGGTGAGTCAAGCTTAGCCTGAACAGGTATCGTAGTTATCCAAGGATATAAATCAATTTAATACCAAGTTTTGCCGGTAGCAGCAATTATTAATCGTTATATCATACAATTAAACCTGTAATAGGTAATCCGTCCTCGTTCAGTGTTTGCTGATGTTCTCGTCGGGCCATTTTACCCTGCGGCATCTCTTCTAGCGACTACTTTCAGCCTACGGTTGCCTGTAGCAAGTAGGTTCAGAAACCTAGGGACGTCTTTTGAGACTACTTTATAAGGGAACTTTAAGATGGCTGTTACCACTGGCGGGATCAGTCGCACATATATACCCATAATCCATGGTCTAGCCTTTTCGTGCTCTGCCAGATTTGTGAAAAAAATTATTTTGTAGAAGTAGTATGAAAGCTGCGTCCATCTTAGTCTCAGCTTCCCCTTCGATCCTGCAATTAAGGGCCTCTAGTTGTCCTGGGTGTCTTGGTCCTATGACAGGAATATATGTGGTGTTTCTGATTATTACGCTCTTAATGAGCTTTTTCATGTTGGCTAAGTTCAAATATTATTTTCATATCGTTCATAGTCTTAAGGAGCTCAAGATCCTTCTTAGGGACAGGTCGTGGGTTGTCCTGGAATTTAGTCGTTACGAAGATTAGCCATTTGGGGCTTCATGGTGACTGGTTGGCGAGGTTGGTTAGGGCCTCGGTGTCCGTCGTTGCTTTCTACAGGGCTCTAGCGCCATCGGTTTCCATTCGTTGGTGAGTCTGGACGGTACTTGCTGGCACTGTGCGGTCTCTCCGCGGGGAATTTTTGGAGCTGAAACAGATTCCCCCATGTTGCACCGTCTACCTCGGTACCTCCAGTCAGCTCTTGCTTCTCCGTCTTTGATCCGTAGTATGTCGGCTTCTTGGTGTAGGCCCCGTCTACCTCGGTACCTCCCAGTCAGCTCTTGCTTCTCCGTCTTTGATCCGTAGTATGTCGGCTTCTTGGTGTAGGTTCCTAGGCTTCTTGGTGTAGGCCGATTTTTCGTTGTGTTCATCGTCTCATCATCGTGATGGTTTAATTTCGAACAGTCCGAGACGACGAATGGTTTTGCTAACCTGCCAGTCGTCTAGGGATTCTAAGGTTAGGATTCTAAGCTTGACCCGCTCCATCGAAAATATTTGCCTGGAGCGTTGACGACTCTCGACTCCAACGAGACCAAATATAAGGAGGCTTTTCGCGAAGTGGAAAGAAAAGCTGGAATCACTTTCCAAAGGTTTTCGCGCTGCTTGGAAACCGAAGCAGCTTTCTCGGATAGTGATTCCAGAAAGTTAGTGAAAGCTCTGCGGGAAATTGAATGCTCCGGCGGGAATTTTGAAATTGTTGAAGTCAGGAATTCAACAATTTCCCGGCGATTTCAGCTTTCCATTTGTTTTTGCAATCGGTCCAGCGGGAAACTGGACAGGGATTCCAGGAATCACTTTCCCAGTGTTTTCGAGATGCGCTTCGCTTGCCGGAAGGTGATTCCGGAATCTCGCGAAAACCCTCTGATAGCACTCTAGATGATGTGTAAGTAAAGTGGGGGAGCAAAATGTGCATATCCTTGCACTGGACTGGACGGGGTAGGTCTAAACCTGCTCGGCCTTTTACCAATGTAATTTTTGTTACCTGTGAATCAAGTTTTATTAATAACTGAGAGGTGATGAACAGGACAATAATTTGAAGTATTCTACTTGACATGGTATTTTCCAAACGATAAATAATAAGACTTCCAAGGAAACTTCTTGTATGGTTACGAATACGAAATATTTTAAAGTTGAACATATCTTAAATCTGAAGCGATATTCAGATTCACCGCAGAAAATTACCTTCAAAACATGTATCCTATGAAGCAAACGGTAAGCTGTTAGAAAATCGAAAATACCAGCTGGAAAATAAAAATAAAAGAGAAAACGCTATAAAACACGAGCTTTTGCTTGAAATAGGTTTCCAGCTTTAGACAAGTCGAACAGTTTCATTTTCTCTGCACGACGGTTTAATCATCTCTGTTGCGATTTGTCTGCGGTAAAACGACTGTGCTATAATATAATCACGAATTTATTGGATGGTGATGAATGTGAAACATTGTCAGTTGACTGTATCTTAAATCTGATGTGATATTCGAGTTCAGTACATAAAACTACACCAGAAGCATGTTTCTCATGAAGTAAAGACTAAGCCTTAACAAAATAGAAAATTTCAGCTGAAAAACAAAAAATAGCATTTAAAACGCTAAAAAACACAAATTTTGCACCCGGGTAGGTTTCTCAACTTTTGATATGTTGTACAGTTTTTTTTTCTCTACAAGATGGTGTAAAAACCATTTCTGTTGCAATTTGTTTGCGGTCAAGTCATATTTGACGCTAGATTGACTGTACTAGAAGAGCTGAACCGAATAATGTAAAAGGCCAGCGAAATAACGTGTACTTGAATAAAGGGATCTTCGGATTGTTCGTACAACTACTGAACGCTTTCGACGCTAGGTTTAGAAATGATCAAGAGAAAAACATCGTAAAGAGAAACAATGCGAGATCGATTTAGGATCGTTAATTACCAGGCTATTACCACGACTTTCACCTTTGTAAACTGGCAATTTGAAGTTGGCAATTAACGTTGAAGTGCTTGCAGCTGAAGCCGACGAACAACAGGACAAAGGCTTCGCAAACACAGTGCGATCACAAACGGGGATATATTTTTTTCTACCTTCTCAATCCTCTTAAATCGGTAGACTGATAGAGCTGCAGTACTTTTCATTAGCAAATTTCCTACTTTTCGACCGACTCAAATAATATTTTTTATTCCTTTGCCGTCCATTGGGGTTATTTCATCGGAAAGACAGATTTACGATTAGTGCTGAAATAAACGCTTTGGAGGACCTACACTCCCCCACTCCCACCCCCCTGCAAAATCTCTACTACACTGTCAGAATTTTGGCAACAGACAATGCACGTTTGCGAATCCTTGTGTTAAGCGTTATTCGATTTGCGGCTTAGAGGATACGAAGAAATGTATGAAAACAAGAACTATACGTAAAAAGTAAAGAAAGAAAGTTTTTGGATTGGTGGAAGTAAAAATAATAGTTTAAATAGTCGAAGAAGAATTGAGGCTGAACTTTTCAAGTTAAAACTTAGAAGGCCTATGGTTATTTGTTTGAGAAAAAGTAGGTGACATTAACGAGTTTAAAGAAAAAATAACGTCACCAAGTGGTGTAGGAGTCGTAGCCCAAAAAGTAATAAATGCAAAAAAACAGATGGCAGATTAAAAAAAAAAGTTATGAAAATATGTTTGTTATGACCCTTTTAAATGTGATATTTTCACAGAACATAATACTTTAAAGGGTCAGAGCATCAGTTTTTTCCTCGAAACATAACCAAATAAACCAAATCATAATGCTAAAATCCAGAGGATTATGTAAAGCAATCTTGGTATACTGTGTACTTGCATGCCAGCGTATTTGTGATGACATTTTCTATGCTATTTTCGTAAAGAAGAATTTTTGGAACCCAATTGAATTTGAATTCAATAGAGTCATAACATATACATTCTCATAACACTTCACACAAGGATGCGCAAATATATGTTGTCAGTTATCAAACATCTAACAATGTAGTGGTGTGCACGTCGACCGCCAGATAGAGACGAGCATCGCAACTGTGAATCGCAACTGGAAATTGCCTTCCAGTACATAGGGAACAAAGATTTAAAAAAAATAAGGGTACAAATGGTAAATGTGGGTATTGCGGAAACGAGGATAATAATTTAGCCCATATCCTCATGGAGTGCCAGGAGCTTGAAAGTCTAAGGGACGAAATTTGGGGGGACCATCGGTTGGTGCTACTTTCTGATATCCTGAGGTCTTCGAAGCCTGGAACCATATGCAAAATGGCACGATATGTGGAAAAGGCGGGAGAGGCTCAGTCGAGCCCGAGTGGAAGAAAATAAGTATTGTTTTATATTGAGTATGTGTTCTGTGCAGTGTTGTATTAATACATCATGTTGTGTATGGCCGTAGGGCTCAAATAAACTTTCTTTCTTTCTTTCTTCCTTCATAGGTAGTTCGGGCACAAACGGTTTCAGAAAACTTGATTGTTATTTTTTGTCAAGATGTAATCAATATACCATAGGCAGGTACCTACTCTGCCTATATTTTGGTTATCTGGCACTATTTGTCATAGGTGTCCCTCATTCGTTTGGGACCTCAAAATTAAGCTGGTTCGACAACAGATGTTACATGAGGTTTTGCCAGGCTAATAGAATTTTGGCAAGTTTGAATGAGAGAAAAAGCCACGAAAAAATCACTGTATTTACTAGTATAGTAAACACAGTGATTTTTTCAAGCGATTAAAAAAATGCCACGTGTAACATCTCCTGGCCAGAATTAAAATAAGTAAAAATAATCAACGAACCGAGCGCTGCTAATGATTGATAAATCTGGTATTACTCTCCTCCGTTGTCTGTAAGCCCAATTGTTGTCTTGGTGAATTTGGCTGTGACATCTGTTTCTATGTAATGCGACCACGTTTTATTTTATGGCGACTATGTCCGTTAGTCTTTGATTTATGTTTGACTCTACTTCCTACTATTCGGCTATTCCCTAATTGATGTTTCAATAAAACTGAATGAAAACCAAGATCCCTTCAGACAACAGCCAACGATAAGCTTCAAGCGCGATCACCAACATCCAAGTTCAAGCCACACAGCGAATTCACGTAAACGTCAATAATGAAATGAGCCTTTAGATCTGACTGATTACTCCAACAAGGCAATGAACTCGGCAATCCATCTTTTCATACGAATTTTCCCTGCCACAGGAAAACTCCCAATTCCCTGTTCCCCGGCAACGCTAATCAATCAGATTCCTCATCTGGATTCGACTGGATTCAGCAAGCATTTCGCGGGGTTTGAAGGATTAAGCGGCGGACGGGGAACGGATAAGAATCTTAATCGACGTCATGGGGATCTATTATGAAAGGCTATCTGCTGGACTCCGCTGTGAGCAGCTAATGAGCAAGCCATTTTGTCCAAAGTAGTTTCATACAAGCACCAGAGAGACTATGATCGTCTTTGTATGCCCCCCATTTTATTTTTTGAGGAACCTTTTGCTCGAGTTCTGCTTCCCATGTCGCGAACAGATCAATGTGTGCCTTTGACAAAGAAAAAGACCAAAGGTTTGAGTAGTGTCCCAAACCGTACATTATATTTAAAGCCTCGGCAGAAATTAGACGCCTAACTTCAGCTCATATTTAAGAAAAGGTACAGATCTCCGGATGGTCGATAGGTAAGATGATTTTATCGACATGACATTCCAAACTGAACAGAGATCTCTTCTGTCCTTGATTTTCTAAACGTATCGTTTAGATACGTGAAGGGATACGGATATGTGAACGGTGAAGTTTAGATACAAACGGATCGGACTGTATCTGACGCTTGCCCGGAAGTCCTGGCTTTAGTCGTTTCTCGGACGGAACGTTGTAACCGGCACCATCCGAGTCAATCACCCAACGGCGTCTGTCAGTTCATTCCCAAGATTCAGGTTTCACTCTCGGCCAACCTATCCTTCAGAGGCCAAAAATGCCACCAGTTTATCCCGGTCTGTTCAGTTTAGGCTCGATTCCGTTCGATCTATCTGTCAGAGGCCGAACCCGACAGCATATCGTTGCCCCCCATTCCCGTATTCCGGTTTTGACGGCCACGTATCAATCTCTTAAAAGAAACAGGGTTTCTTGTTTTGGCTTGTCCATTGACCTACGGAGAAATCTCTAACCAATTTCCCCGCCACTAGACGCTGAAGTACCAAGTACGTGCCTGATCGTATAGCTGAACTGAATAATCTCTATGCTCAGTTTCATCGAACTATATGAAACCGTTCAGGGTTACCTATGGTTCACACTGCTGCATCGTATGCGACACGATTTTTTCTTTGATGTTCCGACGTGCGACACAATCGCATGAACGTTCCCACCACCACGCAGATGCAAAAAAAACGAAATTTTTCGTCGAGATATTCTGCAAAAGGACAAAAACCCTTGGGGAAACGACCTCTGACGATGCTGGGAGATTACCCATGTTACCCACCCACTTATTAGGAAATTTTCAGTCAAACCCTATATGTCATCTTGTTCAAAACAGGTTAATAAAAGTCTATTCAGAAGATATTTTGCATTCAGCCATCGTAGGATTACAGTAAAAACAATGTAGAGCATTTTTAGACTTGAAAATTAAATAATCTTAGTTTTTCTTTTCTTTCCCTAAAAAAATCGCATGTGTTATGTCGGATCAGTTGAAATATTTCAACGCATCCGGCACTGCGACAAAACGAAGTTCTGCGTTGCTTATCGCACGATTTGTGTCGTATGTCGCATGACGCTGAATTTTGCGCGAAATCGCAGCAGTGTGAACCAGGGGTTAGAGTGCTTACAGACAGACGGATATACCGATTGACTCTGTCACAGATATCCATCACTTTCGTTCTGGGTCCCAAAAATGTCTGCTGTTCTAAGCCCGACACAAGCTGCACCATCACCGACCTCTTGCGAGGCAAGTGTATGTACGATCCCGGCAAGACAGGGTAGAACCAAACTGTGACAGATATAAACAAGATTATCGAAGTACCGTAATTGACAAGAACCTACGAAGTCAGATAAAAGAAAAGTCGGTGTCTTAATAGCTCGCCCGCGGTTTAAAGGAGGTAGAGCGAAACAAAATTTGACTGCCCAAGGAGTTTGGCCTTTCTATCCTCATTTCAGACTAGTGTCGATGAATGAATGCCTGACATCTCCCCCCCCCCCAGCCGAAGAAGGATTATTTGGTCGCAGCTGCCAACTGAACTACACTAGACATGACCGTGAGGGATTGTGTGAGGAAGGAGTAAAAAGTCGAAGCTGATGTACGGAATATTGTGTCTAACGGTTAAGGAAATTCGAAAAGAAATCACCACAACCAAACAACCAGAAAATAACAGAAAACCGAATGCAGACCGGGACTCAATAAAACGTGCGTTTCACCATCTTCGATCAGACGAATGATCAGGCGATTGTGCAAAATTGCGGCAGCTGCATTCAATAAAAAAAAAAAAAAAAAAAAAAAACAAGAGCTGTAAGCTCATATGGCACTTGCAAGGGTTGAGATGTATTATTTGATCAAAAGTAATTTTCGACTGTGCGGTTCAGATGCACACTTTAAGGGAGCTAGAGAAAAAGTATTTTATCGTTGAACTTGGCTGTAATGATGCGCACTTTAAAGGCACTAGAAATTCATCTGTAAGGAAGACCCTTGAGGCAAAAACGATAGCAGGCTCTTAGGGATCATTGATATATACGTATGATCAAAAGTATTTTTTTTTCCACTAATGCGGGTAAAATGCGCACTTTAAGGGTGCAAGAAATTATTTTTTGCAAAACCCTTGTGGGACAACTGATTATGGGTTGAGATGTATCGTTTGATAAAAAGTACTTTTCGACCTTGCGGTTAAGATGCACACTTTAAGGGAGCTAGAACTTCATTTGTAAGCAAAACCCTTGAGGCAAAAATGATCATGAGCTCATTTGGATGATGGAAATGCATATTTTGCTTAAAAGTATTTTTCTTAATTTGCGGTCATGATTGGTACTTTAAGGAATGGTCGGATTTGAAAAGTGGCGATTTCTAAGCCAATCTTGTCGAATTTCTAATATTCCAGCCAAATTTCATCGTCCTAGCACATCTGGAAGTACCTTAACTCGCGATCACCGGAATTCCGGACCCGCCCCTCAAACTCCCCCCACAGTCGCCGGAGCCAATCCGGTTCAGTTTTGGACTTGTTTGTTATTCCCACAAAGTTCCATCCCGATCTCTCCAGTCCAATCCGGTCACGTATTCCCCCCCCCCCCCAATTGTTGTCGGATCCGGTCCGGACATGAAAAAGATCACCACATGCACGCCCTCTGTTCAGTTATTAAATTTCACTCGAATCCGATCACCCGTTCCAAAGTTACGCATGGCTAAATATTCTGGATTCCCCCTCCCTCCGATCCCCCCACGACTATCGGATCGAGTGAATTTTTATTTACAAGTCAGTTTGATCGGGTCCCTGATACGCTCCCAAGTTTCGTCGTGAAAATCCCAAAAACCGTCATCACCAGAATTCCGGGAAACTCCCCTCCACCTCCCCCCCCCCCCAAGTGTCCGGGTCCAGTCCAAACGTGTAAACGATTT